>OY998130.1:23789484-24488484 GCA_963921915.1 Hyposoter dolosus | reverse complement strand
TTGTCCACAGAATCTCGGAAACGGCTCGTGTTCCACTCACGACCGCGTAGGCAGACCGGGGATGGGACAATAAGTATCCTGGAAGCCCAGTAAGCCGGGAAACGTACGTACACTGAAGATATTTCGAGAAATGACAGGAAATTGTCGAGGGAATATCAAAAAAGCGCGTGTTTCACTCGGGAACGTTAAAATCGGCCAGGAACGGCACAAGAGTGTCCGTGAAGCACAGTAGAATGAAATGTGTACGTCCATGAAGATTTTTCGAGAAACAGCACGGAAGTGTCCAACGAAACTCGAAAAAAGCGCGTGTTTCACTCGTGAACTCGGAGTCAGACTGGGAATGGTACATAAAGTGTATTTGACGCCAAGTAAGCCAAAAAAACGTGCACACATTGAAGATTTTAAGAGAAATCGCACGAAAGCGTCCGAAGAAACTCGCAAAACGCGCCTGTTTCAATCGCGGACGCGAAGGAAGTATGGGAACCGTACAAAAAGTGTTCTCGAAGCTCTTAGTAAGCCGAAAAACATACGCACATTCAAGATTTTCCAATAATCAGCGAGAAAGTGTCCAAACGTCTCGGAAACAGAGCGTGTTTCGCTCGCGAACACAAAAGCAGACTAACATTTGAGATTCTGTGGGATCTTTCGGGCCGTTTCTCGGAAAATCTTCAATGTGAGCATGTTTTTTTCTTTTACTGGGCTTTGAATTCACTTTTTGTGCCGTTTCCAGTTTGTCTTAGCGTTCGCGAGTAAAACACGCAGTGTTTTCGAGATTCTTTGGACAATTTTTGTACGTTCTTCAATCTTCCTTCGCGTTCGCGAGTGAAACACGCGTTTTTTTCGACTTTCTTTACGGTTATTCGTGCTATTTCTCGGAAAATCTTTGATGTGTGAATGTTTCTTTGGCTCACTAGTCTCTAAATACTTTTTTTGTGCCGTTTTCAGTCTGCCTTTGTATTTGCGAGTGAAACATGAGCTGTTTCCGAGATTCTTTGCAAAGTTTCGTGCGAATTCTCGAAAAATCTTAAGTGTGTGTACGCTTTCGGGGATAACGGTGCTTTCAGGAAATGTTTTAGGCAATTCCCAGTCAGCCTCCGCGTTCGCCAGTGAATAAAGCTCTGTTTTCGAGATTCTTTGCACACTTTCGTGCCAATTCTCGAAAAATCTTTAGTGTGCGTACGCTTTCCGGGATATCTGTGCTTTCAGGAGATTTTTTAGGCAAGTCCCAGTCTGCCTTCGCGTTTCCGAGTGTTTTCACTGCTGATGCGTAGATTCTTTGAACTTTTTCGTGCCAATTCTCCAAAAATCTTCAATGTGCGTACGTTAGTCAGCTTACTGGGGTTTCAGGAGAGTTTTTGGGCAATTCCCAGTCTGCCTCGGCGTTCGCGAGTCAAAAAAGCGCTGTTTCCGAGATTCTTTGCACACTTTCGTGCCTATTCTCGGAAAATCTTCAGTGTTCGTACGCTTTCCGGGATAACTGTGCTTCCAGGAGAATTTTTAGGCAAGTCCCAGTCTGCCTTCGCGTTTGCGAGTGAAAAAAGCACTGATTCCGAGATTCTTTGAACTTTTTCGTGCCAATTCTCCAACAATCTTCAATGTGCGTACGTTAGTCAGCTTACTGGGGTTTCAGAAGAGTTTTTGGGCAATTCCCAGTCTGCCTTTGCGTTCGCGAGTAAAACAGGCATTGTTTCCGGTTTCTACGGACACCTTCGAGCTGATTCTTGGAAAATCTTTGGTATGCCTATGTTTTCCGAGTGACCGGGCTGCGAGGACACTTCATACCGTTTCCAATCTGCCTTCGCGTTCGCGAGTGCAACACGTACTATTCTCTTGCCTTTTCTCGGTAGTCTTTCAGTTCGCGTACTTTTTCGGGGTTCATCGGCTTCAAGGGCACTTTCGGGCCGTTAAGAGTCTTTCTCCGAGTTTGCAGATGAAACAGACGCTATTTTCGAGATTCTTTGTACAATTTCGTTCCATTTCTCGGAAAATCTTCAATGTGCGCATGTCCTTTAGCTTACGGCGACAGAATTTCGAAAAAATCGTGTTTTCACTTGCGAACGCGAATGCACTCTCGAAACTGCACCAATGTGTCCTTGAAATCCACCAACCCGGAAAACGTACGCGCACTGTAGATTTTCCGAAAAAAAGGACAAAAGTAACAGAGGAATCTTGAAAATAGCGCGTGTATCACTCCCCAACGCGAAGACTGGGTGGAAACTTCACGGAAAGTGTCCTTGGAGCCCAGCAAGCCAAAAAACGGGCACACATTGAAGATTGTCGAGAAACTTCACGAAAGTGTCCGAGAAAGCTTGAAAAAAGCGAGTGTTTCACTCACGAACGCGAAGACAAACTGGAAACAACACAAAAAGTGTATTTTCAGCCGAGTAACTCAAAAAAACCTGCAGACATTGATGATTTTCCGAGAAACGGCACGAAAGTTATCGAAGAAACTCGAAAAGAGTGGGTGTTTCACTTGCGAACGCAGGCAGACCGGGGATGGGACGAAAAGTATCCTGGAAGCTGTGAGGTGGAAAACTTATGCCCACTGAAGATACTTCGAGAAATGGCACGACAGTGTCAAGAAAGTATCGGAAAATGCGCGTATTTCACTCGCGAACGTGAAAATAGGCCAGGAAAGGCACAAAAAGTGTCCGTGAAGGACACTAAGCCGAAATGTATACGTACACTGAAGATTTCCTGAAAAACGGCACGGAACGTCAAATGCGAAGCAGATCGACAATCGCAGAAAAACTATCCGAATCCCAGTAAACCGGAAAACGTACGCACACTGAAGATTTTTCGAGATACGACATGAAAATGTCCAAAAAGTCTTGAAAAAAGTGGTTGTTTTACACGCGAGAGCGAGGGCAGGTTGAAAACAGCACAAGAGTGTATTTGAAACCCAGTGTGCCAGAAAGACATGCAAACATTGGAGATTCTCCGAGAATTAGCACGAAAGCATCCAAAGAAACCCATAAAAAGCGTAATTAACTCGAGAACGCGAAGAGAGACTCGGGACCGCCAAAAAATTGTCCACAGAATCTCGGAAACGGCTCGTGTTCCACTCACGACCGCGTAGGCAGACCGGGGATGGGACAATAAGTATCCTGGAAGCCCAGTAAGCCGGGAAACGTACGTACACTGAAGATATTTCGAGAAATGACAGGAAATTGTCGAGGGAATATCAAAAAAGCGCGTGTTTCACTCGGGAACGTTAAAATCGGCCAGGAACGGCACAAGAGTGTCCGTGAAGCACAGTAGAATGAAATGTGTACGTCCATGAAGATTTTTCGAGAAACAGCACGGAAGTGTCCAACGAAACTCGAAAAAAGCGCGTGTTTCACTCGTGAACTCGGAGTCAGACTGGGAATGGTACATAAAGTGTATTTGACGCCAAGTAAGCCAAAAAAACGTGCACACATTGAAGATTTTAAGAGAAATCGCACGAAAGCGTCCGAAGAAACTCGCAAAACGCGCCTGTTTCAATCGCGGACGCGAAGGAAGTATGGGAACCGTACAAAAAGTGTTCTCGAAGCTCTTAGTAAGCCGAAAAACATACGCACATTGAAGATTTTCCAATAATCAGCACGAAAGTGTCCAAACGTCTCGTAAACAGAGCGTGTTTCGCTCGCGAACACAAAAGCAGACTAACATTTGAGATTCTGTGGGATCTTTCGGGCCGTTTCTCGGAAAATCTTCAATGTGAGCATGTTTTTTTCTTTTACTGGGCTTTGAATTCACTTTTTGTGCCGTTTCCAGTTTGTCTTAGCGTTCGCGAGTAAAACACGCAGTGTTTTCGAGATTCTTTGGACAATTTTTGTACGTTCTTCAATCTTCCTTCGCGTTCGCGAGTGAAACACGCGTTTTTTTCGACTTTCTTTACAGTTATTCGTGCTATTTCTCGGAAAATCTTTGATGTGTGAATGTTTCTTTGGCTCACTAGTCTCTAAATACTTTTTTTGTGCCGTTTTCAGTCTGCCTTCGTATTTGCGAGTGAAACATGAGCTGTTTCCGAGATTCTTTGCAAAGTTTCGTGCGAATTCTCGAAAAATCTTAAGTGTGTGTACGCTTTCGGGGATAACGGTGCTTTCAGGAAATGTTTTAGGCAATTCCCAGTCAGCCTCCGCGTTCGCCAGTGAATAAAGCTCTGTTTTCGAGATTCTTTGCACACTTTCGTGCCAATTCTCGAAAAATCTTTAGTGTGCGTACGCTTTCCGGGATATCTGTGCTTTCAGGAGATTTTTTAGGCAAGTCCCAGTCTGCCTTCGCGTTTCCGAGTGTTTTCACTGCTGATGCGTAGATTCTTTGAACTTTTTCGTGCCAATTCTCCAAAAATCTTCAATGTGCGTACGTTAGTCAGCTTACTGGGGTTTCAGGAGAGTTTTTGGGCAATTCCCAGTCTGCCTCGGCGTTCGCGAGTCAAAAAAGCGCTGTTTCCGAGATTCTTTGCACACTTTCGTGCCTATTCTCGGAAAATCTTCAGTGTTCGTACGCTTTCCGGGATAACTGTGCTTCCAGGAGAATTTTTAGGCAAGTCCCAGTCTGCCTTCGCGTTTGCGAGTGAAAAAAGCACTGATTCCGAGATTCTTTGAACTTTTTCGTGCCAATTCTCCAACAATCTTCAATGTGCGTACGTTAGTCAGCTTACTGGGGTTTCAGAAGAGTTTTTGGGCAATTCCCAGTCTGCCTTTGCGTTCGCGAGTAAAACAGGCATTGTTTCCGGTTTCTACGGACACCTTCGAGCTGATTCTTGGAAAATCTTTGGTATGCCTATGTTTTCCGAGTGACCGGGCTGCGAGGACACTTCATACCGTTTCCAATCTGCCTTCGCGTTCGCGAGTGCAACACGTACTATTCTCTTGCCTTTTCTCGGTAGTCTTTCAGTTCGCGTACTTTTTCGGGGTTCATCGGCTTCAAGGGCACTTTCGGGCCGTTAAGAGTCTTTCTCCGAGTTTGCAGATGAAACAGACGCTATTTTCGAGATTCTTTGTACAATTTCGTTCCATTTCTCGGAAAATCTTCAATGTGCGCATGTCCTTTAGCTTACGGCGACAGAATTTCGAAAAAATCGTGTTTTCACTTGCGAACGCGAATGCACTCTCGAAACTGCACCAATGTGTCCTTGAAATCCACCAACCCGGAAAACGTACGCGCACTGTAGATTTTCCGAAAAAAAGGACAAAAGTAACAGAGGAATCTTGAAAATAGCGCGTGTATCACTCCCCAACGCGAAGACTGGGTGGAAACTTCACGGAAAGTGTCCTTGGAGCCCAGCAAGCCAAAAAACGGGCACACATTGAAGATTGTCGAGAAACTTCACGAAAGTGTCCGAGAAAGCTTGAAAAAAGCGAGTGTTTCACTCACGAACGCGAAGACAAACTGGAAACAACACAAAAAGTGTATTTTCAGCCGAGTAACTCAAAAAAACCTGCAGACATTGATGATTTTCCGAGAAACGGCACGAAAGTTATCGAAGAAACTCGAAAAGAGTGGGTGTTTCACTTGCGAACGCAGGCAGACCGGGGATGGGACGAACAGTATCCTGGAAGCTGTGAGGTGGAAAACTTATGCCCACTGAAGATACTTCGAGAAATGGCACGACAGTGTCAAGAAAGTATCGGAAAATGCGCGTATTTCACTCGCGAACGTGAAAATAGGCCAGGAAAGGCACAAAAAGTGTCCGTGAAGGACACTAAGCCGAAATGTATACGTACACTGAAGATTTCCTGAAAAACGGCACGGAACGTCAAATGCGAAGCAGATCGACAATCGCAGAAAAACTATCCGAATCCCAGTAAACCGGAAAACGTACGCACACTGAAGATTTTTCGAGATACGACATGAAAATGTCCAAAAAGTCTTGAAAAAAGTGGTTGTTTTACACGCGAGAGCGAGGGCAGGTTGAAAACAGCACAAGAGTGTATTTGAAACCCAGTGTGCCAGAAAGACATGCAAACATTGGAGATTCTCCGAGAATTAGCACGAAAGCATCCAAAGAAACCCATAAAAAGCGTAATTAACTCGAGAACGCGAAGAGAGACTCGGGACCGCCAAAAAATTGTCCACAGAATCTCGGAAACGGCTCGTGTTCCACTCACGACCGCGTAGGCAGACCGGGGATGGGACAATAAGTATCCTGGAAGCCCAGTAAGCCGGGAAACGTACGTACACTGAAGATATTTCGAGAAATGACAGGAAATTGTCGAGGGAATATCAAAAAAGCGCGTGTTTCACTCGGGAACGTTAAAATCGGCCAGGAACGGCACAAGAGTGTCCGTGAAGCACAGTAGAATGAAATGTGTACGTCCATGAAGATTTTTCGAGAAACAGCACGGAAGTGTCCAACGAAACTCGAAAAAAGCGCGTGTTTCACTCGTGAACTCGGAGTCAGACTGGGAATGGTACATAAAGTGTATTTGACGCCAAGTAAGCCAAAAAAACGTGCACACATTGAAGATTTTAAGAGAAATCGCACGAAAGCGTCCGAAGAAACTCGCAAAACGCGCCTGTTTCAATCGCGGACGCGAAGGAAGTATGGGAACCGTACAAAAAGTGTTCTCGAAGCTCTTAGTAAGCCGAAAAACATACGCACATTCAAGATTTTCCAATAATCAGCACGAAAGTGTCCAAACGTCTCGGAAACAGAGCGTGTTTCGCTCGCGAACACAAAAGCAGACTAACATTTGAGATTCTGTGGGATCTTTCGGGCCGTTTCTCGGAAAATCTTCAATGTGAGCATGTTTTTTTCTTTTACTGGGCTTTGAATTCACTTTTTGTGCCGTTTCCAGTTTGTCTTAGCGTTCGCGAGTAAAACACGCAGTGTTTTCGAGATTCTTTGGACAATTTTTGTACGTTCTTCAATCTTCCTTCGCGTTCGCGAGTGAAACACGCGTTTTTTTCGACTTTCTTTACAGTTATTCGTGCTATTTCTCGGAAAATCTTTGATGTGTGAATGTTTCTTTGGCTCACTAGTCTCTAAATACTTTTTTTGTGCCGTTTTCAGTCTGCCTTCGTATTTGCGAGTGAAACATGAGCTGTTTCCGAGATTCTTTGCAAAGTTTCGTGCGAATTCTCGAAAAATCTTAAGTGTGTGTACGCTTTCGGGGATAACGGTGCTTTCAGGAAATGTTTTAGGCAATTCCCAGTCAGCCTCCGCGTTCGCCAGTGAATAAAGCTCTGTTTTCGAGATTCTTTGCACACTTTCGTGCCAATTCTCGAAAAATCTTTAGTGTGCGTACGCTTTCCGGGATATCTGTGCTTTCAGGAGATTTTTTAGGCAAGTCCCAGTCTGCCTTCGCGTTTCCGAGTGTTTTCACTGCTGATGCGTAGATTCTTTGAACTTTTTCGTGCCAATTCTCCAAAAATCTTCAATGTGCGTACGTTAGTCAGCTTACTGGGGTTTCAGGAGAGTTTTTGGGCAATTCCCAGTCTGCCTCGGCGTTCGCGAGTCAAAAAAGCGCTGTTTCCGAGATTCTTTGCACACTTTCGTGCCTATTCTCGGAAAATCTTCAGTGTTCGTACGCTTTCCGGGATAACTGTGCTTCCAGGAGAATTTTTAGGCAAGTCCCAGTCTGCCTTCGCGTTTGCGAGTGAAAAAAGCACTGATTCCGAGATTCTTTGAACTTTTTCGTGCCAATTCTCCAACAATCTTCAATGTGCGTACGTTAGTCAGCTTACTGGGGTTTCAGAAGAGTTTTTGGGCAATTCCCAGTCTGCCTTTGCGTTCGCGAGTAAAACAGGCATTGTTTCCGGTTTCTACGGACACCTTCGAGCTGATTCTTGGAAAATCTTTGGTATGCCTATGTTTTCCGAGTGACCGGGCTGCGAGGACACTTCATACCGTTTCCAATCTGCCTTCGCGTTCGCGAGTGCAACACGTACTATTCTCTTGCCTTTTCTCGGTAGTCTTTCAGTTCGCGTACTTTTTCGGGGTTCATCGGCTTCAAGGGCACTTTCGGGCCGTTAAGAGTCTTTCTCCGAGTTTGCAGATGAAACAGACGCTATTTTCGAGATTCTTTGTACAATTTCGTTCCATTTCTCGGAAAATCTTCAATGTGCGCATGTCCTTTAGCTTACGGCGACAGAATTTCGAAAAAATCGTGTTTTCACTTGCGAACGCGAATGCACTCTCGAAACTGCACCAATGTGTCCTTGAAATCCACCAACCCGGAAAACGTACGCGCACTGTAGATTTTCCGAAAAAAAGGACAAAAGTAACAGAGGAATCTTGAAAATAGCGCGTGTATCACTCCCCAACGCGAAGACTGGGTGGAAACTTCACGGAAAGTGTCCTTGGAGCCCAGCAAGCCAAAAAACGGGCACACATTGAAGATTGTCGAGAAACTTCACGAAAGTGTCCGAGAAAGCTTGAAAAAAGCGAGTGTTTCACTCACGAACGCGAAGACAAACTGGAAACAACACAAAAAGTGTATTTTCAGCCGAGTAACTCAAAAAAACCTGCAGACATTGATGATTTTCCGAGAAACGGCACGAAAGTTATCGAAGAAACTCGAAAAGAGTGGGTGTTTCACTTGCGAACGCAGGCAGACCGGGGATGGGACGAAAAGTATCCTGGAAGCTGTGAGGTGGAAAACTTATGCCCACTGAAGATACTTCGAGAAATGGCACGACAGTGTCAAGAAAGTATCGGAAAATGCGCGTATTTCACTCGCGAACGTGAAAATAGGCCAGGAAAGGCACAAAAAGTGTCCGTGAAGGACACTAAGCCGAAATGTATACGTACACTGAAGATTTCCCGAAAAACGGCACGGAACGTCTAATGCGAAGCAGATCGACAATCGCAGAAAAACTATCCGAATCCCAGTAAACCGGAAAACGTACGCACACTGAAGATTTTTCGAGATACGACATGAAAATGTCCAAAAAGTCTTGAAAAAAGTGGTTGTTTTACACGCGAGAGCGAGGGCAGGTTGAAAACAGCACAAGAGTGTATTTGAAACCCAGTGTGCCAGAAAGACATGCAAACATTGGAGATTCTCCGAGAATTAGCACGAAAGCATCCAAAGAAACCCATAAAAAGCGTAATTAACTCGAGAACGCGAAGAGAGACTCGGGACCGCCAAAAAATTGTCCACAGAATCTCGGAAACGGCTCGTGTTCCACTCACGACCGCGTAGGCAGACCGGGGATGGGACAATAAGTATCCTGGAAGCCCAGTAAGCCGGGAAACGTACGTACACTGAAGATATTTCGAGAAATGACAGGAAATTGTCGAGGGAATATCAAAAAAGCGCGTGTTTCACTCGGGAACGTTAAAATCG
Organism: Hyposoter dolosus; assembly: GCA_963921915.1. Lineage (NCBI taxonomy): Eukaryota > Metazoa > Arthropoda > Insecta > Hymenoptera > Ichneumonidae > Hyposoter > Hyposoter dolosus. The sequence goes on along the minus strand of OY998130.1, from coordinate 24,479,203 downwards.
GCCAGGAACGGCACAAGAGTGTCCGTGAAGCACAGTAGAATGAAATGTGTACGTCCATGAAGATTTTTCGAGAAACAGCACGGAAGTGTCCAACGAAACTCGAAAAAAGCGCGTGTTTCACTCGTGAACTCGGAGTCAGACTGGGAATGGTACATAAAGTGTATTTGACGCCAAGTAAGCCAAAAAAACGTGCACACATTGAAGATTTTAAGAGAAATCGCACGAAAGCGTCCGAAGAAACTCGCAAAACGCGCCTGTTTCAATCGCGGACGCGAAGGAAGTATGGGAACCGTACAAAAAGTGTTCTCGAAGCTCTTAGTAAGCCGAAAAACATACGCACATTGAAGATTTTCCAATAATCAGCACGAAAGTGTCCAAACGTCTCGGAAACAGAGCGTGTTTCGCTCGCGAACACAAAAGCAGACTAACATTTGAGATTCTGTGGGATCTTTCGGGCCGTTTCTCGGAAAATCTTCAATGTGAGCATGTTTTTTTCTTTTACTGGGCTTTGAATTCACTTTTTGTGCCGTTTCCAGTTTGTCTTAGCGTTCGCGAGTAAAACACGCAGTGTTTTCGAGATTCTTTGGACAATTTTTGTACGTTCTTCAATCTTCCTTCGCGTTCGCGAGTGAAACACGCGTTTTTTTCGACTTTCTTTACAGTTATTCGTGCTATTTCTCGGAAAATCTTTGATGTGTGAATGCTTCTTTGGCTCACTAGTCTCTAAATACTTTTTTTGTGCCGTTTTCAGTCTGCCTTCGTATTTGCGAGTGAAACATGAGCTGTTTCCGAGATTCTTTGCAAAGTTTCGTGCGAATTCTCGAAAAATCTTAAGTGTGTGTACGCTTTCGGGGATAACGGTGCTTTCAGGAAATGTTTTAGGCAATTCCCAGTCAGCCTCCGCGTTCGCCAGTGAATAAAGCTCTGTTTTCGAGATTCTTTGCACACTTTCGTGCCAATTCTCGAAAAATCTTTAGTGTGCGTACGCTTTCCGGGATATCTGTGCTTTCAGGAGATTTTTTAGGCAAGTCCCAGTCTGCCTTCGCGTTTCCGAGTGTTTTCACTGCTGATGCGTAGATTCTTTGAACTTTTTCGTGCCAATTCTCCAAAAATCTTCAATGTGCGTACGTTAGTCAGCTTACTGGGGTTTCAGGAGAGTTTTTGGGCAATTCCCAGTCTGCCTCGGCGTTCGCGAGTCAAAAAAGCGCTGTTTCCGAGATTCTTTGCACACTTTCGTGCCTATTCTCGGAAAATCTTCAGTGTTCGTACGCTTTCCGGGATAACTGTGCTTCCAGGAGAATTTTTAGGCAAGTCCCAGTCTGCCTTCGCGTTTGCGAGTGAAAAAAGCACTGATTCCGAGATTCTTTGAACTTTTTCGTGCCAATTCTCCAACAATCTTCAATGTGCGTACGTTAGTCAGCTTACTGGGGTTTCAGAAGAGTTTTTGGGCAATTCCCAGTCTGCCTTTGCGTTCGCGAGTAAAACAGGCATTGTTTCCGGTTTCTACGGACACCTTCGAGCTGATTCTTGGAAAATCTTTGGTATGCCTATGTTTTCCGAGTGACCGGGCTGCGAGGACACTTCATACCGTTTCCAATCTGCCTTCGCGTTCGCGAGTGCAACACGTACTATTCTCTTGCCTTTTCTCGGTAGTCTTTCAGTTCGCGTACTTTTTCGGGGTTCATCGGCTTCAAGGGCACTTTCGGGCCGTTAAGAGTCTTTCTCCGAGTTTGCAGATGAAACAGACGCTATTTTCGAGATTCTTTGTACAATTTCGTTCCATTTCTCGGAAAATCTTCAATGTGCGCATGTCCTTTAGCTTACGGCGACAGAATTTCGAAAAAATCGTGTTTTCACTTGCGAACGCGAATGCACTCTCGAAACTGCACCAATGTGTCCTTGAAATCCACCAACCCGGAAAACGTACGCGCACTGTAGATTTTCCGAAAAAAAGGACAAAAGTAACAGAGGAATCTTGAAAATAGCGCGTGTATCACTCCCCAACGCGAAGACTGGGTGGAAACTTCACGGAAAGTGTCCTTGGAGCCCAGCAAGCCAAAAAACGGGCACACATTGAAGATTGTCGAGAAACTTCACGAAAGTGTCCGAGAAAGCTTGAAAAAAGCGAGTGTTTCACTCACGAACGCGAAGACAAACTGGAAACAACACAAAAAGTGTATTTTCAGCCGAGTAACTCAAAAAAACCTGCAGACATTGATGATTTTCCGAGAAACGGCACGAAAGTTATCGAAGAAACTCGAAAAGAGTGGGTGTTTCACTTGCGAACGCAGGCAGACCGGGGATGGGACGAAAAGTATCCTGGAAGCTGTGAGGTGGAAAACTTATGCCCACTGAAGATACTTCGAGAAATGGCACGACAGTGTCAAGAAAGTATCGGAAAATGCGCGTATTTCACTCGCGAACGTGAAAATAGGCCAGGAAAGGCACAAAAAGTGTCCGTGAAGGACACTAAGCCGAAATGTATACGTACACTGAAGATTTCCTGAAAAACGGCACGGAACGTCAAATGCGAAGCAGATCGACAATCGCAGAAAAACTATCCGAATCCCAGTAAACCGGAAAACGTACGCACACTGAAGATTTTTCGAGATACGACATGAAAATGTCCAAAAAGTCTTGAAAAAAGTGGTTGTTTTACACGCGAGAGCGAGGGCAGGTTGAAAACAGCACAAGAGTGTATTTGAAACCCAGTGTGCCAGAAAGACATGCAAACATTGGAGATTCTCCGAGAATTAGCACGAAAGCATCCAAAGAAACCCATAAAAAGCGTAATTAACTCGAGAACGCGAAGAGAGACTCGGGACCGCCAAAAAATTGTCCACAGAATCTCGGAAACGGCTCGTGTTCCACTCACGACCGCGTAGGCAGACCGGGGATGGGACAATAAGTATCCTGGAAGCCCAGTAAGCCGGGAAACGTACGTACACTGAAGATATTTCGAGAAATGACAGGAAATTGTCGAGGGAATATCAAAAAAGCGCGTGTTTCACTCGGGAACGTTAAAATCGGCCAGGAACGGCACAAGAGTGTCCGTGAAGCACAGTAGAATGAAATGTGTACGTCCATGAAGATTTTTCGAGAAACAGCACGGAAGTGTCCAACGAAACTCGAAAAAAGCGCGTGTTTCACTCGTGAACTCGGAGTCAGACTGGGAATGGTACATAAAGTGTATTTGACGCCAAGTAAGCCAAAAAAACGTGCACACATTGAAGATTTTAAGAGAAATCGCACGAAAGCGTCCGAAGAAACTCGCAAAACGCGCCTGTTTCAATCGCGGACGCGAAGGAAGTATGGGAACCGTACAAAAAGTGTTCTCGAAGCTCTTAGTAAGCCGAAAAACATACGCACATTGAAGATTTTCCAATAATCAGCACGAAAGTGTCCAAACGTCTCGGAAACAGAGCGTGTTTCGCTCGCGAACACAAAAGCAGACTAACATTTGAGATTCTGTGGGATCTTTCGGGCCGTTTCTCGGAAAATCTTCAATGTGAGCATGTTTTTTTCTTTTACTGGGCTTTGAATTCACTTTTTGTGCCGTTTCCAGTTTGTCTTAGCGTTCGCGAGTAAAACACGCAGTGTTTTCGAGATTCTTTGGACAATTTTTGTACGTTCTTCAATCTTCCTTCGCGTTCGCGAGTGAAACACGCGTTTTTTTCGACTTTCTTTACAGTTATTCGTGCTATTTCTCGGAAAATCTTTGATGTGTGAATGCTTCTTTGGCTCACTAGTCTCTAAATACTTTTTTTGTGCCGTTTTCAGTCTGCCTTCGTATTTGCGAGTGAAACATGAGCTGTTTCCGAGATTCTTTGCAAAGTTTCGTGCGAATTCTCGAAAAATCTTAAGTGTGTGTACGCTTTCGGGGATAACGGTGCTTTCAGGAAATGTTTTAGGCAATTCCCAGTCAGCCTCCGCGTTCGCCAGTGAATAAAGCTCTGTTTTCGAGATTCTTTGCACACTTTCGTGCCAATTCTCGAAAAATCTTTAGTGTGCGTACGCTTTCCGGGATATCTGTGCTTTCAGGAGATTTTTTAGGCAAGTCCCAGTCTGCCTTCGCGTTTCCGAGTGTTTTCACTGCTGATGCGTAGATTCTTTGAACTTTTTCGTGCCAATTCTCCAAAAATCTTCAATGTGCGTACGTTAGTCAGCTTACTGGGGTTTCAGGAGAGTTTTTGGGCAATTCCCAGTCTGCCTCGGCGTTCGCGAGTCAAAAAAGCGCTGTTTCCGAGATTCTTTGCACACTTTCGTGCCTATTCTCGGAAAATCTTCAGTGTTCGTACGCTTTCCGGGATAACTGTGCTTCCAGGAGAATTTTTAGGCAAGTCCCAGTCTGCCTTCGCGTTTGCGAGTGAAAAAAGCACTGATTCCGAGATTCTTTGAACTTTTTCGTGCCAATTCTCCAACAATCTTCAATGTGCGTACGTTAGTCAGCTTACTGGGGTTTCAGAAGAGTTTTTGGGCAATTCCCAGTCTGCCTTTGCGTTCGCGAGTAAAACAGGCATTGTTTCCGGTTTCTACGGACACCTTCGAGCTGATTCTTGGAAAATCTTTGGTATGCCTATGTTTTCCGAGTGACCGGGCTGCGAGGACACTTCATACCGTTTCCAATCTGCCTTCGCGTTCGCGAGTGCAACACGTACTATTCTCTTGCCTTTTCTCGGTAGTCTTTCAGTTCGCGTACTTTTTCGGGGTTCATCGGCTTCAAGGGCACTTTCGGGCCGTTAAGAGTCTTTCTCCGAGTTTGCAGATGAAACAGACGCTATTTTCGAGATTCTTTGTACAATTTCGTTCCATTTCTCGGAAAATCTTCAATGTGCGCATGTCCTTTAGCTTACGGCGACAGAATTTCGAAAAAATCGTGTTTTCACTTGCGAACGCGAATGCACTCTCGAAACTGCACCAATGTGTCCTTGAAATCCACCAACCCGGAAAACGTACGCGCACTGTAGATTTTCCGAAAAAAAGGACAAAAGTAACAGAGGAATCTTGAAAATAGCGCGTGTATCACTCCCCAACGCGAAGACTGGGTGGAAACTTCACGGAAAGTGTCCTTGGAGCCCAGCAAGCCAAAAAACGGGCACACATTGAAGATTGTCGAGAAACTTCACGAAAGTGTCCGAGAAAGCTTGAAAAAAGCGAGTGTTTCACTCACGAACGCGAAGACAAACTGGAAACAACACAAAAAGTGTATTTTCAGCCGAGTAACTCAAAAAAACCTGCAGACATTGATGATTTTCCGAGAAACGGCACGAAAGTTATCGAAGAAACTCGAAAAGAGTGGGTGTTTCACTTGCGAACGCAGGCAGACCGGGGATGGGACGAAAAGTATCCTGGAAGCTGTGAGGTGGAAAACTTATGCCCACTGAAGATACTTCGAGAAATGGCACGACAGTGTCAAGAAAGTATCGGAAAATGCGCGTATTTCACTCGCGAACGTGAAAATAGGCCAGGAAAGGCACAAAAAGTGTCCGTGAAGGACACTAAGCCGAAATGTATACGTACACTGAAGATTTCCCGAAAAACGGCACGGAACGTCTAATGCGAAGCAGATCGACAATCGCAGAAAAACTATCCGAATCCCAGTAAACCGGAAAACGTACGCACACTGAAGATTTTTCGAGATACGACATGAAAATGTTCAAAAAGTCTTGAAAAAAGTGGTTGTTTTACACGCGAGAGCGAGGGCAGGTTGAAAACAGCACAAGAGTGTATTTGAAACCCAGTGTGCCAGAAAGACATGCAAACATTGGAGATTCTCCGAGAATTAGCACGAAAGCATCCAAAGAAACCCATAAAAAGCGTAATTAACTCGAGAACGCGAAGAGAGACTCGGGACCGCCAAAAAATTGTCCACAGAATCTCGGAAACGGCTCGTGTTCCACTCACGACCGCGTAGGCAGACCGGGGATGGGACAATAAGTATCCTGGAAGCCCAGTAAGCCGGGAAACGTACGTACACTGAAGATATTTCGAGAAATGACAGGAAATTGTCGAGGGAATATCAAAAAAGCGCGTGTTTCACTCGGGAACGTTAAAATCGGCCAGGAACGGCACAAGAGTGTCCGTGAAGCACAGTAGAATGAAATGTGTACGTCCATGAAGATTTTTCGAGAAACAGCACGGAAGTGTCCAACGAAACTCGAAAAAAGCGCGTGTTTCACTCGTGAACTCGGAGTCAGACTGGGAATGGTACATAAAGTGTATTTGACGCCAAGTAAGCCAAAAAAACGTGCACACATTGAAGATTTTAAGAGAAATCGCACGAAAGCGTCCGAAGAAACTCGCAAAACGCGCCTGTTTCAATCGCGGACGCGAAGGAAGTATGGGAACCGTACAAAAAGTGTTCTCGAAGCTCTTAGTAAGCCGAAAAACATACGCACATTGAAGATTTTCCAATAATCAGCACGAAAGTGTCCAAACGTCTCGGAAACAGAGCGTGTTTCGCTCGCGAACACAAAAGCAGACTAACATTTGAGATTCTGTGGGATCTTTCGGGCCGTTTCTCGGAAAATCTTCAATGTGAGCATGTTTTTTTCTTTTACTGGGCTTTGAATTCACTTTTTGTGCCGTTTCCAGTTTGTCTTAGCGTTCGCGAGTAAAACACGCAGTGTTTTCGAGATTCTTTGGACAATTTTTGTACGTTCTTCAATCTTCCTTCGCGTTCGCGAGTGAAACACGCGTTTTTTTCGACTTTCTTTACAGTTATTCGTGCTATTTCTCGGAAAATCTTTGATGTGTGAATGTTTCTTTGGCTCACTAGTCTCTAAATACTTTTTTTGTGCCGTTTTCAGTCTGCCTTCGTATTTGCGAGTGAAACATGAGCTGTTTCCGAGATTCTTTGCAAAGTTTCGTGCGAATTCTCGAAAAATCTTAAGTGTGTGTACGCTTTCGGGGATAACGGTGCTTTCAGGAAATGTTTTAGGCAATTCCCAGTCAGCCTCCGCGTTCGCCAGTGAATAAAGCTCTGTTTTCGAGATTCTTTGCACACTTTCGTGCCAATTCTCGAAAAATCTTTAGTGTGCGTACGCTTTCCGGGATATCTGTGCTTTCAGGAGATTTTTTAGGCAAGTCCCAGTCTGCCTTCGCGTTTCCGAGTGTTTTCACTGCTGATGCGTAGATTCTTTGAACTTTTTCGTGCCAATTCTCCAAAAATCTTCAATGTGCGTACGTTAGTCAGCTTACTGGGGTTTCAGGAGAGTTTTTGGGCAATTCCCAGTCTGCCTCGGCGTTCGCGAGTCAAAAAAGCGCTGTTTCCGAGATTCTTTGCACACTTTCGTGCCTATTCTCGGAAAATCTTCAGTGTTCGTACGCTTTCCGGGATAACTGTGCTTCCAGGAGAATTTTTAGGCAAGTCCCAGTCTGCCTTCGCGTTTGCGAGTGAAAAAAGCACTGATTCCGAGATTCTTTGAACTTTTTCGTGCCAATTCTCCAACAATCTTCAATGTGCGTACGTTAGTCAGCTTACTGGGGTTTCAGAAGAGTTTTTGGGCAATTCCCAGTCTGCCTTTGCGTTCGCGAGTAAAACAGGCATTGTTTCCGGTTTCTACGGACACCTTCGAGCTGATTCTTGGAAAATCTTTGGTATGCCTATGTTTTCCGAGTGACCGGGCTGCGAGGACACTTCATACCGTTTCCAATCTGCCTTCGCGTTCGCGAGTGCAACACGTACTATTCTCTTGCCTTTTCTCGGTAGTCTTTCAGTTCGCGTACTTTTTCGGGGTTCATCGGCTTCAAGGGCACTTTCGGGCCGTTAAGAGTCTTTCTCCGAGTTTGCAGATGAAACAGACGCTATTTTCGAGATTCTTTGTACAATTTCGTTCCATTTCTCGGAAAATCTTCAATGTGCGCATGTCCTTTAGCTTACGGCGACAGAATTTCGAAAAAATCGTGTTTTCACTTGCGAACGCGAATGCACTCTCGAAACTGCACCAATGTGTCCTTGAAATCCACCAACCCGGAAAACGTACGCGCACTGTAGATTTTCCGAAAAAAAGGACAAAAGTAACAGAGGAATCTTGAAAATAGCGCGTGTATCACTCCCCAACGCGAAGACTGGGTGGAAACTTCACGGAAAGTGTCCTTGGAGCCCAGCAAGCCAAAAAACGGGCACACATTGAAGATTGTCGAGAAACTTCACGAAAGTGTCCGAGAAAGCTTGAAAAAAGCGAGTGTTTCACTCACGAACGCGAAGACAAACTGGAAACAACACAAAAAGTGTATTTTCAGCCAAGTAACTCAAAAAAACCTGCAGACATTGATGATTTTCCGAGAAACGGCACGAAAGTTATCGAAGAAACTCGAAAAGAGTGGGTGTTTCACTTGCGAACGCAGGCAGACCGGGGATGGGACGAAAAGTATCCTGGAAGCTGTGAGGTGGAAAACTTATGCCCACTGAAGATACTTCGAGAAATGGCACGACAGTGTCAAGAAAGTATCGGAAAATGCGCGTATTTCACTCGCGAACGTGAAAATAGGCCAGGAAAGGCACAAAAAGTGTCCGTGAAGGACACTAAGCCGAAATGTATACGTACACTGAAGATTTCCTGAAAAACGGCACGGAACGTCAAATGCGAAGCAGATCGACAATCGCAGAAAAACTATCCGAATCCCAGTAAACCGGAAAACGTACGCACACTGAAGATTTTTCGAGATACGACATGAAAATGTCCAAAAAGTCTTGAAAAAAGTGGTTGTTTTACACGCGAGAGCGAGGGCAGGTTGAAAACAGCACAAGAGTGTATTTGAAACCCAGTGTGCCAGAAAGACATGCAAACATTGGAGATTCTCCGAGAATTAGCACGAAAGCATCCAAAGAAACCCATAAAAAGCGTAATTAACTCGAGAACGCGAAGAGAGACTCGGGACCGCCAAAAAATTGTCCACAGAATCTCGGAAACGGCTCGTGTTCCACTCACGACCGCGTAGGCAGACCGGGGATGGGACAATAAGTATCCTGGAAGCCCAGTAAGCCGGGAAACGTACGTACACTGAAGATATTTCGAGAAATGACAGGAAATTGTCGAGGGAATATCAAAAAAGCGCGTGTTTCACTCGGGAACGTTAAAATCGGCCAGGAACGGCACAAGAGTGTCCGTGAAGCACAGTAGAATGAAATGTGTACGTCCATGAAGATTTTTCGAGAAACAGCACGGAAGTGTCCAACGAAACTCGAAAAAAGCGCGTGTTTCACTCGTGAACTCGGAGTCAGACTGGGAATGGTACATAAAGTGTATTTGACGCCAAGTAAGCCAAAAAAACGTGCACACATTGAAGATTTTAAGAGAAATCGCACGAAAGCGTCCGAAGAAACTCGCAAAACGCGCCTGTTTCAATCGCGGACGCGAAGGAAGTATGGGAACCGTACAAAAAGTGTTCTCGAAGCTCTTAGTAAGCCGAAAAACATACGCACATTCAAGATTTTCCAATAATCAGCACGAAAGTGTCCAAACGTCTCGGAAACAGAGCGTGTTTCGCTCGCGAACACAAAAGCAGACTAACATTTGAGATTCTGTGGGATCTTTCGGGCCGTTTCTCGGAAAATCTTCAATGTGAGCATGTTTTTTTCTTTTACTGGGCTTTGAATTCACTTTTTGTGCCGTTTCCAGTTTGTCTTAGCGTTCGCGAGTAAAACACGCAGTGTTTTCGAGATTCTTTGGACAATTTTTGTACGTTCTTCAATCTTCCTTCGCGTTCGCGAGTGAAACACGCGTTTTTTTCGACTTTCTTTACGGTTATTCGTGCTATTTCTCGGAAAATCTTTGATGTGTGAATGTTTCTTTGGCTCACTAGTCTCTAAATACTTTTTTTGTGCCGTTTTCAGTCTGCCTTCGTATTTGCGAGTGAAACATGAGCTGTTTCCGAGATTCTTTGCAAAGTTTCGTGCGAATTCTCGAAAAATCTTAAGTGTGTGTACGCTTTCGGGGATAACGGTGCTTTCAGGAAATGTTTTAGGCAATTCCCAGTCAGCCTCCGCGTTCGCCAGTGAATAAAGCTCTGTTTTCGAGATTCTTTGCACACTTTCGTGCCAATTCTCGAAAAATCTTTAGTGTGCGTACGCTTTCCGGGATATCTGTGCTTTCAGGAGATTTTTTAGGCAAGTCCCAGTCTGCCTTCGCGTTTCCGAGTGTTTTCACTGCTGATGCGTAGATTCTTTGAACTTTTTCGTGCCAATTCTCCAAAAATCTTCAATGTGCGTACGTTAGTCAGCTTACTGGGGTTTCAGGAGAGTTTTTGGGCAATTCCCAGTCTGCCTCGGCGTTCGCGAGTCAAAAAAGCGCTGTTTCCGAGATTCTTTGCACACTTTCGTGCCTATTCTCGGAAAATCTTCAGTGTTCGTACGCTTTCCGGGATAACTGTGCTTCCAGGAGAATTTTTAGGCAAGTCCCAGTCTGCCTTCGCGTTTGCGAGTGAAAAAAGCACTGATTCCGAGATTCTTTGAACTTTTTCGTGCCAATTCTCCAACAATCTTCAATGTGCGTACGTTAGTCAGCTTACTGGGGTTTCAGAAGAGTTTTTGGGCAATTCCCAGTCTGCCTTTGCGTTCGCGAGTAAAACAGGCATTGTTTCCGGTTTCTACGGACACCTTCGAGCTGATTCTTGGAAAATCTTTGGTATGCCTATGTTTTCCGAGTGACCGGGCTGCGAGGACACTTCATACCGTTTCCAATCTGCCTTCGCGTTCGCGAGTGCAACACGTACTATTCTCTTGCCTTTTCTCGGTAGTCTTTCAGTTCGCGTACTTTTTCGGGGTTCATCGGCTTCAAGGGCACTTTCGGGCCGTTAAGAGTCTTTCTCCGAGTTTGCAGATGAAACAGACGCTATTTTCGAGATTCTTTGTACAATTTCGTTCCATTTCTCGGAAAATCTTCAATGTGCGCATGTCCTTTAGCTTACGGCGACAGAATTTCGAAAAAATCGTGTTTTCACTTGCGAACGCGAATGCACTCTCGAAACTGCACCAATGTGTCCTTGAAATCCACCAACCCGGAAAACGTACGCGCACTGTAGATTTTCCGAAAAAAAGGACAAAAGTAACAGAGGAATCTTGAAAATAGCGCGTGTATCACTCCCCAACGCGAAGACTGGGTGGAAACTTCACGGAAAGTGTCCTTGGAGCCCAGCAAGCCAAAAAACGGGCACACATTGAAGATTGTCGAGAAACTTCACGAAAGTGTCCGAGAAAGCTTGAAAAAAGCGAGTGTTTCACTCACGAACGCGAAGACAAACTGGAAACAACACAAAAAGTGTATTTTCAGCCGAGTAACTCAAAAAAACCTGCAGACATTGATGATTTTCCGAGAAACGGCACGAAAGTTATCGAAGAAACTCGAAAAGAGTGGGTGTTTCACTTGCGAACGCAGGCAGACCGGGGATGGGACGAAAAGTATCCTGGAAGCTGTGAGGTGGAAAACTTATGCCCACTGAAGATACTTCGAGAAATGGCACGACAGTGTCAAGAAAGTATCGGAAAATGCGCGTATTTCACTCGCGAACGTGAAAATAGGCCAGGAAAGGCACAAAAAGTGTCCGTGAAGGACACTAAGCCGAAATGTATACGTACACTGAAGATTTCCTGAAAAACGGCACGGAACGTCAAATGCGAAGCAGATCGACAATCGCAGAAAAACTATCCGAATCCCAGTAAACCGGAAAACGTACGCACACTGAAGATTTTTCGAGATACGACATGAAAATGTCCAAAAAGTCTTGAAAAAAGTGGTTGTTTTACACGCGAGAGCGAGGGCAGGTTGAAAACAGCACAAGAGTGTATTTGAAACCCAGTGTGCCAGAAAGACATGCAAACATTGGAGATTCTCCGAGAATTAGCACGAAAGCATCCAAAGAAACCCATAAAAAGCGTAATTAACTCGAGAACGCGAAGAGAGACTCGGGACCGCCAAAAAATTGTCCACAGAATCTCGGAAACGGCTCGTGTTCCACTCACGACCGCGTAGGCAGACCGGGGATGGGACAATAAGTATCCTGGAAGCCCAGTAAGCCGGGAAACGTACGTACACTGAAGATATTTCGAGAAATGACAGGAAATTGTCGAGGGAATATCAAAAAAGCGCGTGTTTCACTCGGGAACGTTAAAATCGGCCAGGAACGGCACAAGAGTGTCCGTGAAGCACAGTAGAATGAAATGTGTACGTCCATGAAGATTTTTCGAGAAACAGCACGGAAGTGTCCAACGAAACTCGAAAAAAGCGCGTGTTTCACTCGTGAACTCGGAGTCAGACTGGGAATGGTACATAAAGTGTATTTGACGCCAAGTAAGCCAAAAAAACGTGCACACATTGAAGATTTTAAGAGAAATCGCACGAAAGCGTCCGAAGAAACTCGCAAAACGCGCCTGTTTCAATCGCGGACGCGAAGGAAGTATGGGAACCGTACAAAAAGTGTTCTCGAAGCTCTTAGTAAGCCGAAAAACATACGCACATTGAAGATTTTCCAATAATCAGCACGAAAGTGTCCAAACGTCTCGTAAACAGAGCGTGTTTCGCTCGCGAACACAAAAGCAGACTAACATTTGAGATTCTGTGGGATCTTTCGGGCCGTTTCTCGGAAAATCTTCAATGTGAGCATGTTTTTTTCTTTTACTGGGCTTTGAATTCACTTTTTGTGCCGTTTCCAGTTTGTCTTAGCGTTCGCGAGTAAAACACGCAGTGTTTTCGAGATTCTTTGGACAATTTTTGTACGTTCTTCAATCTTCCTTCGCGTTCGCGAGTGAAACACGCGTTTTTTTCGACTTTCTTTACAGTTATTCGTGCTATTTCTCGGAAAATCTTTGATGTGTGAATGTTTCTTTGGCTCACTAGTCTCTAAATACTTTTTTTGTGCCGTTTTCAGTCTGCCTTCGTATTTGCGAGTGAAACATGAGCTGTTTCCGAGATTCTTTGCAAAGTTTCGTGCGAATTCTCGAAAAATCTTAAGTGTGTGTACGCTTTCGGGGATAACGGTGCTTTCAGGAAATGTTTTAGGCAATTCCCAGTCAGCCTCCGCGTTCGCCAGTGAATAAAGCTCTGTTTTCGAGATTCTTTGCACACTTTCGTGCCAATTCTCGAAAAATCTTTAGTGTGCGTACGCTTTCCGGGATATCTGTGCTTTCAGGAGATTTTTTAGGCAAGTCCCAGTCTGCCTTCGCGTTTCCGAGTGTTTTCACTGCTGATGCGTAGATTCTTTGAACTTTTTCGTGCCAATTCTCCAAAAATCTTCAATGTGCGTACGTTAGTCAGCTTACTGGGGTTTCAGGAGAGTTTTTGGGCAATTCCCAGTCTGCCTCGGCGTTCGCGAGTCAAAAAAGCGCTGTTTCCGAGATTCTTTGCACACTTTCGTGCCTATTCTCGGAAAATCTTCAGTGTTCGTACGCTTTCCGGGATAACTGTGCTTCCAGGAGAATTTTTAGGCAAGTCCCAGTCTGCCTTCGCGTTTGCGAGTGAAAAAAGCACTGATTCCGAGATTCTTTGAACTTTTTCGTGCCAATTCTCCAACAATCTTCAATGTGCGTACGTTAGTCAGCTTACTGGGGTTTCAGAAGAGTTTTTGGGCAATTCCCAGTCTGCCTTTGCGTTCGCGAGTAAAACAGGCATTGTTTCCGGTTTCTACGGACACCTTCGAGCTGATTCTTGGAAAATCTTTGGTATGCCTATGTTTTCCGAGTGACCGGGCTGCGAGGACACTTCATACCGTTTCCAATCTGCCTTCGCGTTCGCGAGTGCAACACGTACTATTCTCTTGCCTTTTCTCGGTAGTCTTTCAGTTCGCGTACTTTTTCGGGGTTCATCGGCTTCAAGGGCACTTTCGGGCCGTTAAGAGTCTTTCTCCGAGTTTGCAGATGAAACAGACGCTATTTTCGAGATTCTTTGTACAATTTCGTTCCATTTCTCGGAAAATCTTCAATGTGCGCATGTCCTTTAGCTTACGGCGACAGAATTTCGAAAAAATCGTGTTTTCACTTGCGAACGCGAATGCACTCTCGAAACTGCACCAATGTGTCCTTGAAATCCACCAACCCGGAAAACGTACGCGCACTGTAGATTTTCCGAAAAAAAGGACAAAAGTAACAGAGGAATCTTGAAAATAGCGCGTGTATCACTCCCCAACGCGAAGACTGGGTGGAAACTTCACGGAAAGTGTCCTTGGAGCCCAGCAAGCCAAAAAACGGGCACACATTGAAGATTGTCGAAAAACTTCACGAAAGTGTCCGAGAAAGCTTGAAAAAAGCGAGTGTTTCACTCACGAACGCGAAGACAAACTGGAAACAACACAAAAAGTGTATTTTCAGCCGAGTAACTCAAAAAAACCTGCAGACATTGATGATTTTCCGAGAAACGGCACGAAAGTTATCGAAGAAACTCGAAAAGAGTGGGTGTTTCACTTGCGAACGCAGGCAGACCGGGGATGGGACGAAAAGTATCCTGGAAGCTGTGAGGTGGAAAACTTATGCCCACTGAAGATACTTCGAGAAATGGCACGACAGTGTCAAGAAAGTATCGGAAAATGCGCGTATTTCACTCGCGAACGTGAAAATAGGCCAGGAAAGGCACAAAAAGTGTCCGTGAAGGACACTAAGCCGAAATGTATACGTACACTGAAGATTTCCTGAAAAACGGCACGGAACGTCAAATGCGAAGCAGATCGACAATCGCAGAAAAACTATCCGAATCCCAGTAAACCGGAAAACGTACGCACACTGAAGATTTTTCGAGATACGACATGAAAATGTCCAAAAAGTCTTGAAAAAAGTGGTTGTTTTACACGCGAGAGCGAGGGCAGGTTGAAAACAGCACAAGAGTGTATTTGAAACCCAGTGTGCCAGAAAGACATGCAAACATTGGAGATTCTCCGAGAATTAGCACGAAAGCATCCAAGAAACCCATAAAAAGCGTAATTAACTCGAGAACGCGAAGAGAGACTCGGGACCGCCAAAAAATTGTCCACAGAATCTCGGAAACGGCTCGTGTTCCACTCACGACCGCGTAGGCAGACCGGGGATGGGACAATAAGTATCCTGGAAGCCCAGTAAGCCGGGAAACGTACGTACACTGAAGATATTTCGAGAAATGACAGGAAATTGTCGAGGGAATATCAAAAAAGCGCGTGTTTCACTCGGGAACGTTAAAATCGGCCAGGAACGGCACAAGAGTGTCCGTGAAGCACAGTAGAATGAAATGTGTACGTCCATGAAGATTTTTCGAGAAACAGCACGGAAGTGTCCAACGAAACTCGAAAAAAGCGCGTGTTTCACTCGTGAACTCGGAGTCAGACTGGGAATGGTACATAAAGTGTATTTGACGCCAAGTAAGCCAAAAAAACGTGCACACATTGAAGATTTTAAGAGAAATCGCACGAAAGCGTCCGAAGAAACTCGCAAAACGCGCCTGTTTCAATCGCGGACGCGAAGGAAGTATGGGAACCGTACAAAAAGTGTTCTCGAAGCTCTTAGTAAGCCGAAAAACATACGCACATTCAAGATTTTCCAATAATCAGCACGAAAGTGTCCAAACGTCTCGGAAACAGAGCGTGTTTCGCTCGCGAACACAAAAGCAGACTAACATTTGAGATTCTGTGGGATCTTTCGGGCCGTTTCTCGGAAAATCTTCAATGTGAGCATGTTTTTTTCTTTTACTGGGCTTTGAATTCACTTTTTGTGCCGTTTCCAGTTTGTCTTAGCGTTCGCGAGTAAAACACGCAGTGTTTTCGAGATTCTTTGGACAATTTTTGTACGTTCTTCAATCTTCCTTCGCGTTCGCGAGTGAAACACGCGTTTTTTTCGACTTTCTTTACGGTTATTCGTGCTATTTCTCGGAAAATCTTTGATGTGTGAATGTTTCTTTGGCTCACTAGTCTCTAAATACTTTTTTTGTGCCGTTTTCAGTCTGCCTTCGTATTTGCGAGTGAAACATGAGCTGTTTCCGAGATTCTTTGCAAAGTTTCGTGCGAATTCTCGAAAAATCTTAAGTGTGTGTACGCTTTCGGGGATAACGGTGCTTTCAGGAAATGTTTTAGGCAATTCCCAGTCAGCCTCCGCGTTCGCCAGTGAATAAAGCTCTGTTTTCGAGATTCTTTGCACACTTTCGTGCCAATTCTCGAAAAATCTTTAGTGTGCGTACGCTTTCCGGGATATCTGTGCTTTCAGGAGATTTTTTAGGCAAGTCCCAGTCTGCCTTCGCGTTTCCGAGTGTTTTCACTGCTGATGCGTAGATTCTTTGAACTTTTTCGTGCCAATTCTCCAAAAATCTTCAATGTGCGTACGTTAGTCAGCTTACTGGGGTTTCAGGAGAGTTTTTGGGCAATTCCCAGTCTGCCTCGGCGTTCGCGAGTCAAAAAAGCGCTGTTTCCGAGATTCTTTGCACACTTTCGTGCCTATTCTCGGAAAATCTTCAGTGTTCGTACGCTTTCCGGGATAACTGTGCTTCCAGGAGAATTTTTAGGCAAGTCCCAGTCTGCCTTCGCGTTTGCGAGTGAAAAAAGCACTGATTCCGAGATTCTTTGAACTTTTTCGTGCCAATTCTCCAACAATCTTCAATGTGCGTACGTTAGTCAGCTTACTGGGGTTTCAGAAGAGTTTTTGGGCAATTCCCAGTCTGCCTTTGCGTTCGCGAGTAAAACAGGCATTGTTTCCGGTTTCTACGGACACCTTCGAGCTGATTCTTGGAAAATCTTTGGTATGCCTATGTTTTCCGAGTGACCGGGCTGCGAGGACACTTCATACCGTTTCCAATCTGCCTTCGCGTTCGCGAGTGCAACACGTACTATTCTCTTGCCTTTTCTCGGTAGTCTTTCAGTTCGCGTACTTTTTCGGGGTTCATCGGCTTCAAGGGCACTTTCGGGCCGTTAAGAGTCTTTCTCCGAGTTTGCAGATGAAACAGACGCTATTTTCGAGATTCTTTGTACAATTTCGTTCCATTTCTCGGAAAATCTTCAATGTGCGCATGTCCTTTAGCTTACGGCGACAGAATTTCGAAAAAATCGTGTTTTCACTTGCGAACGCGAATGCACTCTCGAAACTGCACCAATGTGTCCTTGAAATCCACCAACCCGGAAAACGTACGCGCACTGTAGATTTTCCGAAAAAAAGGACAAAAGTAACAGAGGAATCTTGAAAATAGCGCGTGTATCACTCCCCAACGCGAAGACTGGGTGGAAACTTCACGGAAAGTGTCCTTGGAGCCCAGCAAGCCAAAAAACGGGCACACATTGAAGATTGTCGAGAAACTTCACGAAAGTGTCCGAGAAAGCTTGAAAAAAGCGAGTGTTTCACTCACGAACGCGAAGACAAACTGGAAACAACACAAAAAGTGTATTTTCAGCCGAGTAACTCAAAAAAACCTGCAGACATTGATGATTTTCCGAGAAACGGCACGAAAGTTATCGAAGAAACTCGAAAAGAGTGGGTGTTTCACTTGCGAACGCAGGCAGACCGGGGATGGGACGAAAAGTATCCTGGAAGCTGTGAGGTGGAAAACTTATGCCCACTGAAGATACTTCGAGAAATGGCACGACAGTGTCAAGAAAGTATCGGAAAATGCGCGTATTTCACTCGCGAACGTGAAAATAGGCCAGGAAAGGCACAAAAAGTGTCCGTGAAGGACACTAAGCCGAAATGTATACGTACACTGAAGATTTCCTGAAAAACGGCACGGAACGTCAAATGCGAAGCAGATCGACAATCGCAGAAAAACTATCCGAATCCCAGTAAACCGGAAAACGTACGCACACTGAAGATTTTTCGAGATACGACATGAAAATGTCCAAAAAGTCTTGAAAAAAGTGGTTGTTTTACACGCGAGAGCGAGGGCAGGTTGAAAACAGCACAAGAGTGTATTTGAAACCCAGTGTGCCAGAAAGACATGCAAACATTGGAGATTCTCCGAGAATTAGCACGAAAGCATCCAAAGAAACCCATAAAAAGCGTAATTAACTCGAGAACGCGAAGAGAGACTCGGGACCGCCAAAAAATTGTCCACAGAATCTCGGAAACGGCTCGTGTTCCACTCACGACCGCGTAGGCAGACCGGGGATGGGACAATAAGTATCCTGGAAGCCCAGTAAGCCGGGAAACGTACGTACACTGAAGATATTTCGAGAAATGACAGGAAATTGTCGAGGGAATATCAAAAAAGCGCGTGTTTCACTCGGGAACGTTAAAATCGGCCAGGAACGGCACAAGAGTGTCCGTGAAGCACAGTAGAATGAAATGTGTACGTCCATGAAGATTTTTCGAGAAACAGCACGGAAGTGTCCAACGAAACTCGAAAAAAGCGCGTGTTTCACTCGTGAACTCGGAGTCAGACTGGGAATGGTACATAAAGTGTATTTGACGCCAAGTAAGCCAAAAAAACGTGCACACATTGAAGATTTTAAGAGAAATCGCACGAAAGCGTCCGAAGAAACTCGCAAAACGCGCCTGTTTCAATCGCGGACGCGAAGGAAGTATGGGAACCGTACAAAAAGTGTTCTCGAAGCTCTTAGTAAGCCGAAAAACATACGCACATTGAAGATTTTCCAATAATCAGCACGAAAGTGTCCAAACGTCTCGTAAACAGAGCGTGTTTCGCTCGCGAACACAAAAGCAGACTAACATTTGAGATTCTGTGGGATCTTTCGGGCCGTTTCTCGGAAAATCTTCAATGTGAGCATGTTTTTTTCTTTTACTGGGCTTTGAATTCACTTTTTGTGCCGTTTCCAGTTTGTCTTAGCGTTCGCGAGTAAAACACGCAGTGTTTTCGAGATTCTTTGGACAATTTTTGTACGTTCTTCAATCTTCCTTCGCGTTCGCGAGTGAAACACGCGTTTTTTTCGACTTTCTTTACAGTTATTCGTGCTATTTCTCGGAAAATCTTTGATGTGTGAATGTTTCTTTGGCTCACTAGTCTCTAAATACTTTTTTTGTGCCGTTTTCAGTCTGCCTTCGTATTTGCGAGTGAAACATGAGCTGTTTCCGAGATTCTTTGCAAAGTTTCGTGCGAATTCTCGAAAAATCTTAAGTGTGTGTACGCTTTCGGGGATAACGGTGCTTTCAGGAAATGTTTTAGGCAATTCCCAGTCAGCCTCCGCGTTCGCCAGTGAATAAAGCTCTGTTTTCGAGATTCTTTGCACACTTTCGTGCCAATTCTCGAAAAATCTTTAGTGTGCGTACGCTTTCCGGGATATCTGTGCTTTCAGGAGATTTTTTAGGCAAGTCCCAGTCTGCCTTCGCGTTTCCGAGTGTTTTCACTGCTGATGCGTAGATTCTTTGAACTTTTTCGTGCCAATTCTCCAAAAATCTTCAATGTGCGTACGTTAGTCAGCTTACTGGGGTTTCAGGAGAGTTTTTGGGCAATTCCCAGTCTGCCTCGGCGTTCGCGAGTCAAAAAAGCGCTGTTTCCGAGATTCTTTGCACACTTTCGTGCCTATTCTCGGAAAATCTTCAGTGTTCGTACGCTTTCCGGGATAACTGTGCTTCCAGGAGAATTTTTAGGCAAGTCCCAGTCTGCCTTCGCGTTTGCGAGTGAAAAAAGCACTGATTCCGAGATTCTTTGAACTTTTTCGTGCCAATTCTCCAACAATCTTCAATGTGCGTACGTTAGTCAGCTTACTGGGGTTTCAGAAGAGTTTTTGGGCAATTCCCAGTCTGCCTTTGCGTTCGCGAGTAAAACAGGCATTGTTTCCGGTTTCTACGGACACCTTCGAGCTGATTCTTGGAAAATCTTTGGTATGCCTATGTTTTCCGAGTGACCGGGCTGCGAGGACACTTCATACCGTTTCCAATCTGCCTTCGCGTTCGCGAGTGCAACACGTACTATTCTCTTGCCTTTTCTCGGTAGTCTTTCAGTTCGCGTACTTTTTCGGGGTTCATCGGCTTCAAGGGCACTTTCGGGCCGTTAAGAGTCTTTCTCCGAGTTTGCAGATGAAACAGACGCTATTTTCGAGATTCTTTGTACAATTTCGTTCCATTTCTCGGAAAATCTTCAATGTGCGCATGTCCTTTAGCTTACGGCGACAGAATTTCGAAAAAATCGTGTTTTCACTTGCGAACGCGAATGCACTCTCGAAACTGCACCAATGTGTCCTTGAAATCCACCAACCCGGAAAACGTACGCGCACTGTAGATTTTCCGAAAAAAAGGACAAAAGTAACAGAGGAATCTTGAAAATAGCGCGTGTATCACTCCCCAACGCGAAGACTGGGTGGAAACTTCACGGAAAGTGTCCTTGGAGCCCAGCAAGCCAAAAAACGGGCACACATTGAAGATTGTCGAGAAACTTCACGAAAGTGTCCGAGAAAGCTTGAAAAAAGCGAGTGTTTCACTCACGAACGCGAAGACAAACTGGAAACAACACAAAAAGTGTATTTTCAGCCGAGTAACTCAAAAAAACCTGCAGACATTGATGATTTTCCGAGAAACGGCACGAAAGTTATCGAAGAAACTCGAAAAGAGTGGGTGTTTCACTTGCGAACGCAGGCAGACCGGGGATGGGACGAAAAGTATCCTGGAAGCTGTGAGGTGGAAAACTTATGCCCACTGAAGATACTTCGAGAAATGGCACGACAGTGTCAAGAAAGTATCGGAAAATGCGCGTATTTCACTCGCGAACGTGAAAATAGGCCAGGAAAGGCACAAAAAGTGTCCGTGAAGGACACTAAGCCGAAATGTATACGTACACTGAAGATTTCCTGAAAAACGGCACGGAACGTCAAATGCGAAGCAGATCGACAATCGCAGAAAAACTATCCGAATCCCAGTAAACCGGAAAACGTACGCACACTGAAGATTTTTCGAGATACGACATGAAAATGTCCAAAAAGTCTTGAAAAAAGTGGTTGTTTTACACGCGAGAGCGAGGGCAGGTTGAAAACAGCACAAGAGTGTATTTGAAACCCAGTGTGCCAGAAAGACATGCAAACATTGGAGATTCTCCGAGAATTAGCACGAAAGCATCCAAAGAAACCCATAAAAAGCGTAATTAACTCGAGAACGCGAAGAGAGACTCGGGACCGCCAAAAAATTGTCCACAGAATCTCGGAAACGGCTCGTGTTCCACTCACGACCGCGTAGGCAGACCGGGGATGGGACAATAAGTATCCTGGAAGCCCAGTAAGCCGGGAAACGTACGTACACTGAAGATATTTCGAGAAATGACAGGAAATTGTCGAGGGAATATCAAAAAAGCGCGTGTTTCACTCGGGAACGTTAAAATCGGCCAGGAACGGCACAAGAGTGTCCGTGAAGCACAGTAGAATGAAATGTGTACGTCCATGAAGATTTTTCGAGAAACAGCACGGAAGTGTCCAACGAAACTCGAAAAAAGCGCGTGTTTCACTCGTGAACTCGGAGTCAGACTGGGAATGGTACATAAAGTGTATTTGACGCCAAGTAAGCCAAAAAAACGTGCACACATTGAAGATTTTAAGAGAAATCGCACGAAAGCGTCCGAAGAAACTCGCAAAACGCGCCTGTTTCAATCGCGGACGCGAAGGAAGTATGGGAACCGTACAAAAAGTGTTCTCGAAGCTCTTAGTAAGCCGAAAAACATACGCACATTGAAGATTTTCCAATAATCAGCACGAAAGTGTCCAAACGTCTCGTAAACAGAGCGTGTTTCGCTCGCGAACACAAAAGCAGACTAACATTTGAGATTCTGTGGGATCTTTCGGGCCGTTTCTCGGAAAATCTTCAATGTGAGCATGTTTTTTTCTTTTACTGGGCTTTGAATTCACTTTTTGTGCCGTTTCCAGTTTGTCTTAGCGTTCGCGAGTAAAACACGCAGTGTTTTCGAGATTCTTTGGACAATTTTTGTACGTTCTTCAATCTTCCTTCGCGTTCGCGAGTGAAACACGCGTTTTTTTCGACTTTCTTTACAGTTATTCGTGCTATTTCTCGGAAAATCTTTGATGTGTGAATGTTTCTTTGGCTCACTAGTCTCTAAATACTTTTTTTGTGCCGTTTTCAGTCTGCCTTCGTATTTGCGAGTGAAACATGAGCTGTTTCCGAGATTCTTTGCAAAGTTTCGTGCGAATTCTCGAAAAATCTTAAGTGTGTGTACGCTTTCGGGGATAACGGTGCTTTCAGGAAATGTTTTAGGCAATTCCCAGTCAGCCTCCGCGTTCGCCAGTGAATAAAGCTCTGTTTTCGAGATTCTTTGCACACTTTCGTGCCAATTCTCGAAAAATCTTTAGTGTGCGTACGCTTTCCGGGATATCTGTGCTTTCAGGAGATTTTTTAGGCAAGTCCCAGTCTGCCTTCGCGTTTCCGAGTGTTTTCACTGCTGATGCGTAGATTCTTTGAACTTTTTCGTGCCAATTCTCCAAAAATCTTCAATGTGCGTACGTTAGTCAGCTTACTGGGGTTTCAGGAGAGTTTTTGGGCAATTCCCAGTCTGCCTCGGCGTTCGCGAGTCAAAAAAGCGCTGTTTCCGAGATTCTTTGCACACTTTCGTGCCTATTCTCGGAAAATCTTCAGTGTTCGTACGCTTTCCGGGATAACTGTGCTTCCAGGAGAATTTTTAGGCAAGTCCCAGTCTGCCTTCGCGTTTGCGAGTGAAAAAAGCACTGATTCCGAGATTCTTTGAACTTTTTCGTGCCAATTCTCCAACAATCTTCAATGTGCGTACGTTAGTCAGCTTACTGGGGTTTCAGAAGAGTTTTTGGGCAATTCCCAGTCTGCCTTTGCGTTCGCGAGTAAAACAGGCATTGTTTCCGGTTTCTACGGACACCTTCGAGCTGATTCTTGGAAAATCTTTGGTATGCCTATGTTTTCCGAGTGACCGGGCTGCGAGGACACTTCATACCGTTTCCAATCTGCCTTCGCGTTCGCGAGTGCAACACGTACTATTCTCTTGCCTTTTCTCGGTAGTCTTTCAGTTCGCGTACTTTTTCGGGGTTCATCGGCTTCAAAGGCACTTTCGGGCCGTTAAGAGTCTTTCTCCGAGTTTGCAGATGAAACAGACGCTATTTTCGAGATTCTTTGTACAATTTCGTTCCATTTCTCGGAAAATCTTCAATGTGCGCATGTCCTTTAGCTTACGGCGACAGAATTTCGAAAAAATCGTGTTTTCACTTGCGAACGCGAATGCACTCTCGAAACTGCACCAATGTGTCCTTGAAATCCACCAACCCGGAAAACGTACGCGCACTGTAGATTTTCCGAAAAAAAGGACAAAAGTAACAGAGGAATCTTGAAAATAGCGCGTGTATCACTCCCCAACGCGAAGACTGGGTGGAAACTTCACGGAAAGTGTCCTTGGAGCCCAGCAAGCCAAAAAACGGGCACACATTGAAGATTGTCGAGAAACTTCACGAAAGTGTCCGAGAAAGCTTGAAAAAAGCGAGTGTTTCACTCACGAACGCGAAGACAAACTGGAAACAACACAAAAAGTGTATTTTCAGCCGAGTAACTCAAAAAAACCTGCAGACATTGATGATTTTCCGAGAAACGGCACGAAAGTTATCGAAGAAACTCGAAAAGAGTGGGTGTTTCACTTGCGAACGCAGGCAGACCGGGGATGGGACGAAAAGTATCCTGGAAGCTGTGAGGTGGAAAACTTATGCCCACTGAAGATACTTCGAGAAATGGCACGACAGTGTCAAGAAAGTATCGGAAAATGCGCGTATTTCACTCGCGAACGTGAAAATAGGCCAGGAAAGGCACAAAAAGTGTCCGTGAAGGACACTAAGCCGAAATGTATACGTACACTGAAGATTTCCCGAAAAACGGCACGGAACGTCTAATGCGAAGCAGATCGACAATCGCAGAAAAACTATCCGAATCCCAGTAAACCGGAAAACGTACGCACACTGAAGATTTTTCGAGATACGACATGAAAATGTCCAAAAAGTCTTGAAAAAAGTGGTTGTTTTACACGCGAGAGCGAGGGCAGGTTGAAAACAGCACAAGAGTGTATTTGAAACCCAGTGTGCCAGAAAGACATGCAAACATTGGAGATTCTCCGAGAATTAGCACGAAAGCATCCAAAGAAACCCATAAAAAGCGTAATTAACTCGAGAACGCGAAGAGAGACTCGGGACCGCCAAAAAATTGTCCACAGAATCTCGGAAACGGCTCGTGTTCCACTCACGACCGCGTAGGCAGACCGGGGATGGGACAATAAGTATCCTGGAAGCCCAGTAAGCCGGGAAACGTACGTACACTGAAGATATTTCGAGAAATGACAGGAAATTGTCGAGGGAATATCAAAAAAGCGCGTGTTTCACTCGGGAACGTTAAAATCGGCCAGGAACGGCACAAGAGTGTCCGTGAAGCACAGTAGAATGAAATGTGTACGTCCATGAAGATTTTTCGAGAAACAGCACGGAAGTGTCCAACGAAACTCGAAAAAAGCGCGTGTTTCACTCGTGAACTCGGAGTCAGACTGGGAATGGTACATAAAGTGTATTTGACGCCAAGTAAGCCAAAAAAACGTGCACACATTGAAGATTTTAAGAGAAATCGCACGAAAGCGTCCGAAGAAACTCGCAAAACGCGCCTGTTTCAATCGCGGACGCGAAGGAAGTATGGGAACCGTACAAAAAGTGTTCTCGAAGCTCTTAGTAAGCCGAAAAACATACGCACATTGAAGATTTTCCAATAATCAGCACGAAAGTGTCCAAACGTCTCGTAAACAGAGCGTGTTTCGCTCGCGAACACAAAAGCAGACTAACATTTGAGATTCTGTGGGATCTTTCGGGCCGTTTCTCGGAAAATCTTCAATGTGAGCATGTTTTTTTCTTTTACTGGGCTTTGAATTCACTTTTTGTGCCGTTTCCAGTTTGTCTTAGCGTTCGCGAGTAAAACACGCAGTGTTTTCGAGATTCTTTGGACAATTTTTGTACGTTCTTCAATCTTCCTTCGCGTTCGCGAGTGAAACACGCGTTTTTTTCGACTTTCTTTACAGTTATTCGTGCTATTTCTCGGAAAATCTTTGATGTGTGAATGTTTCTTTGGCTCACTAGTCTCTAAATACTTTTTTTGTGCCGTTTTCAGTCTGCCTTCGTATTTGCGAGTGAAACATGAGCTGTTTCCGAGATTCTTTGCAAAGTTTCGTGCGAATTCTCGAAAAATCTTAAGTGTGTGTACGCTTTCGGGGATAACGGTGCTTTCAGGAAATGTTTTAGGCAATTCCCAGTCAGCCTCCGCGTTCGCCAGTGAATAAAGCTCTGTTTTCGAGATTCTTTGCACACTTTCGTGCCAATTCTCGAAAAATCTTTAGTGTGCGTACGCTTTCCGGGATATCTGTGCTTTCAGGAGATTTTTTAGGCAAGTCCCAGTCTGCCTTCGCGTTTCCGAGTGTTTTCACTGCTGATGCGTAGATTCTTTGAACTTTTTCGTGCCAATTCTCCAAAAATCTTCAATGTGAGTACGTTAGTCAGCTTACTGGGGTTTCAGGAGAGTTTTTGGGCAATTCCCAGTCTGCCTCGGCGTTCGCGAGTCAAAAAAGCGCTGTTTCCGAGATTCTTTGCACACTTTCGTGCCTATTCTCGGAAAATCTTCAGTGTTCGTACGCTTTCCGGGATAACTGTGCTTCCAGGAGAATTTTTAGGCAAGTCCCAGTCTGCCTTCGCGTTTGCGAGTGAAAAAAGCACTGATTCCGAGATTCTTTGAACTTTTTCGTGCCAATTCTCCAACAATCTTCAATGTGCGTACGTTAGTCAGCTTACTGGGGTTTCAGAAGAGTTTTTGGGCAATTCCCAGTCTGCCTTTGCGTTCGCGAGTAAAACAGGCATTGTTTCCGGTTTCTACGGACACCTTCGAGCTGATTCTTGGAAAATCTTTGGTATGCCTATGTTTTCCGAGTGACCGGGCTGCGAGGACACTTCATACCGTTTCCAATCTGCCTTCGCGTTCGCGAGTGCAACACGTACTATTCTCTTGCCTTTTCTCGGTAGTCTTTCAGTTCGCGTACTTTTTCGGGGTTCATCGGCTTCAAGGGCACTTTCGGGCCGTTAAGAGTCTTTCTCCGAGTTTGCAGATGAAACAGACGCTATTTTCGAGATTCTTTGTACAATTTCGTTCCATTTCTCGGAAAATCTTCAATGTGCGCATGTCCTTTAGCTTACGGCGACAGAATTTCGAAAAAATCGTGTTTTCACTTGCGAACGCGAATGCACTCTCGAAACTGCACCAATGTGTCCTTGAAATCCACCAACCCGGAAAACGTACGCGCACTGTAGATTTTCCGAAAAAAAGGACAAAAGTAACAGAGGAATCTTGAAAATAGCGCGTGTATCACTCCCCAACGCGAAGACTGGGTGGAAACTTCACGGAAAGTGTCCTTGGAGCCCAGCAAGCCAAAAAACGGGCACACATTGAAGATTGTCGAGAAACTTCACGAAAGTGTCCGAGAAAGCTTGAAAAAAGCGAGTGTTTCACTCACGAACGCGAAGACAAACTGGAAACAACACAAAAAGTGTATTTTCAGCCGAGTAACTCAAAAAAACCTGCAGACATTGATGATTTTCCGAGAAACGGCACGAAAGTTATCGAAGAAACTCGAAAAGAGTGGGTGTTTCACTTGCGAACGCAGGCAGACCGGGGATGGGACGAACAGTATCCTGGAAGCTGTGAGGTGGAAAACTTATGCCCACTGAAGATACTTCGAGAAATGGCACGACAGTGTCAAGAAAGTATCGGAAAATGCGCGTATTTCACTCGCGAACGTGAAAATAGGCCAGGAAAGGCACAAAAAGTGTCCGTGAAGGACACTAAGCCGAAATGTATACGTACACTGAAGATTTCCTGAAAAACGGCACGGAACGTCAAATGCGAAGCAGATCGACAATCGCAGAAAAACTATCCGAATCCCAGTAAACCGGAAAACGTACGCACACTGAAGATTTTTCGAGATACGACATGAAAATGTCCAAAAAGTCTTGAAAAAAGTGGTTGTTTTACACGCGAGAGCGAGGGCAGGTTGAAAACAGCACAAGAGTGTATTTGAAACCCAGTGTGCCAGAAAGACATGCAAACATTGGAGATTCTCCGAGAATTAGCACGAAAGCATCCAAAGAAACCCATAAAAAGCGTAATTAACTCGAGAACGCGAAGAGAGACTCGGGACCGCCAAAAAATTGTCCACAGAATCTCGGAAACGGCTCGTGTTCCACTCACGACCGCGTAGGCAGACCGGGGATGGGACAATAAGTATCCTGGAAGCCCAGTAAGCCGGGAAACGTACGTACACTGAAGATATTTCGAGAAATGACAGGAAATTGTCGAGGGAATATCAAAAAAGCGCGTGTTTCACTCGGGAACGTTAAAATCGGCCAGGAACGGCACAAGAGTGTCCGTGAAGCACAGTAGAATGAAATGTGTACGTCCATGAAGATTTTTCGAGAAACAGCACGGAAGTGTCCAACGAAACTCGAAAAAAGCGCGTGTTTCACTCGTGAACTCGGAGTCAGACTGGGAATGGTACATAAAGTGTATTTGACGCCAAGTAAGCCAAAAAAACGTGCACACATTGAAGATTTTAAGAGAAATCGCACGAAAGCGTCCGAAGAAACTCGCAAAACGCGCCTGTTTCAATCGCGGACGCGAAGGAAGTATGGGAACCGTACAAAAAGTGTTCTCGAAGCTCTTAGTAAGCCGAAAAACATACGCACATTCAAGATTTTCCAATAATCAGCACGAAAGTGTCCAAACGTCTCGGAAACAGAGCGTGTTTCGCTCGCGAACACAAAAGCAGACTAACATTTGAGATTCTGTGGGATCTTTCGGGCCGTTTCTCGGAAAATCTTCAATGTGAGCATGTTTTTTTCTTTTACTGGGCTTTGAATTCACTTTTTGTGCCGTTTCCAGTTTGTCTTAGCGTTCGCGAGTAAAACACGCAGTGTTTTCGAGATTCTTTGGACAATTTTTGTACGTTCTTCAATCTTCCTTCGCGTTCGCGAGTGAAACACGCGTTTTTTTCGACTTTCTTTACAGTTATTCGTGCTATTTCTCGGAAAATCTTTGATGTGTGAATGTTTCTTTGGCTCACTAGTCTCTAAATACTTTTTTTGTGCCGTTTTCAGTCTGCCTTCGTATTTGCGAGTGAAACATGAGCTGTTTCCGAGATTCTTTGCAAAGTTTCGTGCGAATTCTCGAAAAATCTTAAGTGTGTGTACGCTTTCGGGGATAACGGTGCTTTCAGGAAATGTTTTAGGCAATTCCCAGTCAGCCTCCGCGTTCGCCAGTGAATAAAGCTCTGTTTTCGAGATTCTTTGCACACTTTCGTGCCAATTCTCGAAAAATCTTTAGTGTGCGTACGCTTTCCGGGATATCTGTGCTTTCAGGAGATTTTTTAGGCAAGTCCCAGTCTGCCTTCGCGTTTCCGAGTGTTTTCACTGCTGATGCGTAGATTCTTTGAACTTTTTCGTGCCAATTCTCCAAAAATCTTCAATGTGCGTACGTTAGTCAGCTTACTGGGGTTTCAGGAGAGTTTTTGGGCAATTCCCAGTCTGCCTCGGCGTTCGCGAGTCAAAAAAGCGCTGTTTCCGAGATTCTTTGCACACTTTCGTGCCTATTCTCGGAAAATCTTCAGTGTTCGTACGCTTTCCGGGATAACTGTGCTTCCAGGAGAATTTTTAGGCAAGTCCCAGTCTGCCTTCGCGTTTGCGAGTGAAAAAAGCACTGATTCCGAGATTCTTTGAACTTTTTCGTGCCAATTCTCCAACAATCTTCAATGTGCGTACGTTAGTCAGCTTACTGGGGTTTCAGAAGAGTTTTTGGGCAATTCCCAGTCTGCCTTTGCGTTCGCGAGTAAAACAGGCATTGTTTCCGGTTTCTACGGACACCTTCGAGCTGATTCTTGGAAAATCTTTGGTATGCCTATGTTTTCCGAGTGACCGGGCTGCGAGGACACTTCATACCGTTTCCAATCTGCCTTCGCGTTCGCGAGTGCAACACGTACTATTCTCTTGCCTTTTCTCGGTAGTCTTTCAGTTCGCGTACTTTTTCGGGGTTCATCGGCTTCAAGGGCACTTTCGGGCCGTTAAGAGTCTTTCTCCGAGTTTGCAGATGAAACAGACGCTATTTTCGAGATTCTTTGTACAATTTCGTTCCATTTCTCGGAAAATCTTCAATGTGCGCATGTCCTTTAGCTTACGGCGACAGAATTTCGAAAAAATCGTGTTTTCACTTGCGAACGCGAATGCACTCTCGAAACTGCACCAATGTGTCCTTGAAATCCACCAACCCGGAAAACGTACGCGCACTGTAGATTTTCCGAAAAAAAGGACAAAAGTAACAGAGGAATCTTGAAAATAGCGCGTGTATCACTCCCCAACGCGAAGACTGGGTGGAAACTTCACGGAAAGTGTCCTTGGAGCCCAGCAAGCCAAAAAACGGGCACACATTGAAGATTGTCGAGAAACTTCACGAAAGTGTCCGAGAAAGCTTGAAAAAAGCGAGTGTTTCACTCACGAACGCGAAGACAAACTGGAAACAACACAAAAAGTGTATTTTCAGCCGAGTAACTCAAAAAAACCTGCAGACATTGATGATTTTCCGAGAAACGGCACGAAAGTTATCGAAGAAACTCGAAAAGAGTGGGTGTTTCACTTGCGAACGCAGGCAGACCGGGGATGGGACGAAAAGTATCCTGGAAGCTGTGAGGTGGAAAACTTATGCCCACTGAAGATACTTCGAGAAATGGCACGACAGTGTCAAGAAAGTATCGGAAAATGCGCGTATTTCACTCGCGAACGTGAAAATAGGCCAGGAAAGGCACAAAAAGTGTCCGTGAAGGACACTAAGCCGAAATGTATACGTTGTGACGTAACATTCTGCCACGTCACTCGTACGAATGCCTGTCGACCAGTGGACCGGGTTTTCGGTCCAATTTTCGGTCGCCACTCGTCGAGACAACGGACAGGGCATTTGCGGAGACTCAAAGCGTCGTAATTATTACCATTTTTATTGTCATTTTATTTCATACGACGTTATTTTATTGAAGTGTAAACGAGCCCCGCCGATCATCGAAGTACCTTCGCAAGCTTAAAGAAATAATCGCGATCTACCGAGATCGATCCTTTAGTTTATTTTGTTATTTGTAATTGTTCGAGATTTCCTTAGTTGGCTGGAGAATACCGAGAAACCTGAGACGCGATATTACCTTCCTAACCATTGCCTTTTGTGTTGTTGCGTTTCTCGTGCGCTCACTCCGACGCGGGTTTCTCGCGAGGGAAAACATTTTGCCTTGTGCCTTGCTTTGCCGCCCCGTTTCTCTCAAGGCTTTCGCCCCCGTTAGGCGTTCCAGTCGCAATCATCGTGGCTGCTGGTGGACGTTAGGAGGCACACGCTGGTTCCGTGGCCATTCGTTGATGCCCCCCGTGGCCTCCTCGCCGAAGCAACCGAGTAGTTGCACCGTCCACAGCCGTACCCTCGGGTGCCACGGTCCGCTAACCCCGGCGCCTCGTCTTAGCGGGATTCGGGAAAAGTCTTGGGGCGGAGGTGCTGTTTTGCCTATGTTGGCGTGTGGGTCCACCGCGACTCGCTTGGTCGGTGAGTCGCGAGGGAGGCCTCCCCTCCTCCCCGTCAGGGACGTCGCCCGGATCCCCAGAGGAAGCGTACCCGAGGCACGGCTCAGCAGAACGTGAGGGGACGATTTCCGAAGGAGAGACGGTCAGCGGTAAGGTAGAGGCGAGTTCGTAATTTTCGAGTCGCGTATCGTCGATTCTGCAATCGGCGGTACGCGCCATTCAGTTTGCCGCGGAATACCACGTGGCCCGGCAACAGCCTAGTTCGCGCCTAGAGCGTGCTAGCGCTGCCTCGCGTGAGACTTGTTGCGGTGGTGGGGACAGCGCGAGAATCGGGAACAACGAGATTTGCGAATTCCCTTGCAAATCAGTCTTCGACAAGTGCCTGTCCGGAGTGGTGACATCTTCCTCGACCGACTTCCGTTGCCTTGCTGCCTTTGTTGCCTTGCTGCCTTTGTTGCCTTGCTGCCTTTTGCCTTTTGCTTTCGCTGCCTTGGTTGCTGTCGTCACCTGGACCACAAGTTTCTCGGTAAGCCCGTTCCGTTCTCTCCCTTTACCCGATTGTTTTATTCGGCATTTATATTATATTGCAATCCCCGGAATGGCGAAATTTGTCGGCTATTCCGGGAGATTATTTCGTTAGGGTTTTTGCGTTCGCGGGAAAGGCAGGTTGACATTTTCGGGCTTGACCAGCTATCCGTCCCTGGGCTTTTCCCCCGTTCATTCGAGTCATTTCGTAGCCGAATAAAACAAGGCGGGTTAATCAGTGATGGCGTCTCGAATAATTTAATTTCGTTTTGTCGCGTCTCGTATATTTTTCGAGAGCATTGTTGCAGTATTTTAGAGTCATGTATCGCGTTCATTTATTTCGATCTCGGTATTCCTGCTGTCGTAGAATTCTTCGAGCGACGAGGACATATATTTTCTTTCGTTGTGCTAGAGTCGCCGCTCGGAGAATTCCCTTTGTCGCGCGTGGCCTCGAGCCGGCCAGCGCGCAAGCGTTTGTATTCGTGTCATCTCTCTCGCTCTCGCGTCGTGGCTACGAACGCTACGGCGAGGCGTAGAGCCTATTGTTTGCGAACGTATCTGTCGATATTTCGGTGATTCGAGCTCGGGTTCGTATTTATTTTATCTCTGCACGTGTCGTGCCTTTTCGAGTATTATTTTGAGCGTTAGTAATTATTTCGAGTCAGTTATTGCGTTGCCTTTTCTTGCGTCCTACCAGGAGCATTTGCCTTCACGTCCCGACTGACGATGTGTAATTTTGCCTTATCGCGACCCAACTTTCGTTGTGTTTCTTTTGCCTTACGAGATCCTGCGTCATCTCAGCATTGCCTTGTGTTTAGGGCCGATTACCTTTTGCCTGTCGTGGTTGTTCTGAGCTGCTACCTTAGCCATGGCGATCTGTGAGTTTGATGACGTCTTACCTTTGCTTTACCTTGCGCGCCTTTTGGCACGGCGTCACAAACACAGCAGTCGCCTGGCCACAGTCAGAATAGCGCCCGACATTAGCTACCTTCATTACCACTGGGCAATGCGTGAGACATTTTCGCTTTCGTTTCGATCTTGCGCTCGTGTTTCGTATCGTCCGGAGCTGCCTGCCTTTGCTCTTGGTCGATCGGTGGTTTGGCGGCGGTTACCTTGCCGTATCTTTTTGGGCGTTGCGCCGCCGACCTTCCGACCGCCATGCTGCAGTTCCGACGTTACCTTTTGGCTTTGCTTCATTCCGTCCATCGTCAGACGGAGATCTCACACCCTGGTAGTGCTCGCGCAATTTTATTATTTCTTTCGTAACGGGCCGGCGTTACGCCGCCCCGATTTTCTGTTCCCCCTTCTCTTGTAACATTGCCGATAAATTATATTAAAATAAATGCACTTGTTAACCTTTCATTTTGCCGTCTAGAGTCAATTATTTCGTTTTGTTTCGCTTTATCCCGCTGTTGCTCTTTCCCCGAAAGAATCACCCCCTCTACCCTTTAGTATCTCAGTTTGGAGCTGAGTGGCCGGACCGCCTCGGTCACGATCGTCTTTCGTGCATCCCGGCCAAATTCGATGCGCGAGGGTGGGCGAATCAGAAGTCGGCCTTGGCCGGCGGTACGTTGTACCTGGCGCCCTGTCCACTCTCGCGGCCAAGGGATTGCACGAGGGGCGATGTGAGCCGAGAAGGGACGGGATGGACCCCCTCCGGGAAAATCTGCGTTACAAATGGCGCCCAACGTGGGGCCAAGGAGTAACAGCTTCGTAGAGAAATAAATTTAACTTCGAGTATGATAAAGTTTTGAGTTTAGTAGAGTTTTTGCAGGAAATTTCGATTGTAGTAAAGTTCCGAGTTTCGCGAAGTTTCGATTGCCTTAAAGTTTTCCTTTCGTTGTCTTGAGCCTATCTCGCATAAATAAAATTTTCGTATTGCGTTTTGACAATCCCATGACCGAGCCCGCTCGAAATATCGACAGACCCTTTTTCGACCTTCGCATTATTTCGAGATTTCTTGTGCCTTACATTCGCGAATATTCCGAGATCGAATATTTCGTTTTCTTTCGCATTTCAATTTCGTGAGTATTTCGTGCGACGATTTCAGGAGCGCTACAGAAAGTCGTACCTCGGTTTCGAGGAACGACACGTGCAAGAAATATTGTTTACCGAATAATCTCGATCCTTTCGGAGAATT
Organism: Hyposoter dolosus; assembly: GCA_963921915.1. NCBI lineage: Eukaryota > Metazoa > Arthropoda > Insecta > Hymenoptera > Ichneumonidae > Hyposoter > Hyposoter dolosus. The sequence continues at coordinate 24,446,079 of OY998130.1, read as the reverse complement.
CAGTGCCTAGTTTTTGCTTTCTGTTATTTGTCGTTGGCTCCAACGATGAGCCTTGTGCCTTACGATTTCTTTTGTGTAATTTCGGTGTTTATTCCGTAAGCTTTGTACAGCAGCGTACCTTGCCTAGTAACAGCTCTCGATCAATTTCAATATTTCTATTTCTTCCAATTTTAATTTTATTTTCGTTGTCGACTGTGTTTGGCGTGCCACACTACCTTTGTTCCTTAATCCCTTTTATTACCGGTGAAAAACATCGTGCGAGCTCTTCGCACTCGACTGCCCAAAAATTTAACACCTGTGCCGATGCGACGACATCGCGAGTCGAAGCCTAATCCCTTGTTTACCTCCTCGCGATAGATCCGGGAATTCTTTGTCTTCGGAACCAAGTTACGAACTGCTCTTACTCCGAGCAAAGTCGTTCGAACAAGGGAAGGGGAAAAGGCCCGCGAGAGTCCGTGAGTCTCGCCACGTCCAGTCAACGAGAATTCGCGCAAGTTAACGGTCAAGCTCTTGCCCACCCGGTTACCACGCTATTCTCAACGTTTTTCGAACATTCGCTAACGAAAATATTCCTTTGATACCTTCGCTTCAATCCCTTGTAATTCGAGACAATCAGTCAAGTCCCTTCGCGACAATTACCTTCGCTCGGAGAATTCAATCGTTACCTTGTTGGTTCGGAGAATCGACTAATTACCTTCGCCATTTCGGAGAGTCAATTTACTACCTGTGGTCGGTTCGGAGAATTGATTACCTTTATGCACTACCTTTGTCAATTCGAAGAACTGATTCGTGGTCGTGATTGATTTAAAGAATTAACCCGTTACCTTCGGTCGATTCAAAGAATTCATTTGCTGCTTTGAGCAAAATTCGAGGAGTTCGGTAATTCCCCCCCCGTGTAACGTGTCATTGCCTTCCGGTTCGCGACCATGGCCGATATGGGCCCGCCGAGTCAACCGGAATCGGACGCAGAGTCACCGCGCACGTCATCCCCGCCCCCGGCGGACGCGGGTGCAGAAATCGAGTCTCCTGGCGATAAAGACCACCGCGAATCGAACTCTCTGCATTCACCCACGGCAGCCGGTCAGGATTCGGGCGTCGGCCAAACCTGGCATCTAGACGACTCCGCAGGCGCGTCGAACGCGTGGTTAGGCGGTGGCGTACAAACCACTAACAGCCGGTCAGGCCCCATAGCCGCGACAATGCCGGCCGAAATACTGCCTTCTGCCTTTCGAACGGGTCCTAGAGACGTTGTCGTGACCCGGCCACTCGGTCAAACCTCGGACGGCACGTTACCTCCACACCCGACGGTTCCACCACACATCGAGCAAAGGATAATTACCGATGATCCTACGCAACCCCCTCGCGAGTTCGATCCCTATCGCTCACCGGTCTCAGCGTCATCCGTCCTGCACGTCATGCAGAAATGGAAAATTTCATTCTCTGGGAAGAAAGGGGAAGACGTCGACGCTTTTCTAACGCGTATCGCGGAAGGTCGCGCGTTAATTCCTGTCTCGGAAGCCGATCTTATCCGGTGCATTCCCTTCTTCCTTACGGGCGTCGCTTTACAATGGTTCCGCAACGACCGCGATAATTGGACAAGCTGGAGGCAGTTCGAGTCTGCCTGTCGAACACGATTCGGAGATCCCGATTACCAATACGCGCTCCGCGAGGAAATCATGCGTCGTACTCAGGGCCTAGATGAGCCTGTCGCGGATTACCTTACTTGCCTCCGCGGATTATTTGCACGTCTCCAGCCTCCCTGGAACGAGCCTACTCAGGTACAGTACGCGCATCGTAATTTAATCCCTCGGTTACATATCGCGATCCATCGCGACGACGTTTTCGACTTCACCTCTTTCGAGCATATCGCGGTTCGAGTTGAGAAGAGCTTTATGTCATCGCGTACGTACCGAGCGCCCCCACCTCCCGGCCAATCCCTTTTTCCTAACCTGGCCTACCAAGGTTCGAAAACCGCCGCCGCGAGCCCATTACCTAACCGCGTTGACGCGGTGAAAACCAACGCACCGCAGGGCCGGTGTAAGAAAACATCGAACCCGACGCGCGCCCCGAAAGGACCTGAGCCCGCGGAAACGGCGATGCTAAACCCCCTTAGCGACGCAGGGTCCGCGTCTAGCTCAACGGCCCCGCGACGGCCGAGCAATTGCTGGAATTGCGGGAAACCCGGCCATCGGTTTAACTCGTGTCGCGAGCAGAGGAAGACCTTCTGCTATCGCTGTGGACGAGACGGAGTGAAATCGACGGAATGCTCCTGCGCGGAAAACCGCTAGCGGCGGGCACTGTTACCTTTTTCGGAGCGCCCGCCGACGCGTTACCTTAAAGATCGTTCCCTTCGCTTACCCGCGACGAGCCCACTCGGTGTGGTAGCGCCCGCGTCGTTTAAACATCTCTCGTTTGGTCACCGATAATATTTCCTTTTGCCTTAACCCCGAAATTCCCTTAACTTCGAGCACGCACGACATCGGACGACAATTCCCTTTATTTTAACTTTGCCTGAGTAAATTTTAAGATTTCGTCAACCTATTCCTCCCTTCCTCGGGGAAAATTTTCGGTTCCCTTGCATTGCCTTTACTTTGATTGTCTTTTGCCTCAAGTTCCCCGAGCGTGGGCCAGAAGGAACGTCCGTTTAATGTCGTTTTTCGATTCTACCGTACTGCCTTCGTTCCGTTATTTCCTTCTCGAGTATTTATCATTCCATCCTTTTGTTAAGTCGAACCCGCTGTACAAAGCCGTAAAATCTATCTAACTTGTCGATAATAATTTGCCTAGCACGGTTGCCTTTGTCTGCACAATTCTGAAGCTACGCTCCTGTATTTCGATCGCGAAGTGGTATTTTAGTAAAAATTTTTTTTTCTCTCTCTCTCACGTCGCACCGGTATTCACGCTCGATTCTGGTCATTTCGTTATTGTGGAGCCCGGTCGCTGCCTTCGTTTAATCTCGCACTCGGGTGCGTCGCGAGCAGGCGACCCCGTTCATCAAAGCCGGTGCGAACCTTATCGTTTTCCCGTTTGAGTAATTTCGTTGCCTAAATTTTGTTTTGCGTTGAGACCCCATCGCTTTGGAGAACGAGCACGCGTAAGCGTGGCGGGAGGGTATAACAGGGCTCCGAGATCGGCAAGCCGAGAAACTTTGTGTTCCAGCTATTTAGTTCCATCATCGAGAACTCGGGAAACTGGGAGACACATTCGTGCGAGCATCGGTCGACATCGCCCGACGAAGGATGTCCGCCAAGGGAACCCAAGGCCATCGACGAGCGTCGCCCACCAACATCCGTACGCAAATTCTGGGGTGGAGGTTTGTGACGTAACATTCTGCCACGTCACTCGTACGAATGCCTGTCGACCAGTGGACCGGGTTTTCGGTCCAATTTTCGGTCGCCACTCGTCGAGACAACGGACAGGGCATTTGCGGAGACTCAAAGCGTCGTAATTATTACCATTTTTATTGTCATTTTATTTCATACGACGTTATTTTATTGAAGTGTAAACGAGCCCCGCCGATCATCGAAGTACCTTCGCAAGCTTAAAGAAATAATCGCGATCTACCGAGATCGATCCTTTAGTTTATTTTGTTATTTGTAATTGTTCGAGATTTCCTTAGTTGGCTGGAGAATACCGAGAAACCTGAGACGCGATATTACCTTCCTAACCATTGCCTTTTGTGTTGTTGCGTTTCTCGTGCGCTCACTCCGACGCGGGTTTCTCGCGAGGGAAAACATTTTGCCTTGTGCCTTGCTTTGCCGCCCCGTTTCTCTCAAGGCTTTCGCCCCCGTTAGGCGTTCCAGTCGCAATCATCGTGGCTGCTGGTGGACGTTAGGAGGCACACGCTGGTTCCGTGGCCATTCGTTGATGCCCCCCGTGGCCTCCTCGCCGAAGCAACCGAGTAGTTGCACCGTCCACAGCCGTACCCTCGGGTGCCACGGTCCGCTAACCCCGGCGCCTCGTCTTAGCGGGATTCGGGAAAAGTCTTGGGGCGGAGGTGCTGTTTTGCCTATGTTGGCGTGTGGGTCCACCGCGACTCGCTTGGTCGGTGAGTCGCGAGGGAGGCCTCCCCTCCTCCCCGTCAGGGACGTCGCCCGGATCCCCAGAGGAAGCGTACCCGAGGCACGGCTCAGCAGAACGTGAGGGGACGATTTCCGAAGGAGAGACGGTCAGCGGTAAGGTAGAGGCGAGTTCGTAATTTTCGAGTCGCGTATCGTCGATTCTGCAATCGGCGGTACGCGCCATTCAGTTTGCCGCGGAATACCACGTGGCCCGGCAACAGCCTAGTTCGCGCCTAGAGCGTGCTAGCGCTGCCTCGCGTGAGACTTGTTGCGGTGGTGGGGACAGCGCGAGAATCGGGAACAACGAGATTTGCGAATTCCCTTGCAAATCAGTCTTCGACAAGTGCCTGTCCGGAGTGGTGACATCTTCCTCGACCGACTTCCGTTGCCTTGCTGCCTTTGTTGCCTTGCTGCCTTTGTTGCCTTGCTGCCTTTTGCCTTTTGCTTTCGCTGCCTTGGTTGCTGTCGTCACCTGGACCACAAGTTTCTCGGTAAGCCCGTTCCGTTCTCTCCCTTTACCCGATTGTTTTATTCGGCATTTATATTATATTGCAATCCCCGGAATGGCGAAATTTGTCGGCTATTCCGGGAGATTATTTCGTTAGGGTTTTTGCGTTCGCGGGAAAGGCAGGTTGACATTTTCGGGCTTGACCAGCTATCCGTCCCTGGGCTTTTCCCCCGTTCATTCGAGTCATTTCGTAGCCGAATAAAACAAGGCGGGTTAATCAGTGATGGCGTCTCGAATAATTTAATTTCGTTTTGTCGCGTCTCGTATATTTTTCGAGAGCATTGTTGCAGTATTTTAGAGTCATGTATCGCGTTCATTTATTTCGATCTCGGTATTCCTGCTGTCGTAGAATTCTTCGAGCGACGAGGACATATATTTTCTTTCGTTGTGCTAGAGTCGCCGCTCGGAGAATTCCCTTTGTCGCGCGTGGCCTCGAGCCGGCCAGCGCGCAAGCGTTTGTATTCGTGTCATCTCTCTCGCTCTCGCGTCGTGGCTACGAACGCTACGGCGAGGCGTAGAGCCTATTGTTTGCGAACGTATCTGTCGATATTTCGGTGATTCGAGCTCGGGTTCGTATTTATTTTATCTCTGCACGTGTCGTGCCTTTTCGAGTATTATTTTGAGCGTTAGTAATTATTTCGAGTCAGTTATTGCGTTGCCTTTTCTTGCGTCCTACCAGGAGCATTTGCCTTCACGTCCCGACTGACGATGTGTAATTTTGCCTTATCGCGACCCAACTTTCGTTGTGTTTCTTTTGCCTTACGAGATCCTGCGTCATCTCAGCATTGCCTTGTGTTTAGGGCCGATTACCTTTTGCCTGTCGTGGTTGTTCTGAGCTGCTACCTTAGCCATGGCGATCTGTGAGTTTGATGACGTCTTACCTTTGCTTTACCTTGCGCGCCTTTTGGCACGGCGTCACAAACACAGCAGTCGCCTGGCCACAGTCAGAATAGCGCCCGACATTAGCTACCTTCATTACCACTGGGCAATGCGTGAGACATTTTCGCTTTCGTTTCGATCTTGCGCTCGTGTTTCGTATCGTCCGGAGCTGCCTGCCTTTGCTCTTGGTCGATCGGTGGTTTGGCGGCGGTTACCTTGCCGTATCTTTTTGGGCGTTGCGCCGCCGACCTTCCGACCGCCATGCTGCAGTTCCGACGTTACCTTTTGGCTTTGCTTCATTCCGTCCATCGTCAGACGGAGATCTCACACCCTGGTAGTGCTCGCGCAATTTTATTATTTCTTTCGTAACGGGCCGGCGTTACGCCGCCCCGATTTTCTGTTCCCCCTTCTCTTGTAACATTGCCGATAAATTATATTAAAATAAATGCACTTGTTAACCTTTCATTTTGCCGTCTAGAGTCAATTATTTCGTTTTGTTTCGCTTTATCCCGCTGTTGCTCTTTCCCCGAAAGAATCACCCCCTCTACCCTTTAGTATCTCAGTTTGGAGCTGAGTGGCCGGACCGCCTCGGTCACGATCGTCTTTCGTGCATCCCGGCCAAATTCGATGCGCGAGGGTGGGCGAATCAGAAGTCGGCCTTGGCCGGCGGTACGTTGTACCTGGCGCCCTGTCCACTCTCGCGGCCAAGGGATTGCACGAGGGGCGATGTGAGCCGAGAAGGGACGGGATGGACCCCCTCCGGGAAAATCTGCGTTACAACGTACACTGAAGATTTCCCGAAAAACGGCACGGAACGTCTAATGCGAAGCAGATCGACAATCGCAGAAAAACTATCCGAATCCCAGTAAACCGGAAAACGTACGCACACTGAAGATTTTTCGAGATACGACATGAAAATGTCCAAAAAGTCTTGAAAAAAGTGGTTGTTTTACACGCGAGAGCGAGGGCAGGTTGAAAACAGCACAAGAGTGTATTTGAAACCCAGTGTGCCAGAAAGACATGCAAACATTGGAGATTCTCCGAGAATTAGCACGAAAGCATCCAAAGAAACCCATAAAAAGCGTAATTAACTCGAGAACGCGAAGAGAGACTCGGGACCGCCAAAAAATTGTCCACAGAATCTCGGAAACGGCTCGTGTTCCACTCACGACCGCGTAGGCAGACCGGGGATGGGACAATAAGTATCCTGGAAGCCCAGTAAGCCGGGAAACGTACGTACACTGAAGATATTTCGAGAAATGACAGGAAATTGTCGAGGGAATATCAAAAAAGCGCGTGTTTCACTCGGGAACGTTAAAATCGGCCAGGAACGGCACAAGAGTGTCCGTGAAGCACAGTAGAATGAAATGTGTACGTCCATGAAGATTTTTCGAGAAACAGCACGGAAGTGTCCAACGAAACTCGAAAAAAGCGCGTGTTTCACTCGTGAACTCGGAGTCAGACTGGGAATGGTACATAAAGTGTATTTGACGCCAAGTAAGCCAAAAAAACGTGCACACATTGAAGATTTTAAGAGAAATCGCACGAAAGCGTCCGAAGAAACTCGCAAAACGCGCCTGTTTCAATCGCGGACGCGAAGGAAGTATGGGAACCGTACAAAAAGTGTTCTCGAAGCTCTTAGTAAGCCGAAAAACATACGCACATTCAAGATTTTCCAATAATCAGCACGAAAGTGTCCAAACGTCTCGGAAACAGAGCGTGTTTCGCTCGCGAACACAAAAGCAGACTAACATTTGAGATTCTGTGGGATCTTTCGGGCCGTTTCTCGGAAAATCTTCAATGTGAGCATGTTTTTTTCTTTTACTGGGCTTTGAATTCACTTTTTGTGCCGTTTCCAGTTTGTCTTAGCGTTCGCGAGTAAAACACGCAGTGTTTTCGAGATTCTTTGGACAATTTTTGTACGTTCTTCAATCTTCCTTCGCGTTCGCGAGTGAAACACGCGTTTTTTTCGACTTTCTTTACAGTTATTCGTGCTATTTCTCGGAAAATCTTTGATGTGTGAATGTTTCTTTGGCTCACTAGTCTCTAAATACTTTTTTTGTGCCGTTTTCAGTCTGCCTTCGTATTTGCGAGTGAAACATGAGCTGTTTCCGAGATTCTTTGCAAAGTTTCGTGCGAATTCTCGAAAAATCTTAAGTGTGTGTACGCTTTCGGGGATAACGGTGCTTTCAGGAAATGTTTTAGGCAATTCCCAGTCAGCCTCCGCGTTCGCCAGTGAATAAAGCTCTGTTTTCGAGATTCTTTGCACACTTTCGTGCCAATTCTCGAAAAATCTTTAGTGTGCGTACGCTTTCCGGGATATCTGTGCTTTCAGGAGATTTTTTAGGCAAGTCCCAGTCTGCCTTCGCGTTTCCGAGTGTTTTCACTGCTGATGCGTAGATTCTTTGAACTTTTTCGTGCCAATTCTCCAAAAATCTTCAATGTGCGTACGTTAGTCAGCTTACTGGGGTTTCAGGAGAGTTTTTGGGCAATTCCCAGTCTGCCTCGGCGTTCGCGAGTCAAAAAAGCGCTGTTTCCGAGATTCTTTGCACACTTTCGTGCCTATTCTCGGAAAATCTTCAGTGTTCGTACGCTTTCCGGGATAACTGTGCTTCCAGGAGAATTTTTAGGCAAGTCCCAGTCTGCCTTCGCGTTTGCGAGTGAAAAAAGCACTGATTCCGAGATTCTTTGAACTTTTTCGTGCCAATTCTCCAACAATCTTCAATGTGCGTACGTTAGTCAGCTTACTGGGGTTTCAGAAGAGTTTTTGGGCAATTCCCAGTCTGCCTTTGCGTTCGCGAGTAAAACAGGCATTGTTTCCGGTTTCTACGGACACCTTCGAGCTGATTCTTGGAAAATCTTTGGTATGCCTATGTTTTCCGAGTGACCGGGCTGCGAGGACACTTCATACCGTTTCCAATCTGCCTTCGCGTTCGCGAGTGCAACACGTACTATTCTCTTGCCTTTTCTCGGTAGTCTTTCAGTTCGCGTACTTTTTCGGGGTTCATCGGCTTCAAGGGCACTTTCGGGCCGTTAAGAGTCTTTCTCCGAGTTTGCAGATGAAACAGACGCTATTTTCGAGATTCTTTGTACAATTTCGTTCCATTTCTCGGAAAATCTTCAATGTGCGCATGTCCTTTAGCTTACGGCGACAGAATTTCGAAAAAATCGTGTTTTCACTTGCGAACGCGAATGCACTCTCGAAACTGCACCAATGTGTCCTTGAAATCCACCAACCCGGAAAACGTACGCGCACTGTAGATTTTCCGAAAAAAAGGACAAAAGTAACAGAGGAATCTTGAAAATAGCGCGTGTATCACTCCCCAACGCGAAGACTGGGTGGAAACTTCACGGAAAGTGTCCTTGGAGCCCAGCAAGCCAAAAAACGGGCACACATTGAAGATTGTCGAGAAACTTCACGAAAGTGTCCGAGAAAGCTTGAAAAAAGCGAGTGTTTCACTCACGAACGCGAAGACAAACTGGAAACAACACAAAAAGTGTATTTTCAGCCGAGTAACTCAAAAAAACCTGCAGACATTGATGATTTTCCGAGAAACGGCACGAAAGTTATCGAAGAAACTCGAAAAGAGTGGGTGTTCCACTTGCGAACGCAGGCAGACCGGGGATGGGACGAAAAGTATCCTGGAAGCTGTGAGGTGGAAAACTTATGCCCACTGAAGATACTTCGAGAAATGGCACGACAGTGTCAAGAAAGTATCGGAAAATGCGCGTATTTCACTCGCGAACGTGAAAATAGGCCAGGAAAGGCACAAAAAGTGTCCGTGAAGGACACTAAGCCGAAATGTATACGTACACTGAAGATTTCCTGAAAAACGGCACGGAACGTCAAATGCGAAGCAGATCGACAATCGCAGAAAAACTATCCGAATCCCAGTAAACCGGAAAACGTACGCACACTGAAGATTTTTCGAGATACGACATGAAAATGTCCAAAAAGTCTTGAAAAAAGTGGTTGTTTTACACGCGAGAGCGAGGGCAGGTTGAAAACAGCACAAGAGTGTATTTGAAACCCAGTGTGCCAGAAAGACATGCAAACATTGGAGATTCTCCGAGAATTAGCACGAAAGCATCCAAAGAAACCCATAAAAAGCGTAATTAACTCGAGAACGCGAAGAGAGACTCGGGACCGCCAAAAAATTGTCCACAGAATCTCGGAAACGGCTCGTGTTCCACTCACGACCGCGTAGGCAGACCGGGGATGGGACAATAAGTATCCTGGAAGCCCAGTAAGCCGGGAAACGTACGTACACTGAAGATATTTCGAGAAATGACAGGAAATTGTCGAGGGAATATCAAAAAAGCGCGTGTTTCACTCGGGAACGTTAAAATCGGCCAGGAACGGCACAAGAGTGTCCGTGAAGCACAGTAGAATGAAATGTGTACGTCCATGAAGATTTTTCGAGAAACAGCACGGAAGTGTCCAACGAAACTCGAAAAAAGCGCGTGTTTCACTCGTGAACTCGGAGTCAGACTGGGAATGGTACATAAAGTGTATTTGACGCCAAGTAAGCCAAAAAAACGTGCACACATTGAAGATTTTAAGAGAAATCGCACGAAAGCGTCCGAAGAAACTCGCAAAACGCGCCTGTTTCAATCGCGGACGCGAAGGAAGTATGGGAACCGTACAAAAAGTGTTCTCGAAGCTCTTAGTAAGCCGAAAAACATACGCACATTCAAGATTTTCCAATAATCAGCACGAAAGTGTCCAAACGTCTCGTAAACAGAGCGTGTTTCGCTCGCGAACACAAAAGCAGACTAACATTTGAGATTCTGTGGGATCTTTCGGGCCGTTTCTCGGAAAATCTTCAATGTGAGCATGTTCTTTTCTTTTACTGGGCTTTGAATTCACTTTTTGTGCCGTTTCCAGTTTGTCTTAGCGTTCGCGAGTAAAACACGCAGTGTTTTCGAGATTCTTTGGACAATTTTTGTACGTTCTTCAATCTTCCTTCGCGTTCGCGAGTGAAACACGCGTTTTTTTCGACTTTCTTTACAGTTATTCGTGCTATTTCTCGGAAAATCTTTGATGTGTGAATGTTTCTTTGGCTCACTAGTCTCTAAATACTTTTTTTGTGCCGTTTTCAGTCTGCCTTCGTATTTGCGAGTGAAACATGAGCTGTTTCCGAGATTCTTTGCAAAGTTTCGTGCGAATTCTCGAAAAATCTTAAGTGTGTGTACGCTTTCGGGGATAACGGTGCTTTCAGGAAATGTTTTAGGCAATTCCCAGTCAGCCTCCGCGTTCGCCAGTGAATAAAGCTCTGTTTTCGAGATTCTTTGCACACTTTCGTGCCAATTCTCGAAAAATCTTTAGTGTGCGTACGCTTTCCGGGATATCTGTGCTTTCAGGAGATTTTTTAGGCAAGTCCCAGTCTGCCTTCGCGTTTCCGAGTGTTTTCACTGCTGATGCGTAGATTCTTTGAACTTTTTCGTGCCAATTCTCCAAAAATCTTCAATGTGCGTACGTTAGTCAGCTTACTGGGGTTTCAGGAGAGTTTTTGGGCAATTCCCAGTCTGCCTCGGCGTTCGCGAGTCAAAAAAGCGCTGTTTCCGAGATTCTTTGCACACTTTCGTGCCTATTCTCGGAAAATCTTCAGTGTTCGTACGCTTTCCGGGATAACTGTGCTTCCAGGAGAATTTTTAGGCAAGTCCCAGTCTGCCTTCGCGTTTGCGAGTGAAAAAAGCACTGATTCCGAGATTCTTTGAACTTTTTCGTGCCAATTCTCCAACAATCTTCAATGTGCGTACGTTAGTCAGCTTACTGGGGTTTCAGAAGAGTTTTTGGGCAATTCCCAGTCTGCCTTTGCGTTCGCGAGTAAAACAGGCATTGTTTCCGGTTTCTACGGACACCTTCGAGCTGATTCTTGGAAAATCTTTGGTATGCCTATGTTTTCCGAGTGACCGGGCTGCGAGGACACTTCATACCGTTTCCAATCTGCCTTCGCGTTCGCGAGTGCAACACGTACTATTCTCTTGCCTTTTCTCGGTAGTCTTTCAGTTCGCGTACTTTTTCGGGGTTCATCGGCTTCAAGGGCACTTTCGGGCCGTTAAGAGTCTTTCTCCGAGTTTGCAGATGAAACAGACGCTATTTTCGAGATTCTTTGTACAATTTCGTTCCATTTCTCGGAAAATCTTCAATGTGCGCATGTCCTTTAGCTTACGGCGACAGAATTTCGAAAAAATCGTGTTTTCACTTGCGAACGCGAATGCACTCTCGAAACTGCACCAATGTGTCCTTGAAATCCACCAACCCGGAAAACGTACGCGCACTGTAGATTTTCCGAAAAAAAGGACAAAAGTAACAGAGGAATCTTGAAAATAGCGCGTGTATCACTCCCCAACGCGAAGACTGGGTGGAAACTTCACGGAAAGTGTCCTTGGAGCCCAGCAAGCCAAAAAACGGGCACACATTGAAGATTGTCGAGAAACTTCACGAAAGTGTCCGAGAAAGCTTGAAAAAAGCGAGTGTTTCACTCACGAACGCGAAGACAAACTGGAAACAACACAAAAAGTGTATTTTCAGCCGAGTAACTCAAAAAAACCTGCAGACATTGATGATTTTCCGAGAAACGGCACGAAAGTTATCGAAGAAACTCGAAAAGAGTGGGTGTTTCACTTGCGAACGCAGGCAGACCGGGGATGGGACGAAAAGTATCCTGGAAGCTGTGAGGTGGAAAACTTATGCCCACTGAAGATACTTCGAGAAATGGCACGACAGTGTCAAGAAAGTATCGGAAAATGCGCGTATTTCACTCGCGAACGTGAAAATAGGCCAGGAAAGGCACAAAAAGTGTCCGTGAAGGACACTAAGCCGAAATGTATACGTACACTGAAGATTTCCTGAAAAACGGCACGGAACGTCAAATGCGAAGCAGATCGACAATCGCAGAAAAACTATCCGAATCCCAGTAAACCGGAAAACGTACGCACACTGAAGATTTTTCGAGATACGACATGAAAATGTCCAAAAAGTCTTGAAAAAAGTGGTTGTTTTACACGCGAGAGCGAGGGCAGGTTGAAAACAGCACAAGAGTGTATTTGAAACCCAGTGTGCCAGAAAGACATGCAAACATTGGAGATTCTCCGAGAATTAGCACGAAAGCATCCAAAGAAACCCATAAAAAGCGTAATTAACTCGAGAACGCGAAGAGAGACTCGGGACCGCCAAAAAATTGTCCACAGAATCTCGGAAACGGCTCGTGTTCCACTCACGACCGCGTAGGCAGACCGGGGATGGGACAATAAGTATCCTGGAAGCCCAGTAAGCCGGGAAACGTACGTACACTGAAGATATTTCGAGAAATGACAGGAAATTGTCGAGGGAATATCAAAAAAGCGCGTGTTTCACTCGGGAACGTTAAAATCGGCCAGGAACGGCACAAGAGTGTCCGTGAAGCACAGTAGAATGAAATGTGTACGTCCATGAAGATTTTTCGAGAAACAGCACGGAAGTGTCCAACGAAACTCGAAAAAAGCGCGTGTTTCACTCGTGAACTCGGAGTCAGACTGGGAATGGTACATAAAGTGTATTTGACGCCAAGTAAGCCAAAAAAACGTGCACACATTGAAGATTTTAAGAGAAATCGCACGAAAGCGTCCGAAGAAACTCGCAAAACGCGCCTGTTTCAATCGCGGACGCGAAGGAAGTATGGGAACCGTACAAAAAGTGTTCTCGAAGCTCTTAGTAAGCCGAAAAACATACGCACATTGAAGATTTTCCAATAATCAGCACGAAAGTGTCCAAACGTCTCGTAAACAGAGCGTGTTTCGCTCGCGAACACAAAAGCAGACTAACATTTGAGATTCTGTGGGATCTTTCGGGCCGTTTCTCGGAAAATCTTCAATGTGAGCATGTTTTTTTCTTTTACTGGGCTTTGAATTCACTTTTTGTGCCGTTTCCAGTTTGTCTTAGCGTTCGCGAGTAAAACACGCAGTGTTTTCGAGATTCTTTGGACAATTTTTGTACGTTCTTCAATCTTCCTTCGCGTTCGCGAGTGAAACACGCGTTTTTTTCGACTTTCTTTACAGTTATTCGTGCTATTTCTCGGAAAATCTTTGATGTGTGAATGTTTCTTTGGCTCACTAGTCTCTAAATACTTTTTTTGTGCCGTTTTCAGTCTGCCTTCGTATTTGCGAGTGAAACATGAGCTGTTTCCGAGATTCTTTGCAAAGTTTCGTGCGAATTCTCGAAAAATCTTAAGTGTGTGTACGCTTTCGGGGATAACGGTGCTTTCAGGAAATGTTTTAGGCAATTCCCAGTCAGCCTCCGCGTTCGCCAGTGAATAAAGCTCTGTTTTCGAGATTCTTTGCACACTTTCGTGCCAATTCTCGAAAAATCTTTAGTGTGCGTACGCTTTCCGGGATATCTGTGCTTTCAGGAGATTTTTTAGGCAAGTCCCAGTCTGCCTTCGCGTTTCCGAGTGTTTTCACTGCTGATGCGTAGATTCTTTGAACTTTTTCGTGCCAATTCTCCAAAAATCTTCAATGTGCGTACGTTAGTCAGCTTACTGGGGTTTCAGGAGAGTTTTTGGGCAATTCCCAGTCTGCCTCGGCGTTCGCGAGTCAAAAAAGCGCTGTTTCCGAGATTCTTTGCACACTTTCGTGCCTATTCTCGGAAAATCTTCAGTGTTCGTACGCTTTCCGGGATAACTGTGCTTCCAGGAGAATTTTTAGGCAAGTCCCAGTCTGCCTTCGCGTTTGCGAGTGAAAAAAGCACTGATTCCGAGATTCTTTGAACTTTTTCGTGCCAATTCTCCAACAATCTTCAATGTGCGTACGTTAGTCAGCTTACTGGGGTTTCAGAAGAGTTTTTGGGCAATTCCCAGTCTGCCTTTGCGTTCGCGAGTAAAACAGGCATTGTTTCCGGTTTCTACGGACACCTTCGAGCTGATTCTTGGAAAATCTTTGGTATGCCTATGTTTTCCGAGTGACCGGGCTGCGAGGACACTTCATACCGTTTCCAATCTGCCTTCGCGTTCGCGAGTGCAACACGTACTATTCTCTTGCCTTTTCTCGGTAGTCTTTCAGTTCGCGTACTTTTTCGGGGTTCATCGGCTTCAAGGGCACTTTCGGGCCGTTAAGAGTCTTTCTCCGAGTTTGCAGATGAAACAGACGCTATTTTCGAGATTCTTTGTACAATTTCGTTCCATTTCTCGGAAAATCTTCAATGTGCGCATGTCCTTTAGCTTACGGCGACAGAATTTCGAAAAAATCGTGTTTTCACTTGCGAACGCGAATGCACTCTCGAAACTGCACCAATGTGTCCTTGAAATCCACCAACCCGGAAAACGTACGCGCACTGTAGATTTTCCGAAAAAAAGGACAAAAGTAACAGAGGAATCTTGAAAATAGCGCGTGTATCACTCCCCAACGCGAAGACTGGGTGGAAACTTCACGGAAAGTGTCCTTGGAGCCCAGCAAGCCAAAAAACGGGCACACATTGAAGATTGTCGAGAAACTTCACGAAAGTGTCCGAGAAAGCTTGAAAAAAGCGAGTGTTTCACTCACGAACGCGAAGACAAACTGGAAACAACACAAAAAGTGTATTTTCAGCCGAGTAACTCAAAAAAACCTGCAGACATTGATGATTTTCCGAGAAACGGCACGAAAGTTATCGAAGAAACTCGAAAAGAGTGGGTGTTTCACTTGCGAACGCAGGCAGACCGGGGATGGGACGAAAAGTATCCTGGAAGCTGTGAGGTGGAAAACTTATGCCCACTGAAGATACTTCGAGAAATGGCACGACAGTGTCAAGAAAGTATCGGAAAATGCGCGTATTTCACTCGCGAACGTGAAAATAGGCCAGGAAAGGCACAAAAAGTGTCCGTGAAGGACACTAAGCCGAAATGTATACGTACACTGAAGATTTCCTGAAAAACGGCACGGAACGTCAAATGCGAAGCAGATCGACAATCGCAGAAAAACTATCCGAATCCCAGTAAACCGGAAAACGTACGCACACTGAAGATTTTTCGAGATACGACATGAAAATGTCCAAAAAGTCTTGAAAAAAGTGGTTGTTTTACACGCGAGAGCGAGGGCAGGTTGAAAACAGCACAAGAGTGTATTTGAAACCCAGTGTGCCAGAAAGACATGCAAACATTGGAGATTCTCCGAGAATTAGCACGAAAGCATCCAAAGAAACCCATAAAAAGCGTAATTAACTCGAGAACGCGAAGAGAGACTCGGGACCGCCAAAAAATTGTCCACAGAATCTCGGAAACGGCTCGTGTTCCACTCACGACCGCGTAGGCAGACCGGGGATGGGACAATAAGTATCCTGGAAGCCCAGTAAGCCGGGAAACGTACGTGTGTACGTACGTTTCCCGGCTTACTGGGCTTCAGTGTTGAAGATATTTCGAGAAATGACAGGAAATTGTCGAGGGAATATCAAAAAAGCGCGTGTTTCACTCGGGAACGTTAAAATCG
This sequence comes from Hyposoter dolosus, assembly GCA_963921915.1. Taxonomy (NCBI): domain Eukaryota; kingdom Metazoa; phylum Arthropoda; class Insecta; order Hymenoptera; family Ichneumonidae; genus Hyposoter; species Hyposoter dolosus. Next base: position 24,430,188 of record OY998130.1, on the reverse strand, counting down.
GCCAGGAACGGCACAAGAGTGTCCGTGAAGCACAGTAGAATGAAATGTGTACGTCCATGAAGATTTTTCGAGAAACAGCACGGAAGTGTCCAACGAAACTCGAAAAAAGCGCGTGTTTCACTCGTGAACTCGGAGTCAGACTGGGAATGGTACATAAAGTGTATTTGACGCCAAGTAAGCCAAAAAAACGTGCACACATTGAAGATTTTAAGAGAAATCGCACGAAAGCGTCCGAAGAAACTCGCAAAACGCGCCTGTTTCAATCGCGGACGCGAAGGAAGTATGGGAACCGTACAAAAAGTGTTCTCGAAGCTCTTAGTAAGCCGAAAAACATACGCACATTCAAGATTTTCCAATAATCAGCACGAAAGTGTCCAAACGTCTCGGAAACAGAGCGTGTTTCGCTCGCGAACACAAAAGCAGACTAACATTTGAGATTCTGTGGGATCTTTCGGGCCGTTTCTCGGAAAATCTTCAATGTGAGCATGTTTTTTTCTTTTACTGGGCTTTGAATTCACTTTTTGTGCCGTTTCCAGTTTGTCTTAGCGTTCGCGAGTAAAACACGCAGTGTTTTCGAGATTCTTTGGACAATTTTTGTACGTTCTTCAATCTTCCTTCGCGTTCGCGAGTGAAAGACGCGTTTTTTTCGACTTTCTTTACAGTTATTCGTGCTATTTCTCGGAAAATCTTTGATGTGTGAATGTTTCTTTGGCTCACTAGTCTCTAAATACTTTTTTTGTGCCGTTTTCAGTCTGCCTTCGTATTTGCGAGTGAAACATGAGCTGTTTCCGAGATTCTTTGCAAAGTTTCGTGCGAATTCTCGAAAAATCTTAAGTGTGTGTACGCTTTCGGGGATAACGGTGCTTTCAGGAAATGTTTTAGGCAATTCCCAGTCAGCCTCCGCGTTCGCCAGTGAATAAAGCTCTGTTTTCGAGATTCTTTGCACACTTTCGTGCCAATTCTCGAAAAATCTTTAGTGTGCGTACGCTTTCCGGGATATCTGTGCTTTCAGGAGATTTTTTAGGCAAGTCCCAGTCTGCCTTCGCGTTTCCGAGTGTTTTCACTGCTGATGCGTAGATTCTTTGAACTTTTTCGTGCCAATTCTCCAAAAATCTTCAATGTGCGTACGTTAGTCAGCTTACTGGGGTTTCAGGAGAGTTTTTGGGCAATTCCCAGTCTGCCTCGGCGTTCGCGAGTCAAAAAAGCGCTGTTTCCGAGATTCTTTGCACACTTTCGTGCCTATTCTCGGAAAATCTTCAGTGTTCGTACGCTTTCCGGGATAACTGTGCTTCCAGGAGAATTTTTAGGCAAGTCCCAGTCTGCCTTCGCGTTTGCGAGTGAAAAAAGCACTGATTCCGAGATTCTTTGAACTTTTTCGTGCCAATTCTCCAACAATCTTCAATGTGCGTACGTTAGTCAGCTTACTGGGGTTTCAGAAGAGTTTTTGGGCAATTCCCAGTCTGCCTTTGCGTTCGCGAGTAAAACAGGCATTGTTTCCGGTTTCTACGGACACCTTCGAGCTGATTCTTGGAAAATCTTTGGTATGCCTATGTTTTCCGAGTGACCGGGCTGCGAGGACACTTCATACCGTTTCCAATCTGCCTTCTCGTTCGCGAGTGCAACACGTACTATTCTCTTGCCTTTTCTCGGTAGTCTTTCAGTTCGCGTACTTTTTCGGGGTTCATCGGCTTCAAGGGCACTTTCGGGCCGTTAAGAGTCTTTCTCCGAGTTTGCAGATGAAACAGACGCTATTTTCGAGATTCTTTGTACAATTTCGTTCCATTTCTCGGAAAATCTTCAATGTGCGCATGTCCTTTAGCTTACGGCGACAGAATTTCGAAAAAATCGTGTTTTCACTTGCGAACGCGAATGCACTCTCGAAACTGCACCAATGTGTCCTTGAAATCCACCAACCCGGAAAACGTACGCGCACTGTAGATTTTCCGAAAAAAAGGACAAAAGTAACAGAGGAATCTTGAAAATAGCGCGTGTATCACTCCCCAACGCGAAGACTGGGTGGAAACTTCACGGAAAGTGTCCTTGGAGCCCAGCAAGCCAAAAAACGGGCACACATTGAAGATTGTCGAGAAACTTCACGAAAGTGTCCGAGAAAGCTTGAAAAAAGCGAGTGTTTCACTCACGAACGCGAAGACAAACTGGAAACAACACAAAAAGTGTATTTTCAGCCAAGTAACTCAAAAAAACCTGCAGACATTGATGATTTTCCGAGAAACGGCACGAAAGTTATCGAAGAAACTCGAAAAGAGTGGGTGTTTCACTTGCGAACGCAGGCAGACCGGGGATGGGACGAAAAGTATCCTGGAAGCTGTGAGGTGGAAAACTTATGCCCACTGAAGATACTTCGAGAAATGGCACGACAGTGTCAAGAAAGTATCGGAAAATGCGCGTATTTCACTCGCGAACGTGAAAATAGGCCAGGAAAGGCACAAAAAGTGTCCGTGAAGGACACTAAGCCGAAATGTATACGTACACTGAAGATTTCCTGAAAAACGGCACGGAACGTCAAATGCGAAGCAGATCGACAATCGCAGAAAAACTATCCGAATCCCAGTAAACCGGAAAACGTACGCACACTGAAGATTTTTCGAGATACGACATGAAAATGTCCAAAAAGTCTTGAAAAAAGTGGTTGTTTTACACGCGAGAGCGAGGGCAGGTTGAAAACAGCACAAGAGTGTATTTGAAACCCAGTGTGCCAGAAAGACATGCAAACATTGGAGATTCTCCGAGAATTAGCACGAAAGCATCCAAAGAAACCCATAAAAAGCGTAATTAACTCGAGAACGCGAAGAGAGACTCGGGACCGCCAAAAAATTGTCCACAGAATCTCGGAAACGGCTCGTGTTCCACTCACGACCGCGTAGGCAGACCGGGGATGGGACAATAAGTATCCTGGAAGCCCAGTAAGCCGGGAAACGTACGTACACTGAAGATATTTCGAGAAATGACAGGAAATTGTCGAGGGAATATCAAAAAAGCGCGTGTTTCACTCGGGAACGTTAAAATCGGCCAGGAACGGCACAAGAGTGTCCGTGAAGCACAGTAGAATGAAATGTGTACGTCCATGAAGATTTTTCAAGAAACAGCACGGAAGTGTCCAACGAAACTCGAAAAAAGCGCGTGTTTCACTCGTGAACTCGGAGTCAGACTGGGAATGGTACATAAAGTGTATTTGACGCCAAGTAAGCCAAAAAAACGTGCACACATTGAAGATTTTAAGAGAAATCGCACGAAAGCGTCCGAAGAAACTCGCAAAACGCGCCTGTTTCAATCGCGGACGCGAAGGAAGTATGGGAACCGTACAAAAAGTGTTCTCGAAGCTCTTAGTAAGCCGAAAAACATACGCACATTCAAGATTTTCCAATAATCAGCACGAAAGTGTCCAAACGTCTCGGAAACAGAGCGTGTTTCGCTCGCGAACACAAAAGCAGACTAACATTTGAGATTCTGTGGGATCTTTCGGGCCGTTTCTCGGAAAATCTTCAATGTGAGCATGTTTTTTTCTTTTACTGGGCTTTGAATTCACTTTTTGTGCCGTTTCCAGTTTGTCTTAGCGTTCGCGAGTAAAACACGCAGTGTTTTCGAGATTCTTTGGACAATTTTTGTACGTTCTTCAATCTTCCTTCGCGTTCGCGAGTGAAACACGCGTTTTTTTCGACTTTCTTTACGGTTATTCGTGCTATTTCTCGGAAAATCTTTGATGTGTGAATGTTTCTTTGGCTCACTAGTCTCTAAATACTTTTTTTGTGCCGTTTTCAGTCTGCCTTCGTATTTGCGAGTGAAACATGAGCTGTTTCCGAGATTCTTTGCAAAGTTTCGTGCGAATTCTCGAAAAATCTTAAGTGTGTGTACGCTTTCGGGGATAACGGTGCTTTCAGGAAATGTTTTAGGCAATTCCCAGTCAGCCTCCGCGTTCGCCAGTGAATAAAGCTCTGTTTTCGAGATTCTTTGCACACTTTCGTGCCAATTCTCGAAAAATCTTTAGTGTGCGTACGCTTTCCGGGATATCTGTGCTTTCAGGAGATTTTTTAGGCAAGTCCCAGTCTGCCTTCGCGTTTCCGAGTGTTTTCACTGCTGATGCGTAGATTCTTTGAACTTTTTCGTGCCAATTCTCCAAAAATCTTCAATGTGCGTACGTTAGTCAGCTTACTGGGGTTTCAGGAGAGTTTTTGGGCAATTCCCAGTCTGCCTCGGCGTTCGCGAGTCAAAAAAGCGCTGTTTCCGAGATTCTTTGCACACTTTCGTGCCTATTCTCGGAAAATCTTCAGTGTTCGTACGCTTTCCGGGATAACTGTGCTTCCAGGAGAATTTTTAGGCAAGTCCCAGTCTGCCTTCGCGTTTGCGAGTGAAAAAAGCACTGATTCCGAGATTCTTTGAACTTTTTCGTGCCAATTCTCCAACAATCTTCAATGTGCGTACGTTAGTCAGCTTACTGGGGTTTCAGAAGAGTTTTTGGGCAATTCCCAGTCTGCCTTTGCGTTCGCGAGTAAAACAGGCATTGTTTCCGGTTTCTACGGACACCTTCGAGCTGATTCTTGGAAAATCTTTGGTATGCCTATGTTTTCCGAGTGACCGGGCTGCGAGGACACTTCATACCGTTTCCAATCTGCCTTCGCGTTCGCGAGTGCAACACGTACTATTCTCTTGCCTTTTCTCGGTAGTCTTTCAGTTCGCGTACTTTTTCGGGGTTCATCGGCTTCAAGGGCACTTTCGGGCCGTTAAGAGTCTTTCTCCGAGTTTGCAGATGAAACAGACGCTATTTTCGAGATTCTTTGTACAATTTCGTTCCATTTCTCGGAAAATCTTCAATGTGCGCATGTCCTTTAGCTTACGGCGACAGAATTTCGAAAAAATCGTGTTTTCACTTGCGAACGCGAATGCACTCTCGAAACTGCACCAATGTGTCCTTGAAATCCACCAACCCGGAAAACGTACGCGCACTGTAGATTTTCCGAAAAAAAGGACAAAAGTAACAGAGGAATCTTGAAAATAGCGCGTGTATCACTCCCCAACGCGAAGACTGGGTGGAAACTTCACGGAAAGTGTCCTTGGAGCCCAGCAAGCCAAAAAACGGGCACACATTGAAGATTGTCGAGAAACTTCACGAAAGTGTCCGAGAAAGCTTGAAAAAAGCGAGTGTTTCACTCACGAACGCGAAGACAAACTGGAAACAACACAAAAAGTGTATTTTCAGCCGAGTAACTCAAAAAAACCTGCAGACATTGATGATTTTCCGAGAAACGGCACGAAAGTTATCGAAGAAACTCGAAAAGAGTGGGTGTTTCACTTGCGAACGCAGGCAGACCGGGGATGGGACGAAAAGTATCCTGGAAGCTGTGAGGTGGAAAACTTATGCCCACTGAAGATACTTCGAGAAATGGCACGACAGTGTCAAGAAAGTATCGGAAAATGCGCGTATTTCACTCGCGAACGTGAAAATAGGCCAGGAAAGGCACAAAAAGTGTCCGTGAAGGACACTAAGCCGAAATGTATACGTACACTGAAGATTTCCTGAAAAACGGCACGGAACGTCAAATGCGAAGCAGATCGACAATCGCAGAAAAACTATCCGAATCCCAGTAAACCGGAAAACGTACGCACACTGAAGATTTTTCGAGATACGACATGAAAATGTCCAAAAAGTCTTGAAAAAAGTGGTTGTTTTACACGCGAGAGCGAGGGCAGGTTGAAAACAGCACAAGAGTGTATTTGAAACCCAGTGTGCCAGAAAGACATGCAAACATTGGAGATTCTCCGAGAATTAGCACGAAAGCATCCAAAGAAACCCATAAAAAGCGTAATTAACTCGAGAACGCGAAGAGAGACTCGGGACCGCCAAAAAATTGTCCACAGAATCTCGGAAACGGCTCGTGTTCCACTCACGACCGCGTAGGCAGACCGGGGATGGGACAATAAGTATCCTGGAAGCCCAGTAAGCCGGGAAACGTACGTACACTGAAGATATTTCGAGAAATGACAGGAAATTGTCGAGGGAATATCAAAAAAGCGCGTGTTTCACTCGGGAACGTTAAAATCGGCCAGGAACGGCACAAGAGTGTCCGTGAAGCACAGTAGAATGAAATGTGTACGTCCATGAAGATTTTTCGAGAAACAGCACGGAAGTGTCCAACGAAACTCGAAAAAAGCGCGTGTTTCACTCGTGAACTCGGAGTCAGACTGGGAATGGTACATAAAGTGTATTTGACGCCAAGTAAGCCAAAAAAACGTGCACACATTGAAGATTTTAAGAGAAATCGCACGAAAGCGTCCGAAGAAACTCGCAAAACGCGCCTGTTTCAATCGCGGACGCGAAGGAAGTATGGGAACCGTACAAAAAGTGTTCTCGAAGCTCTTAGTAAGCCGAAAAACATACGCACATTGAAGATTTTCCAATAATCAGCACGAAAGTGTCCAAACGTCTCGGAAACAGAGCGTGTTTCGCTCGCGAACACAAAAGCAGACTAACATTTGAGATTCTGTGGGATCTTTCGGGCCGTTTCTCGGAAAATCTTCAATGTGAGCATGTTTTTTTCTTTTACTGGGCTTTGAATTCACTTTTTGTGCCGTTTCCAGTTTGTCTTAGCGTTCGCGAGTAAAACACGCAGTGTTTTCGAGATTCTTTGGACAATTTTTGTACGTTCTTCAATCTTCCTTCGCGTTCGCGAGTGAAACACGCGTTTTTTTCGACTTTCTTTACAGTTATTCGTGCTATTTCTCGGAAAATCTTTGATGTGTGAATGTTTCTTTGGCTCACTAGTCTCTAAATACTTTTTTTGTGCCGTTTTCAGTCTGCCTTCGTATTTGCGAGTGAAACATGAGCTGTTTCCGAGATTCTTTGCAAAGTTTCGTGCGAATTCTCGAAAAATCTTAAGTGTGTGTACGCTTTCGGGGATAACGGTGCTTTCAGGAAATGTTTTAGGCAATTCCCAGTCAGCCTCCGCGTTCGCCAGTGAATAAAGCTCTGTTTTCGAGATTCTTTGCACACTTTCGTGCCAATTCTCGAAAAATCTTTAGTGTGCGTACGCTTTCCGGGATATCTGTGCTTTCAGGAGATTTTTTAGGCAAGTCCCAGTCTGCCTTCGCGTTTCCGAGTGTTTTCACTGCTGATGCGTAGATTCTTTGAACTTTTTCGTGCCAATTCTCCAAAAATCTTCAATGTGCGTACGTTAGTCAGCTTACTGGGGTTTCAGGAGAGTTTTTGGGCAATTCCCAGTCTGCCTCGGCGTTCGCGAGTCAAAAAAGCGCTGTTTCCGAGATTCTTTGCACACTTTCGTGCCTATTCTCGGAAAATCTTCAGTGTTCGTACGCTTTCCGGGATAACTGTGCTTCCAGGAGAATTTTTAGGCAAGTCCCAGTCTGCCTTCGCGTTTGCGAGTGAAAAAAGCACTGATTCCGAGATTCTTTGAACTTTTTCGTGCCAATTCTCCAACAATCTTCAATGTGCGTACGTTAGTCAGCTTACTGGGGTTTCAGAAGAGTTTTTGGGCAATTCCCAGTCTGCCTTTGCGTTCGCGAGTAAAACAGGCATTGTTTCCGGTTTCTACGGACACCTTCGAGCTGATTCTTGGAAAATCTTTGGTATGCCTATGTTTTCCGAGTGACCGGGCTGCGAGGACACTTCATACCGTTTCCAATCTGCCTTCGCGTTCGCGAGTGCAACACGTACTATTCTCTTGCCTTTTCTCGGTAGTCTTTCAGTTCGCGTACTTTTTCGGGGTTCATCGGCTTCAAGGGCACTTTCGGGCCGTTAAGAGTCTTTCTCCGAGTTTGCAGATGAAACAGACGCTATTTTCGAGATTCTTTGTACAATTTCGTTCCATTTCTCGGAAAATCTTCAATGTGCGCATGTCCTTTAGCTTACGGCGACAGAATTTCGAAAAAATCGTGTTTTCACTTGCGAACGCGAATGCACTCTCGAAACTGCACCAATGTGTCCTTGAAATCCACCAACCCGGAAAACGTACGCGCACTGTAGATTTTCCGAAAAAAAGGACAAAAGTAACAGAGGAATCTTGAAAATAGCGCGTGTATCACTCCCCAACGCGAAGACTGGGTGGAAACTTCACGGAAAGTGTCCTTGGAGCCCAGCAAGCCAAAAAACGGGTACACATTGAAGATTGTCGAGAAACTTCACGAAAGTGTCCGAGAAAGCTTGAAAAAAGCGAGTGTTTCACTCACGAACGCGAAGACAAACTGGAAACAACACAAAAAGTGTATTTTCAGCCGAGTAACTCAAAAAAACCTGCAGACATTGATGATTTTCCGAGAAACGGCACGAAAGTTATCGAAGAAACTCGAAAAGAGTGGGTGTTTCACTTGCGAACGCAGGCAGACCGGGGATGGGACGAAAAGTATCCTGGAAGCTGTGAGGTGGAAAACTTATGCCCACTGAAGATACTTCGAGAAATGGCACGACAGTGTCAAGAAAGTATCGGAAAATGCGCGTATTTCACTCGCGAACGTGAAAATAGGCCAGGAAAGGCACAAAAAGTGTCCGTGAAGGACACTAAGCCGAAATGTATACGTACACTGAAGATTTCCCGAAAAACGGCACGGAACGTCAAATGCGAAGCAGATCGACAATCGCAGAAAAACTATCCGAATCCCAGTAAACCGGAAAACGTACGCACACTGAAGATTTTTCGAGATACGACATGAAAATGTCCAAAAAGTCTTGAAAAAAGTGGTTGTTTTACACGCGAGAGCGAGGGCAGGTTGAAAACAGCACAAGAGTGTATTTGAAACCCAGTGTGCCAGAAAGACATGCAAACATTGGAGATTCTCCGAGAATTAGCACGAAAGCATCCAAAGAAACCCATAAAAAGCGTAATTAACTCGAGAACGCGAAGAGAGACTCGGGACCGCCAAAAAATTGTCCACAGAATCTCGGAAACGGCTCGTGTTCCACTCACGACCGCGTAGGCAGACCGGGGATGGGACAATAAGTATCCTGGAAGCCCAGTAAGCCGGGAAACGTACGTACACTGAAGATATTTCGAGAAATGACAGGAAATTGTCGAGGGAATATCAAAAAAGCGCGTGTTTCACTCGGGAACGTTAAAATCGGCCAGGAACGGCACAAGAGTGTCCGTGAAGCACAGTAGAATGAAATGTGTACGTCCATGAAGATTTTTCGAGAAACAGCACGGAAGTGTCCAACGAAACTCGAAAAAAGCGCGTGTTTCACTCGTGAACTCGGAGTCAGACTGGGAATGGTACATAAAGTGTATTTGACGCCAAGTAAGCCAAAAAAACGTGCACACATTGAAGATTTTAAGAGAAATCGCACGAAAGCGTCCGAAGAAACTCGCAAAACGCGCCTGTTTCAATCGCGGACGCGAAGGAAGTATGGGAACCGTACAAAAAGTGTTCTCGAAGCTCTTAGTAAGCCGAAAAACATACGCACATTCAAGATTTTCCAATAATCAGCACGAAAGTGTCCAAACGTCTCGGAAACAGAGCGTGTTTCGCTCGCGAACACAAAAGCAGACTAACATTTGAGATTCTGTGGGATCTTTCGGGCCGTTTCTCGGAAAATCTTCAATGTGAGCATGTTTTTTTCTTTTACTGGGCTTTGAATTCACTTTTTGTGCCGTTTCCAGTTTGTCTTAGCGTTCGCGAGTAAAACACGCAGTGTTTTCGAGATTCTTTGGACAATTTTTGTACGTTCTTCAATCTTCCTTCGCGTTCGCGAGTGAAACACGCGTTTTTTTCGACTTTCTTTACAGTTATTCGTGCTATTTCTCGGAAAATCTTTGATGTGTGAATGTTTCTTTGGCTCACTAGTCTCTAAATACTTTTTTTGTGCCGTTTTCAGTCTGCCTTCGTATTTGCGAGTGAAACATGAGCTGTTTCCGAGATTCTTTGCAAAGTTTCGTGCGAATTCTCGAAAAATCTTAAGTGTGTGTACGCTTTCGGGGATAACGGTGCTTTCAGGAAATGTTTTAGGCAATTCCCAGTCAGCCTCCGCGTTCGCCAGTGAATAAAGCTCTGTTTTCGAGATTCTTTGCACACTTTCGTGCCAATTCTCGAAAAATCTTTAGTGTGCGTACGCTTTCCGGGATATCTGTGCTTTCAGGAGATTTTTTAGGCAAGTCCCAGTCTGCCTTCGCGTTTCCGAGTGTTTTCACTGCTGATGCGTAGATTCTTTGAACTTTTTCGTGCCAATTCTCCAAAAATCTTCAATGTGCGTACGTTAGTCAGCTTACTGGGGTTTCAGGAGAGTTTTTGGGCAATTCCCAGTCTGCCTCGGCGTTCGCGAGTCAAAAAAGCGCTGTTTCCGAGATTCTTTGCACACTTTCGTGCCTATTCTCGGAAAATCTTCAGTGTTCGTACGCTTTCCGGGATAACTGTGCTTCCAGGAGAATTTTTAGGCAAGTCCCAGTCTTCCTTCGCGTTTGCGAGTGAAAAAAGCACTGATTCCGAGATTCTTTGAACTTTTTCGTGCCAATTCTCCAACAATCTTCAATGTGCGTACGTTAGTCAGCTTACTGGGGTTTCAGAAGAGTTTTTGGGCAATTCCCAGTCTGCCTTTGCGTTCGCGAGTAAAACAGGCATTGTTTCCGGTTTCTACGGACACCTTCGAGCTGATTCTTGGAAAATCTTTGGTATGCCTATGTTTTCCGAGTGACCGGGCTGCGAGGACACTTCATACCGTTTCCAATCTGCCTTCGCGTTCGCGAGTGCAACACGTACTATTCTCTTGCCTTTTCTCGGTAGTCTTTCAGTTCGCGTACTTTTTCGGGGTTCATCGGCTTCAAGGGCACTTTCGGGCCGTTAAGAGTCTTTCTCCGAGTTTGCAGATGAAACAGACGCTATTTTCGAGATTCTTTGTACAATTTCGTTCCATTTCTCGGAAAATCTTCAATGTGCGCATGTCCTTTAGCTTACGGCGACAGAATTTCGAAAAAATCGTGTTTTCACTTGCGAACGCGAATGCACTCTCGAAACTGCACCAATGTGTCCTTGAAATCCACCAACCCGGAAAACGTACGCGCACTGTAGATTTTCCGAAAAAAAGGACAAAAGTAACAGAGGAATCTTGAAAATAGCGCGTGTATCACTCCCCAACGCGAAGACTGGGTGGAAACTTCACGGAAAGTGTCCTTGGAGCCCAGCAAGCCAAAAAACGGGCACACATTGAAGATTGTCGAGAAACTTCACGAAAGTGTCCGAGAAAGCTTGAAAAAAGCGAGTGTTTCACTCACGAACGCGAAGACAAACTGGAAACAACACAAAAAGTGTATTTTCAGCCGAGTAACTCAAAAAAACCTGCAGACATTGATGATTTTCCGAGAAACGGCACGAAAGTTATCGAAGAAACTCGAAAAGAGTGGGTGTTTCACTTGCGAACGCAGGCAGACCGGGGATGGGACGAAAAGTATCCTGGAAGCTGTGAGGTGGAAAACTTATGCCCACTGAAGATACTTCGAGAAATGGCACGACAGTGTCAAGAAAGTATCGGAAAATGCGCGTATTTCACTCGCGAACGTGAAAATAGGCCAGGAAAGGCACAAAAAGTGTCCGTGAAGGACACTAAGCCGAAATGTATACGTACACTGAAGATTTCCTGAAAAACGGCACGGAACGTCAAATGCGAAGCAGATCGACAATCGCAGAAAAACTATCCGAATCCCAGTAAACCGGAAAACGTACGCACACTGAAGATTTTTCGAGATACGACATGAAAATGTCCAAAAAGTCTTGAAAAAAGTGGTTGTTTTACACGCGAGAGCGAGGGCAGGTTGAAAACAGCACAAGAGTGTATTTGAAACCCAGTGTGCCAGAAAGACATGCAAACATTGGAGATTCTCCGAGAATTAGCACGAAAGCATCCAAAGAAACCCATAAAAAGCGTAATTAACTCGAGAACGCGAAGAGAGACTCGGGACCGCCAAAAAATTGTCCACAGAATCTCGGAAACGGCTCGTGTTCCACTCACGACCGCGTAGGCAGACCGGGGATGGGACAATAAGTATCCTGGAAGCCCAGTAAGCCGGGAAACGTACGTACACTGAAGATATTTCGAGAAATGACAGGAAATTGTCGAGGGAATATCAAAAAAGCGCGTGTTTCACTCGGGAACGTTAAAATCGGCCAGGAACGGCACAAGAGTGTCCGTGAAGCACAGTAGAATGAAATGTGTACGTCCATGAAGATTTTTCGAGAAACAGCACGGAAGTGTCCAACGAAACTCGAAAAAAGCGCGTGTTTCACTCGTGAACTCGGAGTCAGACTGGGAATGGTACATAAAGTGTATTTGACGCCAAGTAAGCCAAAAAAACGTGCACACATTGAAGATTTTAAGAGAAATCGCACGAAAGCGTCCGAAGAAACTCGCAAAACGCGCCTGTTTCAATCGCGGACGCGAAGGAAGTATGGGAACCGTACAAAAAGTGTTCTCGAAGCTCTTAGTAAGCCGAAAAACATACGCACATTCAAGATTTTCCAATAATCAGCACGAAAGTGTCCAAACGTCTCGGAAACAGAGCGTGTTTCGCTCGCGAACACAAAAGCAGACTAACATTTGAGATTCTGTGGGATCTTTCGGGCCGTTTCTCGGAAAATCTTCAATGTGAGCATGTTTTTTTCTTTTACTGGGCTTTGAATTCACTTTTTGTGCCGTTTCCAGTTTGTCTTAGCGTTCGCGAGTAAAACACGCAGTGTTTTCGAGATTCTTTGGACAATTTTTGTACGTTCTTCAATCTTCCTTCGCGTTCGCGAGTGAAACACGCGTTTTTTTCGACTTTCTTTACAGTTATTCGTGCTATTTCTCGGAAAATCTTTGATGTGTGAATGTTTCTTTGGCTCACTAGTCTCTAAATACTTTTTTTGTGCCGTTTTCAGTCTGCCTTCGTATTTGCGAGTGAAACATGAGCTGTTTCCGAGATTCTTTGCAAAGTTTCGTGCGAATTCTCGAAAAATCTTAAGTGTGTGTACGCTTTCGGGGATAACGGTGCTTTCAGGAAATGTTTTAGGCAATTCCCAGTCAGCCTCCGCGTTCGCCAGTGAATAAAGCTCTGTTTTCGAGATTCTTTGCACACTTTCGTGCCAATTCTCGAAAAATCTTTAGTGTGCGTACGCTTTCCGGGATATCTGTGCTTTCAGGAGATTTTTTAGGCAAGTCCCAGTCTGCCTTCGCGTTTCCGAGTGTTTTCACTGCTGATGCGTAGATTCTTTGAACTTTTTCGTGCCAATTCTCCAAAAATCTTCAATGTGCGTACGTTAGTCAGCTTACTGGGGTTTCAGGAGAGTTTTTGGGCAATTCCCAGTCTGCCTCGGCGTTCGCGAGTCAAAAAAGCGCTGTTTCCGAGATTCTTTGCACACTTTCGTGCCTATTCTCGGAAAATCTTCAGTGTTCGTACGCTTTCCGGGATAACTGTGCTTCCAGGAGAATTTTTAGGCAAGTCCCAGTCTGCCTTCGCGTTTGCGAGTGAAAAAAGCACTGATTCCGAGATTCTTTGAACTTTTTCGTGCCAATTCTCCAACAATCTTCAATGTGCGTACGTTAGTCAGCTTACTGGGGTTTCAGAAGAGTTTTTGGGCAATTCCCAGTCTGCCTTTGCGTTCGCGAGTAAAACAGGCATTGTTTCCGGTTTCTACGGACACCTTCGAGCTGATTCTTGGAAAATCTTTGGTATGCCTATGTTATCCGAGTGACCGGGCTGCGAGGACACTTCATACCGTTTCCAATCTGCCTTCGCGTTCGCGAGTGCAACACGTACTATTCTCTTGCCTTTTCTCGGTAGTCTTTCAGTTCGCGTACTTTTTCGGGGTTCATCGGCTTCAAGGGCACTTTCGGGCCGTTAAGAGTCTTTCTCCGAGTTTGCAGATGAAACGGACGCTATTTTCGAGATTCTTTGTACAATTTCGTTCCATTTCTCGGAAAATCTTCAATGTGCGCATGTCCTTTAGCTTACGGCGACAGAATTTCGAAAAAATCGTGTTTTCACTTGCGAACGCGAATGCACTCTCGAAACTGCACCAATGTGTCCTTGAAATCCACCAACCCGGAAAACGTACGCGCACTGTAGATTTTCCGAAAAAAAGGACAAAAGTAACAGAGGAATCTTGAAAATAGCGCGTGTATCACTCCCCAACGCGAAGACTGGGTGGAAACTTCACGGAAAGTGTCCTTGGAGCCCAGCAAGCCAAAAAACGGGCACACATTGAAGATTGTCGAGAAACTTCACGAAAGTGTCCGAGAAAGCTTGAAAAAAGCGAGTGTTTCACTCACGAACGCGAAGACAAACTGGAAACAACACAAAAAGTGTATTTTCAGCCGAGTAACTCAAAAAAACCTGCAGACATTGATGATTTTCCGAGAAACGGCACGAAAGTTATCGAAGAAACTCGAAAAGAGTGGGTGTTTCACTTGCGAACGCAGGCAGACCGGGGATGGGACGAAAAGTATCCTGGAAGCTGTGAGGTGGAAAACTTATGCCCACTGAAGATACTTCGAGAAATGGCACGACAGTGTCAAGAAAGTATCGGAAAATGCGCGTATTTCACTCGCGAACGTGAAAATAGGCCAGGAAAGGCACAAAAAGTGTCCGTGAAGGACACTAAGCCGAAATGTATACGTACACTGAAGATTTCCTGAAAAACGGCACGGAACGTCAAATGCGAAGCAGATCGACAATCGCAGAAAAACTATCCGAATCCCAGTAAACCGGAAAACGTACGCACACTGAAGATTTTTCGAGATACGACATGAAAATGTCCAAAAAGTCTTGAAAAAAGTGGTTGTTTTACACGCGAGGGCGAGCGCAGGTTGAAAACAGCACAAGAGTGTATTTGAAACCCAGTGTGCCAGAAAGACATGCAAACATTGGAGATTCTCCGAGAATTAGCACGAAAGCATCCAAAGAAACCCATAAAAAGCGTAATTAACTCGAGAACGCGAAGAGAGACTCGGGACCGCCAAAAAATTGTCCACAGATTCTCGGAAACGGCTCGTGTTCCACTCACGACCGCGTAGGCAGACCGGGGATGGGACAATAAGTATCCTGGAAGCCCAGTAAGCCGGGAAACGTACGTACACTGAAGATATTTCGAGAAATGACAGGAAATTGTCGAGGGAATATCAAAAAAGCGCGTGTTTCACTCGGGAACGTTAAAATCGGCCAGGAACGGCACAAGAGTGTCCGTGAAGCACAGTAGAATGAAATGTGTACGTCCATGAAGATTTTTCGAGAAACAGCACGGAAGTGTCCAACGAAACTCGAAAAAAGCGCGTGTTTCACTCGTGAACTCGGAGTCAGACTGGGAATGGTACATAAAGTGTATTTGACGCCAAGTAAGCCAAAAAAACGTGCACACATTGAAGATTTTAAGAGAAATCGCACGAAAGCGTCCGAAGAAACTCGCAAAACGCGCCTGTTTCAATCGCGGACGCGAAGGAAGTATGGGAACCGTACAAAAAGTGTTCTCGAAGCTCTTAGTAAGCCGAAAAACATACGCACATTCAAGATTTTCCAATAATCAGCACGAAAGTGTCCAAACGTCTCGGAAACAGAGCGTGTTTCGCTCGCGAACACAAAAGCAGACTAACATTTGAGATTCTGTGGGATCTTTCGGGCCGTTTCTCGGAAAATCTTCAATGTGAGCATGTTTTTTTCTTTTACTGGGCTTTGAATTCACTTTTTGTGCCGTTTCCAGTTTGTCTTAGCGTTCGCGAGTAAAACACGCAGTGTTTTCGAGATTCTTTGGACAATTTTTGTACGTTCTTCAATCTTCCTTCGCGTTCGCGAGTGAAACACGCGTTTTTTTCGACTTTCTTTACAGTTATTCGTGCTATTTCTCGGAAAATCTTTGATGTGTGAATGTTTCTTTGGCTCACTAGTCTCTAAATACTTTTTTTGTGCCGTTTTCAGTCTGCCTTCGTATTTGCGAGTGAAACATGAGCTGTTTCCGAGATTCTTTGCAAAGTTTCGTGCGAATTCTCGAAAAATCTTAAGTGTGCGTACGCTTTCGGGGATAACGGTGCTTTCAGGAAATGTTTTAGGCAATTCCCAGTCAGCCTCCGCGTTCGCCAGTGAATAAAGCTCTGTTTTCGAGATTCTTTGCACACTTTCGTGCCAATTCTCGAAAAATCTTTAGTGTGCGTACGCTTTCCGGGATATCTGTGCTTTCAGGAGATTTTTTAGGCAAGTCCCAGTCTGCCTTCGCGTTTCCGAGTGTTTTCACTGCTGATGCGTAGATTCTTTGAACTTTTTCGTGCCAATTCTCCAAAAATCTTCAATGTGCGTACGTTAGTCAGCTTACTGGGGTTTCAGGAGAGTTTTTGGGCAATTCCCAGTCTGCCTCGGCGTTCGCGAGTCAAAAAAGCGCTGTTTCCGAGATTCTTTGCACACTTTCGTGCCTATTCTCGGAAAATCTTCAGTGTTCGTACGCTTCCCGGGATAACTGTGCTTCCAGGAGAATTTTTAGGCAAGTCCCAGTCTGCCTTCGCGTTTGCGAGTGAAAAAAGCACTGATTCCGAGATTCTTTGAACTTTTTCGTGCCAATTCTCCAACAATCTTCAATGTGCGTACGTTAGTCAGCTTACTGGGGTTTCAGAAGAGTTTTTGGGCAATTCCCAGTCTGCCTTTGCGTTCGCGAGTAAAACAGGCATTGTTTCCGGTTTCTACGGACACCTTCGAGCTGATTCTTGGAAAATCTTTGGTATGCCTATGTTTTCCGAGTGACCGGGCTGCGAGGACACTTCATACCGTTTCCAATCTGCCTTCGCGTTCGCGAGTGCAACACGTACTATTCTCTTGCCTTTTCTCGGTAGTCTTTCAGTTCGCGTACTTTTTCGGGGTTCATCGGCTTCAAGGGCACTTTCGGGCCGTTAAGAGTCTTTCTCCGAGTTTGCAGATGAAACAGACGCTATTTTCGAGATTCTTTGTACAATTTCGTTCCATTTCTCGGAAAATCTTCAATGTGCGCATGTCCTTTAGCTTACGGCGACAGAATTTCGAAAAAATCGTGTTTTCACTTGCGAACGCGAATGCACTCTCGAAACTGCACCAATGTGTCCTTGAAATCCACCAACCCGGAAAACGTACGCGCACTGTAGATTTTCCGAAAAAAAGGACAAAAGTAACAGAGGAATCTTGAAAATAGCGCGTGTATCACTCCCCAACGCGAAGACTGGGTGGAAACTTCACGGAAAGTGTCCTTGGAGCCCAGCAAGCCAAAAAACGGGCACACATTGAAGATTGTCGAGAAACTTCACGAAAGTGTCCGAGAAAGCTTGAAAAAAGCGAGTGTTTCACTCACGAACGCGAAGACAAACTGGAAACAACACAAAAAGTGTATTTTCAGCCGAGTAACTCAAAAAAACCTGCAGACATTGATGATTTTCCGAGAAACGGCACGAAAGTTATCGAAGAAACTCGAAAAGAGTGGGTGTTCCACTTGCGAACGCAGGCAGACCGGGGATGGGACGAAAAGTATCCTGGAAGCTGTGAGGTGGAAAACTTATGCCCACTGAAGATACTTCGAGAAATGGCACGACAGTGTCAAGAAAGTATCGGAAAATGCGCGTATTTCACTCGCGAACGTGAAAATAGGCCAGGAAAGGCACAAAAAGTGTCCGTGAAGGACACTAAGCCGAAATGTATACGTACACTGAAGATTTCCCGAAAAACGGCACGGAACGTCTAATGCGAAGCAGATCGACAATCGCAGAAAAACTATCCGAATCCCAGTAAACCGGAAAACGTACGCACACTGAAGATTTTTCGAGATACGACATGAAAATGTCCAAAAAGTCTTGAAAAAAGTGGTTGTTTTACACGCGAGAGCGAGGGCAGGTTGAAAACAGCACAAGAGTGTATTTGAAACCCAGTGTGCCAGAAAGACATGCAAACATTGGAGATTCTCCGAGAATTAGCACGAAAGCATCCAAAGAAACCCATAAAAAGCGTAATTAACTCGAGAACGCGAAGAGAGACTCGGGACCGCCAAAAAATTGTCCACAGAATCTCGGAAACGGCTCGTGTTCCACTCACGACCGCGTAGGCAGACCGGGGATGGGACAATAAGTATCCTGGAAGCTCAGTAAGCCGGGAAACGTACGTACACTGAAGATATTTCGAGAAATGACAGGAAATTGTCGAGGGAATATCAAAAAAGCGCGTGTTTCACTCGGGAACGTTAAAATCGGCCAGGAACGGCACAAGAGTGTCCGTGAAGCACAGTAGAATGAAATGTGTACGTCCATGAAGATTTTTCGAGAAACAGCACGGAAGTGTCCAACGAAACTCGAAAAAAGCGCGTGTTTCACTCGTGAACTCGGAGTCAGACTGGGAATGGTACATAAAGTGTATTTGACGCCAAGTAAGCCAAAAAAACGTGCACACATTGAAGATTTTAAGAGAAATCGCACGAAAGCGTCCGAAGAAACTCGCAAAACGCGCCTGTTTCAATCGCGGACGCGAAGGAAGTATGGGAACCGTACAAAAAGTGTTCTCGAAGCTCTTAGTAAGCCGAAAAACATACGCACATTCAAGATTTTCCAATAATCAGCACGAAAGTGTCCAAACGTCTCGGAAACAGAGCGTGTTTCGCTCGCGAACACAAAAGCAGACTAACATTTGAGATTCTGTGGGATCTTTCGGGCCGTTTCTCGGAAAATCTTCAATGTGAGCATGTTTTTTTCTTTTACTGGGCTTTGAATTCACTTTTTGTGCCGTTTCCAGTTTGTCTTAGCGTTCGCGAGTAAAACACGCAGTGTTTTCGAGATTCTTTGGACAATTTTTGTACGTTCTTCAATCTTCCTTCGCGTTCGCGAGTGAAACACGCGTTTTTTTCGACTTTCTTTACAGTTATTCGTGCTATTTCTCGGAAAATCTTTGATGTGTGAATGTTTCTTTGGCTCACTAGTCTCTAAATACTTTTTTTGTGCCGTTTTCAGTCTGCCTTCGTATTTGCGAGTGAAACATGAGCTGTTTCCGAGATTCTTTGCAAAGTTTCGTGCGAATTCTCGAAAAATCTTAAGTGTGTGTACGCTTTCGGGGATAACGGTGCTTTCAGGAAATGTTTTAGGCAATTCCCAGTCAGCCTCCGCGTTCGCCAGTGAATAAAGCTCTGTTTTCGAGATTCTTTGCACACTTTCGTGCCAATTCTCGAAAAATCTTTAGTGTGCGTACGCTTTCCGGGATATCTGTGCTTTCAGGAGATTTTTTAGGCAAGTCCCAGTCTGCCTTCGCGTTTCCGAGTGTTTTCACTGCTGATGCGTAGATTCTTTGAACTTTTTCGTGCCAATTCTCCAAAAATCTTCAATGTGCGTACGTTAGTCAGCTTACTGGGGTTTCAGGAGAGTTTTTGGGCAATTCCCAGTCTGCCTCGGCGTTCGCGAGTCAAAAAAGCGCTGTTTCCGAGATTCTTTGCACACTTTCGTGCCTATTCTCGGAAAATCTTCAGTGTTCGTACGCTTTCCGGGATAACTGTGCTTCCAGGAAAATTTTTAGGCAAGTCCCAGTCTGCCTTCGCGTTTGCGAGTGAAAAAAGCACTGATTCCGAGATTCTTTGAACTTTTTCGTGCCAATTCTCCAACAATCTTCAATGTGCGTACGTTAGTCAGCTTACTGGGGTTTCAGAAGAGTTTTTGGGCAATTCCCAGTCTGCCTTTGCGTTCGCGAGTAAAACAGGCATTGTTTCCGGTTTCTACGGACACCTTCGAGCTGATTCTTGGAAAATCTTTGGTATGCCTATGTTTTCCGAGTGACCGGGCTGCGAGGACACTTCATACCGTTTCCAATCTGCCTTCGCGTTCGCGAGTGCAACACGTACTATTCTCTTGCCTTTTCTCGGTAGTCTTTCAGTTCGCGTACTTTTTCGGGGTTCATCGGCTTCAAGGGCACTTTCGGGCCGTTAAGAGTCTTTCTCCGAGTTTGCAGATGAAACAGACGCTATTTTCGAGATTCTTTGTACAATTTCGTTCCATTTCTCGGAAAATCTTCAATGTGCGCATGTCCTTTAGCTTACGGCGACAGAATTTCGAAAAAATCGTGTTTTCACTTGCGAACGCGAATGCACTCTCGAAACTGCACCAATGTGTCCTTGAAATCCACCAACCCGGAAAACGTAGGCGCACTGTAGATTTTCCGAAAAAAAGGACAAAAGTAACAGAGGAATCTTGAAAATAGCGCGTGTATCACTCCCCAACGCGAAGACTGGGTGGAAACTTCACGGAAAGTGTCCTTGGAGCCCAGCAAGCCAAAAAACGGGCACACATTGAAGATTGTCGAGAAACTTCACGAAAGTGTCCGAGAAAGCTTGAAAAAAGCGAGTGTTTCACTCACGAACGCGAAGACAAACTGGAAACAACACAAAAAGTGTATTTTCAGCCGAGTAACTCAAAAAAACCTGCAGACATTGATGATTTTCCGAGAAACGGCACGAAAGTTATCGAAGAAACTCGAAAAGAGTGGGTGTTTCACTTGCGAACGCAGGCAGACCGGGGATGGGACGAAAAGTATCCTGGAAGCTGTGAGGTGGAAAACTTATGCCCACTGAAGATACTTCGAGAAATGGCACGACAGTGTCAAGAAAGTATCGGAAAATGCGCGTATTTCACTCGCGAACGTGAAAATAGGCCAGGAAAGGCACAAAAAGTGTCCGTGAAGGACACTAAGCCGAAATGTATACGTACACTGAAGATTTCCCGAAAAACGGCACGGAACGTCAAATGCGAAGCAGATCGACAATCG
This sequence comes from Hyposoter dolosus, assembly GCA_963921915.1. Lineage (NCBI taxonomy): Eukaryota > Metazoa > Arthropoda > Insecta > Hymenoptera > Ichneumonidae > Hyposoter > Hyposoter dolosus. The sequence continues at coordinate 24,409,465 of OY998130.1, read as the reverse complement.
CAGAAAAACTATCCGAATCCCAGTAAACCGGAAAACGTACGCACACTGAAGATTTTTCGAGATACGACATGAAAATGTCCAAAAAGTCTTGAAAAAAGTGGTTGTTTTACACGCGAGAGCGAGGGCAGGTTGAAAACAGCACAAGAGTGTATTTGAAACCCAGTGTGCCAGAAAGACATGCAAACATTGGAGATTCTCCGAGAATTAGCACGAAAGCATCCAAAGAAACCCATAAAAAGCGTAATTAACTCGAGAACGCGAAGAGAGACTCGGGACCGCCAAAAAATTGTCCACAGAATCTCGGAAACGGCTCGTGTTCCACTCACGACCGCGTAGGCAGACCGGGGATGGAACAATAAGTATCCTGGAAGCCCAGTGTTACGTCGCGGGTTTGAATGCCCGGATTATTGTTTTATTTGTTTCAATTTGTAAACAAATTGTAACGACTGTCCATTAACGGTCGCTCGGCGTATCTTCACAAATGACAATAAATTTGTAAGAAATGCTTCGAAATAAATAAAAGGAAATTTAACTGTATTCTCGACAAATTATGTGTATTTATTTATGGAACCTTGACCTTGGAAATATTACTGACGAGAAGAGAAGATCTTTGGACACCGATCACTGATTTGTCCGGTCGAAATAATGTCGGTATGGTAGAGAATGATTGTAAATAAGAAGCTAATTATTTTGCCGCGAGAAGGAAAAAACCGATGATCGATAATTGAGAATCTTTCGTTTACAAATAGTACACGGGGAAACGACGTGTAGATTTATTTTAGATCCCGTATTTAGAGAAGTGAGATTTTCCCCCCTAGGACCGGAACCTGTGTCGGTAAGAATGCTACGTGGGTGACGAAATTGCAAACTGATGTTTTACTTACTGTTTATAAAATTATTAATCGAGTTCGATAATCTCGACGTCGTTGGGTGTCGAAGGTCTCGTTAGGGTCGATGCCTCAGAGGTGTCGTCGTATTCGCGCTGAAGTTCCTCGATGAGCACGTAATTGGTCGTACCGACGAGACGAGCCAACGGAAATGACGTATTTGGATCGACGATGTAGACTGACTGCGTTATTTTTGTATCCGAGACAACTCGAACCTTAGGTACGCTGCTCACGAGGTCGATAACCGCTTTGCGATCAGCTGGTCTATCGCTGAGATATTCGTCGATAAATGTTTTTAATATGGACTTGTTATTGCCCCTTTTCTGTCCTGGTTTTGAACACTGACGCGCTATGGCTCGGCGAATTTGAAATTTGGTGCCTGCGCGTCTTCTAGGCATAATAAAGATTCTTCATGGTAGAAGATTGAAATATTGTTAATTAAAATTGCTCACAAATATTTTAGAAGGACTTGAATTAACGTGCCCAAATCAACAGCACAGAAAATCAATAGGAATAGGAATATTTCCAGGATAAAAGAGATCGACGTGGTTGAGAGAAATCAGGTCGGTAAAGAAGTAAAAATGTGGACAAATCCGAGTTGACGTGCTTGAGAATCAGCACGATCAACGAGGAGGAAAAGGATGGGTACTCTGAATCGACGTGCTTGAGAATCAGCACAAACGATAAAGAAAGAAGGATAAATCCGAGTTGACGTGCTTGAGAATCAGCACGATCAACGGGGAAGAAAAGGATGGGTATTCCGAGTCGGCGTGCTTGAGAATCAGCACGGACGACTGCGAAGGGTGAAAAAATGGGAGATATGGGGAAAATTGAGAAAAATCGAGGTGCTTGAGAATCAGCACGCACGAAAAGATATGGTATTGAAGGGTAACGAAAGGTATTTAATGAAAGATTAAAAATGAAGAGAATACGGGTGCTCGAGGACCAGCACGCTCAAAAAGGTTTTGTAATGACGGGTAATAAAAGGTAATTGACGTGCCTGAGAATTAGCACGGTCGATCGGAGAAAAGGAAAGGTGAAATATTCCTGAGCAACTTGAATTAACAAAATGAGATAATTCTTTGATTCAATAGATGCGAGATTGAAAATAGTTGAACTCGCGGGAAATTCGCACTGAATTCCGAGATTGACAACGAGTTTGAAATATTTATTTCAAACGAGGAACACGCGCAAAGATTCGAAAATGCGCTGATAAATTCTTTCGAGTGTTGCGCCCGCATAGCAACTAATTCAATAAAAATCAAGTCATTAATCGCCAGCAACAGGAAGTTGACCTGTCGTGCACGCGCCGTTTCAAAAGCGCATCCCTCAGCAAGTTGAATAGACTTCGCTCCAACTTCGAGGCCATGTCAAAACGCTGACGATCAAACTCAGCATCGACCGTTCCGATCTACCCGTACAATAACCCCAAGGCATCGGACGATCGATTGCCCACCACTTATCATTACCACCTCCACAAGTAATTTTTAACCCCTAACTTTATAAAAAGGGAAAGCAACGCCCAAATCGGGGCACTCTGCGATCAGACACCGAAACATCTGATTATTATCGTGTCATTGGTCTCGAGGCAATTAACCCGATTGTAACGAACTATCTTTAATAAACTTAGAGTTAAAACTGAAAGTATTGGGTTGGAGATTAACTCAACCTTGGCAATATCCCGAATAAATCAGTCCCAACCAAACTCGTCCCCACGTGACGGCTTGCACGGGCACAACATTGGTGGCAGCGGTGGGATTGCCACAACTCAAGAACTCGACTACAATTCTGAGGTGAAAAGAGGAGTTTCACACAACGCAAAAAAAAAAAAAAGGACGACATCAGTCAAGTATCCGAGGACCAGCCGAACAAGGACAACGGGCGCCCAAAGCTGTTCAAAGTCGACACCCGGAGAACGACAACCGTCAACCCGAAGAGCGGACCAATCGAGCCAAGCAGATTCACCAGCTTCGAGAGGAAGCCAGCTAGCGGATCGATCAGCAGCAGCAGCATGCAGATCTACCAGACCATCATACTGTAAGTGACGGAACAATTTCTCTTATAACCCGCCAAAACCAGTCGCGAAAATAGCGAGCGAACTGTATACGCATGTCCAACGACGAGCTTGTAAACCGTCTAAAACTACCAGGCGCGCGCTCATTATCTCGATCCTTAGACTCAATTTTCAATCGAAACCTCACCTTTTCGCGTTCCCCCAAGAAAGAAAATTCCCCGTCAGTCAAAAAGATCAAACGTAATCGAAGCACAGATACTTTAAATCGGTCGTTCGACTCGGAAGAATCCTTTCGAGACGCGGAAGAAACCGATAGCTTCAATAGAACAGATTTGCCAGAGCTTTCTTTGTCTATCATCCCGCATAACGTCAATATGCCAGAAACCGTAAATCTAGAAGATACGCACGCCGGTGGCGCGGGTGGAAGCGGTCAACACGGTGTCCTTCAAACCCCTCCAAGAAGGGCAAGAGGAGGAATGTCCCTAAGCGAAGCACGAGCTATTATTCCCGTATTTGATGGCGAAAACCCTAGACGCGCGAAAGGTTTACTTGACGCGTACGAACTAGCCCACAGCTTAGTAGACGATTGCGACAAAACCACCCTTCTGAAACTCGTACTAGCGACAAAACTGACTGACGACGCACGGGAAGACGTTCGGTACAAAACGATAGAATCATTCGAAGCATTTAAACAACATTTAACGGAACGATATGGGACAAAACGAACCGTAGAAGCTCTACAGGTAGAAATGCACACGTGTAAACAAAACCACAACGAAAGCATAGCCGATTTTGGAAAAAGATTACAAATCCTTACAATGGAACTAATAGAAGCAAGCATAGAATCCGAATCTTCTGTAGCAGAAAAACTCGCGGTAGAACGCTACGTGAGAAAATTAGCGTTATCCAATTTCGAACGAGGACTCAAAAGGGAGTATCAAATTCTCGTTAAAGCTAAAGGGTACCCAGATTTAACCGCGGCAGTAAAAGGGGCCCAAAATGAAGAAACAGTCTTAAAAGGCTACGAATCAGTAGCGAAACAGACGCACCCCGAGAGGCGTCAAGAATTTTGCCAAAAGTGCAAAAAACCCGGGCATTCGGCCAAAGACTGCCGAAGCTCGAACCCGTCAAACGGACGAAACAATTTACCCGTCCCCTCAGGTAACGTAGGAGTAATAACCTGCACCTATTGCAAAAAATCAGGCCATCACTGGAAAGAATGTCGCAATAGGCTTAGGCAACGAAACCAGAACCAAAACGGTCCTGGGCACAGCCAAAATAATTCTCAGCAAGGGAATTCCGGGAGAAATCGTGGAAATTTCAACGGACGAGCCGGAAATAACAACTATAACCGTAACAACAACAACCGTTACAACAACAACCGTAACAACAACCGAAACAACAACGGAAACAACAACGGAAACAACAATGGTTCCCGCAATACGACAGGTGAAACGTCGAACGACCAGAAACCTACAGTAGGGTCATTCACGGTCAGCTCCATCCAGGCTGGCCAGGAATTCACCGTCAGCACCATTGCCGAGCAACGAGCTACAGGTCAGCTCAAAAGTAATGGGTCGAAAGTAACCCATGCAGGTATCCAAATTCTAGCCATAAATCCCGAGGATTCGGCGAGCGATTTCTACATCGCATCACTCCAGGCTAGGGAGAAGGTTCTCACCCTCAAAGGCGATACAGGGGCACAGTGCTGTTTAATAAAAAAAAGTGCCATCCACCCGGACACCAAGGCGTACAACGAGACGATTGAGCTGAAAGGGGTCGGGGGAAACAAATTCTACGCCATATGCAAAGTAGACCTGGTGTTGGAAACACCAGCAGTAAATATCCGCCATGGATTTTTTGTCATCGACGACTCGATCGGAATCGGCACCGACGGAATCTTAGGAATGGATTTCATCAGGAGACACAACGTGGACATTTTAGGTGGCCGTTCAATCAAGATGTACGGGCACACCGAACCACTAATCTACGGAGACGGGAAACTGAAATTACCACCCCGCTCTGAAAGCGTGCACTACGCTAAAAAGAAGCAATCAAGAGTAGGTTGCGTAATTGCCACGAAAATATCGACAGGCATTACATTAGGCGGAAATACCGCCACAACAGGATTCGCATGCCCAATAGTCCTGAGGAACTCCCTAGAAGAAGAGGTCGTATTAAACCGACCCACCGTGGAAATCGAAGAGTTCCAAGACGAGCCAAAAACGGACTCGCACCAAGAGGAAAAATCCCCAGCAATAAACGCAATAAACAGGCAGGAAAGGCAGGAAAAACTCTGGAAAGAATTGGGAAATCAAGCACATCTCAATCCGGAAGAAGAAAAATTCCTAAGGGAATTTAGCAACGAATATTCCGACGTATTTCATCTCGAGGGAGAAATACTAGGAACAACGGATCTTGTGAAACACCGTATACACACACGGGAGGGCACCGTGCCGGTAAATATACGGCCATATCGGTTGCCAGAAACGCACAAGGCAGAAGTGATGAGACAAGCAAAAGAAATGCTCAAAGACGGAATCATACGTCCGAGCAAAAGTCCATGGAATGCGCCGTTACTGGTCGTTCCAAAAAAGGCCGACGCCGAAGGCAACATTCGCAAACGGGTCGTGGTGGATTTTCGGAAATTAAACGAAGTCACAGAGGGAGATTCATACCCTCTCCCCAACATTTCCGAAATTTTAGATCAATTGGGTCGGGCAAAATACTTCACCACGCTCGACCTCGCCTCTGGTTTTCACCAAATTCAGATGGCCGAGGAGGATAAACAAAAAACAGCCTTCTCGACGCCCATGGGACACTACGAATATAACCGCATGCCTTTCGGGCTCAAAAATGCCCCACCGACGTTCCAACGACTGATGGACGCGGTCCTGGCCGGACTACAAGGATTAAAATGCTACGTCTACCTCGACGACATCGTTATCCACGGATCATCCTTCGAAGAACACAACGACCGACTACGAGAAGTATTCGACCGGCTACGAGAAGCCAACCTAAAAGTTCAACCGAAAAAATGCCATTTTCTGCGAAAAGAAACGCAGTATTTCGGTCACGTCATCACCGAAGTGGGAGTGAAACCCGATCCTGAAAAAATAAAAGCTGTAAAATCATTCCCAACCCCAAAAAACGTCAAGGAAGTACAATCATTCTTGAGTCTCGCAGGCTACTATAGAAAATTCATACAAGATTTCTCAAAACTCGCTAAACCACTCACAGAACTCATAAAAAAGGAGAAAAAATTCGAGTGGACTGAGAGCGCACAACAAGCATTCGAACGACTACAAGAAACGCTGAGCACAGCACCGATCTTGCAATATCCAGACTTCACGAAGCCGTTCGTAATCACCACGGACGCTTCGGATAAAGCAATCGGAGCAATTTTGTCACAAGGAAAAATAGGAGAAGATTTACCTATTTGCTACGCCAGCCGAACCCTAAATAAAGCGGAAAGGAATTATTCCACCACGGAAAGGGAAATGCTAGCCATCGTTTGGGCAGTCATACAATTTCGCCCTTATATTTACGGTACGAAATTCATCATCGTCACCGATCACAAACCCCTCACCTGGCTTTTTAACGTAAAAGACCCAGGTTCAAGGCTAATGCGATGGAGAATTAAACTGGAAGAATACACGTACGAAATCCAGTATAAAGCAGGAAAAAGGAACACAAACGCGGATGCACTGAGCAGAATTTATGAAATAATGCTGACTCATGCCGAGCAACGCGATCCGACCGAGAAGCGAGGACGGGGAAGGCCGCGCAAGGTCGCGGAACGGCGGCCATCATGCGCAACAGGCTCCGCCCCCCAATACGTCACGAAGACGAAAGAACAGAGCGATCGCAAAGAAGGACAGAGCGAAAACAAACAGAAGAAACAGCTGTCAGCAGAAAATGCATCTCCGGAGGCAAGCGAAGGAGAGAGCGAGCGCGAAGACGAGTCATATGACTCCAGCCACGAACGAGCGTGCCCGAGCGAGATGGAAAGAAAAATAATATTAAAAGAATACCATGACGTTCCACTCGGCGGACACCCAGGCATAAAAAGAATGACAGAAAGAATAAGAGAGAAATACACGTGGCCCGGAATGGTAAAAGAGATCCGAGACTACGTATCTGCATGCGATAAGTGCCAGCGAAATAAATTAACGCGAACAAAAGAGGCACCCATGGTAATTACCGACACTCCTGATCAAGCGTTTGAAAAATGTGCAGTAGATATTGTAGGACCTTTACCCGAAACAGAGAGAGGAAATAAATATATCCTAACTTTCCAGGACGCGCTTACAAAATACAGCGCCGCCGTACCTTTGAAAAATCAGGAGGCAAAGGAAGTCGCAAAGGGTCTAATTACCGAAATCATTTGTAAATTCGGGACCCCGCGAACAATTCTATCGGATCAAGGGACAAATTTCCTCAGCGACCTGTCTAAAGAAATGTGCAAACTCCTACAGATAAAAAAGATTCAAACGACGGCTTATCACCCGCAATCGAACGGAGCCCTCGAAAGATCTCATCGCACTTTAGCAGAATATTTAAAAAATTTCATCCAGGAAGACCAAGCGGATTGGGACGAGTGGCTACCGTACGCGATGTTCACGTACAACACCACCCCCCACACCGCGACCAAATATTCCCCCTACGAACTCGTTTTTGGTAAACGAGCGGATTTACCGACAGCCCTAAAGCAGCCCCCGCGTACAACCTATACGTACGACGATTACGTCGCCGAATTAAGGGAACGGCTGCGAGCGACTTGGCAAGTCGCAAAGGAGCAATTAATTACCGGAAAAGAAAAGGTAAAAGAGTGCAGGGACAAAGCCGCCGGTAACCCAGAGTACCGCGTTGGCGACAAAGTCCTCCTGCACGATCCCACGGTGCGGCGAGGCAGATCAGCCAAGCTGACCCCAAAATGGACGGGGCCCTACACCGTTCAAAGTAAAGAGTCGGCCGTTAACTATATTATCAACCGCGGACGACGTACGATGCGAGTACACGTCGATCGCATTAAACCGTACGTCACCCACTAGCCGACAACATGGCCGCCGACAAAATGGCTGCCGACACCTGACGCATTAGCACGCGCGAGTTTTCAGCGCAATAAAATAAAAAAAAAAAAAAAAAAAAAAAAAAAAAAAAAAAAAAACGCTGACGCTCACACACGGACTCGCGACGTCCGCAGTATAAAACTAGCAAGAAAATAGAATGAAAAACAAAAACGAGAATAACGAAAAATGAACGAAAGAAGATAAACAGAATAAATAAAAATTTAGACATAACTAAACTCAAACGAAATAATACGAATAACAAAGAAAATAAAATAATGATAGAACACATACACAAGAAAAATTTTTACAAAACTTCATAAGAAACTACAAGAGAAATAAATAAAAAAAAAAATAAATGAAAAAAAAAATTCCGAAAAAATAAAAAGAAAGTAAGAATTGAAAGAAAATAATAGTGAAAACGAACATAATCAAAAAATGAATGATAAAAATGAATAAAATAAATTGAAACAAAAATAAAGAAAATAATAAATAATTAAAATCCAATTAAAATAAATTATAACTAACAAGGGCAGGAAAAAGGAATGGGAACGAAGAAAAAATTTATAAAACGAATAATTAAATTCTCGAAATATATTGTTACATTCAATAACAATTCAATATTCAAAAAATATTCAAAAAAATTTTTAACACCAACGACGAGAGGTCCCACATCTCATCATCACGTAAGCTCATCACTGGGCCAGAATAGGGACTCATCCCAAATAATCGACGGAGCCCCAAAACGTCCCCAGGAATAGACTCCGGATTCCAAGCGTCTATTTCTCGCGACCATGGGTCCTCCCTCCAGAGGCGCGCCCACGCCATGGCGCACTCGAACCGCCGCGCCCGAAGAATTTTCGCCGCGGCTATGAACGGCGCCATCCACAATTTTCCGATCGGCCCGTTATATGCCGTACGGCGAACTTTCTGAAAAAAAAAAAAAAAAAAAAAAAAAAAATTATTATCAATGAACAAAATAACAAGAAAAGAAAAAAAAAAAAAAAAAAACTGATAAAATATCAATAATAATAATAATAATAATAAAAAAAAAAAAAAAAAAACTCACCATTAAATAAAATTTGTGGCCCGTCCAACAGTGGGCAATAGCCCCGTAAGCGGTCGAATGATTTCTTTTTCTCAAGGAAGCCATTTTTCTGAAAAAGGAAAAAACAAAATAAAAAATAAATGGTGAAACAACGAATGAATAAAATACGAACAAATATGAACAAAGAACAAGGGGCACACATAGAATTACAAAAACAAAAAAAAAAAAAAAGAAGAAAAAACAAAAAATAAAATAAAAGACAAAGAGAAATAAATAAACAAAAAAAAAAAAAAAAAAAAAAAAAAAATTTCAATCGAAAAAACTCACCGTTTAATTAGGAGAGACGAGGTGACGGCAACGACGATAAAAGTTGTAATGAAGCGACGGACTACCGCGTAAGATTTTATAGAAAAAAATTAGCAAACAGAGAGGACAGATCTTAGAAAAGGACACCCCAGACTCTAACCGTGAGACAGAAAAGGACACATGAACTGGCGAGCCAAACTCGCAGCCCAGTGCAAGTGCACCTAAGCGGATATAGCATCAGCAAAAAACCGCCACAAGGCAGTAGCAAAATACGAAGATGATAAGAAACTTTCCCACGAATAAGAAAAAGAGAGCTAATAAAACGCAAAATTACAGGTGTATGATCTTGCTGTCCTTGACAACAGCGAAAGAACAATTCCACGTGGAAAAATTACGAACCACCCCTGGAATTTACTATGAGGAAGTAGGAACTTTACACACCGTCAAGGAAATTTGGAAATTGGCTATCCAATTGGACCTAACACCAATAGAAGCAAGAGAAGCCGCCCTAGGACATACCATCACGGCCCTACAACACCTCTGCAGCGAGATGAAACACGACACCTTATGTTCCACATTATCAGCCACCCTAGAACCGACAATAGAGTCACTAAAAAGCGAACTACAAACAATTCACGACCTCGTCGGAAAAGCACCCAGACAAAAAAGAGGATTGATAAACGGTCTAGGATCAATAATTAAATCAATAACGGGAAATTTGGACGCAGACGACGCCCAAAAAATAGAAGACAAAATACAACAGATAACTAACAGACAAGCAACGGACGAAAAAATACTAAAAGAAAACTTGCAAATCCTAAAATCAACAACGACCTCTTTTGATCAGGACAAAACAAAGACACTAACTAACATAAAAGCTTTAAACAAAGCAGTAAGAAATATAGAGCAAGCATTTAACCAACAGACAGACCTAGTACAACAAAGAGAAAGCCTAGACGAAAACATAAACACAGTAGGTTTAGTATTAACGCCACTACTGAGCGACGTACGAAGAATATCAACTTTCCTAGTAGGAATTACAAAAGGAATAGTTGACCCAACTATTATCTCACCGAGACAGCTTACAGAATACTTAAAGAAAGCGCTCCCAAGCATCCCCGCAGGATTAAATTTTCCAGCGGAAATAACACCAGAAAAAATGCAAGAAATATTGAAAACAGCCGAACTAGGCTCTTACAGCAGCGAATCACGAGTAGTGATCGTAATAAAAATACCGCTAATAGAAAATACAGAATTCAAAATAAACAAAGTCTACCCGTTACCAGTAAGAACAAATTCAAACACTTTCCAATTTCTAGAAACGAAAGAAAAATTCATCACAGTAAATAGCGAAAACAGAAATTACCTCACGCTAACAGAAGAAAATTTGAAAGAATGCAAAACGATAGGAAAACAGTATTATTGTCAACCAAAACACGCAACGCAAGTCATCGGAAATACGATCCCCTGCGAGATAGCAATTTACTTAGGCAGCAAACCAGAAAAAAGCAGCTGTACGCCACGAATAGCAAAACTTGTAAACACTATGATAATAACATTAGATCAACCCGGAAAATGGCTCTACGTAGCACCAAACCCGGAACCACTAACGATAAAATGCAAAAATGCGAAAATTGCGTACACAACGATTACCGACACGGGAATACTGGTTTTGGACGGGAAATGTTCCGTCACTGCCGCCGATTTTAAATTAATTACTACCACAGAAAATACCCAAAAAGAAACTGTAGATTTCATACCACCACATAACCTAACCTTCGAAATCGGAGCACCACTTGTTAAACACTTAAAATTGAATCTCAAAACTCCGAACAAAACTATTACAAATTCACTCGAAGTAAATAAATTAGGCGAAAGAATCGAAAACTTGCAAAACAAACTAAACGAAGAACCAGAACTTTGGTCAGATTCGTACCCTCACATCTTGGGAAATTATTCCCTACACGGTATGACAATAACGATACTAATCATTTGTGCAGTAATATTTGTAATTCAAAGAATAAGAAGAGGCCGATGCGCCCAAGCAATTTCTGACATCGAGCGACCGACGACAATTTCGCCAACGCCAGCGAACAGAAATATCCGAGCGACAGATTTAAAAGTTATATATACACCATCAAAACGACCATTTAAAACAGATTCTCTGTAAAATCACATACAATATTACAACAAAACAAATGTAAGCGAAAACTGTAAGCCGAAAGACCAATTTTTACCGAATTTATGTTGCTCAAATAGAAAAGTCGAAACGTAGTTTCGTCTTCCCAAGGGGGGAGGATTGTTGCGCCCGCATAGCAACCAATTCAATAAAAATCAAGTCATTAATCGCCAGCAACAGGAAGTTGACCTGTCGTGCACGCGCCGTTTCAAAAGCGCATCCCTCAGCAAGTTGAATAGACTTCGCTCCAACTTCGAGGCCATGTCAAAACGCTGACGATCAAACTCAGCATCGACCGTTCCGATCTACCCGTACAATAACCCCAAGGCATCGGACGATCGATTGCCCACCACTTATCATTACCACCTCCACAAGTAATTGTTAACCCCTAACTTTATAAAAAGGGAAAGCAACGCCCAAATCGGGGCACTCTGCGATCAGACACCGAAACATCTGATTATTATCGCGTCATTGGTCTCGAGGCAATTAACCCGATTGTAACGAACTATCTTTAATAAACTTAGAGTTAAAACTGAAAGTATTGGGTTGGAGATTAACTCAACCTTGGCAATATCCCGAATAAATCAGTCCCAATCAAACTCGTCCCCACGTGACGGCTTGCACGGGCACAACACGAGTAACGCGAAGGATTTTATAGTTCGCGGATTTATTTTGAAAAACGCAAGAAATTAAGATGCGTAGATAATTATTTTTATTAACGCGAGAGATTTGAAATACGCGGATTTATTTTGAAAAACGCAAAAACAGAAAATGCGTAGATAATTATTTTGTTTAACGCGAGAGATTTAAAATACGCGGATTTATTTTGAGAAATACGCGGCGAGGTTTGAAATGCGCGGATAATTAGTTCGAAGACGTTTCTTGATTTATTTTTAAAATAAAATAATTTTGAAACAACACGCCTCGAAATTCACCTTTTTATTTACGATGATAAAATTCGATGAACGATAAAATACACGAGAGTTAACTTTAACTCAAAAACAATAACTTGATAAATGAAAATTATAGATTTTATAAAGATGGAACTTTGTCGATTTTTCAGACGCGCTGCGGGAATATCCGTACTCGCTCTCGGTCGGAGTTCGACTGGCTGTCCGTTGATGAGAATCGAGAACTAGCGGGCCCCGCGTGATCCCCACTCTTATAGACGACCACACGAAGACGCCTCGGAGATGTGTGTGTGCGTATCAGTGACGGGCCGGTCCACTGGTCCATGGGCGATGTTGGCCCCCCTCCTTTTCGATCGCACGAGGTTTTCTTGTTTTCTTATTATTTATAAACAAAATGAATAATTAATTATTGATTAATTAATGAGACTTAATTAATCATTAATTGTACAGAAGTTTTTCTATTTATTAGTGAACTTAAGCGATAAATAACCAACGATAGATTAATTGTTTATTAATTTATCGTTAATTTTACATTCAATTATTTATTTTAATACATATTCTCTTTTTCAGGTACCAAGGTGACAACGCCCAGCTGTTCTTCGCACAAAACAGGGTAAGTATCGTTAATTAATTGATTATTTATAATAATTGTTACATATTTTGTTTATTTTTACAGGTTTCGGCGAGTCTTACATCTACCGCGGGCGCGAATTCCTATTCGATACAGGATTATAAATTTGGTAAGTTGGAATTTGTTTATTAACTAATTGTTTATTTTATTTCAGGTATTTCTATTTGTTATTTATCTTTTATTTTATTCTCATTCGATTCGGTGGTAAATTTTATACAAGTAGGAACTTTTCCCGTAGTGATTGGATCATTTTGGTGGTTTTGTTAACCAATTGTTAGTTAAGTTAACTATTGTAATATTTGGTTCTATACGGTCGTGCGACGGCTTAAATGAATGGGTTTTTAGTTACAGAAACGAATATGATTGTAAAAATGATGTGGTTGACAAAATAAACAGTTAATGAAATATGGATTTTGCAAATGAACTTATTTTAGGACTTGGTCTTTGTGCGGGCTGTACCGTCTCGCCAAAACGACGGTTAAGGGTTTCAGGTGACTTTTCCCATGCTGACGAATTTCCTGAGAGAAAGAGATTCTTTCTTTGCGGTTTTATGACCTTTTGGAGTTATAACAGACTCCATCGCCGGACATGATTTAGCAGTTTTCAGATACTTGATAAAAGTGCGACTCTTGAGATGAAATATGACGACCACGTGTCTGGACGCGTGCCCTTGATTTCTTTGTTTCTATGCACCAAGAAAATATGTGTTCTCAACTTGTAAATTTAATATTTCTATATAAATGTTTAGAATTGTTAATTAATTATTTATTTATATTTACTTTATGCTTTTAAGCGTATTTGTTCCCCAATATATATAACTGGATATATTTAACATGAATAAACCTTATTTCGTGATATTTGTGAAATTACATATTTTATTATTTATTAATTATTATTATTATTAACTATAAGTATGTAAGAAAGTTAATAATGGTGTTCCTCCAAGCTCCAGTGCGTTTTGTGACAATTCGCACTGGTAGAAATTGATTTGGAGACATTTTACCTAATTCCGCGGTTTTTCGCGGTTTTTCGCGGTTTTTCGCGGTTTTTCGCGAGTCGATTTCTCCTTTGATTATTATTGGGAAGTGCTCTGGGAAGTGCTATCAATCGATAGTGCTCGTTTCTCGAGCACTATCGATTGAATCTACTGAGGTTGTTGTAACTTTGTAATTATTAGTTAATAAAATTGCAAAATTAGTTAAGATTTGTTTATTTAAAAATGGTCGGAATATGGTCGAGTGAGTATTCGATTAGAAGCTTTTCTTACGAGAATCCTGAATATAATGTTAAAAACGGTGTAATTTGCAATTTGTGAGTTAATGAAATTCTAAAATGTTTAAACTTTGTTTGTTTAAAAATGATCGGAACATATTCGAATGACTATTCAAATTGAAGGGTTTTTCATGGGGAATCCAAATATATCCGTAAAAATGGTATAAGTTGAAAGTTACAAGGTAATGAAATTAGGAAATTGTTAAACTTTTAATCAATGGAGAAAATGATCCGATTATTGTCGAATAAGTATTTAAAGTAACCGGTATTTCATGAGGATTAAGAATATGTAATGTAACAGGATTTTCCCGTCTCGGGTCCATCCGTCCCTTCGGAGCCTCTCGGTCACTCCCCCTCGGGTTGCCTTGGCTCGGCCGGAGTGAGCTGGGCGCCAGGTACAAGCGTACCGTCGGTAACACCGACTTCTAATTTGCCCACGCCGGCCCAGACCTAAAGGCCAAGACACCCCGGGGCCACGAGAGCTCCGGCTGGTCCGGCTACTCAGCTCAACTGAGGTACGAATGATAGAGGGGCTGGGTTGGGGCGAGAGAGCAGCAAAGGATATCAAATTCGTAAATAAAGAACACGTACGCGAGCAAATAAAATGAACAACTGATTTATTCGAGAGACACAAACAACGGCGAATTTACATGAAGCGCGCGGTCGAACACGGCCGCAAAACGGTGACAGAATCTCGAATCGCGAGAACAAGGTACGGCGTTAGCGTGTGCGACACTACCGCAAGTACAGAGTCGGAACTCAGATAACTAGAGCCGGAGGCAGGTAATTAGGCAACCTGGACGGAGGAACCGCACTAATTCCCCCACGAGAATTACAATGAACGAAGGGCGCATTACGGCGCAGGCAATTCAGTCACTAACGGGGCAAAGCCCAGGCAATTAGGTAGCCAGGGGCCCGAAGGCAGGCAAGTCGGCAATACCAAAACATCAGACACATCCGCGAAGAGATTACAAAACAAGGCGCACTGCGACGCAGGTAATTCGCGACACTCAGATAACTAAGGCCCGAAGGCAGGTAGTTAGGCAACCTGAACGGCCACGAGGGCCGAGGAAATATGACAAAATTATGCGCCACGTAACATTACCCGGAGAAAGAACGATAAACTCGAAGTTCACACAATACAGAATACTCGTAAATACAACCTCGTCGGAAACGCGCGACGAATGACGAGAACAATGCGAGAACGGCCGATACATAAACGTGGAATGCGACGCGGGCGAGAGAGGGATAGAACGCAAACAAACCGGCGCGAGCCGCGCGCGGCCGGCCTTGAGCGAACAAGCGCGAAGGCTGACGCAATATTGCGACGTGAGACTCGAAATTTCACGAAACTCGATGCACGAAACTAGAGACTCGAATTTAACTGGCACGGCATAATTAATTGCCAAAAACTCAAACAAACGGAATGATACCACGGAGCGAGGCGTCGAAGGGACTCGACGGAAGCGTGGGCGACAAAATCTCCAAACTAATCGGCCGAGGTGTCGAAAGAGTTGCGAGCCGCAATCTCGCTCGACAGACAACTTTCGACCTCCTCGGCACCTCAAAATGCTGCACAAATGCAACTAAACGCAACGACACGGAAAACCCAGCCTTCCGTCGAATCGCGAAGGAAAAATATCGGAACGGGCTTACCGAGACACAACTTCTGGCAAAAGTGGCTGGACGGAGACGCTGGATGGCTCTCCCGAAAATGCGACTCGCCGGCTGGACTCGGTGACGAGGACTAGTTGTGCTTGTGCCTCGGCGTGGCTCCGCGCTCCCGATTTTTCCCCCACTAATCTGATTCGGCGAGAGCGCGCTCTCGCCTATTTCGCGAATCGCCCAACTTCCGGCTCTCGCGCTTCGGTGTCGAGCGCGGGGTGTTCGAACGGGATCTCCGCTCGGTTTTCGCCCTCTGGAAATTTGCCGAGACTGCAGGGGTTTTTCCTCTTGGGGACCCGGCCGGTATCCGACTGCCAGGCGGAGGGGAGGCCTCCCTCGCGACACTTGGCGTCCCTTCGTGTCGCGGTGGGCCCACGGTGCCACCAGGCAAATGCACCTCCGCCCCGGGGTATCGGGGTATCCCCCGAGCCCCACTCGACGAGGCGCCGTTGCACACGGACTGCAACCCCTGCAGGCGCGGCGGCGGACGATGCAGCTCTCGGCTGCGACTGCGGGAGGGCCACGGGCGGCGTTCACACGTGTGGCCGAATTTCGACGTGTACCCTCGGACGTCCGCTCCGCTGGGCCAAGGTGACGGGGCGCAGCGGTTAGAAGGCCGAATTCCTTGCCGAAGTCCCGTTGATCGAAAGAGGGGTTGTTGCTCACTCCCCGCTCGGCGGTGGGCACCGGGCGCAAGGGCCGGGGGACGCTCGCTCGTGAAGAATAAAAATGCATGATTAAATTCTCTCGCCCGTCATTTTTCCGTTCACGCAGGTAATTTTATAGGCAACGCAATGGTAGGTAATAGGCAACGCAGTGCAGGTACGCAGGCAACGAAGGAGGTAAGGCGTTTCCGACGGTCGATAAGGTAGCTTAAGGCAAAAATGCGGAGTCTCCTCAGCGGGCCGCCAGCGAGTCGCGTTGCGTCGTCAAAATGGACCGTAAATCCGGTCCACTGGTCGACCACGATTCGTGCGGGTGGCGGGGCGTCAAATGTCACGTCACAGTAAATAAAAATATTGTAAGTCGAAATTTATGAATTAAGTAAATTTTGGCCATCTCGGGACTCTATTGTTTGTTGTGTTGCGTCAGCGCTACACGTGCGGTAGGTCTTGGCGCGTGTACGCCTGACAGCTGATCAGCTGTTTGAGCCTTGCACGAATCTATAGGGTGATCCAAAAGTTACGCAGCTATAGTTCTATTCAAATATTGTCGACTTTTGTGAATTATTATTATTGTTGTTATATTTTAAATTCGACATTCCAGAAATAGTGTCAGATAATTTTGACCGTTAAAATTTACATATTTGAATGGGAAAGATTTTTAACAGATTCTTAATTTTTTTATGTTTTCAGATTTGGTCAACACGTCAGACACGAGAGCTAGACACCAGGACGTAACAATGGAAAGTGTCCTTGGAGCCCAGCAAGCCAAAAAACGGGCACACATTGAAGATTGTCGAGAAACTTCACGAAAGTATCCGAGAAAGCTTGAAAAAAGCGAGTGTTGCACTCACGAACGCGAAGACAAACTGGAAACAACACAAAAAGTGTATTTTCAGCCGAGTAACTCAAAAAAACCTGCAGACATTGATGATTTTCCGAGAAACGGCACGAAAGTTATCGAAGAAACTCGAAAAGAGTGGGTGTTTCACTTGCGAACGCAAAGGCAGACCGGGGATGGGACGAAAAGTATCCTGGAAGCTGTGAGGTGGAAAACTTATGCCCACTGAAGATACTTCGAGGAATGGCACGACAGTGTCAAGAAAGTATCGGAAAATGCGCGTATTTCACTCGCGAACGTGAAAATAGGCCAGGAAAGGCACAAAAAGTGTCCGTAAAGGACACTAAGCCGAAATGTATACGTACACTGAAGATTTCCCGAAAAACGGCACGGAACGTCAAATGCAAAGCAGATCGACAATCGCAGAAAAACTATCCGAATCCCAGTAAACCGGAAAACGTACGCACACTGAAGATTTTTCGAGATACGACATGAAAATGTCCAAAAAGTCTTGAAAAAAGTGGTTGTTTTACACGCGAGAGCGAGGGCAGGTTGAAAACAGCACAAGAGTGCATTTGAAACCCAGTGTGCCAGAAAGACATGCAAACATTGGAGATTTTCCGAGAATTAGCACGAAAGCATCCAAAGAAACTCATAAAAAGCGTAATTAACTCGAGAACGCGAAGAGAGACTCGGGACCGCCAAAAAATTGTCCACAGAATCTCGGAAACGGCTCGTGTTCCACTCACGACCGCGTAGGCAGACCGGGGATGGGACAATAAGTATCCTGGAAGCCCAGTAAGCCGGGAAACGTACGTACACTGAAGATATTTCGAGAAATGACAGGAAATTGTCCAGGGAATATCAAAAAAGCGCGTGTTTCACTCGGGAACGTGAAAATCGGCCAGGAACGGCACAAGAGTGTCCGTGAAGCACAGTAGAATGAAATGTGTACGTCCATGAAGATTTTTCGAGAAACAGCACGGAAGTGTCCAACGAAACTCGAAAAAAGCGCGTGTTTCACTCGTGAACTCGGAGTCAGACTGGGAATGGTACATAAAGTGTATTTGACGCCAAGTAAGCCAAAAAAACGTGCACACATTGAAGATTTTAAGAGAAATCGCACGAAAGCGTCCGAAGAAACTCGCAAAACGCGCCTGTTTCAATCGCGGACGCGAAGGAAGTATGGGAACCGTACAAAAAGTGTTCTCGAAGCTCTTAGTAAGCCGAAAAACATACGCACATTGAAGATTTTCCAATAATCAGCACGAAAGTGTCCAAACATCTCGGAAACAGAGCGTGTTTCGCTCGCGACCACAAAAGCAGACTAACATTTGAGATTCTGTTGGCTCTTTCGGGCCGTTTCTCGGAAAATCTTCAATGTGAGCATGTTTTTTTCTTTTACTGGGCTTTGAATTCACTTTTTGTGCCGTTTCCAGTTTGTCTTAGCATTCGCGAGTAAAACACGCAGTGTTTTCGAGATTCTTTGGACAATTTTTGTACGTTTTTCAATCTTCCTTCGCGTTCGCGAGTGAAACACGCGTTTTTTTCGACTTTCTTTAGAGTTATTCGTGCTATTTCTCGGAAAATCTTTGATGTGTGCATGTTTCTTTGGCTCACTAGTCTCTAAATACTTTTTTTGTGCCGTTTTCAGTCTGCCTTCGTATTTGCGAGTGAAACATGAGCTGTTTCCGAGATTCTTTGCAAACTTTCGTGCGAATTCTCGAAAAATCTTCAGTGTGTGTACGCTTTCGGGGATAACGGTGCTTTCAGGAAATGTTTTAGGCAATTCCCAGTCGGCCTCCGCGTTCGCCAGTGAATAAAGCTCTGTTTCCGAGATTCTTTGCACACTTTCGTGCCAATTCTCGAAAAATCTTTGGTGTGCGTACGCTTTCCGGGATAACTGTGCTTTCAGGAGATTTTTTAGGCAAGTCCCAGTCTGCCTTCGCGTTTCCGAGTGTTTTCACTGCTGATGCGTAGATTCTTTGAACTTTTTCGTGCCAATTCTCCAAAAATCTTCAATGTGCGTACGTTAGTCAGCTTCCTGGGGTCTCGGGAGAGTTTTTGGGCAATTCCCAGTCTGCCTCCGCGTTCGCCAGTGAATAAAGCGCTGTTCCCGAGATTCTTTGCACACTTTCGTGCCAATTCTCGAAAAATCTTTGGTGTGCGTACGCTTTCCGGGATAACTGTGCTTTCAGGAAATTTTTTAGGCAATTCCTAGTCTGCCTCCGCGTTCGCGAGTGAATAAAGCGCTGTTTCCAAGATTATTTGAACTTTTTCGTACCAATTCTCCAAAAATCTTCAATGTGCGTACGTTAGTCAGCTTACTGGGGTTTCAGGAGAGTTTTTGGGCAACTCCCAGTCTGCCTCGGCGTTCGCGAGTAAAAAAAGCGCTGTTTCCGAGATTCTTTGCACACTTTCGTGCCAATTCTCGAAAAATCTTTGGTGTGCGTACGCTTTCCGGGATAATTGTGCTTCCAGGAGAATTTTTAGGCAAGTCCCAGTCTGCCTTCGCGTTTGCGAGTGAAAAAAGCACTGATTCCGAGATTATTTGAACTTTTTCGTGCCAATTGTCCAACAATCTTCAATGTGCGTACGTTAGTCAGCTTACTGGGGTTTCAGAAGAGTTTTTGGGCAATTCCCAGTCTGCCTTCGCGTTCGCGAGTAAAACAGGCATTGTTTCCGGTTTCTACGGACACCTTCGAGCTGATTCTTGGAAAATCTTTGGTATGCCTATGTTTTCCGAGTGACCGGGCTGCGAAGACACTTTCATACCGTTTCCAATCTGCCTTCGCGTTCGCGAGTGCAACACGTACTATTCTTTTGCCTTTTCTCGGTAATCTTTCAGTTCGCGTACTTTTTCGGGGTTCATCGGCTTCAAGGGCACTTTCGGGCCGTTAAGAGTCTTTCTCCGAGTTTGCAGATGAAACAGACGCTATTTTCGAGATTCTTTGTACAATTTCGTTCCATTTCTCGGAAAATCTTCAATGTGCGCATGTCCTTTAGCTTACGGCGACAGAATTTCGAAAAAATCGTGTTTTCACTTGCGAACGCGAATGCACTCTCGAAACTGCACCAAAGTGTCCTTGAAATCCACCAACCCAGAAAACGTACGCGCACTGTAGATTTTCCGAAAAACAGCACAAAAGTAACAGAGGAATCTTGAAAATAGCGCGTGTATCAGTCCCCAACGCGAAGACTGAGTGTAAACTTCACGGAAAGTGTCCTTGGAGCCCAGCAAGCCAAAAAACGGGCACACATGGAAGATTGTCGAGAAACTTCACGAAAGTGTCCGAGAAAGCTTGAAAAAAGTGAGTGTTTCACTCACGAACGCGAAGACAAACTGGAAACAACACAAAAAGTGTATCCGCAGCCGAGTAACTCAAAAAAACCTGCAGATATTTATGATTTTCCGAGAAACGGAACGAAAGTTATCGAAGAAACTCGAAAAGTGTGGGTGTTTCTCTTGCGAACGCAAAGGTAGACCGGGGATGGGACGAAAAGTATCCTGGAAGCTGTGAGATGGAAAACTTATGCACACTGAAGATACTCCGAGAAATGGCGCGACGGTGTCAAGAAAGTATCGGAAAATGCGCGTATTTCACTCGCGAACGTGAAAATAGGCCAGGAAAGGCACGAAAAGTGTCCGGGAAGGACAGTAGAATGAAGATTTTTCGAGAAACAGCACGAAAGTGTCCAACGAAACTCGAAAAAGGCGCGTCTTTCACTCGTGAACTCGGAGTCAGACTGGGAACGGTACATAAAGTGTATTTGACGCAGAGTAAGCCAAAAAAACGTGCACACATTGAAGATTTTAAGAGAAATCGCACGAAAGCGTCCGAAGAAACTAGAAAAACGCGCGTGTTTCAATCGCGGACGCGAAGGAAGTATGGGAACCGTACAAAAAGTGTTCTCGAAGCTCTTAGTAAGCCGAAAAATATACGCACATTGAAGATTTTCCAATAATCAGCACGAAAGTGTCCAAACATCTCGGAAACAGAGCGTGTTTCGCTCGCGACCACAAAAGCAGACTAACATTTGAGATTCTGTTGGCTCTTTCGGGCCGTTTCTCGGAAAATCTTCAATGTGAGCATGTTTTTTCCTTTTACTGGGCTTTGAATTCACTTTTTGTGCCGTTTCCAGTTTGTCTTAGCATTCGCGAGTAAAACACGCAGTGTTTTCGAGATTCTTTGGACAATTTTTGTACGTTTTTCAATCTTCCTTCGCGTTCGCGAGTGAAACACGCGTTTTTTTCGACTTTCTTTAGAGTTATTCGTGCTATTTCTCGGAAAATCTTTGATGTGTGCATGTTTCTTTGGCTCACTAGTCTCTAAATACTTTTTTTGTGACGTTTTCAGTCTGCCTTCGTATTTGCGAGTGAAACATGAGCTGTTTCCGAGATTCTTTGCAAACTTTCGTGCGAATTCTCGAAAAATCTTCAGTGTGTGTACGCTTTCGGGGATAACGGTGCTTTCAGGAAATGTTTTAGGCAATTCCCAGTCGGCCTCCGCGTTCGCCAGTGAATAAAGCTCTGTTTCCGAGATTCTTTGCACACTTTCGTGCCAATTCTCGAAAAATCTTTGGTGTGCGTACGCTTTCCGGGATAACTGTGCTTTCAGGAGATTTTTTAGGCAAGTCCCAGTCTGCCTTCGCGTTTCCGAGTGTTTTCACTGCTGATGCGTAGATTCTTTGAACTTTTTCGTGCCAATTCTCCAAAAATCTTCAATGTGCGTACGTTAGTCAGCTTCCTGGGGTCTCGGGAGAGTTTTTGGGCAATTCCCAGTCTGCCTCCGCGTTCGCCAGTGAATAAAGCGCTGTTCCCGAGATTCTTTGCACACTTTCGTGCCAATTCTCGAAAAATCTTTGGTGTGCGTACGCTTTCCGGGATAACTGTGCTTTCAGGAAATTTTTTAGGCAATTCCTAGTCTGCCTCCGCGTTCGCGAGTGAATAAAGCGCTGTTTCCAAGATTATTTGAACTTTTTCGTACCAATTCTCCAAAAATCTTCAATGTGCGTACGTTAGTCAGCTTACTGGGGTTTCAGGAGAGTTTTTGGGCAACTCCCAGTCTGCCTCGGCGTTCGCGAGTAAAAAAAGCGCTGTTTCCGAGATTCTTTGCACACTTTCGTGCCAATTCTCGAAAAATCTTTGGTGTGCGTACGCTTTCCGGGATAATTGTGCTTCCAGGAGAATTTTTAGGCAAGTCCCAGTCTGCCTTCGCGTTTGCGAGTGAAAAAAGCACTGATTCCGAGATTATTTGAACTTTTTCGTGCCAATTGTCCAACAATCTTCAATGTGCGTACGTTAGTCAGCTTACTGGGGTTTCAGAAGAGTTTTTGGGCAATTCCCAGTCTGCCTTCGCGTTCGCGAGTAAAACAGGCATTGTTTCCGGTTTCTACGGACACCTTCGAGCTGATTCTTGGAAAATCTTTGGTATGCCTATGTTTTCCGAGTGACCGGGCTGCGAAGACACTTTCATACCGTTTCCAATCTGCCTTCGCGTTCGCGAGTGCAACACGTACTATTCTTTTGCCTTTTCTCGGTAATCTTTCAGTTCGCGTACTTTTTCGGGGTTCATCGGCTTCAAGGGCACTTTCGGGCCGTTAAGAGTCTTTCTCCGAGTTTGCAGATGAAACAGACGCTATTTTCGAGATTCTTTGTACAATTTCGTTCCATTTCTCGGAAAATCTTCAATGTGCGCATGTCCTTTAGCTTACGGCGACAGAATTTCGAAAAAATCGTGTTTTCACTTGCGAACGCGAATGCACTCTCGAAACTGCACCAAAGTGTCCTTGAAATCCACCAACCCAGAAAACGTACGCGCACTGTAGATTTTCCGAAAAACAGCACAAAAGTAACAGAGGAATCTTGAAAATAGCGCGTGTATCAGTCCCCAACGCGAAGACTGAGTGTAAACTTCACGGAAAGTGTCCTTGGAGCCCAGCAAGCCAAAAAACGGGCACACATGGAAGATTGTCGAGAAACTTCACGAAAGTGTCCGAGAAAGCTTGAAAAAAGTGAGTGTTTCACTCACGAACGCGAAGACAAACTGGAAACAACACAAAAAGTGTATCCGCAGCCGAGTAACTCAAAAAAACCTGCAGATATTTATGATTTTCCGAGAAACGGAACGAAAGTTATCGAAGAAACTCGAAAAGTGTGGGTGTTTCTCTTGCGAACGCAAAGGTAGACCGGGGATGGGACGAAAAGTATCCTGGAAGCTGTGAGATGGAAAACTTATGCACACTGAAGATACTCCGAGAAATGGCGCGACGGTGTCAAGAAAGTATCGGAAAATGCGCGTATTTCACTCGCGAACGTGAAAATAGGCCAGGAAAGGCACGAAAAGTGTCCGGGAAGGACAGTAGAATGAAGATTTTTCGAGAAACAGCACGAAAGTGTCCAACGAAACTCGAAAAAGGCGCGTGTTTCACTCGTGAACTCGGAGTCAGACTGGGAACGGTACATAAAGTGTATTTGACGCAGAGTAAGCCAAAAAAACGTGCACACATTGAAGATTTTAAGAGAAATCGCACGAAAGCGTCCGAAGAAACTAGAAAAACGCGCGTGTTTCAATCGCGGACGCGAAGGAAGTATGGGAACCGTACAAAACGTGTTCTCGAAGCTCTTAGTAAGCCGAAAAACATACGCACATTGAAGATTTTCCAATAATCAGCACGAAAGTGTCCGAACATCTAGGAAACAGCGCGTGTTTCACTCGCGACCACAAAAGCAGACTGACACTTGAGATTCTGTGGGCTCTTTCGGGCCGTTTCTCGGGAAATCTTCAATGTGAGCATGTTTTTTTCTTTTACTGGGCTTTGAATTCACTTTTCGTGCCGTTTCCAGTCTGTCTTAGCGTTCGTGAGTAAAACACGCAGTGTTTTCGAAATTCTTTGGACAATTTTTGTGCGTTTTTCAGTCTTCCTTCGCGTTCGCGAGTGAAACACGCGCTTTTTTCGACTTTCTTCAGACACTTTCGTGCTATTTCTCAGAAAATCTTCGATGTGTGCATGTTTCTTTGGCTCACTAGTCTCTAAATACTTTTTATGTGCCGTTTTCAGTCTGCCTTCGTGTTTGCGAGTGATACATGAGCTGTTTCCGAGATTCTACGCAAACTTTCGTGCGAATTCTCGAAAAATCTTCATTGTGTGTACGCTTTCGGGGATAACTGTGCTTTCAGCAGATTTTTTAGGCAATTCCCAGTCTGCCTCCGCGTTCGCGAGTGAATAAAGCGCTGTTTCCGAGATTATTTGAACTTTTTCGTGCCAATTCTCGAAAAATCTTTAGTGTGCGTACACTTTCCGGGATAACTGTGCTTTCAGGAGATTTTTTAGGCAGTCCCAGTCTGCCTCCGCGTTCGCGAGTGAATAAAGCGCTGTTTCCGAGATTATTTGAACTTTTTCGTGCCAATTCTCCAAAAAATTTCAATGTGCGTACGTTAGTGGGATTACTGGGCTTTCAGGAGAGTTTTTGGGCGATTCCCAGTCTGCCTCGGCGTTCGCGAGTGGAAAAAGCGCTGTTTCCGAGATTCTTTGCACACTTTCGTGCCTATTCTCGAAAAATCTTCAGTTTGCGTACGCTTTCCGGGATACCTATGCTTTCAGGAGAGTTTTTAGGCAATTCCCAGTCTGCCTTCGCGTTCGCGAAAGCAAAAAGCGTTGTTTCCGAGATTCTTTAGACACCTTCGTGGTTGTTACGTCCTGGCATTTATCCCACGTGTTTGACTCGTAGAGTAAATCTGAAACATGAAAAAAATTTAAACTTTGTAAAAATCGTTTCAATCAGACTTTTTGAATTTACCCGTTAAAAAACAACGATATAAACAGTCTCGCTAGAAAAACGTTAATTGGGGCCACAGAAACGTGGTTAACAGAAAATAAATGAAATTTGAAACAAATTATTATTATATCATTTTTTGGACACCCTGTAGACATACATGTACGACTTTCGAGACACCCTATAGATATGCTCGAAGAGTGAACAGCTGATCAGCTGTTGAGCGTACGCGCGGCTCGACCTACCGCACGTGTAGTGTTGACGCGCCATAACAAACGACAGAGTCCCGAGATGGGTCAAATTTCATTAATTCATAATTTTTAACTTACAACATTTTTATTATTATATTCGTAATCCTTACGGAATACCCGTTACTTTGAATAGTCATTTGACTATGATTTGAACATTTTTAAACAAGTGAGATTTAAACAATTCCCAAATTTCATTAAGTCGCAATTTTCAACCCACAGCATTTTTATTGATATATTCTGAACCCTCACGAAAAACCCTTTCATCCGAATACTCACTCGTGTATATTTCAACCATTTTTAAATAAACAAACTTAAACATTGCCCAATTTGATTAACTTACAATTTTGCAACTACAACAATTCTTTTGACATATTTCGATTCGTCATAGAAAATCCTCTAATTTAAATAGTCACTCGAGCAACTTTCAATTATTTTATCGACAAATAAACATTAACATATCTCTAATTTCATTAACCAGCAATTATTGAATTTCAGCCACGTGTATATGCGCAATCGATAGGTCTCGAAAATCCCGTTCATTTGAATCCTCGGACCGTACATTTCGATCAATTATTGGGCGAGAAATTAACTCGCGAATAACCGCGAAAAACCGCGAGAAACCGCGGAATCATGTAAAACGACCCCAATCACTATATACCGGGTGTCCCATTTTAATCTTACACCTAACTTTTCTCGAAAAATATTGCTTGGACGAAATATTGTGTGGAACAAAACTTTCAGGGGTTGAAGGGGGACGTTCGAAAAAAAAAAATTGTGGAGCCAAAATCAAAAATAGCGGCGTTACAATGGCCAACATGTATTTTTCAAACGGTAACATAACTTTTTTTCATTGCCAAAAATTTTGTCAGCTTGAAACTTCAAACTTTTGTTCGAACATTTTTTCGATCAAGTTCATAATTTTCAAGTGGGAACATCATTTTCATTTATTTTAGAGACATGCAGCATGTACCGCATGTTTGTGCGTACGCGGAGGTGCGTGTGTGTTTTTTTTTTTATTTCTATTTTATTTCACAATTTTTTTTTCCAATTAGAGGAGGAGTGCCTTTCTGCTCATAGGAACAAGCCCCGCGTAATACTAAGGCCACGCCTCCTTTTCTTCTTACCCTCGATCTCCCTACGGAACAGCCATCAGACAATACTTCGCGAGAAAGGGGTCAGTAAGTAACTGTTCCTCCAGTGCAGGCAACCACCTGATTGCTGGTAATGTCCGGTTTTCAGCGCTGTCGTCGTGTGCCCTTAACTGCCTGCAGAAGCTTCTTGATTATTATTGCGGCGTACCAGCCGACCAATGGCGACGAGATCTTGATCAAGAAGATCATCCCTTCAATTTCCTTATCGACATTTCTATTGTCTCTCACGAATTCGTCAACTGACTGATCAAACTCGCCAACTTTGAAAAGGCTTTCTGCTCCTTGCTCTCACCTGTGGCTTCAAATGTCCCCATAGCCAGGGTGTCCACTACTGGGGCGCTGCGACCGTTGGATAATGATGGCTGGAAGTCTGCTTCAAGGAAGTGTGTGAAGGGATTTTTGGCGCATCTTAATATTTTTCGAGAAATCGAATTTTGAAATTGAAATAATTTTTTACCATTTCTGAATAACTTTTACATCCGATTTGACTCAAATTTGGTAGAGACCTCCTTTTCGACCATAAAAGAAAGTGTGCCAAGAGATTTTTGGCGCATCTCAATATTTTTTGAAAAATCTCATTTTGAAATTTAAAAAATTCAGACTATTTGTACTAACCAGAATGCACCACGTGGAGGTTGTCTGTTCAGCATTCCTAGCCCTGATAAGGGCTGTTTGTTTGGGTGTGCGCGCGCGCGCTTGTGCGTGCGTGCGTGCGTGTGTGTGTGTGTGTGTGTGTGTGTCTGCGTGTGTGTGTGATCCTTTTCTACACATGTTCAAATATCCCTCCATTCATGTTCAAACACGCTTCAACCCTTCTCGTGAAACCGTCCACTGTGCGCAGAAGAACATCTCTCGGGATTGCACGGCAGGCAGCTCTTATGCGCTCTTTCATATTTTCTCGTGTTGTTGGAGCTTCACGGTAGACGGCATCTTTTAAGTACCCCCACAAAAAGAAATCGGGAGACGTAAGATCGGGTGACCTTGGAGGCCAATTTACAGGACCGTCTCGACCAATCCACCGTTGACCAAATGTTGCATTCAGATGATTCCGGACAACACGAGCCCAGTGAGCTGGCGCACCGTCCTGCTGGAACCACATCTGTTGACGTGTGTCCAAATTCAGATCTTCTAGCAAAAGTGGCAGTTCATTTTGCAGTAAATCGAGGTAACGCACAGTGTTCACACTTCCTTCGAAGAAATAGGGACCTATTAATTGTCCGTCAACAATACCACACCAAACGTTTAAACTCCATCGATGCTGGTGATCGATCTGTCTCAACCAATGTGGATTCCGATCGGACCAATATCGGAAGTTCCATCGGTTTACTTGAGCGCGGCTGTTGAATGTGGATTCGTCGCTGAACATAACGAAACGAAAAAAGTCTCTGGATCGCTCGATTTGTCTCAACGCCCACCGACAAAAGGTCACCCTTCGCAACGGATCAGGATTAGGAACGTCTTGGTGGAATTGTAGTCGGTACGGGTGAAGTCTTGCACCTCTCAATACTCGGTGCACTGTTGATCTGGCAAACCCCAGCCATGTTTCGAGCCTCATGCGGGCCACCAAAATCGTAGCCATTTTGGGAACGCCGGCGGTAGCGGACCATTCGACCTACCCTCGCTCGCCGTTCAATGGTTTGGATTGTCTGCCGTGATGGGTGACGACGACGAGGATATTCGCGTCGATACAAATTCTCGGCGCGTAAGTAATTGCCACGACATCTCCCTAAAATGAGGAGCATGTCAACAATTTCGTTGGGACTGAAATCAACCATTGTTGCTCGTTCTCAGAATTTTTCTGTGATTTAAGAACGGGTGTCTCCAAAATACCAAAGTGCATAGAATTACACACAGTCAGACGATGTCAGAAATACCAGTGATGTTTCTTTCAATCTCGCTTACCTTTCAGAGGCAACAGACAGACAGACAGACAGACGGACGGACGGACACAGACAGATGGACACAGACAGACGAACACAGACAAACGGACACAGACAGACAGACAGACACAGACAGACAGACAAACACAGACACAGACACACACACACACACACACACACACACACACACACACACACACACACACACACACACACGCGCGCACACACACACAGACGCACGCACACACACACACACACACTCACACAGGCACGCACGCACACACCTCATTGAAAAAAAAAATGTCAAATAAAATAGAAATAAAAAAACACACACGCACCTCCGCGTGCGCACAAACATGCGGTAAATGCTGGATATCTCTAAAATAAATGAAAATAATGTTCCCACTCAAAAATTATTAACTTGATCGAAAAAATGTTCGAACGAAAGTTTGAAATTTTAAGCTGACGAAACTTTTGGCAATGAAAAAAAGTTATGTTACCGTTTAAAAAAAACATGTTGGCCATTGTAAAGCCGCTATTTTTAATTTTGGCTCCACAAATTTTTTTTTTTCGAACGTCCCCCTTCAACCCCTGAAAGTTTTATTCCACACAATATTTCGTCCAACCAATATTTTTCGAGAAAAGTTAGGTGTAAGATTAAAATGGGACACCCGGTATACATAAGTATTTTGAATCATGGGAAAGTATATTCGCATTTAGCATACATAGACATTTAACATCGGGGAATTTAAACGCTTTTAAATATAAACAACAAATAAATAAATATTAAATATTGTCAAATACATTTTTTATATATTTTTACGACATACGCCAATGCGTATTTTCTCAGTTAGAATATATGACAAAGATCTAGACCACGCGTCAACACGTGGGTCCTCAAATTTCACTGGCGAGATGCACTTCTCTCAAGTACCTGAAAATGCGGAGTCATGTCCGGCGAAGGAGTCTGTTTTAACTCCAAAGAATCATAAAACTGCAATAAAAGGATCTCTTTCTCGGAGGAAATTCGTCAGCATGGGAAAAGGTCATTCGAAACTTCTAACCGTCGTTTTGGCGAGACGGTACAGTCCGCTGAAAATATTAATCATCAATTTAGCCGACTTTTCTAAATTCATAATTCATAATTATTTATTAACTGTTTATTTACCAATCTAAATCCTCTTCGTCGTTATATTCAACTTCATTATTCAAAACCCTTCGATTTAAGCCGACACGCGACCTCATTCGACTAAATATTTCGAAAAGTAACTTAATTAACAAATAGATTAACAATACCTCTTAAATCATCCTAGCGTTATGGGAAAACTTCCTGTTTGCGTGAAATCCATTGGCGAACCTAATGTAAACAAAAGAAAGGACGAATAATGTTCCTAAACACCGGCAATAGTTTAAATAAATTGTTAATTAATCTCAACTTACCATTTTACGTAAAATAAAGTGCATCAATCCTTGTGAACCTGAGAAATAGAAAATAACCATTAATAGAGTAAATAGAAATGTTAAATCAATGATTGACCAATTATTATTAGTTAATCATCGATAAAATAGAAATATTATAACTATATTGATATTCTACGGTTAAATTACAAATATAAAATTCTGTTCTGTTTATATTTCGTCTCGGTACTAAAATCCCTACAATTTGAGCCCTCGCACGACTACTTTCGGCGAGATTGTTGTAATTGTTAATTAAATAAACTAAATCTTAACAAACCTTTAGAATCATCCGATCGTCATGGAAAAAATCCCTATTTACAGCAAATTCTCCGCCCAATCGAATGAACATAAAACAAAAATTCAATAACAATTAGAAATGCCTGAAATAGAATAAACAATTAATAAATAAACAAATTCAAACTTACCAAAACCACACTTTTGAATCTTATCCGCATCTCCATACGAACCAAACGTTGAAACCTGTAAAAAATAAGTAAAACATAAAATAATTATTATAAACAATAGAATAAATAAACATACTTACGAAGTTTAATGTAGATCCACATGAGCGCGAGTCACGGAGTACCTGTAAAAGTTAAGATAAATTTAATAAACGATAATTGTCAAAATAACGAGGAATTAATAAGTAATTAACAAATCGTTATTTATTACTACTTAATATTACAAATAATTATATGAAATCTTGTAAAATTAATGGTTAACTAATGTTAAGTTAGTTAACCAATAATTCATCGTTCATAAATAAATATTATAACATAAAATAAATATTACGTGCGTCGCCATGGAGGGGAGTCTTCGCGGCCCGTCACCGACACGCACACACACATCTCCGAGGCGTCTTCGTGTGGTCGTCTATAAGAGTGGGGATCACATGGGGGCCCGCTAGTTCTCGATCCTCTCCACAGACAGCCAGTCGAACTCCGACCGAGAGCGAGTACGGACATTCCCGCAGCGCGTCTGAAAATCGACATTTACATCTTCAAGTTCTTTTTCAAGTTTTTGTCTTCAAGTTATAAAATTAATTTTCGTGTTCATCGTACTATGTTACGAATCTCAAGTTTTGTAAAAATACAAAATTAAAAAGGTGATTAAAGAGTGTCTCCATCATTTATTTCAAAATAATCATCGTTAAATCGTCTCTCGCGCATTTCTAAGTTAATCGCGACCAATTTTATTCTACCGATCATCAATTTCGAGAAGTCTTACCGTGAATTTTATTCATTCTCGCAAATTCGTGAAAAATCATTTTATTCAAAGAAACTAACATCAATCTTATTCCATCGATCATAATTTCCGAGAAGTCGTACCGTGAATTTTATTCATTCTCGCGATTTTGTGAAAATCATTTACTCGAAGAAATTTAACAACAATTTCTTTTAAATTTTAATATCCGCGAAACCTAATTCAAAGTTATCGCGCATTCTAATTTAACGCATTTAAATCTCGCGTAATTAAAAAGGAAAAAACAAGTTCATCAATTTAAATAAATAATTCCTTTCGTTTATTTAAATATTATTAATTCGAGTTGCTCAAACGAATATTCTATTTAATTCTTTTCCTGTGGAAAATCCCATCTTTCCGTACTTTTTTTTCCTCGTGCACATTCCGACCATCCGTGTACCTGAACCCCTTTTTTATGACTCTGGGTTTTTCCCAGTTCTTTTTCCCGACCCTTTTTTTTGACCGTCCGTGCTGATTCTCAAGCACGCTGGTCATTTTCCTTTCATTTTTACCCTTTTCGTGCGTGCTGATTCTCAAGCACCTCAAATTTTCCCCATTTCCTTTTTTTGCCCGCGGTCGCTCCGTGATGTTTCTCAAGAACGCCGAACCGAATTCCTTTTTCCTTTTTCCATCGTCCGTGCTGATTCTCAAGCACGACTTTTCCCAATTCATTTAATATTCCCTTTTCCATCGACCGTGCTGATTCTCAAGCACGTTTTCCCAAATTATCACTCCATCCCGCATTTACCGACCGTGCTGATTCTCAAGCACGTTAGTCCCGATTTATTTTCCCTTTTCCTGTTTTATCGATCGCGCTGATTCTCAAGCACGTCGTCCCATCCATTTACTCTCGTTTTTACCCTCCGATCACAATTTTTCCGTGCTGATTCTCAAGCACGTTAAATTAAATCCGTCTTTCCATTAATCTTTTCATTAATTGATTTTCCGTGCTATTAATCGAGCACGCTTATTCAAATCCTTTATAAAACTAAAACTGAGCAATTCTAATTAATAATATTAATATTTTTCTCATCATGAAGAACATGCACAATGCCTAGACGTCGTGCAGGCGCCAAATTTCAACTCCGCCGAGCCATCGCGAAATTGTGTAACAAAATCGGACAGAAAAGAGGCAACAATAAGCCCATCTTAAAGAACTTTCTAAATAAATACGTCGCCGACAAACGAGCTGCTGGTCAAGCAGTGCTCGAGATTGCGAACAGTCTCCCTAAGGTGCGGATCATTTCAAACGTCGTCGTGAAACACACGATCTATATCGTTGATCCGAAGACATCCTTCCCACTCGCTCGTCTCGTCGGTACATAAAATAACGTCCTTATCGAGGAACTTCAACGTGACGACCTCTCTGACGCGTCTACTTTAACGAGACCGTCCACGCCTGACGACATCGAGATCAACGAGTTGGAATAAATTCCCTCTCATCAATTTGAATATAAAAGTAGGTAAAAATCATTATTCTCTCTCGGTCTCAGTCGCAATCTTTCTGACACAGGTTCCGGTCCTAGAGGAGAAAATCCCACTCTTCTAAATACGGAGCCTAAAATAAACTTACACGTCGTACACCCGTGTATCCTCAGTAAACAAATTAAACTTCTCCATTATCGACCACCGATTAGTCCTTCCGACAATCGGCTATCTTGTGCTCTGTACTATCGACCGTAGATTGGGAAGTTTGATCTCCCGACTACCAATCAAATAGCGACCTACATTTCCAGCAGTCGGTAAAAACACCAACCGTGGGGTGACCCTCAATCTCCCTTACTGTCAGTAACGAAATTATTGTGGGTCGATAAATCAGAACACCTCTTGGTCAAAATGCAAATTTCAAATTATTTATTTTTTCAACTCAATAAATACATTTGTTTACATTCTTTCATATAATCCGGGCATTACAACTCGCGACGTAACAAGAGACTAGTGAGCCAAAGAAACATGCACACATCGAAGATTTTCCGAGAAATAGCACGAAAGTGTCTAAAGGAAGTCGAAAAAAGCGCGTGTTTCACTCGCGAACGCGAAGGAAGACTGAAAAACGCACAAAAATTGTCCAAAGAATTTCGGAAACACTGCGTGTTTTACTCGCGAACGCTCAGACAGACTGGAAACGGCACAAAAAGTGAATTCAAAGCCCAGTAAAAGAAAAAAAACATGCTCACATTGAAGATTTTCCGAGAAACGGCCCGAAAGAGCCCACAGAATCTCAAGTGTCAGTCTGCTTTTGTGGTCGCGAGTGAAACACGCGCTGTTTCCTAGATGTTTGGACACTTTCGTGCTGATTATTGGAAAATCTTCAATGTGCGTATGTTTTTCGGCTTACTAAGAGCTTCGAGAAGACGTTTTGTACGATTCCCATACTTCCTTCGCGTCCGCGATTGAAACACGCGAATTTTTCTAGTTTCTTCGGACCCTTTCGTGCGATTTCTCTTAAAATCTTCAATGTGTGCACGTTTTTTTGGCTTACTCTGCGTCAAATACACTTGATGTACCGTTCCCAGTCTGACTCCGAGTTCACGAGTGAAACACGCGCCTTTTTCGAGTTTCGTTGGACACTTTCGTGCTGTTTCTCGGAAAATCTTCATTCTACTGTGCTTCACGGACACTTTTGTGCCGTTCCTGGCCGATTTTCACGTTCCCGAGTGAAACACGCGTTTTTCGATATTCCCAGGACAATTTCCTGTCATTTCTCGAAATATCTTCAGTGTACGTACGTTTCCCGGCTTACTGGGCTTCCAGGATACTTATTGTCCCATCCCCGGTTTGCCTTCGCGGTCGTGAGTGGAACACGAGCCGTTTCCGAGATTCTTTGGCCAATTTTTTGGCGGACCCGATTCTCTCTTCGCGTTCTCGAGTTAAACACGCTTTTTATGAGTTTCTTTGGATGCTTTCATGCTAATTCTCGGAAAATCTCCATTGTTTGCATGTCTTTCTGGCGCGCTGGGTTTTAAATACACTCATGTGCTGTTTTCAACCTGCCCTCGCTCTCGCGTGTAAAACAAGCACTTTTTTCAAGACTTTTTGGACATTTTCATGTCGTATCTCGAAAAATCTTCAGTGTGCGTACGTTTTCGGTTAACTTGGATTCGGATAGTTTTTCTGCGATTCTCGATTTGCTTCGCATTTGACGTTCCGTGCCGTTTTTCGGGAAATCTTCAGTGTACGTATACATTCCGGCTTAGTGTCCTTCACGGACACTTTTTATGCCTTTCCTGACCTATTTTCACGTTCGCGAGTGAAACACGCGAATTTCTCGATACTTTCTTGACACCGTCGTGCCATTTCTCGGAGTATCTTCAGTGTGCATAAGTTTTCCATCTCACAGCTTCCAGGATACTTTTCGTCCCATCCCCGGTCTACCTCTGCGTTCGCAAGTGAAACACCCACTCTTTTCGAGTTTCTTCGATAACTTTCGTGCCGTTTCTCGGAAAATCATAAATGTCTGCAGGTTTTTTTGAGTTACTCGGCTGCGGATACACTTTTTGTGTTGTTTCCAGTTTGTCTTCGCGTTCGTGAGTGAAACACTCATTTTTTTCAAGCTTTCTCGGACACTTTCGTGCAGTTTCTCGACAATCTTCAATGTGTGCCCGTTTTTTGACTTACTGGGCTCGAAGGACACTTTCCATGAAGTTTCCACGCAGTCTTCGCGTTGGCGAGTGAAACACGCGCTATTTTCAAGATTCCTCTGTCACTTTTGTGCTGTTTTTCGGAAAATCTACAATGCGAGTACGTTTTCCGCGTTGCTGAATTTCAAGGACACTTTCGTGCAGTTTCCAGACTGCATTCGCGTTCGCAAGTGAAAACACGATTTTTTCGGAATTCTGTCGTCGTGAGCTAAAGAACATGCGCACATTGAAGATTTTCTGAGAAATGGAACGAAATTGTACGAAGAATCTCGAAAAAAGCGTCTCTTTCATCTGCAAACTCGGAGAAAGACTCTTAACGGAACGAAAGTGTCCTTGAAGCCGATGAACACCGGAAAAGTACTCGAACTGAAAATTTACCGAGAAAAGGCAAGGAAATGTGGAAAATAGTACGTGTTGCACTCGCGAACGCGAAAGCAGATTGGAAACGGTATGAAAGAGTCCTCGAAGCACGGTCACTCGGAAAACACAGGCATACCGAGACAAACCGAAAACAATGCCTGTTTTACTCGTAATCGCGAAGGCAGACTGGGACTGGCCCAGAAAGTTTCCTCCTGAAAGCCCAGTAAGCCGAAAAACGTACGCACAGTGAATATTTTTCGAGAATAACCACGAAGGTGTCTAAAGAATCTCGGAAACACCGCTTTTTGCTTTCGCGAACTCGAAGGCAAACTGGGAATTGCCTAAAAACTCTCCTGAAAGCATAGTTATCCCGGAAAGCGTACGCACACTGAAGATTTTTCGAGAATAGGCACGAAAGTGTGCAAAGAATCTCGGAAACAGCGCTTATTTGACTCGCGAACGCCGAGGCGGACTGGGAATCGCCCAAAAACTCTCCTGAAAGCCCAGTAAGCCGACTAACGTACGCACATTGAAAATTTTTGGAGAATTGGCACGAAACAGTTCAAATAATCTCGGAAACAGCGCTTTATTCACTCGCGAACGCGGAGGCAGACTGGGAATTGCCTAAAGAATCTGCTGAAAGCACAGTTATCCCCGAAAGCGTACACACAATGAAGATTTTTCGAGAATTCGCACGGAAGTTTGCAAAGAATCTCGGAAACAGCTCATGTATCACTCGCAAATACGAAGGCAGACTGTAAACGGCACAAAAAAAGTATTTAGAGACTAGTGAGCCAAAGAAACATGCACACATCGAAGATTTTCCGAGAAATAGCACGAAAGTGTCTAAAGAAAGTCGAAAAAAGCGCGTGTTTCACTCGCGAACGCGAAGGAAGACTGAAAAACGCACAAAAAATGTCCAAAGAATTTCGAAAACACTGCGTGTTTTACTCGCGAACGCTAAGACAGACTATAAACGGCACAAAAAGTGAATTCAAAGCCCACCCGGGTGGAAAAAAATAGTATTGGCCAGACGTCTGGCCGAGAGTCTTGGCAAAAGTCTTGCCAAAGGTCTTGTCCAAGGTCCCGCCAAAAGTCTTGCCAGAGTATGGCTAAGGACCGTTTTCCATACTCCTCCCATACTCCTCCCATACTCCTCCCATACTTGACTGAGAATATCCTCACAATCTCGCCGAGAGTCTTGGCGCGATCTTCGCCGGAATATTCTCACAATCGCGCCGAGAGTCTTGGCGCGACCTTCGCCGGAATGTGCTCACAATCGCGGCGAGAGTCTTGGCGTGACCTATGCTCGAATTGAATAGTTATAACAATATCATAGTATTAATTATTTTATTTATTTTTCCATCATTTTAATTATTTATTTTGAATTACAATTATTATTATTATAATTATAATTTTGCTTGGCTCTGCTCTACATTTTTTTTTTTTTTCAATTGAAAAGAGGAAATGGCTCTGATCTGTACTCTAAAATGGTTCAATGCTGCTTTCCAAGCAGCGGTGTCTTTACATTGTTCTTTTCGGTTATTTCTGAAGTTCGA
Organism: Hyposoter dolosus; assembly: GCA_963921915.1. Lineage (NCBI taxonomy): Eukaryota > Metazoa > Arthropoda > Insecta > Hymenoptera > Ichneumonidae > Hyposoter > Hyposoter dolosus. The sequence continues at coordinate 24,372,661 of OY998130.1, read as the reverse complement.
CTTGTTCCGAGCATGCGGGGGCGGTGGACATGAGCGGTGGTTCTGCGGGCTAGGGTTTGACATAATCGAGCGTGAACGGGGGCGCTGCCGGCTAAAGTTTGAATTTTTCAGGCCGGAAGGAAGGCGCTGCCGGCTTTATTAATAAATAAAAAAATTTGTTGAACTTCAATGCCAGAGGGAAATGACAATCATCGTGAAACTAAGTGCAATAGGTTCGTTGAAAAAAAAGTCAAAGTAACCATAGTTTATTGAAACTGATTAAGCAAATACAAAAGTATTTTAGTGAGAACATTTCCGCACGTTGTAGAGGCGGCCCAACCATCCAAATTAACGTAATGCATTGTAAGAGTAAACGCAAATCCAAATTCGGTACAAGCTCTACGTGCATGTTGTAACGATGAAATTTCTATTGTAGACATGCCGATATCTCTTGGCATGACATCTTACTTCGGACTTCTTGAAAAGCTTCTTTACGAAAAAGATATTCCAATCAATGGTAAAGCATTTCATTCAAATTCCATCAAGTTTACCGGTTCTATTAGGTACGTGTTTGGTAGCTCCTTTATTTCTAAATAGAAGCACACGGATTTTATTTTTGAAATCTTGACGGCCTCCTCCTCCATTCCAAAACCCAAAAAACTGTGAATATATGAGAGGTTATGCCCAGTAATCTGCGACGATATTCGGTTTTCTGTACGGCATGGCCGGACGATAGCATAGTTATCTGCTAAGCAGTCACATAACCACGGACAACGACAATTTGGGATTCTTATGAACCGTCGAATTCGACCAATTTTTGAAGAGCCGTCGTCAGCCGAATATTTCATAAAAGAGGAGTCAGTCTTAGCACTTCGTTTGTATTCCGTTGAAGAATACATCATATTGTCTTTCAACAATCTATCGTACGCGAAGAACCTCGTCCCTACGATACTCTCTCGCTGGCAAAGTCTAACGATATCGGGACCAGCATTGTTGAGTTTATAGTATTTCCCAATAATGTAAATTCCTTTAACAACGCGAAATCGTTTCATTTTGCCAAACCTCGAGTTCAATTCATGGCAAAACTTTTGAGCAGGGCCACCTTCTTGAAGGTACTCGTCTTTAAGCGTTGCTATATGCAGGTACTTCGACAGTCCTGTACATATTTGCAATTGCGCAGATTTGCTTCCATGTACGAGTTTTTTCAGTTTCCCGTTAAGGTCTTCGAAAGGAAAGCATGAGGTCGTTCTCAAAGGCCCAAACTTTCGAACATTCTCGGCCAAATGGAGTAGTTGATGGACGTTGCTACTCATGAATTCTGGCTCGTACAATTCGGCAAATCTTCTCACGAACTCATTCAGTGCGCGAGATGCAACGTCTACTTCTTCAGGAAGTATAACTGATTGAGACAACAGTGAAATACCGAGGATGAGGAGTAGGTGGTGCTGAAAATATTCATCGTTTAATATACCTTGCAAACAGGGTACGGAATAGTACAGTAACCAGGCCTTGTATTCCTGCCCTTTCCAGTATTTTGAAAACTCTGAAATTGATCGCACCATTCGCTGCATGAAAAAAGGTATGCGGAATGACTTTAATCTTTCATCAACTAATCCAATTTGATGGTATATCGACCAAGGTCCGCGAGAGAATTTAGCGGAAAAGAATAAATCCAGCATAAATTTGACAACTCCTTCATACACACAGTGCATGACATCAACTGCTATCGCTTGCATATAATTATGCACAAAGAGCTTCATGGCAGTAGGCCCTTTTACGCCACATACCACCAATCCTGCGTCGAAAGCTTGCTGCGCAAGCTGCGTCGTTCCTTCATCTGTCCGTAAGCTGCATGTGGGTATGTCATCCGTTTTTTTATTTCTGAGGTACACTCCTACATTTTTGCATATTTGGCATCCAAAGTGTCCGTTGTACTGTTTCATGTTATAAAATATAGCCCTCGCTGGAAGATCTGCAGTGAAACATATGACTCTTCCTTTTACGATGAAAGGATCCTCTCTATCGGGAGCTTCGACTTGTATCCCGCCCTGCAATTCTTCAATTTCGTTCACCAATGGCATCATGAACAAGTTCGGTGCAGGTTTTTGATCGCCAAACCACAGAGCAGCCAATATGACATTCTCTCGGCGGAATCGCATCGAGAATGGTAATTCGTTTATTGCCAAGTAAATTGGCCAAATGGAATATTTTCCCGAATTAAAAATCCTTACTCCATCCGTGTTCATTGTCATCGAAATATTTGCTGTGTTGCCTAGTAATTCATAATTTTGTCGTAACTCCTTGTACACGTGACCATCGTATATATCGCTGAAATTTTCGGAGTATCGCTGTCTTCTGTTATAATTGTGGTGCATTGCACGGCGGAAACCCGGTCTTCTATACAACGTTTTCAATTGCGAAATAATAGAGACTTGCAGAAAGTATTTTATTTCCGATAGCCCCAGACAAGACGCACAGACTGAATTTTGTGTTTCCATCACTTGGTAGCACGTGCCACACTAATAGTGACGAATTAAGGGCGTTTCTAATAGTTTAAACGCTTTACAAAACTTGTACAATGTCTTTTCGCACTTGTTTTCTATTGGACAGTGCAACTCCTGAAATCTCAGAAGATCCGCTTGCGCTTCCCGAGTGAGGTTGTGTCGTGTTGCCATTGACAATACAGCAATTCTGCTTTCTTTCACCGTCAATTGAGCTCCTTCATACAGAGGTTCATCCTTTTCGTCGTCAACATTCATCGAGTTGTCAAGATCGTCCTCACTAGTCTCTTCTGGGCTCTCGAAGTCGTTAGCGTGGGAGGCTTCACCATAACTTTGAAGACTTGAATCTCTATCAGGCTGATTCTCTTTTTGGTCTGCGCACTGATCGAAGGAGAACTCTGAGCCGTCTGTGAAAAGTTGAAACTCAACGGAACTTGAGTGATCCATTTCATTTTCTGATCCCGTTGAATTGGGCTCACTGCTCTGCTCGATACGGACCGATTCTGCAGACCGATGGTCAGTTATGGATGCATTTTCCGCGGAACAGGATTGTAACAAATTCGAGTAGATAGAGGAGGTATTTCGAGATTCCTCGGAGCTGTTTTCACTTGAACTTTGTAGGAATCTCTTACTCCATTTCCTCAAATATCTTTTCGAATAATGCCGTAACTTTTTCACGCCGCGTGGCATCGTTCGAATAGCTGGGAGTCTTTGTAATCGATAGAACCTAGTAGAAAATGAAATATTCTTTTTTCAGTAAATTTTTACAGATGAATTCCGGATTAAAACAACGTTTTTGGAAGAACTACGATGAAAATAAAATTTTGTTGGGATAGATCGATATTTTGTTGGATACGTTCGACTAAACGTTTCTTTTGGAAAAATCACAAAAATGTTGTTATTACAGCAAGAAATATTCCAGAAAATCTATTCGAAAAGTCAATTTTTTCGGCCAAATATCGACGTTTTTTCGACGAAATTTAATTTTCAGTGTGAGAATTATAATATAGCACACGCTATTATAAAAAAAAATTTTTGTCTTCATGAATTTCTTGAACTTTCTATTGTCTTACGTGTCTAGATTTTTTGAAATTGTCATATGCCACAGACGATGACACTGGAAGCTTATTAGGAGAGATAAGCAAAATCGGAGGAAAATCGGTCATTTTGGTTTTGCCGATAGATCCAGCTTCGAGGTCAAAGGATTTAATGTTTGCTTTTTGGTGCTTCGGCGATCCAATTTGATTCGTTCGCTTCTTTCTGAATTTCCAAACTGCCGCTAACTTGCCTCACGGTTTACTCGCTGAGAGGTAACGGTTAAATTTAATACAATATTTTATTAATATTTATTAAATATTTTATTGAATAAAATAATATTTTAGATTTAACTGTTACACCTTTCGGCGAGTGAACCGTGAGACAAGTTAGCGGCAGTTTGGAAATTCAGAAAGAAAAGAACGAATCAAATTGGATCGTCGAAGCACCAAAAAGCAGATTATCGTTAAATCCTTCGACCTCAAAGCTAGATCTATCGGCTAAACCGAAGCGACCGGAAGTTGCAGGAAAATATCATGAAGCCGGTGGAGATTCTCGGAAATTTTTTTCCAAGGACGATCTCGAGTCGCTCTATTATGAGGAAGAACACAACAACGCTCTGCTCGAAAAACAAATCGACTCCGGGGCTAAGGTGTACAAGCAGCAGATACAGGCGATGAAAACTGGCTTCCAAGAAGTATTGTTCCCCCGCCTAATTGAAAATCGAAATTGAATTTAATTAAATTTGATTGAAATTAAATTTAATACAATAATTTATTAAATAAAATATTATATTAAATATAATTTAAATCAATATTGAATAGAATATTGTATTAACTTTTATTTCAATACAATTTTAATAAAGAGAACGCGAGAAAGAAATTTTTCTGGCCTCCTGCCCGAAAGTGGCAACTTTCGGCCCGCTGCGCGGGCCGAAGTTGCCGCTTTCCGCCTGCGTCGGGCAGAAAAATCGTATACACACCTCGGGCAGGAAAAAGTAAAGCCTCAGACCACATGAAGACAGCTGCCATTTTTTTGGAAAAACCGTCGTTCAACTTGGCTGCTCCCTTCATTCGATAGTGAAACGTGATCGTGTTGTACGTCACTTTGACGACAACTTTTTTCTCCCGTCGATTATTTTTTGTCTCTGAAAACCCCCCCCCCCCTAAAAAAAAGGGAAAAAAGAGATAAGTAATCATTAGAATAATAATTTAAACCTTAATTAATAATCGTTCTCATTTACCTAGTCCTCCGACGATCTCAGTTTCATCTTTGAAACCGCTGCGTGGCGGGGATAAATCCCTCTGCGTAGACATTACTTCTCCGCAATCTTCACAGACTGCGCTTACCTGTAAAATAAGTAGAAATTAATATTAAGAATAGTAATGTTGTTAGTTTTCATCGTTCCGAACGGTAATGTATCGTATTCGAGCATAATTACCATGTAAAAACTCGAAAAAACTCATTCCTATAAAATTAAGAAATATTAGTTCGCCGTCCGCCGAGAGATGGCGCGGCTTCGCGTCCGCACTCCACTGGTCTGGCGTGCATATAACTTGGCCCCCCGGCCAAGGAATTTTTGAACTCTTGCTCGGTCCTCGGATTACCAGCATCCCCTGAAATACGGAGCAACATTACCAGCATCCCCTGAAATACGGGGCAACAAATCAGTGTCTCCTGAAATAGGGAGCAACATATACCACATCCCCTGAAATACGGGGCAACGAGATTCCGATACGGGGCTACCCAAAACTATTAAATAGCAGAGATAGGCAAAATTGATATATTCACTAGCATTTTCGATCAATATTATTTATTTATCAAAACATAAGAAAATAACTTTTTATATTGTTTATTATCGAAAAAATAAAAATTTATCAAATGATATTGCTCATGATCATAAAAATTAAATACCACAAAAAATAATTATGCATTGTGAGGAAAATGGATTTTTTGAAAAAAGTAATATTCATGATTTAAAAGATAGATAATAGTACAACCTCAATTATCGATTATCTTCATAGTGAGACATGGTGAACAGAATTATTATTACTTGACAGAAATAAAAAGACAAGAAGAAAGTAAAATAATTATTGCTGGAAAAATAGAAATCAGACCAAAAATATTGATCATTGACAGAACAACAAAAATTGAAAAAACGACATTTTCAATTGACAAACAAACAATAATAGGAAGACCGAAGTTTTCGATTAATGGAATCATAATAATGCGAGAGATCAAAATTTCGATTGACGAAAAAATAATAATGAAGAAAATTGACGTTCTTATTGACGCAAAGATAATAATGGGAGGAACCACGTTTTCCATTGACGAGGGGATTATAATTGCACGACGCAAATTTTTCATTGACGAGAAAAAAATTTTTTGAAGAAACAAATTCTCAGGCCCGAAGAGTTGCTAACAATAATGACTGTTAAGAGATTGATTTGGCAAAAAAGTGGCACTGAAATGGTGCACCAAGCATTCAATCTCAACGATAGTTGTCGTGCCAGCCACCGAAGGCACCACAATTGTGCCGCGCTTCGCAGATACAATTGTCAGCAAATCCAGAGAAATTCCAAAAGTAAAAAAGTCGTGTTATAAAAAGAAAAGAAAGTAGATGTAGATGTTCCATAAATTCCGTAAAATACATACGGAAAACGATCGTAAACAATTTTAGGAGTAAAATTTGGGTGTGTTTGGAGCAACTCAACGTTGAGCAACGTTGAGCAGCGTTGAGAAGCGTTGAGCAACGTTCCTCAACGTTGAGTTGCTTCAAACACACCCTTTGTTTCCTCCAAATAGCGTGGACTGCGATCGTGGAGCCTGTCGCGGCTGGCGCGCAAACTACAGGCTCGAACGAGGGCTTGAACGCTTGTCATAAAATTTAGTCGGCATTATTTTCAAAAGTGATCAAGTCACAATAGTAACTGTACAGGCGGATATTGTTAATACCAATCGAATAAAATCACTGAACCCTGAAGATGAAGTAGGAATTCAATCGCTATTGTTTCCCAATTTTATTTTCGTGAAATTCACGTGGCCTGATCTCAGCGACTTGAGACTACTCGGAAAACCACGGATTTTCTTGGAGAACAAAATCTAACCTAAAACGAGGTAGCATTTTTATTATATTACAAAGTGCACGGTCACACAAAAATCAGGCGAAACAATACTCATACATACATATATCATACATTCACATGCGATACAAAATAAATAAATAAAATAACAATAAACCGAGTTCATACCGTAGTGGTTTGAGAACGATTTTTGGCGTGAAGTTTTTTTACTCCAAAATGAAAACCATTTCTCACAAATGACTCATTCGAGAAATGGAACTTCTTCAGCGATATTTAACTTGGTATTGTATGAGTGTGGGGATATTTTCATATTTGTAGATATCTTGTGAAATAGTTAATAGCATTCATTCCATTTTCGCGTCCAGTTGCGTGGGTGACTCCGTGACATGGCGTCTGTGGCGCACAGCGCGCGCCGTGGTAGAGGCGCGTCTTGCGGCGGGCACGTAAACTATTATCCGGCTGCCCGGCTTGAACGTTCACTCAAACATTAACTGCTATTATTTCCGAAAATAATCAAACAACAATAATAAAAAGTGATTATTAAGACGATTGAACTCAATAATAACAAAAATCTAACTCTAAAATAGCAATATCCAATTACTCCATCTGTTTGTTCATTCATTTTCGTGAATTTTTTTTTGGCGTGATTCATTAATTATTTCCGCCCGTCATACATTCCATTTATATTAATGACATTATGATTATTTTTATACTTGAGGGAAAAAGGAACACTGGGAAATGGCAATAGATAATAGATTTCCTCTGACCCCATTTTTAAATATTACAAATATTTCTAGTGGCAATAAGCGTTTGATTTTCATCATTGCAATCTCGCTTTGATCGACATTTCACATTGTTTGTGGCCACGAAAGAGTGCGCATAAGGGGTTCCAAAAAATCTATATAGATTTGGTCTATTTAACAGAAATTACGGGATTGGATGATTATCTTGATTCACAATTGCAAAGACAATTTAGTAGAAGATGGAAGAAAGAATAGAACAATCCAAACATATCGTGATCACCAATGAAATTATATAAATCATAAATTATATTAAATTCATTAATGAATTTGTAAAAGAAATGGCGGACAGCGGTGAATCGGGCGACGAAGTATCCACAAGCCAGGACCTCTCAAATCAACCGGGCCCATCTAATGAAAATCAGCTTTCCATAGGCGGAATCCGGAATATAATGCAAATGAGACACGAAATTCTCATGGAATGTAATCGTCTACCATATTTAGATGGTACTTATTTTACTCCAAACTTGGAAAATTCAAAATTAGATGGCTCTGTATCAGCAGTTTGCCAACTGTGCCAAACGGAGTCGAATAAATACCACTGCATCAGTGGCTCTTTAAGAGTCTCGTCCAACTTCACTTCGCATATCCGGGTAAATACGTAATGTCTAAACTTCGGTTATTGAATGATTGACACGTACGCGTACATTGATTGTAGATTAAGTGATACATTAATATTCCTTATATAATTAATATAAAAGGTCAATATTGATTCAATTTTGACAAAAAAAATATAGCTCTCACGCAATTTTATTGATATTACTTCAGAATGTGCATAAGAGAAAATTGGACGAATTTTAAGAGTACGTGGAGACAAAACAAAAAAGAATGAGAAGCGAAATTGACGAAAAAGTCAAAGGTAAAACATTCTGCACCTTCTCCCAAGCAAAATTTGAAGAAAATGTAATTTATTACATATTGGAAAGCTTGATTCCAATCAACACCGTGGAATCGCCATCCTTCAGAAAAATATTCGACGGTAACTTATTGACAAATTTGCTAAGGATTTGCTGTTAAAATATAGATATCTGATAAAAATTTCACTAATGGAAAAGAGACCTCACGACTCGACCACCTTTCTACACAAATAGATCGGTTTTGTTCTTTTCATTTCTACACTCCTGAAACTGTGTCTCGTTGTTTTAATTTCTTCCTAGATATGAATATTTAAAAAAACGGAAAACTGCTCCACCATCTGTCCGCTCGGACTGTCGGTCGAAGAATGAAAGAAACATTTGAAGGCAAAATTATGGAAATAAAAAAAGAACTGTCGACGGTCCAGCACGTTTGTACGACGGCCGATGTTTGGTCATCTCGCAATCGTCGGTTTTTGGGCATGACGGTTCACTGGGTAAATTAGTTGAATATTCAAAAGCCATCGATAGCAACCCTAGAACAGTAACCTGGGTTCGAAACCGACTCCATGCGAATTTAAATCCCGCGCCCTTTCTCCCTTCGTTCTCCCGTTCTTTTTGATCGTTTTATCGCATTTTTGACCAGTTTTTCGACTTTGAGCAAAATTGCCGCAGGCTCACGTGATCCTGCATCAAAAAACGAAAAGAATGAGCGCAAGTTGAACCCTTTACGTTAAATTTTACCGTAGATAGGAATTTTTCAAAATTGGAGTAATTTATGACTCCAGGTTACCGGAATAGGTAAAAAAAATAATAATGTTACCGTTCTACAGTTAAAATCAATGTCCAAGAACTATTTTCGAAAAACGCTTCAGGACTTATTTTCTATCTGTCTTTAAACTTATTCATACATAAATCTTCACTCTATGCATTTAGGCTGGTGAAGCTTCATAACATTTCATATTCGTTTTAGATTGATACACTAACTTTAGAACGAAAATCGTATGCTATAGCATGTCGACGATTTGTGGGTGATCATTCCTACGATAAGATCGCGCGAATAATCAAAGATATTCATGCTTCGTACGGAATTACGAGTGCACAAGTAGTTGCCACCATAACGGACAACGGCTCCAATTTCGTTAAAGCGTTTCGTGAGTTTGGAGTAAAGTTTGGTGATATTTTTTTCCACGGTGAGTCTTAACAGGCTAATTACTTGGAGTAATTATTAATTATAGTTTATTTTTATCGATTTTTTTAATTGAAACTTAATTCATTGAATGATTTGTTTGGTTGACAAGAGTGATACTGATCATGGATAAATATGATCAAGTATAGATTTTTTTTCAGTAAAAACCTCTGTTGCAATAAACTAATAAACTATTCCACCCGAAAAACCTTTATTCAGCAATAATAACGATTGTTGCTTACTCACAGAGGGGATCCTGACAACTCCAAACAATGAGGACTCTGACTTTGATGACGATCACGGACAAATCGAAACAATTGAAAAACCAAACGCTAACGATACAAATTGTGCGTTACCACAGCATTTTCGTTGCGCCAGTCACACCCTCAATCTCGCAGCAACGAAGGATGCCCTCGTTGGGATCCAGTCATCCGGAGAACTGAAAACAGCGTATGACGGGATGATCGCGAGCTGCAACACTTTGTGGAAGTTGCAGTCGTCACCCAAACAGAGTGAAAAGTTGCAAAAATATCTTGGACAGTCACTCAAACGACCGGTCGTAACCAGGTGGAACTCATTATACGACGCCCTTCGACAGATACTGACATTCAGAGAAAAGCTCATAAATGTACCACCTGAAATTGATATCTCCAGTACATTCCGGGAAGGAGATTTCAGGTATTAATACAATCATACATTATTTCACCAAATTTCACCAAATACACCAATCGATAAATAATAATAAATATTTTTCATGATTGAGCAGAAAAAACTTGCTTCTAGTATTTTTGAGCGCTGGATATATGCAACTGAGGTTCTTTCACTTATGATTACTCACAGAGATATTTTTCGCAGATTCATGGAAGAATATGTCCGTTGTAATCGGCCGATAGCGGAAGCCCTCGACATTCTCCAGGGAGAACATATGTGTTCGTATGGATATTTACTCCCAACATTGATATCAGTCAAAAATAAACTGAAAAATTTAGTTGGGACTCTGGAGTGGTGCGAAAATTTAGTGAGCGCTTTGATTGAAGGAATCAACCGTCGATTCCAAAAGGTTCTCGAGGTTGTGGACGAAGGTCGCGTCAGCGCGGTTGCCGCCGCTGCTCATCCGAAATTTAAACTCAAATGGCTTCACTGTTTGAGTGCTTCCGCGCAGGAAAATGTTTTTTCAGCACTGAAAGATTCGCTCACGAGCGGCACAAATCCCATCAACGAGGACCAAGCAATGGAGGTCTCAGACGAAGGAGACTTTTTTGAATTCTCGTCGTCCGCCGATCAAAGCACCAGCATCGTCGAGAACTTCACTTTTGGAGTTAATGATCGCGAGGCTTCATTTCAACGATTTTTAAGCGAAACCAGAACGGACATGGAGCTCCTAAATTTACACCCGATCGTAAAAAATATATTTATTAAATTTAACACACCTTTGCCATCATCTGCTCCCGTTGAACGGTTGTTTAATTACGCCACCATGTTTAATTTGCCAAAGTTTAACAGATTAAACGACGATAATTTTGAATTACGCGTCTTGATGAGAGCGAACGCTACGAATCGTGATAAGAAATAAAAAATCACCATGTGTAATGCTTATCATTTTTCGTATCCTTATACAGAGCATTTTCAAACAAAAAGAAGACCAACTTGGTTGATTTTTCCCATAAATATCTCATCAATTTCCTCTGCAAAATTTTCTTTTTTTTTTGTACTTTTACGTTGATTTATTCATGTGATTCCTCCAAATAAAAAAAATTCCGGCCAGGGAATCCGAATAGCTCCATAATATATATTTATCAATGATGAATTCAGGAAATGTGATTTTGTTAAAAATGATTTTTTTCGATAGTGCGATTTACTGTTGTTCTTATTGTAATTTTTTCACCAATGGAAAATTTGGGTCTTCCCATTATAATTTTTTCATCAATGGAAAATTCGTCACTTCTCATTATTATTTTTTCGTTAATGCAAAATATGGTTCTTCTAATTATTGTCACTTCACAAATCGAAATTTTGGTTTCTCACATTATTATTCGGTCGTTGATGACGAATTTCAGTGTTCCCATTATTATTTTGTCACTAATAAAAATTTTATTTTTCACAATGGTATTTTTATTGCAACGACGAATATTTTTGGAAATTCTTTTCTTGTGTCGTCAATGACAAATATATCCTGTCTTATTTTTATTATTCCATAATTCCGTTTCTTTTTTCAACTTATTTTAATGTTTCTTTCTGGAAATGATTATTTTCTCAGCATAACCAATCGTGGAGACAATTAATAATGTATTCATCTAAGTATCAATTTTTCACTTAACTTTTAATGTGGTCGTAAAAATAAACATTATTTTCAAAATGGATAATTTGTTCTTTTGGCAAAATGTTGTCTAGGCTAATGAACCACATAGTTGCATACATTTTTATTCATCTGGTAATAAATAATGCCATTAATTACATTACATTTTTTTGATGAATCAAAAAATGACGAATCGTAATTTTTTTTTTGCCGAACTCTGTTAAATAGACGCTCTCCAGCCTAAGAGGTCTCCCCGCCAAAATACTCTATATTAAAGAGGTTCCTTCATCAAGGTCCGGAACTGTTTGGTGGTCCGCTACCAAATAATTTCCTTCATCAAATTTTTTTTTTTTTAAGGTGCTGAACCGTTTGGTGGTCAGCTACCAAATAAGTACCATCTCTTTTTTCGATTTTTTCTTTCAAATAAAAAAAAAACTTATAACGTTCATGCCTAGGATAAGAAATAGCGCCAGTGATTTGCGACGAAAACTCCGTCGGCGCGCAAATCTCCCAAATGGTGTCACCAAAACAACTCATTGGAGTGTCGATCCCAGGCCCTCCGCCGATCAAGAAAGTAAAGCTTATGCCACCGCTTTCCGGCATGTTAACCGGCTCATAATTGAGGAACGTGACCTCCATAATCTCCGCATCGAGGCGTTATTATCCAAAAAGAAACGCTTGCAAAACAAATTAAACGCGCTGTTCGGAGAAGACAGTCTACCCCAAGATCCACGAACCACATCCGGTCCTCGCGGAAATTGTAAACGCAACACTGGTGTATTTCACGACAATAATAAACAACCATCAGAGTTCAAACGACCTATGTCCCTTATTACTCCACCAACAAAGTCTCTCCCAAAAACAACTCTTACCCCGATGACGAACCAGGAAGACTTCGACGCTCTGTTCGAGAGTGTCGCCACATTGATTGCCGCCCCTCTCGAAACTACCGCAACGCCACCAAAGCAAAGAGTCAAGAAAACCGTAAAAGAGGACAAAGCAAAGGAGAGGTCAGTGGCCATCGGTGTGGAGATACTCCCGAAAGAGAACCGCGTGCCATTGCCATCCGCGTCGTTGCAAGGGTCTCCCAGAGGAGCGGTAGAACTCGCGCCCATCCTGGACGCCATGACGTCTTCTTAAAAAAACCCTGAAAAAAAAAAAAAAAAAAAAAAAATTCATGGATACTCACCTGGTTTGCTGAAAAGAAAATAAAAAAAAAAATAAAAAATAAAAAATAAAATAAAATAATCCTAATAAAGTAAAACAACAGCATGGGTACTTACCTCGTTACCTGAAAAAAAAAACAAAAAAAAAAAAAATCAATCAATCAATCAATCAATCAGGGTAATAGCCTACCTCAGTCCCAAACCTACCGCACGTCAGATGCGACCCCACCGGTCCCCGGACTTCGTTGGGTCGTTTCAAAAAATTCACAACGAACCCGTCGCTTATCCTCTTCGTAAAACATTGGTTGAACTGTTATTCTTCGCCTTACTTTGGCGAATGATAGAGTACGTTCTTCAATCGTCAAACACCGTTGATAGCACCTCGCGGTAACAGCAAACAGGACATCGATCATATCAGGACGTTCTCGTAATCAACGTACTGGGAGAAAAGAATTTATCTCTGGATTAGAGAAAGGTTAGTGATCGTTTGAAAAAGCTCGAAACAATTCTCGAGCTCGACACAGAACGCTAGAAAAAGAAATTTCTTTCTCGCGTTCTCTTTAGTAAAATTTTATTGAAATTAAATTTAATACGATATTTTATCAAATAAAATATTACATTAAATTTAATTCTTTGTAAATTAAATTTAATGTAATTGAAAAATCGTCGTTCAACTTGGCTGCTTCTTCCATTCGATAGTGGAACGTGATCGGCAAATTTCGTTTACGCCTTGCCATTCTGACAAGCGGCTCATCAGCCTTGATCGCACATCGCGGTAATAGCAAACAGGACATCGATTATATCATGACGTCCTTGTAAGCAACGTCCTGGGAAAAAGAATTTATCTTTGGATTGGAGAAAGGTAAGTCGTAGTTGATCGTTTGAAAAAGCCCGACACAATTCTCGAGCTCGACGCTGAAAGCGAGAAAAAATAGTATATTACACACGTAGGGCAGGAAAATAAGGAAAGTCTCAGATCACATGTAATTTTCGGCCGAGGCGAAGCCGAGGCTGACAAACATGTGGTCTGAGGCTTTACTTTTTCCTGCCCGAGGTGTATATACGATTTTTCTGTCCGACGCAGGCGGAAAGCGGCAACTTCGGCCCGCGCAGCGGGCCGAAAGTTGCCACTTTCGGGCAGGAGGCCAGAAAAATTTCTTTCTCGCGTTCTCTTTAGTAAAATTGTATTGAAATAAAAGTTAATACAATATTTTATTCAATATTCATTTAAATTATATTTAACATAATATTTTATTTAATAAATTATTGTATTAAATTTAATTTCAATCAAATTTAATTAAATTCAATTTCGATTTTCAATTAGGCGGGGGAACAATACTTCTTCGAAGCCAGTTTTCATCGCCTGTATCTGCTGCTTGTGCACCTTAGCCCCGGAGTCGATTTGTTCTTCAAGCAGAGCGTTGTTGTGTTCTTCCTCGAGCGACTCGAGATCGTCCTTGGAAAAAAAATTTCGAGAATCTCCACCGGCTTCATGATATTTTCCTGCAACTTCCGGTCGCTTCGGTTTAGCCGATAGATCTAGCTTTGAGGTCGAAGGATTTAACGATAATTTGCTTTCTGGTGCTTCAACGATCCAATTTAATTCGTTCGCTTCTTTACGGATTTCGAAACTGCCGCTAACTTGCCTCATGGTTCACTCGCCAAGAGGTAACAATTGAAAATCCGCAAAAAATGTCTGTTTGGAAATCCGCAAAAAATGCGAACGAATCAAAATGGATTGTCGAAGCACCAAACGGAAATTTTATTTCAATTTTATTGAAATTCAATTTAATATAATATTTTATTTCATAAAATATTGTATGAAATTTAATTTCAATAAAATTTCAATAAAATTGAAATTGAATTTAATACAATATTTTCAAATAAAATATTATATTAAATTTAACTGTTACCTCTCGGCGAGTAAACCGTGAGGCAAGTTAGCGGCAGTTTGGAAATCCGCAAAAAATGCGAACGAATCAAATTGGATTGTCGAAGCACCATAAGCAAATTTAATAGCAATTTTATTGAAATTAAATTTAATACAATATTTTATTAAATAAAATATTATATTAAATTGAATTTCAATAAAATTGAAATTAAATTTGCTTTTTGGTGCTTCGACGATCCAATTTCATTCGTTTACTTGTTTGCGTATTTCCAAACAGTCGCTCACTCGCCTCACGGTTTACTTGCCGAGAGGTAACAATTGAATTTAATGTAATATTTTATTTGAAAATATTGTTTTAAATTCAATATCAATTCAATTTCAATTTTATTGAATCTTTATTGAAATTAAATTAAAAGAATATTTTCAAATAAAATATTATAACAAATTTAACTGTTACCTCTCGGCGAGTAAACCGTGAGGCAAGTTAGCGGCAGTACAAACTGACATGTTATCACATGAAATGTCATGGATAATAACCCTTTTTCGTCAGTACTGAGGGATCCACCGAAATGTACGCAGTTGTATTCTGGATCAAATCAAAGAAAACGAGTGTCGTACCTGCGTCCACTCTGCCAACCGGTATTCAGAAGAAAGAAAAAGTTCGACTGCAATGGGGCACGAACCGATATCTCGCAGAAGTTTTAGAGTTTAGCGGTGAGTAATGTTTCTCATGGATCCGTCGCGGACAAAGCTTGAACGGAGTTAAAAAATGGTGCACGTTTGCATCGTAGTCTGACCCATTCAGTACACAAGCTTCCTAATGTCCCGAGCCGACGAAAAGTTTTTCGTTAGCAGTTCTGTTGAACGGAGCTAAAAGATGTACGACCGACAGCGACAAAGTACTTGTCTGGGCTTTTTCCCCGTGAAGGGGATTTGCCATGATTATTTTAATCCATAAAAAATGTTAACTACGTCTCTCTAGAGGCGGACCAGATGATTAATTTTGAGTTATCTATGCAGAAGACGCTGGTTTCTTGGAAAAAATATTCGTTACGAAACATGGACAAATTATAAAAAAAAAATAAGGCAATAAGAAATCCGCTCATTCGAAAGATAACGAAAAAAATAAGAATTTGAGAGAGATCAAAAAAAGAATTATTCAAAAGGAGGATTACAGCGGTACAGGTATTCCCTCACTCTATCTTTTCATACTTCACCGATCAGATGCAAGTATAACTACGAATCTAGAGACTCGGGCCAGGTACATTTGACGGCTCTGTCGTATGCTGGCACGAGGCTCACTGCAGTACATTATTTCTGAATAAAGCGCATTCGGCGGTAGGAGTAGACATTTTCTCGAATTATGAAGCCCAGGGGTAACCTCAGACCCGGAAATCGAACTGGAGATTAATGAAGTTGGTCTCCCTCGATTAAGATGATGAATCAGTCGCTTTCTCGCCCGCCACAAGAGTGCGAGAGAGATAGCTGCCATTTTCAAAACTGAATATCTATGATACGGGCTGACCAATTAAAAAAAGCCCCTGTCAGCGCATTTTGCCATCATCGTGCGTATACTGACAGAGCCTTTTTCTGATTAGTCAAACGACAACGGGGAATTATGCAAAGATCACAGTGTGCGAGCGAGCGTGTATGTATACGAAAAAGAAGAAGGCTTCGTGGCAGTATCGTGTTTCTGATTGTTCGCAACCGACGACATATCCCTCTGTTCCCATTCGACGAAAAGTTTTCGGTTGTGAGCAACACGATGTTTTCGATTGCGTCTTTCCTCCGTACCGACTTTTCGCCCGCTAGGTACGCAAGATTTCCTCTGTACCGAGCGGACGAAAAAATTTTGGTTAAAGTTGTCTTAATGGAGTTGGAAATAGATGTAAAATTTAAAAAGAAAAAAGAAGGGAAAAAAGCGTAGCGCGAGCCTAGCCGCTCTTTTCTATACAGGACAATGGATGTTTTATGACCCCACAGAAAATTCAAATCGTTTTTACAAAAGAAGCGATTGAGGTATGAACCTGATATTAAAATCGATTTTTATACAAACTTTCATCTTTTCAATTATTACAGGAAGTAGCATTATACGCGAACAAGAAACGACGAGTTCCTCAATTGGAAAAAAAAGCCCAGCGCGTACGACGTCACATCAAAGTCGCTCTAGAACTCGTAAAAATGACTCTCATAACCCTGGATCATCGCAACAAAGCCCGCAGCGTCAGACAGTCTCGCCGAGCCTAATACCCTCACCATCCCCGGGTCAGAGCTGGGACTTGAAAAAAGCCCAATCGACCAACCGCCAGCGCCTTCCTTCTCACTCGCCTCTCGACCGCCAGAACATGAAGAAACGAAGCCGGGAGCACCTCCCTTCTTGTTCGCCGTCCGCAAGATCGATTATATCAAATTCCAGCCGAAAGCGCCTACCTTCTTGTTGGCCGTCCGACGACCAGAAGATGAAAAAACGAAGCCGAGAGCGCCCGCCTTCTCGTTCGCCGTCCGCACGATCGATTATATCGAATTCCAGCCGACAGCGCCTACCTTCTCGCTCGCCGTCCGACCGCCAGAAGATGAAAAAACGAAGCCGGGAGCGCCTCCCTTCTCGTTCGCCGTCCGCACGATCGATTATATCGAATTCCAGCCAACAGCGCCTCCCTTCTCGCTCGCCGTCCGCACGTTCGATTATACCAAGTTCCAGCCGGCAGCGCCTCCCTTCTTGTTCGCCGTCCGACTGCCAGAACATGAAGAAACGAAGCCAGGAGCGCCTCCCCTCTCGGTCGCCAACCAACCGCCAGAACATGAAGAAACGAAGCCGGGAGCGTCTCCCTTCTCGTCCGCCGTCCGCACGATCGATTATATTGAATTCCAGCCGCCAGCGCCTACCTTCTCGCTCGCCGTCCGACCGCCAGAAGATGAAAAAACGAAGCCGGGAGCGTCTCCCTTCTCGTTCGCCGTCCGCACGATCGATTATATTGAATTCCAGCCGACAGCGCCTACCTTCTTGTTCGCCGTCCGACTGCCAGAACATGAAGAAACGAAGCCGGGAGCGCCTCCCTTCTCGGTCGCCAACCAACCGCCAGAACATGAAGATACGAAGCCGGGAGCGTCTCCCTTCTCGTTCGCCGTCCGCACGATCGATTATATCAAGTTCCAGCCGGCAGCTCCCTTCTTGTTCGCCGTCCGACCGCCAGAACATGAAGAAGAGAAGCCGGGAGCTCCTCCCTTCTCACTCGCCGCCCGACCGCCAGAACATGAAGAAGAGAAGCTGAGAGCGCCTCCCTTCTCACTCGCCGCCCGACCGTCAGAACATGAAGAAACGAAGCCGGGAGCGCCTCCCTTGTCGTTCGCCGTCCGCACGTTCGATTATATCAAGTTCCAGCCGGCAGCTCCCTTCTTGTTCGCCGTCCGACCGCCAGAACATAAAGAAGAGAAGCCGGGAGCTCCTCCCTTCTTACTCGCCGCCCGACCGCCAGAACATGAAGAAGAGAAGCCGAGAGCGCCTCCCTTCTCACTCGCCACCCGACCGTCAGAACATGAAGAAACGAAGCCGGGAGCTCATCCCTTCTCGCTCGCCGTCCGCACGTTCGGTGATATTGAATCCCAGCAGGCAGCGCCTTCCTTCTCGCTCGCCGATGCCGAAGGTCTCCCGCCATTGCATGGTAAGATTGTAACTCGATTAGTAAGGGGCAGTCGGAACCATGAATAATGTTTTATTAATTTATTTTCATCTATCAAAATATTTTTCTTTTCCTCAGTATGTTGCCAAGTAGTTTGACTTCGTTTTCGAGATAATTTTTTTAAAACAATAATCATTCGACACCGGAACGATTCCAATTTAATACGGTACATAGAACTTTTACTCGGTTACGGAGCACGTGCTTATCGGCTAATTGATTGATCTGCGGAATAGATTTTAAAATAAAACTCAATGTTCAGACAGAATTGAAAAAAGGCTCGGGAGTGGTTGTGAAGCACGATTTTCTAAAATCTCTACAAGCTCGATTCTCTGAGCGGCCTTCAGAAATGGTGCGGCGGTTACTGATTTTGTTGATCGGAAAAGAAGCTCCGGCAACGATGACGGCTCGTGGCGAAACGAGGCACAAATCGGGACGCACAGCCATTCCCAAGGAAATTTTCGCCGCGGTGCTACGTAAGTTCCTACATGACGCAGGCCCTACCCTCGTTCATGCCACCACTTTTTCTATCCTTTGAACGATACACTGTTTTGAGGATTTGCGCTTGTCAAACTCTCCGTTAGACTACGAAACTTGGTAAATCGCTAGAGTTACACACCAATTACGCACATATCGCAGATCGTTATCTGAGAAAATTATCACTTTTCGGGTGTCATTCGGAATTTCAAATTTAGCACACAATCGACGTTTTCTCGTGAGATTCACGTTAAAACTCTCCTTGTTCGTTCATTTCCGTTTCAGATTGGGTAAACAAAAAAGCCGCATTTATTTTGCCTGAGGCCAAATACGTCCGAATCATCAACCTACAATGTGGGACCATTCGGAACCCGAAGAAGAAGTAGGACGTTGTAAACGCAGAATACTTGAATTACTGTTTGACTTGAGGGATATAAATGGTTCAACAATATTTCCCACCGTTTATTTAGAATAAATACTATCAGGTCCCCACATGTGTGAGTTCGTTCAATCTTGAAAATATTCTAGGATCTTTTGCATTATATATTTGTGGACCTGATCAAATGGTATGAGATACGGGAAATTCGGAATTTTTGCGACTATAATCGGTCGTGGAAAAATCTTGAATGGGGTTACAAAACAGTGCACGTTTGTCCTATCCCAATCCGCTCGGTACACAAGCTTCCTACCGTACTGAGCGGGCGAGAAGTTTTGGGTTGACAGTTGTCTTGAACGGAGATAGGAAAAAAAACAGCAAAATGTTATTAAGAAACGTACTTGACCAAGCTTTTACCCCGTGAAGTATAATTGTACTAATCTGTATTAGTACGGAACGCGCCCTTCTTCGCTTAGTTATATATTTTAATACATCGATCGAGAGACACAGCAGCGGCTCGACGCCAAGTATCAAAAAGGAAGCGTAGCGCGAGCCTTGCCGCTCTCTACTATACAGTAAAATGGACGTTTTATGACTTCACAGAAATTTCAAATAGTCTTTACATAAGAACGGGTTGAGGTAATGACCTTATATTGAAATCGATTTTTCGACAATTTTTCATCTTTTCAATGATTATAAGAAGTAGCATTATACGCGAACGACGCCTAAACATGTCAAACTCCAGCCGGCAGCGCCCTCGTTTACGCTCCATCATATCAAACCCCGGCCTGCAGCATCACCGCTCTTTTTCACCACCCGCACGCTCGATTATGTTAAACTCCAGCCATCAGTCCGCCCGTACGACGAGCGGAGGTGTCCTCACTAAGAAACTTGTGTTTCGCCTGATCAGTTTGACTGAAAAAGGTCAGTGATTGATATCAAGAGAATTTATTGAACATTACATTGAATTCATTCACCACGAGTTTGAAAGTCTCATGATGGCTAATGGCGATTTTGACTTTGTTTTTTTTTTTCAACGAACCTTATGCCCTTAGTTTCACGATGATTCTCATTTGTGTGTGGCATTAAAGTTTAACGCATTTTTTCTATTTATTGTCCTATGTCTTCAATGAGGGAACTGTCATCAGCCGGCAACGCCCCCATTTTCGCTCGCCGCCCGCCTGAACAAGTCAAACTTTTGCCGGCAGCGCCCCCGTTCACGCTCGATTATGTCAAACCCTAGCCCGCAGCACCACCGCTCATGTCCACCGCCCCCGCATGCTCGGAACAAGTCGAACTTCAGAAATAACCGAAAAGAACAATGTAAAGACACCGCTGCTTGGAAAGCAGCATTGAAGCATTTTAGAGTACAGATCAGAGCCATTTCCTCTTTTCAATTGAAAAATAAAAAAAACAATGTAGAGCAGAGCCAAGCAAAATTATAATGATAATAATAATAACAATTGTAATTCAAAATAAATAATTAAAATGATGGAAAAATAAATAAAATAATTAATACTATGATATTGTTATAACTATTCGATTCGAGAAAAGGTCACGCCAAGACTCTCGCCGCGATTGTGAGCATATTCCGAGCAAAGGTCGCGCCAAGACTCTCGCCGCGATTGTGAGCATATTCCGGGCGAAGGTCGTGCCAAGACTCTCGGCGCGATTGTGAGCATATTCCGGCGAAGGTCGCGCCAAGACTCTCGGCGCGATTGTGAGCATATTCCGGCGAAGGTCGCGCCAAGACTCTCAGTACGATTGTGAGCATATTCCGGCGAAGGTCGCGCCAAGACTCTCAGTACGATTGTGAGAATATTCCGGCAAAGGTCGCGCCAAGACTCTCAGTACGATTGTGAGAATATTCCGGCGAAGGTCGCGCCAAGACTCTCGGCGCGATTGTGAGCATATTCCGACGAAGGTCGCGCCAAGACTCTCGGCGAGATTGTGAGGATATTCTCAGTCAAGTATGGGAGGAGTATGGGAGGAGTATGGGAGGAGTATGGAAAACGGTCCTTAGCCATACTCTGGCAAGACTTTTGGCGAGACCTTAGACAAGACCTTTGGCAAGACTTTTGCCAAGACTCTCGGCCAGACGTCTGGCCAATACTATTGTTTTCCACCCGGGCAGTAAAAGAAAAAAACATGCTCACATTGAAGATTTTCCGAGAAACGGCCCGAAAGAGCCCACAGAATCTCAAGTGTCAGTCTGCTTTTGTGGTCGCGAGTGAAACACGCGCTGTTTCCTTGATGTTTGGACACTTTCGTGCTGATTATTGGAAAATCTTCAATGTGCGTATGTTTTTCGGCTTACTAAGAGCTTCGAGAACACGTTTTGTGCTGTTCCCATACTTTCTTCGCGTCCGCGATTGAAACACGCGCGTTTTTCTAGTTTCTTCGGACGCTTTCGTGCAATTTCTCTTAAAATCTTCAATGTGTGCACGTTTTTTTGGCTTACTCTGCGTCAAATACACATTATGTACCGTTCCCAGTCTGACTCCGAGTTCACGAGTGAAACACGCGCCTTTTTCGAGTTTCGTTGGACACTTTCGTGCTGTTTCTCGAAAAATCTCCATTCTACTGTCCTTCCCGGACACTTTTCGTGCCTTTCCTGGCCTATTTTCACGTTCGCGAGTGAAATACTCGCATTTTCCGATACTTTCTTGACACCGTCGCGCCATTTCTCGGAGTATCTTCAGTGTGCATAAGTTTTCCATCTCACAGCTTCCAGGATACTTTTCGTCCCATCCCCGGTCTACCTTTGCGTTCGCAAGAGAAACACCCACTCTTTTCGAGTTTCTTCGATAACTTCCGTTCCGTTTCTCGGAAAATCATAAATGTCTGCAGGTTTTTTTGAGTTACTCGGCTGCGGATACACTTTTTGTGTTGTTTCCAGTTTGTCTTCGCGTTCGTGAGTGAAGCACTCACTTTTTTCAAGCTCTCTCGGACACTTTCGTGCAGTTTCTCGACAATCATCAATGTGTGCCCGTTTTTTGACTTACTGGGCTCGAAGGACACTTTCCATGAAGTTTCCACCCAGTCTTCGCGTTGGCGAGTGAAACACGCGCCATTTTCAAGATTCCTCTGTCACTTTGGTGCTGTTTTTCGGAAAATCTACAATGCGAGTACGTTTTCCGGGTTGCTGGATTTCAAGGACACTTTCGTGCAGTTTCCAGACTGCATTCGCGTTCGCAAGTGAAAACACGATTTTTTCGAAATTCTGTCGCTGTAAGCTAAAAAACATGCGCACATTGAAGATTTTCTGATAAATGGATCGAAATTGGACAAAGAATCTCGAAAAAAGCGTCTCTTTCATCTGCAAACTCGGAGAAAGACTCTTAACGGCACGAAAGTGTCATTGAAGCCGATGAACCCCGAAAAAGTACGCGAACTGAAAATTTACCGAGAAAAGGCAAGGAAATGTGGAAAATAGTACGTGTTGCACTTGCGAACGCGAAGACAGATTGGAAACGGTATGAAAGTGTCCTCGAAGCACGGTCACTCGGAAAACACAGGCATACCAAAGATTTTCCAAGAATCAGCCCGAAGGTGTCCGTACAAACCGAAAACAATGCCTGTTTTACTCGCGATCGCGAAGGCAGACTGGGACTGGCCCAGAAAGTCTCCTCCTGAAAGCCCAGTAAGCCGAAAAACGTACGCACAGTGAATATTTTTCGAGAATAACCACGAAGGTGTCTAAAGAATCTCGGAAACAACGCTTTTTGCTTTCGCGAACTCGAAGGCAGACTGGGAATTGCCTAAAAACTCTCCTGAAAGCATAGTTATCCCGGAAAGCGTACGCACACTGAAGATTTTTCGAGAATAGGCACGAAAGTTCGCAAAGAATCTCGGAAACAGCGCTTTATTCACTCGCGAACGCGGAGGCAGACTGGGAATTGCCTAAACATCTCCTGAAAGCACAGTTATCCCGGAAAGCGTACGCACACTGAAGATTTTTCGAGAATTGGCACGAAAAAGTTCAAATAATCTCGGAAACAGCGCTTTATTCACTCGCGAACGCGGAGGCAGACTGGGAATTGCCTAAAAATCTGCTGAAAGCACAGTTATCCCCGAAAGCGAACACACAATGAAGATTTTTCGAGAATTCGCACGAAAGTTTGCAAAGAATCTCGGAAACAGCTCATGTATCACTCGCAAACACGAAGGCAGACTGTAAACGGCACAAAAAAAGTATTTAGAGACTAGTGAGCCGAAGAAACATGGACACATCGAAGATTTTCCGAGAAATAGCACGAAAGTGTCTAAAGAAAGTCGAAAAAAGCGCGTGTTTCACTCGCGAACGCGAAGGAAGACTGAAAAACGCACAAAAATTGTCCAAAGAATTTCGAAAACACTGCGGGTTTTACTCGCGAACGCTAAGACAGACTGGAAACGGCACAAAAAGTGAATTCAAAGCCCAGTAAAAGAAAAAAACATGCTCACATTGAAGATTTTCCGAGAAACGGCCCGAAAGAGCCCACAGAATCTCAAGTGTCAGTCTGCTTTTGTGGTCGCGAGTGAAACCCGCGCTGTTTCCTAGATGTTTGGACACTTTCGTGCTGATTATTGGAAAATCTTCAATGTGCGTATGTTTTTCGGCTTACCAAGAGCTTCAAGAACACGTTTTGTACGGTTCCCATACTTCCTTCGCGTCCGCGATTGAAACACGCGCGTTTTTCTTGTTTCTTCGAACGCTTTCGTGCGATTTCCCTTAAAATCTTCAATGTGTGCACGTTTTTTTGGCTTACTCTGCGTCAAATACACTTTATGTACAGTTCCCAGTCTGACTCCGAGTTCACGAGTGAATCACGCGCCTTTTTCGAGTTTCGTTGGACACTTTCGTGCTGTTTCTCGAAAAATCTTCATTCTACTGTGCTTCACGGACACTTTCGTGCCGTTCCTGGCCGATTTTCACATTCCCGAATAGTTGGCATCACGCCACAGCCTCGCCTTTTGATCAGCAACTGTTGGTATGAGCGTCGCTACTTTTGTGGGTGAATGTTGAATACGCGTATCTTATCGAGTGTAATAATACAACAATGATGAAATAATTCTGGCTTAATGGAAATTTATAAATCTCAATAGGCATAATGGTTCGTGAGTGGGAATCCAGACAAGACCGAAATCGGGATGCTCTCGTGGCACATGTTCATCGTGTTTGGGCAGATATGGAGGCAAGGCAAGACCTTTCCCTTAATTTAGTAAATTCGATGCCCAACCGAATGCAATGTGTCATCGAGAATGACGGATTGTGGATCCCGTACTGAAAATTCTCCTCTGTAAGCATTGCAATAGCGTTGTAAAATCTATTCACAGTATTATAAAAATCGAATTCATTTCCACGGAAGCTAGCTACGATATCATTCTTATTCAAAATTTGTAGAAAGAATGTCAATGTTGTCTTCGCTTTTCCTTCCCGCTAGACAAGGAGACAGCGTGGAACAGAATGGAAGGAGCCCATCGTTCGGGCGTCCACCTGAAATGTTCTCGAGCGAAAAGGAGTCGCTGTATGCCGTGCTTTCCCGTGAGTGGCGTTTTTTTAGACGAACGATGAGCGGTTAGCCCAACATTTTTCAATCGCCGTCGAGCTGTGCTTACGCTCATGTTAATGGCCGTCTCGTGCAGTACTGCGGCTTCTCTGGTGAACGGAGTTGCTTCTTCAGTTTGACGCAGATGAACGTCTTCTTCCGGTGTTGTTTTCAGCGGCCGATAATTATTCTTCCGATGAACCTTCAAACTCGGATCACCCCCTCGTCTAAACTTATTAATCCAAAGATCCACTGTTTTTCGATTACATTCAATCATAATATTGCATATACCTTATTGGCAATCAAATAAAAAAATGGAATATTAAGACTTCTCTGAACTTGATTTTATTTCGCTCTTCTACATAAGGATAATTCAACAGTAGTTTCCTTAAACGAAATGGAGTAAGTGGTAGTGCCCGTAATATTAATGAAAAAACCACAAAATAGGAATCGTCCTCGTCGTCGTCGTCAGCATCGTCGTGGTCGTCGTTGTCTTCAAGTCGTCGTCGTCGGTGTCGCCCTCATCGTCGTCGATTTTTCACGATACCCTGAGCCAGATGATTCCATCAATTGTCGTATATATTCTGAAAAGGAAACAGCCCGAGTAGCTGCAGGATTCCATCATTCATGCTGGTTTCATCCGGACAATCGAGAATTCGATTGTTCTTTATTTGTCGTTGAAAATCGCAATATCTCTGGGACGGAAATAATTCCATCTGATCTGGAAGGAATTTTTTTCAAGTTCCGCATGAATCCAAGCACCAGCGTCGGTTAACTATTTCAAGGACGCTGATGGCTTTTAGGTTCAACTGCGCTCAACATTAGATTTACTTGGTTTTCCTTTCAACATGATGGTCTCTTTTACAAGACTACCTTCGAAATCGCCAGCAAGTGTAATTTTTTACTTTGCCTGGACAGATGATTCCACCTATGATGGACGTTGCCTTGGGCAATGAACAGTCAAAGTAATTGGATCTTATCATCCGTTTGGTTGAATTCATCTGGACAAGCAATAACTTAAACATTTCATACGTGGCTATTGGAAATTCGAATTTTTTAAAAATAGAACCCGTGGCAATCTGGTACCGAGTCCAATTTTATCAATTTCCGGATGGATCCAACTGTAGAAGCAGGTGGACAGGGTTGGGGACCTGATGACTTTGAAGAAAACATCTACTACAAGTTTGGACTCATTGATTATTTGGTCAAAGTTGACTCGTTCGATCGATTGAACCGGTCCACGAACTTTGGAGATGTGAGATTTTTCACGATACCCTGAGCCAGATGATTCCATCAATTGTCGTAGATATTCTGAAAAGGAAACAGCCCGAGTAGCTGCAAGAGTCCATCATTCATGCTGGATTCATCCGGAAATACATTAAATTGAATATTTCGAATGTGGCTATTTCGAGTGGTAACTTGTTATCGAGTCCAATTGCATTGATCTCCGGACAAATGTAATTGTAGCAGCAGGTGGATCGGGTCCGGAGCCTGGTGACTTTGAAAAAACCAGTGACCCCAAAGTTGGAGTAATTAATATGTTAGTGGAAGTTTACTCGATTCGTCTGTTCAGGCACAGTGAAAAATAATTCATGTTGTGCTATTTTGACGGTTGTTTTGATAGTGACACGACCATATTGAAACGAAAATCAAGTGAATTTGATATTGAGCGCAGTTATTCCTGTGAGCCAGCGGTTTCCTCGAAATGGTCAACTGCCGCTTGTGCATATCAGATCGAACCATTCCAGTTTCAAACGATTAACAAACTATCGAGCTATCGATCGTCCGGATGAATCCAGAATGATTGATGGGCTCCTGCTGCTACTTGGGCTGTTCTCTTTTCAAAATGTCTACGCTAATTGATGAAATCATCTGGCTTACAGACCGACAGCGATGGGTACGCGGTCGGTGCGTGGCTCCGGCGATCACCCAAGTTAAGCAGCAACGACTGCGGTCAGTACTTGGTTGGGTGACCGCTTAGCCATGTACCGGCTGGCGTATAAATCGTTGAGCGGGAGGCAGTTTCCGCTGAGCTTCTGATGGTGTTAACCAACTCTAACTCAGTGAAAATATAGCCGCCTGTATCGACCAGGGTTTTCCACAGTTTCCCATGGTCCTCGTGCGAATGCGATACAGTAGTGCATTAGGAAAGAGTGGCTGTGGGCAACACTCTGGGGGGAACTCAAGGAACTCAGTGACAGTGTAGTAGAGATTAAGTGGGGATGAAGGGAAGGGATCGTAAAAACCCGCAAGGGTATACGCAGGAACAATAATATAAAAAAATATAATATCGTCTGGTTTACAGTATCGTGAAAAATCTCATTTCTCCAGTCTCGCTCATCAGTTCAATCATGAAACCAGTAAACTTCGACTGAAAAATTAATCAGTTCAACCTTCGGGTCGCTGGTTCTTTCAAAGTCGCTGGTTCCAAACCCGGTCCGCCTGCTTCCACAATTGAATTCATCCGGAGATCAATGAAAATGAACTCGATAACAGATTACCACTCATTCTATTTTTAAATATTAAAAATTCTTATAGCTACATGTAAAATATTGAATTCACTGCTTTTTCAGACAAATCCAACGCAACAGATGATAGAATGTAATTGCCTTGACCGTTTATTGTCCAAAACGACCTCCATCATAAGTGGATCCGTTTGTTCAAGCACAATGAAAAATTATTCATGTTGCGCAATCTTGAAGCTAGTCTCGAAAGAGAGACAATCATATTGAAACAAGCACCAAGTAAATCCGATGTTGATCGCAGTTATTCCTGTGAGCCACTGGTGTCCCAGAAATAGTAATATGATCGTGGTATTTGGATTCATGTGCAGCTTAAAGAAAATTCCTTCTAGATCATATCGAATTAGTTCCGTCCTAGAGGT
Organism: Hyposoter dolosus; assembly: GCA_963921915.1. Lineage (NCBI taxonomy): Eukaryota > Metazoa > Arthropoda > Insecta > Hymenoptera > Ichneumonidae > Hyposoter > Hyposoter dolosus. The sequence continues at coordinate 24,344,922 of OY998130.1, read as the reverse complement.
ATTGCGATTCTCGATGGACAAATAAGGAATTCTGGTTTGTCCGGATGAATTCGGAATGTACGATTGGATCCTGCAGTTACTCGGGCTGTTTTCTTTTAAAAATTTCCGCGCAAATTGGTGGTTGCATATGCTCGAGAGCATCGCAAAAAAATAGTATTCCTCCAAAGCTCGTAGAATAGTTCAATCAATAAAGCGAGTAAACTTTAAGCAAAAGAAATTTCAACCTTAGAGTCGTTGGGTTTTATTGAGGAATCATCTTCCTGACCTGGACACCTGCTTCGGCAATTGGATTCACGTTCTGATGAAAGAAATAGAATTTAATAACAGATCACTAATCTTTAAATTTTCTAATATTCGAATTTCCGAAAGCCGCGTACGAAGTATCAATTTTACTGCTTATCCAGATGAATTGAAAGCAACGAATGATATGATTTAATCGCTCGACTGTTCAGCACTAACGGCAGTGTCCATTATCGGTGGATTCGTTCTTTTTGGCCGCGGCTGTGGCTACGCGTCCGGATATTTCGAACACTGAAGCATGTTCGGACGAATAAGCAACCCTTGATCGTCCGTGTAAACGCGTTGGACAAATATTATTCCTCCGACTAGAACCTTCAATCAGCAAAATGACGAGAAATGAAATGTTTTCCTCTTCAAACGCAGTAGCGCAAGTGAACCAACTCTGCTTGACCACCAAACCGAGTAAATTCGATGCAGGGCGCACTAACTATTGTAAGCCTCTATCGTTCTAGAAATAGCTCACTAACTTTAGCTATTGTATTCTTTTGTTGCTTTAAGAAATCCTTCCTCTATTGAACAAAATCAGAAAAAAATTTGACTGAGTAGTTTTGAAAAAAGACCTTTATTTTTTGTATTTATTTATTTTTTTCAATTTTTTGCACTTAGGAGAAGGATCTCCAACTCCGTCTTCCTCTTCCTCTTCCTTCCCCGCTCAACTCCCGTAAGCGGCGCCTCCTCCATATTCCTTGCCCCCGTCTCCATCTCTCCACCATTGCACCCACTTGCTTCTACCTCGTCACTGTTATCAACACAAAAAAAAGGTTAAGTCAGTTGTCATTGATATGAAATTATTCATTTCACTGCTATTCTCAATATCCCTTCAACCCTCGCCAGGAAAAAAAAAGTTTGGAGAAGTTAATTTTTTCGCGATTTGCAAATTCCATAAAAATTTCACTTTTAACAAATCCCGAGACTTAACCGTGTATCCAGGTTAAACTCATGATCAAAGTTAAAATTGAGAAAAGCATGTTCCGGAATTATTTACCCAATCGTTTCAACTGCACGCTCCGACATTTCGAGCATATCTGTTCGTGCTGCCAATCCGATTTCGAAGAATGAGTAACTGTAACAAACATTCGTTTCTAACTCATTCAAGGGGAGATAAGAATTGAAAAGCCTTTTATATGTTATCTAGTTGTATTCTGTTTAAAAGTCAGTGTTCGAAAATAACGAAACTGCAATTGAGAATATCGCTCTTGGAAATTTGCAATCGTTTATAGTCCATTTTCTTCGATTGCAGTTCCTCTTGGATGCATTACGGATGTGATGCCGACTCCAAAATCATTCAAAATCCATTGTAGTTTATGAAAAAATTGTCGTTTGCCAGTTCGACGATTGATTCGTTTGGATTTTGAGGAAAAACGTGAGTTGAGGAGAGGAGCGATAGGGAAAAAAATGATGATTTTACTATATATGAGAGTACGGCAGCTGTCGCACCTCCGTGAAGTTGGCCTCCTAAAGTCATTATTTCAAAATTGAATCAATTCAAATCGTTTGAGAATCGTTTGAGAGGGTTTAAGAGTAAAGAAAAACTGTTTGAGAGATGATAGTTTTTCTGGAAAATCAGTTTTATTTTTTAGTGTGCAGTTGTCCCCCATATTTTCTATCTTCGAATTCCTATTTCAGCATATAAAAAGTATTGATATTAATTTTTTTTTCGAACACCGTGGATTAAAATTTTCCGGGAACGGAAATGACTGGCTTCACCAGTACACGCAGGCGACGTTCTTCATCACTGAGAATTGCGATATCTACGAAAACTCATCATGGAAACTCGGCGACACGGGGTTGAAAATATTTATTCATTTTTTCTCTTTAAATGATTATTTAAAATGACTGGAACTCTTAACGAGTAGCAGGGAGACTTTTTACATCACTCAGAATCGCTAGATCTACGAAAACGCGTCTCGATAAATCGGCACCAGGGGGTCGGATTTTTTTTCCCGAAAATCGTGAATAAATCTCTTTCGAGAAAAGCAATCGACCAGAACTCTTGACGAGGACACGTAGGGAGACGCCCTTTATGATATAGAATTGCAAGATTTACGGAAACGCGCCCGAGTAACTCGGCATCACGGGGTCGAAATTTTTTTTTTCCCGAAAATCACGAATAAAGTTTTTTCGAGACACGTAATCGACGAGCACTCTTCACGAGGACACGCGGGGAGACTTCCTCCATCAGACGGCATTGCTAGATCTGCGAAAGCTCATCACAATAACTCGGCATCACGGGGTCGAAATTTTTTTTTTTTCCGAAAATCGTGAACAGATTTTTTTCGAGAAACGCAATCGACCAGAACTCTTGATGAGGACACGCAGGGAGACTTCCCCCATCAGACAGAATTGCTAGATCTGCGAAAACTCGTCATGGAGCCTCAGCGTCGAAAGATGGATTTTTTTTCCGAAAATCATAGATAAAAATTATTCCAGAAACGAAATCGACTAGAACTCTTCTCGAGGACATGCAGGGAGACTTTATCCATCACCGACAATCGCTAGATCTACGAAAACGCGTCAGGAAGCCTTAGCCTCGGGATTAAAATTTTTTATTTATTTTTTACCGAAAATCGTGGATAAATTTATTTCAGGGAACGCAAAAACAACTAGAACTATTCACGGGTACATCCAGGGAGACCTGCGCACACCGCGCATATGCATTGCCCATGCCGGAAGTTCTCGGAAACTAGGGAAAATCATAGGGCAATCACTAATTCAAAAATTATGCGATATCAATCAAAATATTCACTTTCTGACAGTTTTTTTCAACTCTCAAATCCTCTCAAACGATTCCCGAACGATTCGCATTAATTACATTTAGATATAATCACTTTAGAGGGCCGACTACATGGAGATAGCTCTCGCGCTACGCTTCCTTTTTAATAACTTGGTGCCGAGGCACTACCGCGTCTATTGATTAACTATCAAATATATGAGTAACTTTACTTACTATTCGCAATCTTCTCTTCTGTCCATGTGCATGCGTTTCTTTATTATAAAATTTTCTAAAAAATGCCGATGACGGTCGACAAATTTCCGATAATAATCCCGCCTGCGATCGGTTTGCGGTTTTTTGTAGATGAGTCGCAGTAATCGGTCGACCTCCCGCATGCCGATTCCCCCGGTCCTTTCTTCGGCATCTTCAAAATATTGGGCGAGCCCGACGATGAGGCGCCCAAAATTCTCCGGCACATCGGCAATATTTTTCTCAAATTTTTGGACGACTCCGCGATCGTAACCCGTCATTTTGGCGAGGAAGATGACGACTGAAGGAAGCAACAAATCTGTTTACAACACCTTCATTTGTTTTTTCCCAAGAGCAACCTGAAATTTTCGATAATGCTGGAGTTCGTAACGATTCAAAGTCGTGAAGTAATTCAAACGAAACCACTATAGTTATTCCGTTTGAGTAATTTCGTGGCTTTGCATTGATTCAAATTTCAGCGTTACAGATAATTTTAGGTCGCCCTTGGAAAAAGACAAACAAACGTTTTGTGAACACATTCTTCGCTTCCTCCAGTGATCATTTTACCATTAAATGACGGGATAAATTCGCGGTGTGGTCACAAAATACAAAAAACAATATTGCAAATGCACCGGAAATCTTCGGAGCCCCATTATCGGGCTGGTTCAAGTTTTGGAGCATGAAGCGGAATATAACTTTTCGGGGCGTCTACAAAACTGTGGCCCATGTATATAATATCTGAAGTGCCTCGCAGGCGTGATTTTTTCCAAATGTGATCGATAAAAATCATGTTTTTTCAGAAAACTGCATTAAAAAAAAATTACGGCAAAACATAAGAGTAAACCGTAAATAGTGTGTGAATTTTTCTATCATAGCAAATCCCCTTCACCGGGAAAAAGCCTGGACAACGATATTCGTATTATAAATCTTTCGACCGTGTCAAAATGTCGATGTTGGTAAAGTAGAATATTCACTTTCGCCGAACATCAAGAGCCCTTCTAGCGTGTCGTCGACATGAATAATTTTTTTCTTTTCAAGACCGACGAATCCACCCATGATGGACGTCGTTTTGAGCAATTAACAGTCAAAGCAATTGCATCTTACTAACGGTTGCATTGGATTCATCTGCAAAAGCGGTAAATTCGAGTGTTCGTACTTGGCGATTTCAAATTCGAATGTTTAAAAATGGAATGAGCGGTAATCTTCTATTAAGTCCAATTCCATCAATATCCGGATGATTCCAATTGTAGATGCAAGTGAACCGGGGCTCGAACCTGGTGACTTCGAAGAAACCAGTGACTCCAAGGTTAGACTGATTAATTTTATGGTAAAAGTTTACTCGTTTCATGATTGAACTTGTCAACGAGCTTTGTAAACATGAGATATTTTTCGATTTTCTTAGGCAGATAATTCAACCAATGAACTCAGACATTTTGAAAAGAAAACAGCCCAAGTAGCTGCAGGATCCCATCATTTATTCTGGATTTATCCAGACAATCGAGAATTCGATGGTTTCTTATGTGTCGATTGAGAATTGAATAGCTCGGAGATGGTTGTCATTCAATTTGATATCGAACTCGTGTTTTATTCGATGAAATCATTTTAGAAATTAGAGAATTTTTATTTTCCGATTTATCTGTTCTTCATATATACAAATTAATAAATATCTTTATTGTCCTATAAGTCATCAAATTCCTCGTATCTTTTCGCCACGCCACTTAACCCTTTGGTCGAATTTTGACCCGCCAAACGCTGCGTCAGACTACCGCGGTCATGTCATTTCATCGCTTGATTATTAATTTGGTGGTTGAGAATTACACTTGACACATGAGTCTGAAACTCCTCCGAACTTCAGAAAACTTCGACAAAAGACGATACACGGTCGGTAAAATCGCTACATTTCGGTTTGCCCAGGCATTAATGCATAGCAGTGTACATCGACGACACAGTAATTCCAGCAGCCGATTACGAGAGCGCGTTAACAAAATTGCGACGAGTGCTGAGCGTAGCGAGTCAGACGGGACTAGAGATTAACTGGAAAAAATGTAGCTTCTTGCAATGAAGAGTGGAATTTCTGGGACACGTGATAGAGAACGGACGAGTGCAGCCCTCAACGTGGAAAACAGAGGCCGTGCAAAAATTTCCGAAGCCCGAAAATCTGCGACAAGTACAAAGTTTCCGCGGTTTAACCGATTACTTTAGGAAGTTCAACCCCGGATATTCGCTAATCGCTAGACCTTTGACGAATTTGCTCAAGGCAAATACAAAATTCCGATTCGGTAAAGAGCAAATGGACGCTTTCGAGCGTTTGAAGATTACGCTGAGCAACAAATCTGTGTTAAGTTTGTATCGTCCGAAGGCGGAGACCGAGCTGCATACAGACGCATCTATGCACGGGTACGGCGCGATACTGTTGCAAAGAGACAACGACGACAACCGTTTACATCCGGTTTTCTACGCAAGCGGCAAGACGACCGATTTAGAAGAGCGATACACAAGCTACGAGCTGGAGGTGTTAGCGGTGGTTAAGGCGTTGGTCAAGTTCAGAGTTTACCTGTTGGGCATCGAGTTTAAGATCGTTACAGACTGTCGAGCGTTTGCCTTAACAATGAATAAAAAAGACTTGTGTGTACGCGTTGCTAGGTGGGCTCTTCAGCTGGAAGAGTTTAATTACACGATTGAGCATCGACCAGGCAAAAACATGGCACATGTAGACGTGTTGAGTCGTAATCCTTTGTCAACGTGTTGAAGAACGTACTCTATCATTCGCCAAAGTAAGGCGAAGAATAAAAGTTCAAACAATGTTTTACGAAGAGGATAAGAGACGGGTTCGTTGTGAATTTTTTGAAACGCCCCAACGAAGTCCGGGGACCGGTGGGGTTGCATCTGACGTGAGGTAGGTTCGGGACTAAGGTAGGCTATTACCCTGATTGATTGATTGATTGATTATTTTTTTTTTTTTTTTTTTTTTTTTTCAGGGTTTTTTTAAGAAGACGTCATGGCGTCCAGGATGGGCGCGAGTTCTACCGCTCCTCCGGGAGAACCTTGCAACGACGCGGATGACAATGGCACGCGGTTCTCTTTCGGGAGTATCTCCACACCGATGGCCACCGACCTCTCCTTTGCTTTGTCCTCTTTTACGGTTTTTTTGGCTCTTTTCTTTGGTGGCGTTGCGGTAGTTTCGAGAGGGGCGGCAATCAATGTGGCGACACTCTCGAACAGAGCATCGAAGTCTTCCTGGTTCGTCACCGGGGTAAGAGTTGGTTTTGGGAGAGACTTTGTGGGTTGAGTAATAAGGGACATAGGTCGTTTGAACTCTGATGGTTGTTTATTACTGTCTTGAAATACACCAGTGTTGAGTTTACAATTTCCGCGAGGACCGGATGTGGGTCTTGGATCTTGGGGTAGACCGTCTTCTCCGAACAGCGCGTTTAATTTGTTTTGCAAGCGTTTCTTTTTGGATAATAACGCCTCGATGCGGAGATTATGGAGGTCACGTTCCTCAATTATGAGCCGGTTAACATGCCGGAAAGCGGCGGTATAAGTTTTACTTTCTTGATTGGCGGAGGGCCTGGGATCGACACTCCAATGAGTTGTTTCGGTGACACCATTTGGGAGATTTGCGCGCCAACGGAGTTTTCGTCGCAAATCACTGGCGCTATTTCTTATCCTAGGCATTTGACCAGTCGAAGGAACGTTATAAGTTTTTTATTTGAAAGAAAAAATCAAAAAAAGAGATGGTACTTATTTGGTAGCTGACCACCAAACGGTTCAGCACCTTAAAGAAAAAATTTGCTGAAGGAAATTATTTGGTAGCGGACCACCAAACAGTTCCGGACCTTGTAGGAAAAATTTGATGAAGGAACCTCTTTAATATAGAGTATTTTGGCGGGGAGACCTCTTAGGCTGGAGAGCGTCTATTTAATAGTTTTGGGTAGCCCCGTATCGGAATCTCGTTGCCCCGTTTTTCAGGGGATGTGGTATATGTTGCTCCGTATTTCAGGAGATATTGATTTATTGCCCCGTATTTCAGGGGGTGCTGGTAATCCGAGGACCGAGCAAGAGTTCAAAAATTCCTTGGCCGGGGGGCCAAGTTATATGCACGCCAGACCAGTGGAGTGTGTGTGGGGACTCGGGTCCGAAATAATTTGTAAACTCCAGGATTAATTGTAAAGATAACAAATAATATATCTTTTATTGAATTATAGAAAAACTTAGAAATGTAAATTGTCGATTATAAAGGAGTAAAGTCGTGATCGAGCGCGTGTCGACTTTTCGGAGGTTCGTGCGATAAGCCCGAGAGTCCTGGATCCTTATCGATTCTCAACCTCCTTTTCAAAAGAAAAGGGGAAGGAGAATCTCGATCACCAGCGCTGCGGAAGGCAATTCGGTCGCTACGACGAGGCGTAGCGATGATACCAAGGAGTGCAAGCGCCTTAAAGTTCCTCGTTGGGCTTGGAACTCGTTCAGTGTGGACTCGCCTTATCCAGCTGTGACGTCGCCTCACCACCCCCTCCAAGCAACTTGATCAAGTTGCGAGATTGATAGAAACTTTTTTTTTCTTTTTCGCTCCTGAATAAACTCTCGGTGGTGCGTCAGGTCGAGGAGTGAGAATAATTGGAGTAAAAGGGATGGATGGTTTTTTTGCAGAAGTTACAGGACGAACGGGAGCGGGACGAACGGGTACAATTGCTGGTGGAGTTGTCGGACGTGTTGGAAAAGCAGGACGAATTTCGGGAGGATCGATGTTTGCGTGATCCGATTGTTGACTGGCATCAGGAGCAATATCGCCTTGTGCAGATGCTTCGATAAAGGCTGGTTTCAATCTTTCAGTCGAAATTGTTGTTGCGTGGCCGTTGACTTCGACCTTGAATACGACGTCGGAAATTCGTTCGATGATTTTAAACGGTCCTTCGAACGGCTGTTCTAAAGACTTTTTGGCGTTGTTTTTTACGAAAACGTGGGTACAATCATAGAGATTTTTGTGCACGAAAGGCTTCTTTCGATTGTGATGCGCTGTCGGAACTGGTCGAAGATTCCGCATGTACGTCCTCAATTGTTGAGAGTAGATTTGGTGGTCGTCGGTCCCCTCGAAGTCGATGAGGAATTCCCCTGGTAAGCGGAGCGTTGTGCCAAAGACGAGCTCGGCCGCGGAGATTTGAATATCTTCTTTGAAACTGGTTCTTAGGCCGAGTAGGACGATCGGAAGCGTTTCAACCCAATTCGTTGTTTCGTGGCACATGATGGCAGATTTGAGAGAACGGTGCCAACGTTCGATCAAGCCATTAGAAGCGGGATGAAACGCGGTGGTCCTTGTTCGCTCAGCACCGATGACCTTGATTAGCGCGTTAAAAAGAGCGGATTCGAATTGCGCTCCACGATCGGTGGTGACAGTAATCGGCGCGCCATAACGGGAAACCCAGCACGAAAGAAAGGCGTTGACGATTGATTCGGCAGTAATGTCGGAAATTGGAATGGCCTCGGGCCACCTGGTGAAGCGATCGATTGCCGTAAAGCAATATCGATAACCTTTCGATGGCGGCAAAGGTCCCACGATGTCGATATGCACATGACCGAAACGAACATCTGGTACCGGGATGTGTTGAGGTATGTGTCGGTTGTATCGTGAGATTTTGCTGCGTTGACAGGCGAGGCAGGTCCGAGCCCATTCGAGAATATTTTTCCTCATGCGTGGCCACACGAATTTCGTTTGGATCAGCTTCTGCGTGGCTTTACCGCTTGGATGCGATAAACCATGAACAGCATCGAAGATGGACTTCCTGAGAGACGTGGGAATATACGGACGAACGTTTTCACTAGAAACATCACAAAAAACAACTTTTTCAGAATTATCGATTCGCAATGGTTGTAAAACAAGAGAAGTATCGGAATCGAGAAGTTGCTGTAACTCTGAGTCGTTTTTTTGGGCCTCGACGAGTTCGTCAGTGGAGAAAAGTGTGGGCATGTAGACAGCGTCGACCCTGGAGAGGGCATCGGCCACCACGTTGTCGGTGCCGCTTACGTGGACGATGTTGGTTGTGAACTGTCCGATGAAGTCCAAATGACGTAACTGGCGAGGAGAGGCTTTTTCACTTCGTTGTTTGAAGGCGAAAACGAGTGGTTTGTGATCGGTGAAAATCGTCAGCGGACGTCCTTCGACCATGAACCGGAAGAACTTTAAACTGGAAAAAATAGCAAGTAATTCGCGATCGTACGTGCTATATTTCGTTTCAGTAGGAGAAAGTTTTTTGGAGAAAAATCCCAGAGGTTCCCACAATCCATTGCATTTTTGCTCAAGAACTGCGCCTATCGATACGTCGGATGCATCGGTACGTAGAGCGAGTGGGGCATTTTCGAGCGGATGAGCAAGGAGAGATGCGTTGGAAAGCTGCGTTTTACACTCCAAAAAATCACTTTCGGTCTTCGGGGTCCATTGAATCTCGCGTTTATCGTTTTTTTTAGCACCGGTCAGAAACGCGCTCAAAGATGCTTGAGGACGCGCTGCATGGCGAATAAAATGACGATAAAAATTAATAATGCCAAGAAAACGACGAAGTTGAGAAATGTTTTTAGGTTTTTGATAATCACGAATTGCCGCGACGCGATCCGGGAGAGGTCGAGTTCCCTCTTTACCGATTTCGTACCCGAGATAACAAACAGTCTCTTTACCAAACTCGCACTTGGCCACATTAATCGACAGTCCGTGTAATTGCAATCGTTCGAAAAGCAATCGTAAATGATTTTTATGTTCCTCGCGATTTTTCGACGCCACAAGCACATCGTCGATGTAGCAAAACGCGAAATCTAATTTGTGGATCACTGCGTTCATGAACCTTTGGAAAGACTGAGCCACGTTGCAGAGTCCGAAGGTCATGACGCGAAATTCAAACAAACCGAACGGAGTTATCACCGCGGTTTTTGGGCGATCTTCACGAGCCACCGGGATTTGATTATACGCGCGCGTCAAATCGATTTTCGAAAATATAGTACAATCGCGAAGCCGGTGTGAAAAATCGTGAAGGTGTGGTATTGGATACTTATCCGGTTCGGTGATTCCGTTGAGTCGTCGATAGTCTCCGCAGGATCTCCATTCGCCTGATTTTTTTTGTACAAGGTGCAGCGGACTGGCCCATTTGCTGTTCGACGGGTAGCAAATTCCTTTGGCCATCATGAACTCGAAATCTTTTTTAGCGGCAAGGAGTTTTTCACCGGAGAGTCGACGAGCACGTTCTGCGACAGGCGGTCCTTTCGTGACGATGTGATGTTCCACACCGTGCGAAGGAACATCGACGAAAGTGAACGGCCTTGTGATGGACGAAAATTCTTTTAACAGTTTTCGGAACGGATTGTCACTCGCGACTGTCGAAACCGTTGGAAATGAATCGTTCGAAACGGTACCGATGGAAAAAAGGTTTGTAGTCGGATCGATTAGACGTTTCTGTTTCAAATCCACCAATAACCCGTAACTAAAGATGAAATCGGCGCCGAGTATAGCGCGGGACACATCGGCGACGGTAAAGTTCCACAAAAAATCGCGACGCAGTTTGAAATTAAGATTTAATCGTTTTTGTCCATACGTATTGATCACTGAGTTATTAGCGGCATAAAGTTTAAAGGTCGACGGTGTCGAACTCGAATCACGAACACTCGAACGCGGCATCACAGAAATATCGGCTCCAGTATCGACAAGAAAACACGTACCCGAATGTTGGTCGATAATAATAAGACGGGATTGTTTTTGGAAGCCGTCGTTAACCGTCTCTATTCGCGACGACGCCGTTAGTTTTCCGAATTGTCAACATGACTCGACATATCACACGGCGAACGACAATTACGAGCCTGAGAACCGAAACGTCGATGATAAAAACAAGTTTTATGAGCGTCGCCGCTGGGAGCTCCTTTTTTTTGATTGTTATTATTAGGCCACGGCGATTTCGATCGTGTACGACTACGACCGCGTCCCTGAACGCGTGATTTATTACCGGGATTAGTGAACTGATTGAACCGTGTTGTTAACGCTTCGATACGTTTGATAATTTCACTTTGAAAAGAATTCGGCGTTGAATTATCGATGGCACTGACGAGTGCGGGACGCTGAAGGTCCATTATTTTGTCGGCCATGAGGGCAATTTTATTTAAATCCTTTTCACTGGATGCTGAGAGAATAGCACTTACGTGTTGCGGCAATTGTTCCAGGAATAATGATCGGAGCACCAAGTCGTCGCACTGATTAGCGGCGATGTTCCGCATATGTTGCAGGAAGTGCGATGGTCGTTGATCTCCCAGTAGCTGGCCTTTTAATAACCGACGAATTTTGCTTTCGTTGGTTTCGGCGAACGAAGTTAATATTCGTTCTTTAATTAATGGATATTTAGCACTGTTCGGTTCATTAAGTTGCAATAAATCTGTAACGAACGGGAGCACAGTCGTGTCAAGATTCGCGATCAAATATTGGTATTTTGTCTCGTTGCGCGTGACGCCGGCCAATTCAAAAGCTGCTTCGACTTGCAAGAACCAAACGGCCGGTTCTTGCCTCCAGAATGGCGGTAACTTGGCAATTCGCGACATGAAGACACTTGGCCCTGGCTCACCGGTTCCGGCCGACCCAAACGTGTCGTCGGACGACGTTCTCGAACCCAGGTCGTCGGGCATTTTTAGGCACAAAAATAACAGAAATGTTCAACGATTGACGACAATAATGTGCGATTCGATCTCTTTGCGCATACGAAAAAGCGGGTATATGCGCGCCGATGGTCGAGATTTCCGGTTTCGCACGCGGGCGATCGTTCGTTTTCGTAGTCACGGAAATAAAATTCAAGGACGACACAACCGGAGCCGGAATTTTTATAATAAAAAATGCTATTATGTGCTTGGCCACCGTTCGCTAACAAAGTCCGAGCGAAAAACGGTACGAGAAAATACGCGAACTCGCGACGAGAAATTTTTTCGCGGAGTCTCGTTATCAGAAATGGCCGTTAAAAGTCTTTGCACGTGGTCGCACGGAATTTTCTCTCGATCACGTCGGGGTCACCAATAAATTATGTGGGGACTCGGGTCCGAAATAATTTGTAAACGCCAGGATTAAGTGTAAAGATAACAAATAATATATCTTTTATTGAATTATAGAAAAACTTAGAAATGTAAATTGTCGATTATAAAGGAGTAAAGTCGTGATCGAGCGCGTGTCGACTTTTCGGAGGTTCGTGCGATAAGCCCGAGAGTCCTGGATCCTTATCGATTCTCAACCTCCTTTTCAAAAGAAAAGGGGAAGGAGAATCTCGATCATCAGCGCTGCGGAAGGCAATTCGGTCGCTACGACGAGGCGTAGCGATGATACTAAGGAGTGCAAGCGCCTTAAAGTTCCTCGTTGGGCTTGGAACTCGTTCAGTGTAGACTCGCCTTATCCAGCTGTGACGTCGCCTCATGTGGACGCGAAGCCGCGCCATCTCTCGGCGGACGGCGAACTAATATTTCTTAATTTTATAGGAACGAGTTTTTTCGAGTTTTTAAATGGTAATTATGCTCGAATACGATAAATTAACGTTCGGAACGATGAAAACTAACAACATTACTATTCTTAATATTAATTTCTACTTATGTTACAGGTCCGCGCAGTCGGTGAAGATTGCGGAGAGGTAATGTCTACGCAGAGGGATTTATCCCCGCCACGCAGCGGTTTCAAGGATGAAACTGAGATCGTCGGAGGACTAGGTAAGTGAGAACGATTATTAATTAAGGTTTAAATTATTATTCTAATGATTACTTATCTCTTTTTTCCCTTTTTTTTTATGGGGGGGTTTTCAGAGACAACAAATAATCGACGGAAGAAAAAAGTTGTCGTCCAAGTGACGTACAACAGTGTCTGCTAGTGGACGAAGACGAAAGCGCCATGACGGCAAAGTTGAGGAGAGCGCAGCAAGACGATTCTGAGGTTATCAGAATAACGCGACGGGTGGAGCAAGGCGGAATCGAAGGGTATACAATTCGAGATGGCTTATTGTTCAAAGATGACGGAATTGACATTCGATTGGTCGTTCCGAAGAGCATGGTTCATCAGGTGATACGACGAGCTCACGAAAGAGGACACTTCGCGGCGGTTAAAACAGAAGCGATCGTGAAACGAGATTTTTGGATCCCAAATCTACGAGAAAAGACCGAGAAAGTCGTACGCAATTGCATCGATTGCATTCTGGCCGAGAAGAAACAAGGACGACAAGAGGGATTCTTAAACACGATCGATAAAGGCGATGTGCCGTTGGACCCTTTTCACGTAGATCATTTGGGTCCACTGGCTTCAACGAAAAAAAGCTATCGACACATCTTCGTAGTGATCGATAGTTTCACCAAGTTCACGTGGCTCTACGCGTCAAAATCGACAAGCACTGCAGAGGTTATCGACAGGCTACGCAAGCAGTCGATCGTATTTGGTAATCCAAGACGCGTGGTCTCCGACAGGGGCACCGCATTCACATCAAACGATTTTAAGGAGTATTGCCGACAAGAAGGCGTTCAACACGTGTTAACAACGACTGGTATCCCAAGAGCAAACGGACAAGTGGAGAGGGTGAATCGCACTCTTATCCCGTTGCTCACCAAGCTGTCGTCACCAAAATCCGACGAATGGTACAAGCATCTAAATATTGCTCAGCAATATTTGAACACAAGACCTCATCGCAGCATAGGTACGACGCCGTTCCAGCTGTTGTTCGGCATACAAGCGAAACTCCGAGATGACCCTCAAATACGTGAGCTGATCGAAGAGGAATGGACCGCGGCGTTCCAAGAGAGACGAGACGAGATACGAAGCGGCGCCAAAAAGAAGATTGCGCAGGTACAACAAGAAAATCAACGAGTCTACAACAGGAAGAGGAAGAAGGTTGCTATGCATCGCGAAAACGACCTGGTGGCCATCAAGAGAACGCAAGTTGGGCCAGGTATGAAGTTCTCGAACAAATATCTCCGACCGTACGAAATAACAAAAAAATTGCGAAATGATCGTTACGTAGTAAGTAAAACCGGTGAACACGAAGGGCCTTTGCAGACAACATCCGCGGCTGATCACATGAAGCCGTGGGTAGAAAACGCCGATTGTGATGATGAGTCTGAATCTGAAAATGTTGACGAGTGTGAGAACAAAGCGTGAGGAGTGTCATCGGTACATTCGAGGACGAATGCAAGTCAGAATGGCCGATTGTAGGGCGTAAAAATAAAAATAAGTGTATGTGTGTATGTGTGAGGCGAGCTCGAAGAGGCATGCGAAAACGTGTATGTGTGTGCGTTTTTGTTTTAGTCGGAGGAGGCAGCGAAAACAGTTGAGAGGAGTGAGTCAAAAAAAACAGAGAACGAGCGAAAAAACAGTGCGAGCGTCTCAAGTTTCCTCTTGTATCATTTTCTTTTCATTATGTTTAAATTAATGATTAAACGAACTTACCTAACAAGGAAGGTCACCTTACTGTACCCCCACAACCTGGGTCAAAAAAATTATATTTTGTAGTTCACACCAAAGTATAAACCCTCACAAAAAATTAGCGGCCCACTCGCATATTTAAGGGGTGAAATTAATTCTCAAAAATCGGTGGTTTTTTCGTTTTTCGCTGATATCTTTGAAACAAAAATAGATACGCCAAAAGTTTAAATAGCAAAGTTGTTCATTTTTCAGTGCTCTGCAATAATATGTAGTCGAAAATGATATAGAATTTTTTTTTTTCATTTTCATAAAAAAACGGGTTTTTTTACACATCTTTCTCTATCTTTTCATAATAAAACGTAATTGTTCCGACTCCACATTTAATGATATCAATCTACATTTGTTTTTTACGTCTCAAGAGATTATGGAACCGGAAAGTTATTTTTTTCAAACGCAAAATCTTTTATAGATTTGGACTGATTACATTTCCTTATCATAATCAAACTGTGAGTTCAACTGTTTGAAATACGTTATATTTTTTCATGATATCCTATTTGAGATGTTTAAAGCCGTCATATCAGTAAAAAATGAGGCTCTATATAAACCGACTCTTGCAACATTTAAGTTAGCATTGACGGTTTCCGTTCATCAAAGTTCTGTAGTTATAGGAGTGCATTATCAAGAACGTATTGAATACTGTGGACGTTTTCAAAAATGTATATCAATCCCGTGAATATCATAAATATTTTGTCGACTTATTTTATGATGATGAATTTGCCCGAAACACCAGCGAATGAGAGTGAAATGAAATTAGCAGATACAATTAAAGAGTTTTTAATTGAAAGCATAAACACATACACGAGAATCGAAATTGAAGAAGACGAAAGCTTGGATTTGCAAGAACAATTCAAACACCATGAGCCTAAAAGTATAGAAGACAGTGAATTGGAATGGGATTCAATTTCATCTGATGAGGCAGATAACTCTCAATGTACAAAAAATGAAGATGAGATTTCATTCGATTACAAGAAAAAAGCTGTGGAGTTTTGGAGAAGTGGAAAAACAAAAAATTTAAATATTCATACAGTTGCACACCGTTTTAAAAAAGTTATTTCTAAAACACAATTGAAGCGTTGGGCTCATCAAATCAATAAAGGTGGGACTCATAAAGAAAAATTAAATGAGATATCTCAATATACTTTAAATCGCTTCATTGAAGCAACTGAATGTGGCAAGATAGTACACGATATTGATTTGCGTCGATGGGCTTTGATCGCACATAAAAATTTCATGAATTCCGATGCACGATTCAAAGCGTCAAAAAAATGGGTGAATAAGTTCAAAAGAGCACATCGCATTACGTCTCGGAAAATTACAAAATTTATTACCCAGAAAACTTTAAAAGACTCAAAAGATCTTAAAAAAATGGCTGAAGAGTTTACAAATAACGTGAAATCTGTTATCAACGACCTTGGTCCGGAAAACGTTTACAATTCAGATCAAAGTGGATTTCAATTTGAAATGCATTCTGGTCGCACTTTTGCAAACCAAGGATCAAAAGAAATTGAATGCGTTGTTCAATCAATATCTTCAACAACTCATTCTTATACCATTCAACCAACGATATCTGCCGATGGAAAATTACTTTCACCGTTATATCTTGTATTAAAAGAAATCGGTGGTGATTTTGGCCCACGCGTAGAAAAAACGTTATTCAAACCCTCAAACGTTTTTGTTTCGGCATCGAAATCTGGAAAGTTAACATCAGGTAAGAACTATTTAAATTTTACATTCTTGTGGCTATTAAATATTGCAAACCAAATCAAATTAAATATTCCTTTCGTTTTTTCGACAGATCATTTCAAACAGTGGCTAACCGAAATCTATTTTCCGAATGTTGGCGACAACAGTGCGCTTTTAATCGACTCCTGGAGTGGACACTGTTCAGAAGTAGTTGATGTAGTAACTCCTCCTAACAAAAAAATTGCATTAAAAAGAATTCCAAAAGGAACAACAGGACAAATACAACCATTAGATGTGTTTGGTTTTCGAATATGGAAAAATTTTGTTCGGCATTTTTCAGATATAGTAATTCTTTCCGGTAGCGATATAAATCTGCATTTAAGGAACAACATCATTAAACTGCAGTTACTTGTTCACAATCAACTGTCTTCCCCACGTTATATTGATATGCTTAAATATGCATGGTACAAAAGCGGGTACATAGAAAAAACACCCCCTGAGTTCATCAATCCGGTGACGTTTGGTTTTGGAGATAATTCGGAACCACGATGTCACATTTGTGGTGATTTAGCTGTTATAACATGTTCGTGGTGCAAAAAACCTTTATGTCTCAAACACTTCTTTGAGGAGTATCATTATTGCAATGAATACATTCCATAATACGAAGCGAAGAAACTGATAAGTGCATTGTCTGCTTTTTTTCCTGTCATAAGCACCAGACATTTTCATAGCTATATACGAATTAAAGGTTTCTAATAAATAAAAAACGACGTGGATTTTAAATAAAGTTTTATATGAATTAAAAAAATATCATGTGATAGTTATTCGCTTGTACTAAAATGGATGCACAAAACTAAGCTAGACGTAAAAGATTTATGAGTATTCTACGATAAGGATGGAGCAGCATATCTGTGGATTTAATAAACCTATATATAAATATGAACATATTCCGTTTGACGGATTTGACAACCTTGTTTAATTTTCAGGCGAAATAAGAACTTTTTCAGTGATCAAATGACGAAAAATGTATTTAAAAAGACGTTTTTTTCAAATAAAAAAAAAAAATTCCAATTTTCGATTACATGTTATTGTAGAGTACTGAAAAATGAACAACTTTGCTATTTAAACTTTTGGCGTATCTATTTTTGTTTCGAAGATATCAGCGAAAAACGAAAAAATCACCGATTTTTGAGAATTAATTTCACCCCTTAAATATGCGAGTGGGCCGCTAATTTTTTGTGAGGGTTTATACTTTGGTGTGAACTACAAAATATAATTTTTTTGACCCAGGTTGTGGGGGTACGTAAGGTGACCTTCCTTGTAAGTGAAGTTCTATCATAATTGTATGTAGCGCCTCTTCCTCAAGATCAAGTGTAGTACCCCATCCCCATGAAGGTGTCACCACAAATTTTCAAAGCCATCTAGACTTTTTTCTCTCTTCTTTACGACGGTCGTATCTGCGCTCGTCATTTCATATATTTAAAGCATTGCCGTAAACCTCTGGGTATATATCCATTCTCCGCAGTGGATATGGGTTCTTTTATCAAAATCATATAAAGGGCGGGAGTGATCTTTCGGAAGAGGCGCTACATACAATTATGATAGAACTTCACTCAGGTAAGTTTGTTTAATCATTAAATTGTATTTCGCGCCTCTTCCTCAAGATCAACTGTAGATGTTCAAAGTCGTTTGCGGCAACATGTATTTTTTTTTTTTTTTTTTTTTTTTTTTATTACTCCAAACGAAATTATTTAATGAACAATACATGTAACTAGTGCATTACAGCTGGGGCAAATGCTTCTTTATCATTTGTAATTGGCAAATTATAAAAACGAGCAAAGGTTTGTGAGTTGCTCGTCCCTCTGCTGTTGCTCTTATATTATCAATGCTGACATCCTTGATTTTTGCGGTGGACGTCGACGCATGTCGAGTACTGTGAGCTGAAAAAATCCGAGTGTCGATACCGCTTTTAGCTAACATACCCTTTGTCCATCGACATAAGGTTTGGGAAGAAGCTGCTTTATGGGCTTCTTAAAAGTGATGAACAAAGACTCATTTGACCCACGTAGATCCTTTGTTTTTAACAGATACGTCTCTAATGTAGCTGCAGCACAAATTGTCTTGTCCTCATTGTAGAAAGGCAGAACGAGCAGTGGTTGTTTTCTGTTGGCTGCGGAAGTCTTGATTTTATCCGGAATTTTTATTTGCACAGACGTTCTGTGTCTTTCGATATTTTGTATTTTAATTAACGAAAAGGTTTGCATTCGGTGTCCGGTTACTAGCGCGAGTAGAGTGACTAGTTTGAATGAAAGCATCTCGAGAGACATATCCTCGTTTGAATCAAGAGTCCGTATGTAATCTAAGACGATCTTAGGGTCCCATGTTTGCTCATACTTCGGTTTTGACGGACGTAGTTCAGTCACACCTTTGAATAAGCGTCGTATCCTGAAATCCTGGCCTATTCAGGTCCCACGATTAAAGCTATCGCCGATCGCAGGCAGTTTAGAGAGCCTCGTGAAGCTCGGTTCTTGTACTCCTTACAATTAGTAAGCAGCATTATCACATTCTCTATAGAAGTTTGGAAAGGGCTGATTTCTTTCTCAACGCAAAAGCCCCACCATTTTTTTAACGAACTGTTGTATTGCTTTAGTGACGAATCTCGAAGGGAAGCGATCATTAACTCCATTGAGTCTTCGGGAACACCCTTTATTTCGAATGCTCTCCTGACAAAAGTCCGACAACCAGGGTATTCTTTCTCCATAGAGGATGTGGTTCTCTATTTGAAGAAGATAATAAATGCATATTAGGCTTCAAATATATCGGCTCTGCAACAAAAAGGTCGCGGAATAGTGGGTGCCACGGTTGCGCGGGCCAGTCCGGAACTACCAAAATACCCCGCGCTCGTTCATCCCTTATTTTGCGTAGTACTCGTAAAATGACCACAAACGGTGGAAATGCGTGAAAATAAAAATTGCTCCAAGGCACCGTAAATGCATCAACTGCTATGCTGTTCGGATCGCGAAGCCATGAAATATATTTCTTGCATTTAGCGTTCACACGAGTGGCAAACAGATCGACTTCAGGTTTTCCAAAGCATCGAACTATGTTATCAAACGCCGTTTGTGAAAGCTCATATTCCGTTTGTGGTTCCAACCTACGCGACTCAAAATCTGCTTCGAAATTGTCTTTGGAGCTGATAAACGAAGCGACAATCCAAATTCCTCGTTCTTCACACCAGTCCCAAATTTGTCTGGCTAAACTGCTCAATCGTACGAGTCTAACGCCTCCCATTCTATTAATGTACGATATGGCCGTGGTATTATCTAAACGCAGTAAGATATCGCAGTTCCTTAAGTCGTTCGCGAAACATTTAAGACCAAAAAAAGCTGTGGTTAGTTCCAATATGTTTATATGTGTTTCCCTTTCCTCTTTGTCCCAAAACCCATGTGCTTTCTCCTGTCCACAAGCAACTCCCCATCCTGACAGTGAAGCGTCTGTGAAAATCTCTCGACAAAATTCAGGTGGTCTTGTGGAATTGTTCGAATGGAGAATCGCTTTTTTCCACCACTCAAAATCAGTGAACAAATTCTTTTCTAAATTCATTAGGCTGTCGTAAGAGCCGTTGCTCGCTTTCAGAGCTAAGTACCGAGCTCTCTCAAAAGCTTTCGTATGTCCCAAACCATACCTAATCGCAGGACAACATGAGCCAATTATTCCTACAAACTCTGCAAATTCGCGAATCTTGCACATTTTCATTGTCTGGTTCTTCTCAATTTCTTTTCTTACTCGGTGTCTTTTCTCATGTGTGAGTTCAATGGTCATTTTTATGGAATTAAAATAAAACCCAAGAAATTTGCACCTCTTCGACGGTATCAATTGACATTTCTTTTCATTAATCATGAAACCGAGTTGTTCTAAAAGCGAGCGAGTGGACCGAATGTTTTCCTTGCATTTCTCGTAGGAACTTCCGAAAAGTAACAGGTCGTCCAGATATATTACTGATGTAAATCCTTGACGTCTCAAATTTGCCATTACTGGTTTCAAAATCTTTGTAAATACATACGGGGCCGTAGCGAGACCAAAGGGTAAACAAGTAAATTCAAAAACCTGTTTGTTATGCCGAAATCTCAAAAATTTTGGTCAGATTCCTCTATCGAAATTACATAATACGCATCCTTTAGGTCCATTGTTGCCATGAAGCAGTTCTCGGTCATCAGATTTATGACAGCCTTGCGATCTTCGAGTTTAAAATGTTCTGTGCGAACGAACTCATTCAACCCTTTGAGGTTAAGGATAAACCGATTTGAGCCATCTGATTTTGGGACCAAAAAGATGCGTGATATAAATTGGCTTTTACTGTCGTCGCATTGTCTTATAGCACCCTTATTCAAAAGCTTCGATATGAGTTTTGAGATGTTTATCTGTTCCTTTAAGCTTGAAGCATGCTCAATCGGCTGATTCGATTGATATGGAAGCGACTCGAATGGTAGCTTATAACCCCGTAATAATCCGATCGATATATTTTGTCGTGGATACGACAAATCGATCGATATATTTTGTCGTGGATACGACAAAATATATCGATCGTTATCGGAAGTTATCTCTTTCCATTCCGATACAAAAAAACGGAGTCTGCCTGCAATCATACTCACAGACTCTAGTATCACTTCTGGCGCTGATTGTCGTATCGGTGGCTGGTTTTCCAATTGCTCCCGTATTTCTGATTGCGTCGTCGGTTGGTTAAGGCGTGTTGTGTCCTCGTATTCTGTTGTTTCTTCCCGCCCGGAGCTGACGAGGTCTGCCGTTGATTTCCCTGTGGTCGACGGGGCGGGAATTTCGAGTTTTTTGAGCCGTTAGTGTTTTGAGGTTTCAACGTTGCCTTGAAATCCTTCTTGCAAGTTTCTAGCGCCTTTGCAGCCTTTAACTTTTCTTCCAGCTGATTTCCAAAGAGCAATTCATCGGGAGTGGATTCACTTAGCACGTCCTTGAACGGCGCACTCAGATTGGCCAATATCAAATTCTTTCTGATGTTTGATTCATCATGCTGCAGGTCTGCGAGAAGTCTACCGATGTCGCTGAGCTGCTCAAAAATGTCCAGATTTTCCGGGCCACCGTGTCGTTCCAACATATTCGAAAAAGTTTTCCCAACCGCCGCTAAACCGGCTGCGATCTTTGTTTGTTTAGCTTCAATGCGTTCATCTCTCTTAATAATTGTCTTTTTCAGGGACCCACGAACCTCTGGATTTATCTTCGGGGGATCGATGATCCAGCAATTTCTTGGCGGTGGGTATTTTTTAATCAGAGACAGTCTGTCCTCTGTTGGCATGCCACTCTTCAAAATCTCCTCCCAGCGAATACCGAGATCATTTGGGATCGCGGCAGCCAAAATTCGATCCTCTAGGAACCGTTTTCCCATCATCTCTAAGATCTTCGGATCTAAAACAACGTCGCCTGAATCGACTTGTGTTTCAGAGGCCTGAGGAGGAATGGGACGATCAGCCTGCGGATTATTGTCCGCAACATGCATAGACGGTGCCTCATTCTGCTGCTTCAGCCCGTTCAAAGCAGTCTCGTCGGTCCGTGCATTTTCGACAGCATTTGTCTCTTGATCATGTTCATGGTCTTCTTCTTGATCAGACTCATGACTGTTGGGACTGGTAACTGACTGTCTCGACGTTTCACTCTTGCGACCCTCGTAGCTACGAAGCGAGTCCGAAGAGGCACGTGAATATCTCGAGCCGCGTCGATGCCCTGGTAGAAAATTCAGTAATAACTGATTTTTGTCGTCATCTCGAACGTCGAACAAGCGACAAACGATAGCAAATGATCATTTTGTGCCGCTAGGTTCGAGCCCATTCACATATGGATTTTCAAAATTCTGCCCATTGCGAATTTTATGCGCTCGCCAAGGTTAGAGCCTTTTCAGAGCGATGTAGAGGCATATTGTTGTGGGCCTGAGTGTAACTCTTCCGTATAGGTTAGAGCCTATACGGATGGCCGTTGTCATGGAGTACGTCTCCTGGTCCGAGTAACAACTCTCGTGAATGGGTTAGAGCCCAAACACGCGACCATTATAACCGCTCTTCTCAACGTTACGCATCAACGGTTTCTTTCAATACATCACAATCAACGTCTCTCTCAGAAAACCGTATTATGGTCTTTCTCATCCTATTTGCTAAAAAAAAGGGAAACTTCAACCAACTTTAACCGAGACTTACTGCGTCTCTTCTTTTTCTTGTCTTTTCGCAAAAGTAATTCTTCCAATCTCTTGATTCGTTTGTTTAGATCATTCTCCTTGTCTTCCTTGTCTGTTGATTCACTTCTCCCACGCCTTTTACTCATCTTTATCTGATTAGTCGTAAACTTTATTAGAAAAAAAAAAATTTACGTGTGGTTTCACCCAAACAAAAATAAAGAATGAAATGACGAGCGCAGATACGACCGTCGTAAAGAAGAGAGAAAAAAGTCTAGATGGCTTTGGAAATTTGTGGTGACACCTTCATGGGGATGGGGTACTACAGTTGATCTTGAGGAAGAGGCGCGAAATACAATTAAACCTCATGATCTTTTCAAAAGTGCAGTGTCGTCCTTTTCACCCGATGTTCCACAACCCTTGTCGACCGGCAATGTTTAACAAAATACATTCGGCGTAACCCTACAACATGTGCCATTTTTACTCGAAGAAGAGCGATTTTCGTTTGGAAATTGATGAAAAATAGTCATTTTCAAGCAAAAATCATGGTAATGGGCAAAAAATCATATCTCGGTGAAAAATTGAGATAGAGACATGTTTCTGGGCATAAATTTAGCTTCACAGAGTCTATTTGAAGGGAACAAATCAGCATCTTATTCTCATGGAGCCAAGAAGACAAATTCGTCGCTACAAATTGATGTTAAAACTTTGATTTTTTCCAACTCGTGGTCAAAAAGTGAAAATTGCATTCACGCGATAAATTGAGACGTTGGTACGTGTTTGCTCTTCGTTTCAGCTTATCAAACTGTGTGGCTGGAAAAAAATCATAATTTGTGCCATTTTTACTCGAAGAAGAGCGATTTTCGTTTGGAAATTGATGAAAAATCGTCATTTTCAAGCAAAAATCATATCTCGGTGAAAAATTGAGATATAGACATGTTTCTCGGCTTTAATTGAGCTTTACAGAGTCTATTTGCAGGGAAAAAATCAGCATTTTATTCCCATGGAGCCAAGAAGACAAATTCTTCGCTACAAATTGATGTTAAAACTTTGATTTTTTCCAACTCGTGGTCAAAAAGTGAAAATTGCATTCTCGCGATAAATTGAGACGTTGGAACGTGTTTGCTCTTCGTTTCAGCTTATCAAACAGTGTGGCTGGAAAAAAATCATAATTTGTGCTATTTTTACTCGAAGAAGAGCGGTTTTTGTTTGAAAATTGATGAAAAATCGTCATTTTCAAGAAAAATCATGGTAATAGGCAAAAAATCATATCTCGGTGAAAAATTCAGATAGAGACATGTTTCTCGGCTTAAATTGAGCTTCACAGAGAATATTTGCAGGGGAAAAATCAGCATTTTATTCCCATGGAGCCAAGAAGACTAATTCTTCGCTACATATTGATGTTGAAACTTCGATTTTTTCCAACTCGTGGTCAAAAAGTGAAAATTGCATTCTCGCGATAAATTGAGACGTTGGCACGTGTTTGCTCTTCATTTTAGCTTATCAAACTGTGTGGCTGGAAAAAAATCATAATTTCTGCCGTTTTTACTCGAAGAAGAGCGATTTTTGTTTGAAAATTGATGAAAAATCGTAATTTTCAAGCAAAAATCATGGTAATGGGCAAAAAATCATATCTCGGTGAAAAATTGAGATAGAGACATGTTCCTCGGCTTTAATGGAGCTTCATAGAGTCTATTTGCAGGGAAAAAATCAGCATTTTATTCCCATGGAGCCAAGAAGACAAATTCTTCGCTACAAATTGATGTTAAAACTTTAATTTTTTCCAACTCGTGGTCAAAAAGTGAAAATTGCATTTTCGCGATAAATTGAGACGTTGGAACGTGTTTGCTCTTCGTTTCAGCTTATCAAACTGTGTGGCTGGAAAAAAAATCATAATTTGTGCCATTTTTACTCGAAGAAGAGCGATTTTCGTTTGAAAATTGATGGAAAATCGTCATTTTCAAGCAAAAATCATGGTAATGGGCAAAAAATCATATCTCGCTGAAAAATTGAGACAGAGACATGTTTCTCGGCTTAAATTGAGCTTTACAGAGTCTATTTGCAGGAAAAAAATCAGCATTTTATTCCCATGGAGCCAAGAAGACAAATTCTTCGCTACAAATTGATGTTAAAACTTTGTTTTTTTCAACTCGTGGTCAAAAAGTGAAAATGGCATTCTCGCGATAAATTGAGACGTTAGCGAGTATTTGCTCTTCGTTCCAGCTTATCAAACTGTGTGTCTGGAAAAAAGAACATAATTTGTGCCATTTTTACTCGAAAAAGAGCGATTTTCGTTTGGAAATGGATGAAGAATCGTCATTTTCAAGCAAAAATCATGGTAATGGGCAAAAAATCATATCTCGGTGAAAAACTGAGATAGAGACATGTTTCTTGGCTTAAGATGAGCTTCAAAGAGTGTCTTTGCAGGAAAAAAATCAGCATTTTATTCCCATGGAGCCAAGAAGACAAATTCTTCGCTACAAATTGATGTTAAAACTTTGATTTTTTCAAACTCGTGTTCAAAAAATAAAAATTGCATTCTCGCGATAATGTGAGACGTTGGCACGTGTTTGCTCTTCCCTTCAGCTTATCAAACTGTGTGGCTGGGAAAAAAAATCATAATTTGTGCCATTTTTACTCGGAGAAAAGCGATTTTCGTTTGGAAATTGATGAAAAATCGTCATTTTCAAGCAAAAATCATGGTAATGGGCAAACCATCCTATGTCGGTGAAAAATGAAGATAGAGACATGTTTCTCAGCTTAAATTGAGCTTCACATAGTCCATTTGCAGGGAAAAAATTAGCATTTTATTCCCATAGCAGCCAAGAAGACAAATTCTTCGCTACAAATTGATGTTAAAACTTCGACTTTTTCCAACTCGTGGTCAAAAAGTGAAAATTGCATTCTCGCGATAAATTGAGACGTTGAAACGTGTTTGCTCTTCGTTTCAGCTTATCAAACTGTGTGGCTGGAAAAAAATCATAATTTGTGCCACTTTTACTCGAAGAAGAGCGATTTTTGTTTGAAAATTGATGAAAAATCGTCATTTTCAAGCAAAAATCATGGTAATGGGCAAAAAATCATATCTCGGTGGAAAATTGAGATAGAGACATGTTTTTCGGCTTAAATTGAGCTTCACAGAGTCTTATTGCAGGAAAAAAATCAGCATTTTATTCCCATGGAGCCAAGAAGACTAATTCATCGCTACAAATTGATGTTAAAACTTCGACTTTTTCCAACTCGTGGTCAAAAAGTGAAAATTGCATTCTCGCGATAAATTGAGACGTTGAAACGTGTTTGCTCTTCGTTTCAGCTTATCAAACTGTGTGGCTGGAAAAAAATCATAATTTGTGCCACTTTTACTCGAAGAAGAGCGATTTTTGTTTGAAAATTGATGAAAAATCGTCATTTTCAAGCAAAAATCATGGTAATGGGCAAAAAATCATATCTCGGTGAAAAATTGAGATAGAGACATGTTTTTCGGCTTAAATCGAGCTTCACAGAGTCTTATTGCAGGAAAAAAATCAGCATTTTATTCCCATGGAGCCAAGAAGATAAATTCATCGCTACAAATTGATGTTAAAACTTTGATTTTTTCCAACTCGCGGTCAAAAAGTGAAATTTGCATTCTCGCGATAAATTAAGACGTTGGAACGTGTTTGCTCTTCGTTTCAGCTTATTAAACTGTGTGGCTGGAAAGAAATCATAATTTGTGCCATTTTTACTCGATGAAGAGCGATTTTCGTTTGGAAATTGATGAAAAATTGTCATTTTCAAGCAAAAATCATGGTAATGGGCAAAAAATCATATCTCGGTGAAAAATTGAGATAGAGACATGTTTCTCGGCTTAAATTGAGCTTCACATAGTGTCTTTGCAGGGAAAAATTCAGCATTTTATTCTCCTGGAGCCAAAAAGACAAATTCTTCGCTACAAATTGATGTTTAAACTTTGATTTTTTCCAACTCGTGGTCAAAAAGTGAAATTTGCATTCTCGCGATAAATTAAGACGTTGAAACGTGTATGCTCTTCGTTTCAGCTTATCAAACTGTGTGGCTGGAAAAAAAAATCATAATTTGAGCCATTTTTACTCGAAGAAGAGCGATTTTCGTTTGAAAATTGATGAAAAGTCGTCATTTTCAAGCAAAAATCATGGTAATAGGCAAAAAATCATATCTCGGTGAAAAATTGAGAGTGAGACATGTTTCTCGGCTTAAATTGAGCTTCACACAGTATATTTGCAGGGAAAAAATCAGCATTTTATTCCCATGGAGCCAAGAAGACAAATTCTTCGCTACAAATTGATGTTAAAACTTTGATTTTTTCCAACTCGTGGTCAAAAAGTGAAAATTGCATTCTCGCGATAATGTGAGACGTTGCCACGTGTTTACTCTTCTTTTCAGCTTATCAAACTGTGTGGCTGGAAAAAAATTATAATTTGTGCCATTTTTACTCTGAGAAAAGCGATTTTTGTTTGAAAATTGATGAAAAATCGTCATTTTCAAGCAAAAATCATGGTAATGGGCAAAAAATCATATCTCGGTGAAAAATTGAGACAGAGACATGTTTCTCGGCTTAAATTGAGCTTCACAGAGTCTATTTGCAGGCAAAAAATAAGCATTTTATTCCCATGGAGCCAAGAAGATAAATTCTTCGCTACAAATTGATGTTAAAACTTTGATTTTTTCCAATTCGTGGTCAAAAAGTGAAAATTGCATTCTCGCGATAATGTGAGACGTTGGCACGTGTTTGCTCTTCCCTTCAGCTTATCAAACTGTGTGGCTGGGAAAAAAAATCATAATTTGTGCCATTATTACACGAAGAAGAGCGATTTTCGTTTGAAAATTCATGAAAAATCGTCATTTTCAAGCAAAAATCATGGTAATGGGCAAAAAATCATATCTCGGTGAAAAATGCAGACAGAGACATGTTTCTCGGCTTGAATTGAACTTCACAGAGTCTATTTGCAGGGAAAAATTCGGCATTTTATTCTCATGGAGCCAAGAAGACAAATTCTTCGCGACAAATTGATGTTTAAACTTTGATTTTTTCAAACTCGTGGTCAAAAAGTGAAAATTGCATTCTCGCGATAAATTGAGACGTTGGCACTTGGTTGCTCTTCGTTTCAGCTGATCAAACTGTGTGGCTGGAATAAAAATCATAATTTGTGCCATTTTTACTCGAAGAAGAGCGATTTTCGTTTGCAAACTGATGAAAAATCGTCATGTTCAAGCAAAAATCATGGTAATGGGCAAAACATCCTATGTCGGTGAAAAATTAAGATAGAGACATGTTTCTCAGCTTAAATTGAGCTTCACGGAGTCTATTTGCAGGGAAAAAATCAGCATTTTATTCCCATGGAGCCAAGAAGACAAATTCTTCGCTACAAATTGATGTTAAAACTTTGATTTTTTCCAACTCGTGGTCAAAAAGTGAAATTTGCATTCTCGCGATAAATTAAGACGTTGGAACGTGTATGCTCTTCGTTTCAGCTTATCAAACTGTGTGGCTGGAAAAAAAATCATAATTTGTGCCATTTTTATTCGAAGAAGAGCGATTTTCGTTAGAAAATTGATGAAAAGTCGTCATTTTCAAGCAAAAATCATGGTAATAGGCAAAAAATCATATCTCGGTGAAAAATTGAGAGTGAGACATGTTTCTCGGCTTAAATTGAGCTTCACAGAGTCTATTTGCAGGGAATAAATCAGCATTTTATTCCCATGGAGCCAAGAAGACAAATTCTTCGCTACAAATTGATGTTAAAACTTTGATTTTTTCCAACTCGTGGTCAAAAAGTGAAAATTGCATTCACGCGATAAATTGAGACGTTGGTACGAGTTTGCTCTTCGTTTCAGCTTATCAAACTGTGTGGCTGGAAAAAAATCATAATTTGTGCCATTTTTACTCGAAGAAGAGCGATTTTCGTTTGAAAATTGATGAAAAATCGTCATTTTCAAGCAAAAATCATATCTCTGTGAAAAATTGAGATATAGACATGTTTCTCGGCTTTAATTGAGCTTTACAGAGTCTATTTGCAGGGAAAAAATCAGCATTTTATTCCCATGGAGCCAAGAAGACTAATTCTTCGCTACAAATTGATGTTGAAACTTCGATTTTTTCCAACTCGTGGTCAAAAAGTGAAAATTGCATTCTCGCGATAAATTGAGACGTTGGCACGTGTTTGCTCCTCGTTTCAGCTTATCAAACTGTGTGGCTGGAAAAAAATCATAATTTGTGCCATTTTTACTCGAAGAAGAGCGATTTTCGTTTGAAAATTGATGAAAAATCGTCATTTTCAAGCAAAAATCATATCTCTGTGAAAAATTGAGATATAGACATGTTTCTCGGCTTTAATTGAGCTTTACAGAGTCTATTTGCAGGGTAAAAATCAGCATTTTATTCCCATGGAGCCAAGAAGACTAATTCTTCGCTACAAATTGATGTTGAAACTTCGATTTTTTCCAACTCGTGGTCAAAAAGTGAAAATTGCATTCTCGCGATAAATTGAGACGTTGGCACGTGTTTGCTCCTCGTTTCAGCTTATCAAACTGTGTGGCTGGAAAAAAATTATAATTTGTGCCATTGTTACTCGAAGAAGAGCGATTTTCGTTTGAAAATTGATGAAAAATCGTCATTTTCAAGCAAAAATCATGGTAATGGGCAAAAAATCATATCTCGGTGAAAAATTGAGATAGAGACATGTTTCTCAGCTTAAATTGAACTTCACAGAGTGTCTTTGCAGAAAAAAATTCAGCATTTTATTCTCCTGGAGCCAAGAAGAAAAATTCTTCGCAACAAATTGATGTTTAAACTCTGATTTTTTCCAACACGTGGTCAAAAAGTGAAAATTGCATTCTCGCGATATTGTGAGACGTTGCCACGTGTTTACTCTTCGTTTCAGCTTATCAAACTGTGTGGCTGGAAAAAAATTATAATTTGGACTATTTTTACTCGGATAAAAGCGATTTTCGTTTTAAAATTGATGAAAAATCGTCATTTTCAAGCAAAAATCATGGTAATAGGCGAAAGATCATATCTCGGTGAAAAATGCAGACAGAGACATGTTTCTCGGCTTGAATTGAGCTTCACAAAGTCTATTTGCAGAGAAAAATTCAGCATTTTATTCTCATGGAGCCAAGAAGACAAATTCTTCGCTACAAATTGATGTTAAAACTTTGATTTTTTCCAACTCGTGGTCAAACAGTGAAAATTGCATTCTCGCGATAAATTGAGACGTTGGCACGTGTTCGCTCTTCGTTTCAGCTTATCAAACTGTGTGGCTAGAAAAAAATTATAATTTGTGCCATTTTTACTCGGAGAAAAGCGATTTTCGTTTTAAAATTGATGAAAAATCGTCATTTTCAAGCAAAAATCATGGTAATGGGCAAAAAATCATATCTCGGTGAAAAATTGAGACAGAGACATGATTCTTGGCTTAAATTGAGCTTCACAGAGTCTCTTCGCAGGGAAAAAATCAGCATTCATTCTCCTGGAGCCAAGAAGACTAATTCTTCGCTACAAATTGATGTTAAAACTTCGATTTTTTCCAACTCGTGGTCAAAAAGTGAAAATCGCATTCTCGCGATAAATTGAGACGTTGGAACGTGTTTGCTCTTCGTTTCAGCTTATCAAACTGTGTGGCTGGAAAGAAATCATAATTTGTGCCATTTTTACTCGATGAAGAGCGATTTTCGTTCGGAAATTGATGAAAAATTGTCATTTTCAAGCAAAAATCATGGTAATGGGCAAAAAATCATATCTCGGTGAAAAATTGAGATAGAGACATGTTTCTCGGCTTAAATTGAGCTTCACAGAGTCTATTTGCAGGGAAAAATTCAGCATTTTATTCTCATGGAGCCAAGAAGACAAATTCTTCGCTACAAATTGATGTTTAAACTTTGATTATTTCCAACTCGTGGTCAAAAAGTGAAAATTGCATTCTCGCGATAAATTGAGACGTTGGCACGTGTTTGCTCTTCCCTTAAGCTTATCAAACTGTGTGGCTGGGAAAAAAAATCATAATTTGTGCCATTTTTACTCGATGAAGAGCGATTTTCGTTTGGAAATTGATGAAAAGTCGTCATTTTCAAGCAAAAATCATGGTAATAGGCAAAAAATCATATCTCGGTGAAAAAATTAGACAGAGACATGTTTCTCGGCTTAAATTGAGCTTCACAGAGTCTAT
This sequence comes from Hyposoter dolosus, assembly GCA_963921915.1. Taxonomy (NCBI): domain Eukaryota; kingdom Metazoa; phylum Arthropoda; class Insecta; order Hymenoptera; family Ichneumonidae; genus Hyposoter; species Hyposoter dolosus. Next base: position 24,314,134 of record OY998130.1, on the reverse strand, counting down.
TTGCAGGGAAAAAATCAGCATTTTATTCCCATGGAGCCAAGAAGACAAATTCTTCGCTACAAATTGATGTTAAAACTTAGATTTTTTTCAACTCGTGGTCAAAAAGTGAAAATGGCATTCTCGCGATAAATTGAGACTTTGGCACGTATTTGCTTTTCGTTCCAGCTTATCAAACTGTGTGTCTGGAAAAAAGAACATAATTTGTGCCATTTTTACTCGAAAAAGAGCGATTTTCGTTTGGAAATTGATGAAAAATCGTCATTTTCAAGCAAAAGTCATGGTAATGGACAAAAAATCATATCTCGGTGAAAAATTGAGATAGAGACATGTTTCTCGGCTTAAATTGAGCTTCGCAGAGTCTATTTGCAGGAAAAAATTAGCATTTTATTCCCATGGAGCCAAGAAGACAAATTCTTCGCTACAAATTGATGTTTAAACTTTGATTTTTTCCAACTCGTGGTCAAAAAGTGAAAATTGCATTCTCGCGATAAATTGAGACGTTGGCACGTGTTTGCTCTTCGTTTCAGCTTATCAAACTGTGTGGCTGGAAAAAAATCATAATTTGTGCCATTTTTACTTGAAGAAGAGCGATTTTCGTTGGTAAATTGATGAACAATTGTCATTTTCAAGCAAAAATCATGGTAATAGGCAAAAAATCATATCTCGGTGAAAAATTGAGACAGAGACATGTTCCTCGGCTCAAATTGAGCTTTACAGAGTCTATTTGCAGGGAAAAAATCAGCATTTTATTCCCATGGAGCCAAGAAGACAAATTTTTCGCTACAAATTGATGTTAAAACTTTGATTTTTTTCAACTCGTGGTCAAAAAGTGAAAATGACATTCTCGCGATAAATTGAGACGTTGGCACGTATTTGCTCTTCGTTCCAGCTTATCAAACTGTGTGTCTGGAAAAAAGAACATAATATGTGCCATTTTTACTCGAAAAAGAGCGATTTTCGTTTGGAAATTCATGAAAAATCGTCAGTTTCAAACAAAAATCATGGTAATGGGCAAAAAATCATGACTCGGTGAAAAATTGAGATAGAGACATGTTTCTTGGCTTAAATTGAGCTTCGCAGAGTGTATTTGCAGGAAAAAAATCAGCATTTTATTCCCATGGAGCCAAGAAGAGAAATTCTTCGCTACAAATTGATGTTAAATTTTGATTTTTTCCAACTCGTGGTCAAAAAGTGAAAATTGCATTCTCGCGATAAATTGAGACGTTGGAACGTGTTTGCTCTTCGTTTCAGCTTATCAAACTGTGTGGCTGGGGAAAAAATCATAATTTGTGCCATTTTTACTCGATGAAGAGCGATTTTCGTTTGAAAATGGATGAAAAATCGTCATTTTCAAGCAAAAATCATGGTAATGGGCAAAAAATCATATCTCGGTGAAAAATGCAGACAAAGACATGTTTCTCGGCTTGAATTGAGCTTCACAGAGTCTATTTGCAGGGAAAAATTCAGCATTTTATTCTCATGGAGCCAAGGAGACAAATTCTTCGCTACAAATTGATGTTTAAACTTTGATTTTTTCCAACTCGTGGTCAAAAAGTGAAAATTGCATTCTCGCGATAATGTGAGACGTTGCCACGTGTTTACTCTCCGTTTCAGCTTATCAAACTGTGTGGCTGGAAAAAAATCATAATTTGTGCCATTTTTACTCGAAGAAGAGCGATTTTCGTTGGTAAATTGATGAAAAATTGTCATTTTCAAGCAAAAATCATGGTAATGGGCAAAAAATCATATCTCGGTGAAAAATTGAGATAGAGACATGTTTCTCGGCTTGAATTGAGCTTCACAGAGTCTATTTGCAGGGAAAAATTCAGCATTTTATTCTCATGGAGCCAAGAAGACAAATTCTTCGCTACAAATTGATGTTTAAACTTTGATTATTTCCAACTCGTGGTCAAAAAGTGAAAATTGCATTCTCGCGATAAATTGAGACGTTGGCACGTGTTTGCTCTTCCCTTAAGCTTATCAAACTGTGTGGCTGGGAAAAAAAATCATAATTTGTGCCATTTTTACTCGAAGAAGAGCGATTTTCGTTTGAAAATTGATGAAAAGTCGTCATTTTCGAGCAAAAGTCATGGTAATGGACAAAAAATCATATCTCGGTGAAAAATTGAGATAGAGACATGTTTCTTGGCTTAAATTGAGCTTCACAGAGTCTTTTTGCAGGAAAAAAATCAGCATTTTATTCCCATGGAGCCAAGAAGACAAATTCTTCGCTACAAATTGATGTTAAAACTTTGATTTTTTTCAACTCGTGGTCAAAAAGTGAAAATGGCATTCTCGCGATAAATTGAGACTTTGGCACGTATTTGCTTTTCGTTCCAGCTTATCAAACTGTGTATCCGGAAAAAAGAACATAATTTGTGCCATTTTTACTCGAAAAAGAGCGATTTTCGTTTGGAAATTGATGAAAAATCGTCATTTTCGAGCAAAAGTCATGGTAATGGACAAAAAATCATATCTCGGTGAAAAATTGAGATAGAGACATGTTTCTTGGCTTAAATTGAGCTTCACAGAGTCTTTTTGCAGGAAAAAAATCAGCATTTTATTCCCATGGAGCCAAGAAGACAAATTCTTCGCTACAAATTGATGTTGAAACTTCGATTTTTTCCAACTCGTGGTCAAAAAGTAAAAATTGCATTCTCGCGATAATGTGAGACATTGGCACGTGTTTGCTCTTCCCTTCAGCTTATCAAACTGTGTGGCTGGGAAAAAAAATCATAATTTGTGCCATTTTTACTCGATAAAGAGCGATTTTCGTTTGGAAATTGATGAAAAATTGTCATTTTCAAGCAAAAATCATGGTAATGGGCAAAAAATCACATCTCGGTGAAAAATTGAGATAGAGACATGTTTCTCGGCTTGAATTGAGCTTCACAGAGTCTATTTGCAGGGAAAAATTCAGCATTTTATTCTCATGGAGCCAAGAAGACAAATTCTTCGCTACAAATTGATGTTTAAACTTTGATTATTTCCAACTCGTGGTCAAAAAGTGAAAATTGCATTCTCGCGATAAATTGAGACGTTGGCACGTGTTTGCTCTTCCCTTAAGCTTATCAAACTGTGTGGCTGGGAAAAAAAATCATAATTTGTGCCATTTTTACTCGAAGAAGAGCGATTTTCGTTCGAAAATTGATGAAAAGTCGTCATTTTCAAGCGAAAATCATGCTAATGGGCGAAAAATCATATCTCGGTGAAAAAATGAGACAGAGACATGTTTCTCGGCTTGAATTGAGCTTCACAGAGTCTATTTGCAGGGAAAAATTCAGCATTTTATTCTCATGGAGCCAAGAAGACAAATTCTTCGCTACAAATTGATGTTTAAACTTAGATTTTTTCCAACTCGTGGTCAAAAAGTGAAAATTGCATTCTCGCGATAAATTAAGACGTTGGCACGTGTTTGCTCTTCGTTTCAGCTTATAAAACTGTGTGGCTGGAATAAAAATCATAATTTGTGCCATTTTTACTCGAAAAAGAGCGATTTTCGTTTGTAAATTGATGAAAAATTGTCATTTTCAAGCAAAAATCATGGTAATGGGCAAAAAATCATATCTCGGTGAAAAATTGAGATAGAGACATGATTCTCGGCTTTAATTGAGCTTCACAGAGTCTATTTGCAGGGAAAAATTCAGCATTTTATTCTCATGGAGCCAAGAAGATAAATTCTTTGCTACAAATTGATGTTTAAACTTTAATTTTTTCCAACTCGTGATCAAAAAGTGAAAATTGCATTCTCGCGATAAATTGAGACGTTGGCACGTATTTGCTCTTCGTTCCAGCTTATCAAACTGTGTGTCTGGAAAATAGAACATAATTTGTGCCATTTTTACTCGAAAAAGAGCGATTTTCGTTTGGAAATTGATGAAAAATCGTCATTTTCAAGCGAAAATCATGTTAATGGGCAAAAAATCATATCTCGGTGAAGAATTGAGATAGAGACATGTTTCTCGGCTTCAATTGAGCTTCACAGAGTCTATTTGCAGGGAAAAAATCAGCATTTTATTCCCATGGAGCCAAGAAGACAAATTCTTCGCTACAGATTGATGTTAAAACATTGATTTTTTCCAACTCGTGGTCAAAAAGTGAAAATTGCATTCTCGCGATAAATTGAGACGTTGGAACGTGTTTGCTCTTCGTTTCAGCTTACCAAACTGTGTGGCTGGAAAGAAATCATAATTTGTGCCATTTTTACTCGATCAAGAGCGATTTTCGTTTGGAAATTGATGAAAAATTGTCATTTTCAAGCAAAAATCATGGTAATGGGCAAAAAATCATATCTCGGTGAAAAATTGAGATAGAGACATGTTTCTCGGCTTAAATTGAGCTTCACAGAGTCCATTTGCAGGGAAAAATTCAGCATTTCATTCGCATGGAGCCAAGAAGACAAATTCTTCGCTACAAATTGATGTTAAAACTTTGATTTTTTTCAACTCGTGGTCAAAAAGTGAAAATGACATTCTCGCGATAAATTGAGACGTTGGCACGTATTTGCTCTTCGTTCCAGCTTATCAAACTGTGTGTCTGGAAAAAAGAACATAATGTGTGCCATTTTTACTCGAAAAAGAGCGATTTTCGTTTGGAAATTGATGAAAAATCGTCAGTTTCAACCAAAAATCATGGTAATGGGCAAAACATCATATCTCGGTGAAAAATTGAGATAGAGACATGTTTTTCGGCTTAAATTGAGCTTCGCAGAGTCTATTTGCAGGAAAAAAATCAGCATTATATTCCCATGGAGCCAAGAAGACAAGTTCTTCGCTACACATTGATGTTAAAACTTTGATTTTTTCAAACTCGTAATCAAAAAGTAAAAATTGCATTCTCGCGATAATGTGAGACGTTGGCACGTGTTTGCTCTTCCCTTCAGCTTATCAAACTGTGTGGCTGGGAAAAAAAATCATAATTTGTGCTATTTTTACTCGAAGAAGAGCGATTTTCGTTTGAAAATGGATGAAAAATCGTCATTTTCAAGCAAAAATCATGGTAATGGGCAAAAAATCATATCTCGGTGAAAAATGCAGACAGAGACATGTTTCTCGGCTTGAATTGAGCTTCACAGAGTCTATTTGCAGGGAAAAATTCAGCATTTTATTCTCATGGAGCCAAGGAGACAAATTCTTCGCTACAAATTGATGTTTAAACTTTGATTTTTTCCAACTCGTGGTCAAAAAGTGAAAATTGCATTCTCGCGATAAATTGAGACGTTGGAACGTGTTTGCTCTTCGTTTCAGCTTACCAAACTGTGTGGCTGGAAAGAAATCATAATTTGTGCCATTTTTACTCGATGAAGAGCGATTTTCGTTTGGAAATGGATGAAGAATCGTCATTTTCAAGCAAAAATCATGGTAATGGGCAAAAAATCATATCTCGGTGAAAAACTGAGATAGAGACATGTTTCTTGGCTTAAGATGAGCTTCAAAGAGTGTCTTTGCAGGAAAAAAATCAGCATTTTATTCCCATGGAGCCAAGAAGACAAATTCTTCGCTACAAATTGATGTTAAAACTTTGATTTTTTCAAACTCGTGTTCAAAAAATAAAAATTGCATTCTCGCGATAATGTGAGACGTTGGCACGTGTTTGCTCTTCCCTTCAGCTTATCAAACTGTGTGGCTGGGAAAAAAAATCATAATTTGTGCCATTTTTACTCGGAGAAAAGCGATTTTCGTTTGGAAATTGATGAAAAATCGTCATTTTCAAGCAAAAATCATGGTAATGGGCAAACCATCCTATGTCGGTGAAAAATGAAGATAGAGACATGTTTCTCAGCTTAAATTGAGCTTCACATAGTCCATTTGCAGGGAAAAAATTAGCATTTTATTCCCATAGCAGCCAAGAAGACAAATTCTTCGCTACAAATTGATGTTAAAACTTCGACTTTTTCCAACTCGTGGTCAAAAAGTGAAAATTGCATTCTCGCGATAAATTGAGACGTTGAAACGTGTTTGCTCTTCGTTTCAGCTTATCAAACTGTGTGGCTGGAAAGAAATCATAATTTGTGCCATTTTTACTCGATGAAGAGCGATTTTCGTTTGGAAATTGATGAAAAATTGTCATTTTCAAGCAAAAATCATGGTAATGGGCAAAAAATCATATCTCGGTGAAAAATGCAGACAGAGACATGTTTCTCGGCTTGAATTGAGCTTCACAGAGTCTATTTGCAGGGAAAAATTCAGCATTTTATTCTCATGGAGCCAAGGAGACAAATTCTTCGCTACAAATTGATGTTTAAACTTTGATTTTTTCCAACTCGTGGTCAAAAAGTGAAAATTGCATTCTCGCGATAATGTGAGACGTTGCCACGTGTTCACTCTCCGTTTCAGCTTATCAAACTGTGTGGCTGGAAAAAAATCATAATTTGTGCCATTTTTACTCGAAGAAGAGCGATTTTCGTTGGTAAATTGATGAAAAATTGTCATTTTCAAGCAAAAATCATGGTAATGGGCAAAAAATCATATCTCGGTGAAAAATTGAGATAGAGACATGTTTCTCGGCTTGAATTGAGCTTCACAGAGTCTATTTGCAGGGAAAAATTCAGCATTTTATTCTCATGGAGCCAAGAAGACAAATTCTTCGCTACAAATTGATGTTTAAACTTTGATTATTTCCAACTCGTGGTCAAAAAGTGAAAATTGCATTCTCGCGATAAATTGAGACGTTGGCACGTGTTTGCTCTTCCCTTAAGCTTATCAAACTGTGTGGCTGGGAAAAAAAATCATAATTTGTGCCATTTTTACTCGAAGAAGAGCGATTTTCGTTTGAAAATTGATGAAAAGTCGTCATTTTCAAGCGAAAATCATGGTAATGGGCAAAAAATCATATCTCGGTGAAAAAATGAGACAGAGACATGTTTCTCGGCTTGAATTGAGCTTCACAGAGTCTATTTGCAAGGAAAAAATCAGCATTTTATTCCCATGGAGCCAAGAAGACAAATTCTTCGCTACAAATTGATGTTAAAACTTTGATTTTTTTCAACTCGTGGTCAAAAAGTGAAAATGGCATTCTCGCGATAAATTGAGACTTTGGCACGTATTTGCTTTTCGTTCCAGCTTATCAAACTGTGTGTCCGGAAAAAAGAACATAATTTGTGCCATTTTTACTCGAAAAAGAGCGATTTTCGTTTGGAAATTGATGAAAAATCGTCATTTTCGAGCAAAAGTCATGGTAATGGACAAAAAATCATATCATGGTGAAAAATTGAGATAGAGACATGTTTCTTGGCTTAAATTGAGCTTCACAGAGTCTTTTTGCAGGAAAAAAATCAGCATTTTATTCCCATGGAGCCAAGAAGACAAATTCTTCGCTACAAATTGATGTTAAGACATTGATTTTTTCAAACTCGTGGTCAAAAAGTAAAAATTGCATTCTCGCGATAATGTGAGACATTGGCACGTGTTTGCTCTTCCCTTCAGCTTATCAAACTGTGTGGCTGGGAAAAAAAATCATAATTTGTGCCATTTTTACTCGATAAAGAGCGATTTTCGTTTGGAAATTGATGAAAAATTGTCATTTTCAAGCAAAAATCATGGTAATGGGCAAAAAATCACATCTCGGTGAAAAATTGAGATAGAGACATGTTTCTCGGCTTGAATTGAGCTTCACAGAGTCTATTTGCAGGGAAAAATTCAGCATTTTATTCTCATGGAGCCAAGAAGACAAATTCTTCGCTACAAATTGATGTTTAAACTTTGATTATTTCCAACTCGTGGTCAAAAAGTGAAAATTGCATTCTCGCGATAAATTGAGACGTTGGCACGTGTTTGCTCTTCCCTTAAGCTTATCAAACTGTGTGGCTGGGAAAAAAAATCATAATTTGTGCCATTTTTACTCGAAGAAGAGCGATTTTCGTTTGAAAATTGATGAAAAGTCGTCATTTTCAAGCGAAAATCATGGTAATGGGCGAAAAATCATATCTCGGTGAAAAAATGAGACAGAGACATGTTTCTCGGCTTGAATTGAGCTTCACAGAGTCTATTTGCAGGGAAAAATTCAGCATTTTATTCTCATGGAGCCAAGAAGACAAATTCTTCGCTACAGATTGATGTTAAAACATTGATTTTTTCCAACTCGTGGTCAAAAAGTGAAAATTGCATTCTCGCGATAAATTGAGACGTTGGAACGTGTTTGCTCTTCGTTTCAGCTTATCAAACTGTGTGGCTGGGAAAAAAAATCATAATTTGTGCCATTTTTACTCGAAGAAGAGCGATTTCCGTTTAAAAATTGATGAAAAATCGTCATTTTCAAGCAAAAATCATGGTAATGGGCAAAAAATGATATCTCGGTGAAAAATGCAGACAGAGACATGTTTCTCGGCTTGAATTAAGCTTCACAGAGTCTATTTGCAGGGAAAAGTTCAGCATTTTATTCTCATGGAGCCAAGAAGACAAATTCTTCGCTACAAATTGATGTTTAAACTTAGATTTTTTCCAACTCGTGGTCAAAAAGTGAAAATTGCATTCTCGCGATAAATTGAGACGTTGGCACGTGTTTGCTCTTCGTTTCAGCTTATAAAACTGTGTGGCTGGAATAAAAATCATAATTTGTGCCATTTTTACTCGAAAAAGAGCGATTTTCGTTTGTAAATTGATGAAAAATTGTCATTTTCAAGCAAAAATCATGGTAATGGGCAAAAAATCATATCTCGGTGAAAAATTGAGATAGAGACATGATTCTCGGCTTTAATTGAGCTTCACAGAGTCTATTTGCTGGGAAAAATTCAGCATTTTATTCTCATGGAGCCAAGAAGATAAATTCTTTGCTACAAATTGATGTTTAAACTTTAATTTTTTCCAACTCGTGATCAAAAAGTGAAAATTGCATTCTCGCGATAAATTGAGACGTTGGCACGTATTTGCTCTTCGTTCCAGCTTATCAAACTGTGTGTCTGGAAAAAAGAACATAATTTGTGCCATTTTTACTCGAAAAAGAGCGATTTTCGTTTGGAAATTGATGAAAAATCGTCATTTTCAAGCGAAAATCATGGTAATGGGCAAAAAATCATATCTCGGTGAAAAATGCAGACAGAGACATGTTTCTCGGCTTGAATTGAGCTTCACAGAGTCTATTTGCAGGGAAAAATTCAGCATTTTATTCTCATGGAGCCAAGGAGACAAATTCTTCGCTACAAATTGATGTTTAAACTTTGATTTTTTCCAACTCGTGGTCAAAAAGTGAAAATTGCATTCTCGCGATAAATTGAGACGTTGGAACGTGTTTGCTCTTCGTTTCAGCTTACCAAACTGTGTGGCTGGAAAGAAATCATAATTTGTGCCATTTTTACTCGATGAAGAGCGATTTTCGTTTGGAAATGGATGAAGAATCGTCATTTTCAAGCAAAAATCATGGTAATGGGCAAAAAATCATATCTCGGTGAAAAACTGAGATAGAGACATGTTTCTTGGCTTAAGATGAGCTTCAAAGAGTGTCTTTGCAGGAAAAAAATCAGCATTTTATTCCCATGGAGCCAAGAAGACAAATTCTTCGCTACAAATTGATGTTAAAACTTTGATTTTTTCAAACTCGTGTTCAAAAAATAAAAATTGCATTCTCGCGATAATGTGAGACGTTGGCACGTGTTTGCTCTTCCCTTCAGCTTATCAAACTGTGTGGCTGGGAAAAAAAATCATAATTTGTGCCATTTTTACTCGGAGAAAAGCGATTTTCGTTTGGAAATTGATGAAAAATCGTCATTTTCAAGCAAAAATCATGGTAATGGGCAAACCATCCTATGTCGGTGAAAAATGAAGATAGAGACATGTTTCTCAGCTTAAATTGAGCTTCACATAGTCCATTTGCAGGGAAAAAATTAGCATTTTATTCCCATAGCAGCCAAGAAGACAAATTCTTCGCTACAAATTGATGTTAAAACTTCGACTTTTTCCAACTCGTGGTCAAAAAGTGAAAATTGCATTCTCGCGATAAATTGAGACGTTGAAACGTGTTTGCTCTTCGTTTCAGCTTATCAAACTGTGTGGCTGGAAAAAAATCATAATTTGTGCCACTTTTACTCGAAGAAGAGCGATTTTTGTTTGAAAATTGATGAAAAATCGTCATTTTCAAGCAAAAATCATGGTAATGGGCAAAAAATCATATCTCGGTGGAAAATTGAGATAGAGACATGTTTTTCGGCTCAAATTGAGCTTCACAGAGTCTTATTGCAGGAAAAAAATCAGCATTTTATTCCCATGGAGCCAAGAAGACTAATTCATCGCTACAAATTGATGTTAAAACTTCGACTTTTTCCAACTCGTGGTCAAAAAGTGAAAATTGCATTCTCGCGATAAATTGAGACGTTGAAACGTGTTTGCTCTTCGTTTCAGCTTATCAAACTGTGTGGCTGGAAAAAAATCATAATTTGTGCCACTTTTACTCGAAGAAGAGCGATTTTTGTTTGAAAATTGATGAAAAATCGTCATTTTCAAGCAAAAATCATGGTAATGGGCAAAAAATCATATCTCGGTGAAAAATTGAGATAGAGACATGTTTTTCGGCTTAAATCGAGCTTCACAGAGTCTTATTGCAGGAAAAAAATCAGCATTTTATTCCCATGGAGCCAAGAAGATAAATTCATCGCTACAAATTGATGTTAAAACTTTGATTTTTTCCAACTCGCGGTCAAAAAGTGAAATTTGCATTCTCGCGATAAATTAAGACGTTGGAACGTGTTTGCTCTTCGTTTCAGCTTATTAAACTGTGTGGCTGGAAAGAAATCATAATTTGTGCCATTTTTACTCGATGAAGAGCGATTTTCGTTTGGAAATTGATGAAAAATTGTCATTTTCAAGCAAAAATCATGGTAATGGGCAAAAAATCATATCTCGGTGAAAAATTGAGATAGAGACATGTTTCTCGGCTTAAATTGAGCTTCACATAGTGTCTTTGCAGGGAAAAATTCAGCATTTTATTCTCCTGGAGCCAAAAAGACAAATTCTTCGCTACAAATTGATGTTTAAACTTTGATTTTTTCCAACTCGTGGTCAAAAAGTGAAATTTGCATTCTCGCGATAAATTAAGACGTTGAAACGTGTATGCTCTTCGTTTCAGCTTATCAAACTGTGTGGCTGGAAAAAAAAATCATAATTTGAGCCATTTTTACTCGAAGAAGAGCGATTTTCGTTTGAAAATTGATGAAAAGTCGTCATTTTCAAGCAAAAATCATGGTAATAGGCAAAAAATCATATCTCGGTGAAAAATTGAGAGTGAGACATGTTTCTCGGCTTAAATTGAGCTTCACACAGTATATTTGCAGGGAAAAAATCAGCATTTTATTCCCATGGAGCCAAGAAGACAAATTCTTCGCTACAAATTGATGTTAAAACTTTGATTTTTTCCAACTCGTGGTCAAAAAGTGAAAATTGCATTCTCGCGATAATGTGAGACGTTGCCACGTGTTTACTCTTCTTTTCAGCTTATCAAACTGTGTGGCTGGAAAAAAATTATAATTTGTGCCATTTTTACTCTGAGAAAAGCGATTTTTGTTTGAAAATTGATGAAAAATCGTCATTTTCAAGCAAAAATCATGGTAATGGGCAAAAAATCATATCTCGGTGAAAAATTGAGACAGAGACATGTTTCTCGGCTTAAATCGAGCTTCACAGAGTCTTATTGCAGGAAAAAAATCAGCATTTTATTCCCATGGAGCCAAGAAGATAAATTCATCGCTACAAATTGATGTTAAAACTTTGATTTTTTCCAACTCGCGGTCAAAAAGTGAAATTTGCATTCTCGCGATAAATTAAGACGTTGGAACGTGTTTGCTCTTCGTTTCAGCTTATTAAACTGTGTGGCTGGAAAGAAATCATAATTTGTGCCATTTTTACTCGATGAAGAGCGATTTTCGTTTGGAAATTGATGAAAAATTGTCATTTTCAAGCAAAAATCATGGTAATGGGCAAAAAATCATATCTCGGTGAAAAATTGAGATAGAGACATGTTTCTCGGCTTAAATTGAGCTTCACATAGTGTCTTTGCAGGGAAAAATTCAGCATTTTATTCTCCTGGAGCCAAAAAGACAAATTCTTCGCTACAAATTGATGTTTAAACTTTGATTTTTTCCAACTCGTGGTCAAAAAGTGAAATTTGCATTCTCGCGATAAATTAAGACGTTGAAACGTGTATGCTCTTCGTTTCAGCTTATCAAACTGTGTGGCTGGAAAAAAAAATCATAATTTGAGCCATTTTTACTCGAAGAAGAGCGATTTTCGTTTGAAAATTGATGAAAAGTCGTCATTTTCAAGCAAAAATCATGGTAATAGGCAAAAAATCATATCTCGGTGAAAAATTGAGAGTGAGACATGTTTCTCGGCTTAAATTGAGCTTCACACAGTATATTTGCAGGGAAAAAATCAGCATTTTATTCCCATGGAGCCAAGAAGACAAATTCTTCGCTACAAATTGATGTTAAAACTTTGATTTTTTCCAACTCGTGGTCAAAAAGTGAAAATTGCATTCTCGCGATAATGTGAGACGTTGCCACGTGTTTACTCTTCTTTTCAGCTTATCAAACTGTGTGGCTGGAAAAAAATTATAATTTGTGCCATTTTTACTCTGAGAAAAGCGATTTTTGTTTGAAAATTGATGAAAAATCGTCATTTTCAAGCAAAAATCATGGTAATGGGCAAAAAATCATATCTCGGTGAAAAATTGAGACAGAGACATGTTTCTCGGCTTAAATTGAGCTTCACAGAGTCTATTTGCAGGCAAAAAATAAGCATTTTATTCCCATGGAGCCAAGAAGATAAATTCTTCGCTACAAATTGATGTTAAAACTTTGATTTTTTCCAATTCGTGGTCAAAAAGTGAAAATTGCATTCTCGCGATAATGTGAGACGTTGGCACGTGTTTGCTCTTCCCTTCAGCTTATCAAACTGTGTGGCTGGGAAAAAAAATCATAATTTGTGCCATTATTACACGAAGAAGAGCGATTTTCGTTAGAAAATTGATGAAAAGTCGTCATTTTCAAGCAAAAATCATGGTAATAGGCAAAAAATCATATCTCGGTGAAAAATTGAGAGTGAGACATGTTTCTCGGCTTAAATTGAGCTTCACAGAGTCTATTTGCAGGGAATAAATCAGCATTTTATTCCCATGGAGCCAAGAAGACTAATTCATCGCTACAAATTGATGTTAAAACTTCGACTTTTTCCAACTCGTGGTCAAAAAGTGAAAATTGCATTCTCGCGATAAATTGAGACGTTGAAACGTGTTTGCTCTTCGTTTCAGCTTACCAAACTGTGTGGCTGGAAAAAAATCATAATTTGTGCCACTTTTACTCGAAGAAGAGCGATTTTTGTTTGAAAATTGATGAAAAATCGTCATTTTCAAGCAAAAATCATGGTAATGGGCAAAAAATCATATCTCGGTGAAAAATTGAGATAGAGACATGTTTTTCGGCTTAAATCGAGCTTCACAGAGTCTTATTGCAGGAAAAAAATCAGCATTTTATTCCCATGGAGCCAAGAAGATAAATTCATCGCTACAAATTGATGTTAAAACTTTGATTTTTTCCAACTCGCGGTCAAAAAGTGAAATTTGCATTCTCGCGATAAATTAAGACGTTGGAACGTGTTTGCTCTTCGTTTCAGCTTATTAAACTGTGTGGCTGGAAAGAAATCATAATTTGTGCCATTTTTACTCGATGAAGAGCGATTTTCGTTTGGAAATTGATGAAAAATTGTCATTTTCAAGCAAAAATCATGGTAATGGGCAAAAAATCATATCTCGGTGAAAAATTGAGATAGAGACATGTTTCTCGGCTTAAATTGAGCTTCACATAGTGTCTTTGCAGGGAAAAATTCAGCATTTTATTCTCCTGGAGCCAAAAAGACAAATTCTTCGCTACAAATTGATGTTTAAACTTTGATTTTTTCCAACTCGTGGTCAAAAAGTGAAATTTGCATTCTCGCGATAAATTAAGACGTTGAAACGTGTATGCTCTTCGTTTCAGCTTATCAAACTGTGTGGCTGGAAAAAAAAATCATAATTTGAGCCATTTTTACTCGAAGAAGAGCGATTTTCGTTTGAAAATTGATGAAAAGTCGTCATTTTCAAGCAAAAATCATGGTAATAGGCAAAAAATCATATCTCGGTGAAAAATTGAGAGTGAGACATGTTTCTCGGCTTAAATTGAGCTTCACACAGTATATTTGCAGGGAAAAAATCAGCATTTTATTCCCATGGAGCCAAGAAGACAAATTCTTCGCTACAAATTGATGTTAAAACTTTGATTTTTTCCAACTCGTGGTCAAAAAGTGAAAATTGCATTCTCGCGATAATGTGAGACGTTGCCACGTGTTTACTCTTCTTTTCAGCTTATCAAACTGTGTGGCTGGAAAAAAATTATAATTTGTGCCATTTTTACTCTGAGAAAAGCGATTTTTGTTTGAAAATTGATGAAAAATCGTCATTTTCAAGCAAAAATCATGGTAATGGGCAAAAAATCATATCTCGGTGAAAAATTGAGACAGAGACATGTTTCTCGGCTTAAATTGAGCTTCACAGAGTCTATTTGCAGGCAAAAAATAAGCATTTTATTCCCATGGAGCCAAGAAGATAAATTCTTCGCTACAAATTGATGTTAAAACTTTGATTTTTTCCAATTCGTGGTCAAAAAGTGAAAATTGCATTCTCGCGATAATGTGAGACGTTGGCACGTGTTTGCTCTTCCCTTCAGCTTATCAAACTGTGTGGCTGGGAAAAAAAATCATAATTTGTGCCATTATTACACGAAGAAGAGCGATTTTCGTTTGAAAATTCATGAAAAATCGTCATTTTCAAGCAAAAATCATGGTAATGGGCAAAACATCCTATGTCGGTGAAAAATTGAGATAGAGACATGTTTTTCGGCTTAAATTGAGCTTCGCAGAGTCTATTTGCAGGAAAAAAATCAGCATTATATTCCCATGGAGCCAAGAAGACAAATTCTTCGCGACAAATTGATGTTTAAACTTTGATTTTTTCAAACTCGTGGTCAAAAAGTGAAAATTGCATTCTCGCGATAAATTGAGACGTTGGCACTTGGTTGCTCTTCGTTTCAGCTGATCAAACTGTGTGGCTGGAATAAAAATCATAATTTGTGCCATTTTTACTCGAAGAAGAGCGATTTTCGTTTGCAAACTGATGAAAAATCGTCATGTTCAAGCAAAAATCATGGTAATGGGCAAAACATCCTATGTCGGTGAAAAATTAAGATAGAGACATGTTTCTCAGCTTAAATTGAGCTTCACGGAGTCTATTTGCAGGGAAAAAATCAGCATTTTATTCCCATGGAGCCAAGAAGACAAATTCTTCGCTACAAATTGATGTTAAAACTTTGATTTTTTCCAACTCGTGGTCAAAAAGTGAAATTTGCATTCTCGCGATAAATTAAGACGTTGGAACGTGTATGCTCTTCGTTTCAGCTTATCAAACTGTGTGGCTGGAAAAAAAATCATAATTTGTGCCATTTTTATTCGAAGAAGAGCGATTTTCGTTAGAAAATTGATGAAAAGTCGTCATTTTCAAGCAAAAATCATGGTAATAGGCAAAAAATCATATCTCGGTGAAAAATTGAGAGTGAGACATGTTTCTCGGCTTAAATTGAGCTTCACAGAGTCTATTTGCAGGGAATAAATCAGCATTTTATTCCCATGGAGCCAAGAAGACAAATTCTTCGCTACAAATTGATGTTAAAACTTTGATTTTTTCCAACTCGTGGTCAAAAAGTGAAAATTGCATTCACGCGATAAATTGAGACGTTGGTACGAGTTTGCTCTTCGTTTCAGCTTATCAAACTGTGTGGCTGGAAAAAAATCATAATTTGTGCCATTTTTACTCGAAGAAGAGCGATTTTCGTTTGAAAATTGATGAAAAATCGTCATTTTCAAGCAAAAATCATATCTCTGTGAAAAATTGAGATATAGACATGTTTCTCGGCTTTAATTGAGCTTTACAGAGTCTATTTGCAGGGAAAAAATCAGCATTTTATTCCCATGGAGCCAAGAAGACTAATTCTTCGCTACAAATTGATGTTGAAACTTCGATTTTTTCCAACACGTGGTCAAAAAGTGAAAATTGCATTCTCGCGATATTGTGAGACGTTGCCACGTGTTTACTCTTCGTTTCAGCTTATCAAACTGTGTGGCTGGAAAAAAATTATAATTTGTGCCATTTTTACTCGGAGAAAAGCGATTTTCGTTTTAAAATTGATGAAAAATCGTCATTTTCAAGCAAAAATCATGGTAATGGGCAAAAAATCATATCTCGGTGAAAAATTGAGACAGAGACATGATTCTTGGCTTAAATTGAGCTTCACAGAGTCTCTTCGCAGGGAAAAAATCAGCATTCATTCTCCTGGAGCCAAGAAGACTAATTCTTCGCTACAAATTGATGTTAAAACTTCGATTTTTTCCAACTCGTGGTCAAAAAGTGAAAATCGCATTCTCGCGATAAATTGAGACGTTGGAACGTGTTTGCTCTTCGTTTCAGCTTATCAAACTGTGTGGCTGGAAAGAAATCATAATTTGTGCCATTTTTACTCGATGAAGAGCGATTTTCGTTCGGAAATTGATGAAAAATTGTCATTTTCAAGCAAAAATCATGGTAATGGGCAAAAAATCATATCTCGGTGAAAAATTGAGATAGAGACATGTTTCTCGGCTTAAATTGAGCTTCACAGAGTCTATTTGCAGGGAAAAATTCAGCATTTTATTCTCATGGAGCCAAGAAGACAAATTCTTCGCTACAAATTGATGTTTAAACTTTGATTATTTCCAACTCGTGGTCAAAAAGTGAAAATTGCATTCTCGCGATAAATTGAGACGTTGGCACGTGTTTGCTCTTCCCTTAAGCTTATCAAACTGTGTGGCTGGGAAAAAAAATCATAATTTGTGCCATTTTTACTCGATGAAGAGCGATTTTCGTTTGGAAATTGATGAAAAGTCGTCATTTTCAAGCAAAAATCATGGTAATAGGCAAAAAATCATATCTCGGTGAAAAAATTAGACAGAGACATGTTTCTCGGCTTAAATTGAGCTTCACAGAGTCTATTTGCAGGGAAAAAATCAGCATTTTATTCCCATGGAGCCAAGAAGACAAATTCTTCGCTACAAATTGATGTTAAAACTTAGATTTTTTTCAACTCGTGGTCAAAAAGTGAAAATGGCATTCTCGCGATAAATTGAGACTTTGGCACGTATTTGCTTTTCGTTCCAGCTTATCAAACTGTGTGTCTGGAAAAAAAAACATAATTTGTGCCATTTTTACTCGAAAAAGAGCGATTTTCGTTTGGAAATTGATGAAAAATCGTCATTTTCAAGCAAAAGTCATGGTAATGGACAAAAAATCATATCTCGGTGAAAAATTGAGATAGAGACATGTTTCTCGGCTTAAATTGAGCTTCGCAGAGTCTATTTGCAGGAAAAAATTAGCATTTTATTCCCATGGAGCCAAGAAGAGAAATTCTTCGCTACAAATTGATGTTAAATTTTGATTTTTTCCAACTCGTGGTCAAAAAGTGAAAATTGCATTCTCGCGATAAATTGAGACGTTGGAACGTGTTTGCTCTTCGTTTCAGCTTATCAAACTGTGTGGCTGGAAAGAAATCATAATTTGTGCACTTTTTACTCGATGAAGAGCGAGTTTCGTTTGGAAATTGATGAAAAATTGTCATTTTCAAGCAAAAATCATGGTAATAGGCAAAAAATCATATCTTGGTGAAAAATTGAGATAGAGACATGTTTCTCAGCTTAAATTGAGCTTCATAGAGTCTATTTGCAGGGAAAAATTCAGCATTCTATTGCCATGGAGCCAAGAAGACAAATTCTTCGCTACACATTGATGTTAAAACTTTGATTTTTTCAAACTCGTGGTCAAAAAGTAAAAATTGCATTCTCGCGATAATGTAAGACGTTGGCACGTGTTTGCTCTTCCCTTCAGCTTATCAAACTGTGTGGCTGGGAAAAAAATCATAATTTGTGCCATTTTTACTCGAAGAAGAGCAATTTTCGTTTGAAAATGGATGAAAAATCGTCATTTTCAAGCAAAAATCATTGTAATGGGCAAAAAATCATATCTCGGTGAAAAATTGAGATAGAAACATGTTTCTCGGCTTAAATTGAGCTTTGCAGAGTCTATTTGCAGGGAAAAAATCAGCATTTTATTCCCATGGAGCAAAGAAGACAAATTCTTCGCTACAAATTGATGTTAAATTTTGATTTTTTCCAACTCGTGGTCAAAAAGTGAAAATTGCATTCTCGCGATAAATTGAGACGTTGGAACGTGTTTGCTCTTCGTTTCAGCTTATCAAACTGTGTGGCTGGGGAAAAAATCATAATTTGTGCCATTTTTACTCGAAGAAGAGCGATTTTCGTTTGAAAATGGATGAAAAATCGTCATTTTCAAGCAAAAATCATGGTAATGGGCAAAAAATCATATCTCGGTGAAAAATGCAGACAGAGACATGTTTCTCGGCTTGAATTGAGCTTCACAGAGTCTATTTGCTGGGAAAAATTCAGCATTTTATTCTCATGGAGCCAAGAAGACAAATTCTTCGCTACAAATTGATGTTTAAACTTTGATTTTTTCCAACTCGTGGTCAAAAAGTGAAAATTGCATTCTCGCGATAAATTGAGACGTTGGAACGTGTTTGCTCTTCGTTTCAGCTTATCAAACTGTGTGGCTGGGGAAAAAATCATAATTTGTGCCATTTTTACTCGAAGAAGAGCGATTTTCGTTTGAAAATGGATGAAAAATCGTCATTTTCAAGCAAAAATCATGGTAATGGGCAAAAAATCATATCTCGGTGAAAAATGCAGACAAAGACATGTTTCTCGGCTTGAATTGAGCTTCACAGAGTCTATTTGCAGGGAAAAATTCAGCATTTTATTCTCATGGAGCCAAGGAGACAAATTCTTCGCTACAAATTGATGTTTAAACTTTGATTTTTTCCAACTCGTGGTCAAAAAGTGAAAATTGCATTCTCGCGATAATGTGAGACGTTGCCACGTGTTTACTCTCCGTTTCAGCTTATCAAACTGTGTGGCTGGAAAAAAATCATAATTTGTGCCATTTTTACTCGAAGAAGAGCGATTTTCGTTGGTAAATTGATGAAAAATTGTCATTTTCAAGCAAAAATCATGGTAATGGGCAAAAAATCATATCTCGGTGAAAAATTGAGATAGAGACATGTTTCTCGGCTTGAATTGAGCTTCACAGAGTCTATTTGCAGGGAAAAATTCAGCATTTTATTCTCATGGAGCCAAGAAGACAAATTCTTCGCTACAAATTGATGTTTAAACTTTGATTATTTCCAACTCGTGGTCAAAAAGTGAAAATTGCATTCTCGCGATAAATTGAGACGTTGGCACGTGTTTGCTCTTCCCTTAAGCTTATCAAACTGTGTGGCTGGGAAAAAAAATCATAATTTGTGCCATTTTTACTCGAAGAAGAGCGATTTTCGTTTGAAAATTGATGAAAAGTCGTCATTTTCGAGCAAAAGTCATGGTAATGGACAAAAAATCATATCTCGGTGAAAAATTGAGATAGAGACATGTTTCTTGGCTTAAATTGAGCTTCACAGAGTCTTTTTGCAGGAAAAAAATCAGCATTTTATTCCCATGGAGCCAAGAAGACAAATTCTTCGCTACAAATTGATGTTAAAACTTTGATTTTTTTCAACTCGTGGTCAAAAAGTGAAAATGGCATTCTCGCGATAAATTGAGACTTTGGCACGTATTTGCTTTTCGTTCCAGCTTATCAAACTGTGTATCCGGAAAAAAGAACATAATTTGTGCCATTTTTACTCGAAAAAGAGCGATTTTCGTTTGGAAATTGATGAAAAATCGTCATTTTCGAGCAAAAGTCATGGTAATGGACAAAAAATCATATCTCGGTGAAAAATTGAGATAGAGACATGTTTCTTGGCTTAAATTGAGCTTCACAGAGTCTTTTTGCAGGAAAAAAATCAGCATTTTATTCCCATGGAGCCAAGAAGACAAATTCTTCGCTACAAATTGATGTTGAAACTTCGATTTTTTCCAACTCGTGGTCAAAAAGTAAAAATTGCATTCTCGCGATAATGTGAGACATTGGCACGTGTTTGCTCTTCCCTTCAGCTTATCAAACTGTGTGGCTGGGAAAAAAAATCATAATTTGTGCCATTTTTACTCGATAAAGAGCGATTTTCGTTTGGAAATTGATGAAAAATTGTCATTTTCAAGCAAAAATCATGGTAATGGGCAAAAAATCACATCTCGGTGAAAAATTGAGATAGAGACATGTTTCTCGGCTTGAATTGAGCTTCACAGAGTCTATTTGCAGGGAAAAATTCAGCATTTTATTCTCATGGAGCCAAGAAGACAAATTCTTCGCTACAAATTGATGTTTAAACTTTGATTATTTCCAACTCGTGGTCAAAAAGTGAAAATTGCATTCTCGCGATAAATTGAGACGTTGGCACGTGTTTGCTCTTCCCTTAAGCTTATCAAACTGTGTGGCTGGGAAAAAAAATCATAATTTGTGCCATTTTTACTCGAAGAAGAGCGATTTTCGTTCGAAAATTGATGAAAAGTCGTCATTTTCAAGCGAAAATCATGCTAATGGGCGAAAAATCATATCTCGGTGAAAAAATGAGACAGAGACATGTTTCTCGGCTTGAATTGAGCTTCACAGAGTCTATTTGCAGGGAAAAATTCAGCATTTTATTCTCATGGAGCCAAGAAGACAAATTCTTCGCTACAAATTGATGTTTAAACTTAGATTTTTTCCAACTCGTGGTCAAAAAGTGAAAATTGCATTCTCGCGATAAATTAAGACGTTGGCACGTGTTTGCTCTTCGTTTCAGCTTATAAAACTGTGTGGCTGGAATAAAAATCATAATTTGTGCCATTTTTACTCGAAAAAGAGCGATTTTCGTTTGTAAATTGATGAAAAATTGTCATTTTCAAGCAAAAATCATGGTAATGGGCAAAAAATCATATCTCGGTGAAAAATTGAGATAGAGACATGATTCTCGGCTTTAATTGAGCTTCACAGAGTCTATTTGCAGGGAAAAATTCAGCATTTTATTCTCATGGAGCCAAGAAGATAAATTCTTTGCTACAAATTGATGTTTAAACTTTAATTTTTTCCAACTCGTGATCAAAAAGTGAAAATTGCATTCTCGCGATAAATTGAGACGTTGGCACGTATTTGCTCTTCGTTCCAGCTTATCAAACTGTGTGTCTGGAAAATAGAACATAATTTGTGCCATTTTTACTCGAAAAAGAGCGATTTTCGTTTGGAAATTGATGAAAAATCGTCATTTTCAAGCGAAAATCATGTTAATGGGCAAAAAATCATATCTCGGTGAAGAATTGAGATAGAGACATGTTTCTCGGCTTCAATTGAGCTTCACAGAGTCTATTTGCAGGGAAAAAATCAGCATTTTATTCCCATGGAGCCAAGAAGACAAATTCTTCGCTACAGATTGATGTTAAAACATTGATTTTTTCCAACTCGTGGTCAAAAAGTGAAAATTGCATTCTCGCGATAAATTGAGACGTTGGAACGTGTTTGCTCTTCGTTTCAGCTTACCAAACTGTGTGGCTGGAAAGAAATCATAATTTGTGCCATTTTTACTCGATCAAGAGCGATTTTCGTTTGGAAATTGATGAAAAATTGTCATTTTCAAGCAAAAATCATGGTAATGGGCAAAAAATCATATCTCGGTGAAAAATTGAGATAGAGACATGTTTCTCGGCTTAAATTGAGCTTCACAGAGTCCATTTGCAGGGAAAAATTCAGCATTTCATTCGCATGGAGCCAAGAAGACAAATTCTTCGCTACAAATTGATGTTAAAACTTTGATTTTTTTCAACTCGTGGTCAAAAAGTGAAAATGACATTCTCGCGATAAATTGAGACGTTGGCACGTATTTGCTCTTCGTTCCAGCTTATCAAACTGTGTGTCTGGAAAAAAGAACATAATGTGTGCCATTTTTACTCGAAAAAGAGCGATTTTCGTTTGGAAATTGATGAAAAATCGTCAGTTTCAACCAAAAATCATGGTAATGGGCAAAACATCATATCTCGGTGAAAAATTGAGATAGAGACATGTTTTTCGGCTTAAATTGAGCTTCGCAGAGTCTATTTGCAGGAAAAAAATCAGCATTATATTCCCATGGAGCCAAGAAGACAAGTTCTTCGCTACACATTGATGTTAAAACTTTGATTTTTTCAAACTCGTAATCAAAAAGTAAAAATTGCATTCTCGCGATAATGTGAGACGTTGGCACGTGTTTGCTCTTCCCTTCAGCTTATCAAACTGTGTGGCTGGGAAAAAAAATCATAATTTGTGCTATTTTTACTCGAAGAAGAGCGATTTTCGTTTGAAAATGGATGAAAAATCGTCATTTTCAAGCAAAAATCATGGTAATGGGCAAAAAATCATATCTCGGTGAAAAATGCAGACAGAGACATGTTTCTCGGCTTGAATTGAGCTTCACAGAGTCTATTTGCAGGGAAAAATTCAGCATTTTATTCTCATGGAGCCAAGGAGACAAATTCTTCGCTACAAATTGATGTTTAAACTTTGATTTTTTCCAACTCGTGGTCAAAAAGTGAAAATTGCATTCTCGCGATAAATTGAGACGTTGGAACGTGTTTGCTCTTCGTTTCAGCTTACCAAACTGTGTGGCTGGAAAGAAATCATAATTTGTGCCATTTTTACTCGATGAAGAGCGATTTTCGTTTGGAAATGGATGAAGAATCGTCATTTTCAAGCAAAAATCATGGTAATGGGCAAAAAATCATATCTCGGTGAAAAACTGAGATAGAGACATGTTTCTTGGCTTAAGATGAGCTTCAAAGAGTGTCTTTGCAGGAAAAAAATCAGCATTTTATTCCCATGGAGCCAAGAAGACAAATTCTTCGCTACAAATTGATGTTAAAACTTTGATTTTTTCAAACTCGTGTTCAAAAAATAAAAATTGCATTCTCGCGATAATGTGAGACGTTGGCACGTGTTTGCTCTTCCCTTCAGCTTATCAAACTGTGTGGCTGGGAAAAAAAATCATAATTTGTGCCATTTTTACTCGGAGAAAAGCGATTTTCGTTTGGAAATTGATGAAAAATCGTCATTTTCAAGCAAAAATCATGGTAATGGGCAAACCATCCTATGTCGGTGAAAAATGAAGATAGAGACATGTTTCTCAGCTTAAATTGAGCTTCACATAGTCCATTTGCAGGGAAAAAATTAGCATTTTATTCCCATAGCAGCCAAGAAGACAAATTCTTCGCTACAAATTGATGTTAAAACTTCGACTTTTTCCAACTCGTGGTCAAAAAGTGAAAATTGCATTCTCGCGATAAATTGAGACGTTGAAACGTGTTTGCTCTTCGTTTCAGCTTATCAAACTGTGTGGCTGGAAAGAAATCATAATTTGTGCCATTTTTACTCGATGAAGAGCGATTTTCGTTTGGAAATTGATGAAAAATTGTCATTTTCAAGCAAAAATCATGGTAATGGGCAAAAAATCATATCTCGGTGAAAAATGCAGACAGAGACATGTTTCTCGGCTTGAATTGAGCTTCACAGAGTCTATTTGCAGGGAAAAATTCAGCATTTTATTCTCATGGAGCCAAGGAGACAAATTCTTCGCTACAAATTGATGTTTAAACTTTGATTTTTTCCAACTCGTGGTCAAAAAGTGAAAATTGCATTCTCGCGATAATGTGAGACGTTGCCACGTGTTCACTCTCCGTTTCAGCTTATCAAACTGTGTGGCTGGAAAAAAATCATAATTTGTGCCATTTTTACTCGAAGAAGAGCGATTTTCGTTGGTAAATTGATGAAAAATTGTCATTTTCAAGCAAAAATCATGGTAATGGGCAAAAAATCATATCTCGGTGAAAAATTGAGATAGAGACATGTTTCTCGGCTTGAATTGAGCTTCACAGAGTCTATTTGCAGGGAAAAATTCAGCATTTTATTCTCATGGAGCCAAGAAGACAAATTCTTCGCTACAAATTGATGTTTAAACTTTGATTATTTCCAACTCGTGGTCAAAAAGTGAAAATTGCATTCTCGCGATAAATTGAGACGTTGGCACGTGTTTGCTCTTCCCTTAAGCTTATCAAACTGTGTGGCTGGGAAAAAAAATCATAATTTGTGCCATTTTTACTCGAAGAAGAGCGATTTTCGTTTGAAAATTGATGAAAAGTCGTCATTTTCAAGCGAAAATCATGGTAATGGGCAAAAAATCATATCTCGGTGAAAAAATGAGACAGAGACATGTTTCTCGGCTTGAATTGAGCTTCACAGAGTCTATTTGCAAGGAAAAAATCAGCATTTTATTCCCATGGAGCCAAGAAGACAAATTCTTCGCTACAAATTGATGTTAAAACTTTGATTTTTTTCAACTCGTGGTCAAAAAGTGAAAATGGCATTCTCGCGATAAATTGAGACTTTGGCACGTATTTGCTTTTCGTTCCAGCTTATCAAACTGTGTGTCCGGAAAAAAGAACATAATTTGTGCCATTTTTACTCGAAAAAGAGCGATTTTCGTTTGGAAATTGATGAAAAATCGTCATTTTCGAGCAAAAGTCATGGTAATGGACAAAAAATCATATCATGGTGAAAAATTGAGATAGAGACATGTTTCTTGGCTTAAATTGAGCTTCACAGAGTCTTTTTGCAGGAAAAAAATCAGCATTTTATTCCCATGGAGCCAAGAAGACAAATTCTTCGCTACAAATTGATGTTAAGACATTGATTTTTTCAAACTCGTGGTCAAAAAGTAAAAATTGCATTCTCGCGATAATGTGAGACATTGGCACGTGTTTGCTCTTCCCTTCAGCTTATCAAACTGTGTGGCTGGGAAAAAAAATCATAATTTGTGCCATTTTTACTCGATAAAGAGCGATTTTCGTTTGGAAATTGATGAAAAATTGTCATTTTCAAGCAAAAATCATGGTAATGGGCAAAAAATCACATCTCGGTGAAAAATTGAGATAGAGACATGTTTCTCGGCTTGAATTGAGCTTCACAGAGTCTATTTGCAGGGAAAAATTCAGCATTTTATTCTCATGGAGCCAAGAAGACAAATTCTTCGCTACAAATTGATGTTTAAACTTTGATTATTTCCAACTCGTGGTCAAAAAGTGAAAATTGCATTCTCGCGATAAATTGAGACGTTGGCACGTGTTTGCTCTTCCCTTAAGCTTATCAAACTGTGTGGCTGGGAAAAAAAATCATAATTTGTGCCATTTTTACTCGAAGAAGAGCGATTTTCGTTTGAAAATTGATGAAAAGTCGTCATTTTCAAGCGAAAATCATGGTAATGGGCGAAAAATCATATCTCGGTGAAAAAATGAGACAGAGACATGTTTCTCGGCTTGAATTGAGCTTCACAGAGTCTATTTGCAGGGAAAAATTCAGCATTTTATTCTCATGGAGCCAAGAAGACAAATTCTTCGCTACAGATTGATGTTAAAACATTGATTTTTTCCAACTCGTGGTCAAAAAGTGAAAATTGCATTCTCGCGATAAATTGAGACGTTGGAACGTGTTTGCTCTTCGTTTCAGCTTATCAAACTGTGTGGCTGGGAAAAAAAATCATAATTTGTGCCATTTTTACTCGAAGAAGAGCGATTTCCGTTTAAAAATTGATGAAAAATCGTCATTTTCAAGCAAAAATCATGGTAATGGGCAAAAAATGATATCTCGGTGAAAAATGCAGACAGAGACATGTTTCTCGGCTTGAATTAAGCTTCACAGAGTCTATTTGCAGGGAAAAGTTCAGCATTTTATTCTCATGGAGCCAAGAAGACAAATTCTTCGCTACAAATTGATGTTTAAACTTAGATTTTTTCCAACTCGTGGTCAAAAAGTGAAAATTGCATTCTCGCGATAAATTGAGACGTTGGCACGTGTTTGCTCTTCGTTTCAGCTTATAAAACTGTGTGGCTGGAATAAAAATCATAATTTGTGCCATTTTTACTCGAAAAAGAGCGATTTTCGTTTGTAAATTGATGAAAAATTGTCATTTTCAAGCAAAAATCATGGTAATGGGCAAAAAATCATATCTCGGTGAAAAATTGAGATAGAGACATGATTCTCGGCTTTAATTGAGCTTCACAGAGTCTATTTGCTGGGAAAAATTCAGCATTTTATTCTCATGGAGCCAAGAAGATAAATTCTTTGCTACAAATTGATGTTTAAACTTTAATTTTTTCCAACTCGTGATCAAAAAGTGAAAATTGCATTCTCGCGATAAATTGAGACGTTGGCACGTATTTGCTCTTCGTTCCAGCTTATCAAACTGTGTGTCTGGAAAAAAGAACATAATTTGTGCCATTTTTACTCGAAAAAGAGCGATTTTCGTTTGGAAATTGATGAAAAATCGTCATTTTCAAGCGAAAATCATGGTAATGGGCAAAAAATCATATCTCGGTGAAAAATGCAGACAGAGACATGTTTCTCGGCTTGAATTGAGCTTCACAGAGTCTATTTGCAGGGAAAAATTCAGCATTTTATTCTCATGGAGCCAAGGAGACAAATTCTTCGCTACAAATTGATGTTTAAACTTTGATTTTTTCCAACTCGTGGTCAAAAAGTGAAAATTGCATTCTCGCGATAAATTGAGACGTTGGAACGTGTTTGCTCTTCGTTTCAGCTTACCAAACTGTGTGGCTGGAAAGAAATCATAATTTGTGCCATTTTTACTCGATGAAGAGCGATTTTCGTTTGGAAATGGATGAAGAATCGTCATTTTCAAGCAAAAATCATGGTAATGGGCAAAAAATCATATCTCGGTGAAAAACTGAGATAGAGACATGTTTCTTGGCTTAAGATGAGCTTCAAAGAGTGTCTTTGCAGGAAAAAAATCAGCATTTTATTCCCATGGAGCCAAGAAGACAAATTCTTCGCTACAAATTGATGTTAAAACTTTGATTTTTTCAAACTCGTGTTCAAAAAATAAAAATTGCATTCTCGCGATAATGTGAGACGTTGGCACGTGTTTGCTCTTCCCTTCAGCTTATCAAACTGTGTGGCTGGGAAAAAAAATCATAATTTGTGCCATTTTTACTCGGAGAAAAGCGATTTTCGTTTGGAAATTGATGAAAAATCGTCATTTTCAAGCAAAAATCATGGTAATGGGCAAACCATCCTATGTCGGTGAAAAATGAAGATAGAGACATGTTTCTCAGCTTAAATTGAGCTTCACATAGTCCATTTGCAGGGAAAAAATTAGCATTTTATTCCCATAGCAGCCAAGAAGACAAATTCTTCGCTACAAATTGATGTTAAAACTTCGACTTTTTCCAACTCGTGGTCAAAAAGTGAAAATTGCATTCTCGCGATAAATTGAGACGTTGAAACGTGTTTGCTCTTCGTTTCAGCTTATCAAACTGTGTGGCTGGAAAAAAATCATAATTTGTGCCACTTTTACTCGAAGAAGAGCGATTTTTGTTTGAAAATTGATGAAAAATCGTCATTTTCAAGCAAAAATCATGGTAATGGGCAAAAAATCATATCTCGGTGGAAAATTGAGATAGAGACATGTTTTTCGGCTCAAATTGAGCTTCACAGAGTCTTATTGCAGGAAAAAAATCAGCATTTTATTCCCATGGAGCCAAGAAGACTAGTTCATCGCTACAAATTGATGTTAAAACTTCGACTTTTTCCAACTCGTGGTCAAAAAGTGAAAATTGCATTCTCGCGATAAATTGAGACGTTGAAACGTGTTTGCTCTTCGTTTCAGCTTATCAAACTGTGTGGCTGGAAAAAAATCATAATTTGTGCCACTTTTACTCGAAGAAGAGCGATTTTTGTTTGAAAATTGATGAAAAATCGTCATTTTCAAGCAAAAATCATGGTAATGGGCAAAAAATCATATCTCGGTGAAAAATTGAGATAGAGACATGTTTTTCGGCTTAAATCGAGCTTCACAGAGTCTTATTGCAGGAAAAAAATCAGCATTTTATTCCCATGGAGCCAAGAAGATAAATTCATCGCTACAAATTGATGTTAAAACTTTGATTTTTTCCAACTCGCGGTCAAAAAGTGAAATTTGCATTCTCGCGATAAATTAAGACGTTGGAACGTGTTTGCTCTTCGTTTCAGCTTATTAAACTGTGTGGCTGGAAAGAAATCATAATTTGTGCCATTTTTACTCGATGAAGAGCGATTTTCGTTTGGAAATTGATGAAAAATTGTCATTTTCAAGCAAAAATCATGGTAATGGGCAAAAAATCATATCTCGGTGAAAAATTGAGATAGAGACATGTTTCTCGGCTTAAATTGAGCTTCACATAGTGTCTTTGCAGGGAAAAATTCAGCATTTTATTCTCCTGGAGCCAAAAAGACAAATTCTTCGCTACAAATTGATGTTTAAACTTTGATTTTTTCCAACTCGTGGTCAAAAAGTGAAATTTGCATTCTCGCGATAAATTAAGACGTTGAAACGTGTATGCTCTTCGTTTCAGCTTATCAAACTGTGTGGCTGGAAAAAAAAATCATAATTTGAGCCATTTTTACTCGAAGAAGAGCGATTTTCGTTTGAAAATTGATGAAAAGTCGTCATTTTCAAGCAAAAATCATGGTAATAGGCAAAAAATCATATCTCGGTGAAAAATTGAGAGTGAGACATGTTTCTCGGCTTAAATTGAGCTTCACACAGTATATTTGCAGGGAAAAAATCAGCATTTTATTCCCATGGAGCCAAGAAGACAAATTCTTCGCTACAAATTGATGTTAAAACTTTGATTTTTTCCAACTCGTGGTCAAAAAGTGAAAATTGCATTCTCGCGATAATGTGAGACGTTGCCACGTGTTTACTCTTCTTTTCAGCTTATCAAACTGTGTGGCTGGAAAAAAATTATAATTTGTGCCATTTTTACTCTGAGAAAAGCGATTTTTGTTTGAAAATTGATGAAAAATCGTCATTTTCAAGCAAAAATCATGGTAATGGGCAAAAAATCATATCTCGGTGAAAAATTGAGACAGAGACATGTTTCTCGGCTTAAATTGAGCTTCACAGAGTCTATTTGCAGGCAAAAAATAAGCATTTTATTCCCATGGAGCCAAGAAGATAAATTCTTCGCTACAAATTGATGTTAAAACTTTGATTTTTTCCAATTCGTGGTCAAAAAGTGAAAATTGCATTCTCGCGATAATGTGAGACGTTGGCACGTGTTTGCTCTTCCCTTCAGCTTATCAAACTGTGTGGCTGGGAAAAAAAATCATAATTTGTGCCATTATTACACGAAGAAGAGCGATTTTCGTTTGAAAATTCATGAAAAATCGTCATTTTCAAGCAAAAATCATGGTAATGGGCAAAACATCCTATGTCGGTGAAAAATTGAGATAGAGACATGTTTTTCGGCTTAAATTGAGCTTCGCAGAGTCTATTTGCAGGAAAAAAATCAGCATTATATTCCCATGGAGCCAAGAAGACAAATTCTTCGCGACAAATTGATGTTTAAACTTTGATTTTTTCAAACTCGTGGTCAAAAAGTGAAAATTGCATTCTCGCGATAAATTGAGACGTTGGCACTTGGTTGCTCTTCGTTTCAGCTGATCAAACTGTGTGGCTGGAATAAAAATCATATCTTGTGCCATTTTTACTCGAAGAAGAGCGATTTTCGTTTGCAAACTGATGAAAAATCGTCATGTTCAAGCAAAAATCATGGTAATGGGCAAAACATCCTATGTCGGTGAAAAATTAAGATAGAGACATGTTTCTCAGCTTAAATTGAGCTTCACGGAGTCTATTTGCAGGGAAAAAATCAGCATTTTATTCCCATGGAGCCAAGAAGACAAATTCTTCGCTACAAATTGATGTTAAAACTTTGATTTTTTCCAACTCGTGGTCAAAAAGTGAAATTTGCATTCTCGCGATAAATTAAGACGTTGGAACGTGTATGCTCTTCGTTTCAGCTTATCAAACTGTGTGGCTGGAAAAAAAATCATAATTTGTGCCATTTTTATTCGAAGAAGAGCGATTTTCGTTAGAAAATTGATGAAAAGTCGTCATTTTCAAGCAAAAATCATGGTAATAGGCAAAAAATCATATCTCGGTGAAAAATTGAGAGTGAGACATGTTTCTCGGCTTAAATTGAGCTTCACAGAGTCTATTTGCAGGGAATAAATCAGCATTTTATTCCCATGGAGCCAAGAAGACTAATTCATCGCTACAAATTGATGTTAAAACTTCGACTTTTTCCAACTCGTGGTCAAAAAGTGAAAATTGCATTCTCGCGATAAATTGAGACGTTGAAACGTGTTTGCTCTTCGTTTCAGCTTACCAAACTGTGTGGCTGGAAAAAAATCATAATTTGTGCCACTTTTACTCGAAGAAGAGCGATTTTTGTTTGAAAATTGATGAAAAATCGTCATTTTCAAGCAAAAATCATGGTAATGGGCAAAAAATCATATCTCGGTGAAAAATTGAGATAGAGACATGTTTTTCGGCTTAAATCGAGCTTCACAGAGTCTTATTGCAGGAAAAAAATCAGCATTTTATTCCCATGGAGCCAAGAAGATAAATTCATCGCTACAAATTGATGTTAAAACTTTGATTTTTTCCAACTCGCGGTCAAAAAGTGAAATTTGCATTCTCGCGATAAATTAAGACGTTGGAACGTGTTTGCTCTTCGTTTCAGCTTATTAAACTGTGTGGCTGGAAAGAAATCATAATTTGTGCCATTTTTACTCGATGAAGAGCGATTTTCGTTTGGAAATTGATGAAAAATTGTCATTTTCAAGCAAAAATCATGGTAATGGGCAAAAAATCATATCTCGGTGAAAAATTGAGATAGAGACATGTTTCTCGGCTTAAATTGAGCTTCACATAGTGTCTTTGCAGGGAAAAATTCAGCATTTTATTCTCCTGGAGCCAAAAAGACAAATTCTTCGCTACAAATTGATGTTTAAACTTTGATTTTTTCCAACTCGTGGTCAAAAAGTGAAATTTGCATTCTCGCGATAAATTAAGACGTTGAAACGTGTATGCTCTTCGTTTCAGCTTATCAAACTGTGTGGCTGGAAAAAAAAATCATAATTTGAGCCATTTTTACTCGAAGAAGAGCGATTTTCGTTTGAAAATTGATGAAAAGTCGTCATTTTCAAGCAAAAATCATGGTAATAGGCAAAAAATCATATCTCGGTGAAAAATTGAGAGTGAGACATGTTTCTCGGCTTAAATTGAGCTTCACACAGTATATTTGCAGGGAAAAAATCAGCATTTTATTCCCATGGAGCCAAGAAGACAAATTCTTCGCTACAAATTGATGTTAAAACTTTGATTTTTTCCAACTCGTGGTCAAAAAGTGAAAATTGCATTCTCGCGATAATGTGAGACGTTGCCACGTGTTTACTCTTCTTTTCAGCTTATCAAACTGTGTGGCTGGAAAAAAATTATAATTTGTGCCATTTTTACTCTGAGAAAAGCGATTTTTGTTTGAAAATTGATGAAAAATCGTCATTTTCAAGCAAAAATCATGGTAATGGGCAAAAAATCATATCTCGGTGAAAAATTGAGACAGAGACATGTTTCTCGGCTTAAATTGAGCTTCACAGAGTCTATTTGCAGGCAAAAAATAAGCATTTTATTCCCATGGAGCCAAGAAGATAAATTCTTCGCTACAAATTGATGTTAAAACTTTGATTTTTTCCAATTCGTGGTCAAAAAGTGAAAATTGCATTCTCGCGATAATGTGAGACGTTGGCACGTGTTTGCTCTTCCCTTCAGCTTATCAAACTGTGTGGCTGGGAAAAAAAATCATAATTTGTGCCATTATTACACGAAGAAGAGCGATTTTCGTTTGAAAATTCATGAAAAATCGTCATTTTCAAGCAAAAATCATGGTAATGGGCAAAACATCCTATGTCGGTGAAAAATTAAGATAGAGACATGTTTCTCAGCTTAAATTGAGCTTCACGGAGTCTATTTGCAGGGAAAAAATCAGCATTTTATTCCCATGGAGCCAAGAAGACAAATTCTTCGCTACAAATTGATGTTAAAACTTTGATTTTTTCCAACTCGTGGTCAAAAAGTGAAATTTGCATTCTCGCGATAAATTAAGACGTTGGAACGTGTATGCTCTTCGTTTCAGCTTATCAAACTGTGTGGCTGGAAAAAAAATCATAATTTGTGCCATTTTTATTCGAAGAAGAGCGATTTTCGTTAGAAAATTGATGAAAAGTCGTCATTTTCAAGCAAAAATCATGGTAATAGGCAAAAAATCATATCTCGGTGAAAAATTGAGAGTGAGACATGTTTCTCGGCTTAAATTGAGCTTCACAGAGTCTATTTGCAGGGAATAAATCAGCATTTTATTCCCATGGAGCCAAGAAGACAAATTCTTCGCTACAAATTGATGTTAAAACTTTGATTTTTTCCAACTCGTGGTCAAAAAGTGAAAATTGCATTCACGCGATAAATTGAGACGTTGGTACGAGTTTGCTCTTCGTTTCAGCTTATCAAACTGTGTGGCTGGAAAAAAATCATAATTTGTGCCATTTTTACTCGAAGAAGAGCGATTTTCGTTTGAAAATTGATGAAAAATCGTCATTTTCAAGCAAAAATCATATCTCTGTGAAAAATTGAGATATAGACATGTTTCTCGGCTTTAATTGAGCTTTACAGAGTCTATTTGCAGGGAAAAAATCAGCATTTTATTCCCATGGAGCCAAGAAGACTAATTCTTCGCTACAAATTGATGTTGAAACTTCGATTTTTTCCAACTCGTGGTCAAAAAGTGAAAATTGCATTCTCGCGATAAATTGAGACGTTGGCACGTGTTTGCTCCTCGTTTCAGCTTATCAAACTGTGTGGCTGGAAAAAAATTATAATTTGTGCCATTGTTACTCGAAGAAGAGCGATTTTCGTTTGAAAATTGATGAAAAATCGTCATTTTCAAGCAAAAATCATGGTAATGGGCAAAAAATCATATCTCGGTGAAAAATTGAGATAGAGACATGTTTCTCAGCTTAAATTGAACTTCACAGAGTGTCTTTGCAGAAAAAAATTCAGCATTTTATTCTCCTGGAGCCAAGAAGAAAAATTCTTCGCAACAAATTGATGTTTAAACTCTGATTTTTTCCAACACGTGGTCAAAAAGTGAAAATTGCATTCTCGCGATATTGTGAGACGTTGCCACGTGTTTACTCTTCGTTTCAGCTTATCAAACTGTGTGGCTGGAAAAAAATTATAATTTGTGCCATTTTTACTCGGAGAAAAGCGATTTTCGTTTTAAAATTGATGAAAAATCGTCATTTTCAAGCAAAAATCATGGTAATGGGCAAAAAATCATATCTCGGTGAAAAATTGAGACAGAGACATGATTCTTGGCTTAAATTGAGCTTCACAGAGTCTCTTCGCAGGGAAAAAATCAGCATTCATTCTCCTGGAGCCAAGAAGACTAATTCTTCGCTACAAATTGATGTTAAAACTTCGATTTTTTCCAACTCGTGGTCAAAAAGTGAAAATCGCATTCTCGCGATAAATTGAGACGTTGGAACGTGTTTGCTCTTCGTTTCAGCTTATCAAACTGTGTGGCTGGAAAGAAATCATAATTTGTGCCATTTTTACTCGATGAAGAGCGATTTTCGTTCGGAAATTGATGAAAAATTGTCATTTTCAAGCAAAAATCATGGTAATGGGCAAAAAATCATATCTCGGTGAAAAATTGAGATAGAGACATGTTTCTCGGCTTAAATTGAGCTTCACAGAGTCTATTTGCAGGGAAAAATTCAGCATTTTATTCTCATGGAGCCAAGAAGACAAATTCTTCGCTACAAATTGATGTTTAAACTTTGATTATTTCCAACTCGTGGTCAAAAAGTGAAAATTGCATTCTCGCGATAAATTGAGACGTTGGCACGTGTTTGCTCTTCCCTTAAGCTTATCAAACTGTGTGGCTGGGAAAAAAAATCATAATTTGTGCCATTTTTACTCGATGAAGAGCGATTTTCGTTTGGAAATTGATGAAAAGTCGTCATTTTCAAGCAAAAATCATGGTAATAGGCAAAAAATCATATCTCGGTGAAAAAATTAGACAGAGACATGTTTCTCGGCTTAAATTGAGCTTCACAGAGTCTATTTGCAGGGAAAAAATCAGCATTTTATTCCCATGGAGCCAAGAAGACAAATTCTTCGCTACAAATTGATGTTAAAACTTAGATTTTTTTCAACTCGTGGTCAAAAAGTGAAAATGGCATTCTCGCGATAAATTGAGACTTTGGCACGTATTTGCTTTTCGTTCCAGCTTATCAAACTGTGTGTCTGGAAAAAAAAACATAATTTGTGCCATTTTTACTCGAAAAAGAGCGATTTTCGTTTGGAAATTGATGAAAAATCGTCATTTTCAAGCAAAAGTCATGGTAATGGACAAAAAATCATATCTCGGTGAAAAATTGAGATAGAGACATGTTTCTCGGCTTAAATTGAGCTTCGCAGAGTCTATTTGCAGGAAAAAATTAGCATTTTATTCCCATGGAGCCAAGAAGAGAAATTCTTCGCTACAAATTGATGTTAAATTTTGATTTTTTCCAACTCGTGGTCAAAAAGTGAAAATTGCATTCTCGCGATAAATTGAGACGTTGGAACGTGTTTGCTCTTCGTTTCAGCTTATCAAACTGTGTGGCTGGAAAGAAATCATAATTTGTGCACTTTTTACTCGATGAAGAGCGAGTTTCGTTTGGAAATTGATGAAAAATTGTCATTTTCAAGCAAAAATCATGGTAATAGGCAAAAAATCATATCTTGGTGAAAAATTGAGATAGAGACATGTTTCTCAGCTTAAATTGAGCTTCATAGAGTCTATTTGCAGGGAAAAATTCAGCATTCTATTGCCATGGAGCCAAGAAGACAAATTCTTCGCTACACATTGATGTTAAAACTTTGATTTTTTCAAACTCGTGGTCAAAAAGTAAAAATTGCATTCTCGCGATAATGTAAGACGTTGGCACGTGTTTGCTCTTCCCTTCAGCTTATCAAACTGTGTGGCTGGGAAAAAAATCATAATTTGTGCCATTTTTACTCGAAGAAGAGCAATTTTCGTTTGAAAATGGATGAAAAATCGTCATTTTCAAGCAAAAATCATTGTAATGGGCAAAAAATCATATCTCGGTGAAAAATTGAGATAGAAACATGTTTCTCGGCTTAAATTGAGCTTTGCAGAGTCTATTTGCAGGGAAAAAATCAGCATTTTATTCCCATGGAGCAAAGAAGACAAATTCTTCGCTACAAATTGATGTTAAATTTTGATTTTTTCCAACTCGTGGTCAAAAAGTGAAAATTGCATTCTCGCGATAAATTGAGACGTTGGAACGTGTTTGCTCTTCGTTTCAGCTTATCAAACTGTGTGGCTGGGGAAAAAATCATAATTTGTGCCATTTTTACTCGAAGAAGAGCGATTTTCGTTTGAAAATGGATGAAAAATCGTCATTTTCAAGCAAAAATCATGGTAATGGGCAAAAAATCATATCTCGGTGAAAAATGCAGACAGAGACATGTTTCTCGGCTTGAATTGAGCTTCACAGAGTCTATTTGCTGGGAAAAATTCAGCATTTTATTCTCATGGAGCCAAGAAGACAAATTCTTCGCTACAAATTGATGTTTAAACTTTGATTTTTTCCAACTCGTGGTCAAAAAGTGAAAATTGCATTCTCGCGATAAATTGAGACGTTGGCACGTGTTTACTCTCCGTTTCAGCTTATCAAACTGTGTGGCTGGAAAAAAATCATAATTTGTGCCATTTTTACTCGAAGAAGAGCGATTTTCGTTGGTAAATTGATGAAAAATTGTCATTTTCAAGCAAAAATCATGGTAATGGGCAAAAAATCATATCTCGGTGAAAAATTGAGATAGAGACATGTTTCTCGGCTTGAATTGAGCTTCACAGAGTCTATTTGCAGGGAAAAATTCAGCATTTTATTCTCATGGAGCCAAGAAGACAAATTCTTCGCTACAAATTGATGTTTAAACTTTGATTATTTCCAACTCGTGGTCAAAAAGTGAAAATTGCATTCTCGCGATAAATTGAGACGTTGGCACGTGTTTGCTCTTCCCTTAAGCTTATCAAACTGTGTGGCTGGGAAAAAAAATCATAATTTGTGCCATTTTTACTCGAAGAAGAGCGATTTTCGTTTGAAAATTGATGAAAAGTCGTCATTTTCAAGCGAAAATCATGGTAATGGGCAAAAAATCATATCTCGGTGAAAAAATGAGACAGAGACATGTTTCTCGGCTTAAATTGAGCTTCACAGAGTCTATTTGCAAGGAAAAAATCAGCATTTTATTCCCATGGAGCCAAGAAGACAAATTCTTCGCTACAAATTGATGTTAAAACTTTGATTTTTTTCAACTCGTGGTCAAAAAGTGAAAATGGCATTCTCGCGATAAATTGAGACTTTGGCACGTATTTGCTTTTCGTTCCAGCTTATCAAACTGTGTGTCCGGAAAAAAGAACATAATTTGTGCCATTTTTACTCGAAAAAGAGCGATTTTCGTTTGGAAATTGATGAAAAATCGTCATTTTCGAGCAAAAGTCATGGTAATGGACAAAAAATCATATCTCGGTGAAAAATTGAGATAGAGACATGTTTTTTGGCTTAAATTGAGCTTCACAGAGTCTTTTTGCAGGAAAAAAATCAGCATTTTATTCCCATGGAGCCAAGAAGACAAATTCTTCGCTACAAATTGATGTTAAGACATTGATTTTTTCAAACTCGTGGTCAAAAAGTAAAAATTGCATTCTCGCGATAATGTGAGACATTGGCACGTGTTTGCTCTTCCCTTCAGCTTATCAAACTGTGTGGCTGGGAAAAAAAATCATAATTTGTGCCATTTTTACTCGATAAAGAGCGATTTTCGTTTGGAAATTGATGAAAAATTGTCATTTTCAAGCAAAAATCATGGTAATGGGCAAAAAATCACATCTCGGTGAAAAATTGAGATAGAGACATGTTTCTCGGCTTGAATTGAGCTTCACAGAGTCTATTTGCAGGGAAAAATTCAGCATTTTATTCTCATGGAGCCAAGAAGACAAATTCTTCGCTACAAATTGATGTTTAAACTTTGATTATTTCCAACTCGTGGTCAAAAAGTGAAAATTGCATTCTCGCGATAAATTGAGACGTTGGCACGTGTTTGCTCTTCCCTTAAGCTTATCAAACTGTGTGGCTGGGAAAAAAAATCATAATTTGTGCCATTTTTACTCGAAGAAGAGCGATTTTCGTTTGAAAATTGATGAAAAGTCGTCATTTTCAAGCGAAAATCATGGTAATGGGCGAAAAATCATATCTCGGTGAAAAAATGAGACAGAGACATGTTTCTCGGCTTGAATTGAGCTTCACAGAGTCTATTTGCAGGGAAAAATTCAGCATTTTATTCTCATGGAGCCAAGAAGACAAATTCTTCGCTACAGATTGATGTTAAAACATTGATTTTTTCCAACTCGTGGTCAAAAAGTGAAAATTGCATTCTCGCGATAAATTGAGACGTTGGAACGTGTTTGCTCTTCGTTTCAGCTTATCAAACTGTGTGGCTGGGAAAAAAAATCATAATTTGTGCCATTTTTACTCGAAGAAGAGCGATTTCCGTTTAAAAATTGATGAAAAATCGTCATTTTCAAGCAAAAATCATGGTAATGGGCAAAAAATGATATCTCGGTGAAAAATGCAGACAGAGACATGTTTCTCGGCTTGAATTAAGCTTCACAGAGTCTATTTGCAGGGAAAAGTTCAGCATTTTATTCTCATGGAGCCAAGAAGACAAATTCTTCGCTACAAATTGATGTTTAAACTTAGATTTTTTCCAACTCGTGGTCAAAAAGTGAAAATTGCATTCTCGCGATAAATTGAGACGTTGGCACGTGTTTGCTCTTCGTTTCAGCTTATAAAACTGTGTGGCTGGAATAAAAATCATAATTTGTGCCATTTTTACTCGAAAAAGAGCGATTTTCGTTTGTAAATTGATGAAAAATTGTCATTTTCAAGCAAAAATCATGGTAATGGGCAAAAAATCATATCTCGGTGAAAAATTGAGATAGAGACATGATTCTCGGCTTTAATTGAGCTTCACAGAGTCTATTTGCTGGGAAAAATTCAGCATTTTATTCTCATGGAGCCAAGAAGATAAATTCTTTGCTACAAATTGATGTTTAAACTTTAATTTTTTCCAACTCGTGATCAAAAAGTGAAAATTGCATTCTCGCGATAAATTGAGACGTTGGCACGTATTTGCTCTTCGTTCCAGCTTATCAAACTGTGTGTCTGGAAAAAAGAACATAATTTGTGCCATTTTTACTCGAAAAAGAGCGATTTTCGTTTGGAAATTGATGAAAAATCGTCATTTTCAAGCGAAAATCATGGTAATGGGCAAAAAATCATATCTCGGTGAAAAATGCAGACAGAGACATGTTTCTCGGCTTGAATTGAGCTTCACAGAGTCTATTTGCAGGGAAAAATTCAGCATTTTATTCTCATGGAGCCAAGGAGACAAATTCTTCGCTACAAATTGATGTTTAAACTTTGATTTTTTCCAACTCGTGGTCAAAAAGTGAAAATTGCATTCTCGCGATAAATTGAGACGTTGGAACGTGTTTGCTCTTCGTTTCAGCTTACCAAACTGTGTGGCTGGAAAGAAATCATAATTTGTGCCATTTTTACTCGATGAAGAGCGATTTTCGTTTGGAAATTGATGAAAAATTGTCATTTTCAAGCAAAAATCATGGTAATGGGCAAAAAATCATATCTCGGTGAAAAATTGAGATAGAGACATGTTTCTCGGCTTAAATTGAGCTTCACAGAGTCTATTTGCAGGGAAAAATTCAGCATTTTATTCTCATGGAGCCAAGAAGACAAATTCTTCGCTACAAATTGATGTTAAAACTTTGATTTTTTTCAACTCGTGGTCAAAAAGTGAAAATGACATTCTCGCGATAAATTGAGACGTTGGCACGTATTTGCTCTCCGTTCCAGCTTATCAAACTGTGTGTCTGGAAAAAAGAACATAATGTGTGCCATTTTTACTCGAAAAAGAGCGATTTTCGTTTGGAAATTGATGAAAAATCGTCAGTTTCAACCAAAAATCATGGTAATGGGCAAAACATCATATCTCGGTGAAAAATTGAGATAGAGACATGTTTTTCGGCTTAAATTGAGCTTCGCAGAGTCTATTTGCAGGAAAAAAATCAGCATTATATTCCCATGGAGCCAAGAAGACAAATTCTTCGCTACACATTGATGTTAAAACTTTGATTTTTTCAAACTCGTGGTCAAAAAGTAAAAATTGCATTCTCGCGATAATGTGAGACGTTGGCACGTGTTTGCTCTTCCCTTCAGCTTATCAAACTGTGTGGCTGGGAAAAAAAATCATAATTTGTGCTATTTTTACTCGAAGAAGAGCGATTTTCGTTTGAAAATGGATGAAAAATCGTCATTTTCAAGCAAAAATCATGGTAATGGGCAAAAAATCATATCTCGGTGAAAAATGCAGACAGAGACATGTTTCTCGGCTTGAATTGAGCTTCACAGAGTCTATTTGCTGGGAAAAATTCAGCATTTTATTCTCATGGAGCCAAGAAGACAAATTCTTCGCTACAAATTGATGTTTAAACTTTGATTTTTTCCAACTCGTGGTCAAAAAGTGAAAATTGCATTCTCGCGATAAATTGAGACGTTGGCACGTGTTTGCTCTTCGTTTCAGCTTATCAAACTGTGTGGCTGGAAAGAAATCATAATTTGTGCCATTTTTACTCGATGAAGAGCGATTTTCGTTTGGAAATTGATGAAAAATTGTCATTTTCAAGCAAAAATCATGGTAATGGGCAAAAAATCATATCTCGGTGAAAAATGCAGACAGAGACATGTTTCTCGGCTTGAATTGAGCTTCACAGAGTCTATTTGCAGGGAAAAATTCAGCATTTTATTCTCATGGAGCCAAGGAGACAAATTCTTCGCTACAAATTGATGTTTAAACTTTGATTTTTTCCAACTCGTGGTCAAAAAGTGAAAATTGCATTCTCGCGATAATGTGAGACGTTGCCACGTGTTTACTCTCCGTTTCAGCTTATCAAACTGTGTGGCTGGAAAAAAATCATAATTTGTGCCATTTTTACTCGAAGAAGAGCGATTTTCGTTGGTAAATTGATGAAAAATTGTCATTTTCAAGCAAAAATCATGGTAATGGGCAAAAAATCATATCTCGGTGAAAAATTGAGATAGAGACATGTTTCTCGGCTTGAATTGAGCTTCACAGAGTCTATTTGCAGGGAAAAATTCAGCATTTTATTCTCATGGAGCCAAGAAGACAAATTCTTCGCTACAAATTGATGTTTAAACTTTGATTATTTCCAACTCGTGGTCAAAAAGTGAAAATTGCATTCTCGCGATAAATTGAGACGTTGGCACGTGTTTGCTCTTCCCTTAAGCTTATCAAACTGTGTGGCTGGGAAAAAAAATCATAATTTGTGCCATTTTTACTCGAAGAAGAGCGATTTTCGTTTGAAAATTGATGAAAAGTCGTCATTTTCAAGCGAAAATCATGGTAATGGGCAAAAAATCATATCTCGGTGAAAAAATGAGACAGAGACATGTTTCTCGGCTTAAATTGAGCTTCACAGAGTCTATTTGCAGGGAAAAATTCAGCATTTTATTCTCATGGAGCCAAGAAGACAAATTCTTCGCTACAAATTGATGTTAAAACTTTGATTTTTTTCAACTCGTGGTCAAAAAGTGAAAATGACATTCTCGCGATAAATTGAGACGTTGGCACGTATTTGCTCTCCGTTCCAGCTTATCAAACTGTGTGTCTGGAAAAAAGAACATAATGTGTGCCATTTTTACTCGAAAAAGAGCGATTTTCGTTTGGAAATTGATGAAAAATCGTCAGTTTCAACCAAAAATCATGGTAATGGGCAAAACATCATATCTCGGTGAAAAATTGAGATAGAGACATGTTTTTCGGCTTAAATTGAGCTTCGCAGAGTCTATTTGCAGGAAAAAAATCAGCATTATATTCCCATGGAGCCAAGAAGACAAATTCTTCGCTACACATTGATGTTAAAACTTTGATTTTTTCAAACTCGTGGTCAAAAAGTAAAAATTGCATTCTCGCGATAATGTGAGACGTTGGCACGTGTTTGCTCTTCCCTTCAGCTTATCAAACTGTGTGGCTGGGAAAAAAAATCATAATTTGTGCTATTTTTACTCGAAGAAGAGCGATTTTCGTTTGAAAATGGATGAAAAATCGTCATTTTCAAGCAAAAATCATGGTAATGGGCAAAAAATCATATCTCGGTGAAAAATGCAGACAGAGACATGTTTCTCGGCTTGA
The DNA here is from genome assembly GCA_963921915.1 of Hyposoter dolosus. Lineage (NCBI taxonomy): Eukaryota > Metazoa > Arthropoda > Insecta > Hymenoptera > Ichneumonidae > Hyposoter > Hyposoter dolosus. Next base: position 24,272,823 of record OY998130.1, on the reverse strand, counting down.
ATTGAGCTTCACAGAGTCTATTTGCTGGGAAAAATTCAGCATTTTATTCTCATGGAGCCAAGAAGACAAATTCTTCGCTACAAATTGATGTTTAAACTTTGATTTTTTCCAACTCGTGGTCAAAAAGTGAAAATTGCATTCTCGCGATAAATTGAGACGTTGGCACGTGTTTGCTCTTCGTTTCAGCTTATCAAACTGTGTGGCTGGAAAGAAATCATAATTTGTGCCATTTTTACTCGATGAAGAGCGATTTTCGTTTGGAAATTGATGAAAAATTGTCATTTTCAAGCAAAAATCATGGTAATGGGCAAAAAATCATATCTCGGTGAAAAATGCAGACAGAGACATGTTTCTCGGCTTGAATTGAGCTTCACAGAGTCTATTTGCAGGGAAAAATTCAGCATTTTATTCTCATGGAGCCAAGGAGACAAATTCTTCGCTACAAATTGATGTTTAAACTTTGATTTTTTCCAACTCGTGGTCAAAAAGTGAAAATTGCATTCTCGCGATAATGTGAGACGTTGCCACGTGTTTACTCTCCGTTTCAGCTTATCAAACTGTGTGGCTGGAAAAAAATCATAATTTGTGCCATTTTTACTCGAAGAAGAGCGATTTTCGTTGGTAAATTGATGAAAAATTGTCATTTTCAAGCAAAAATCATGGTAATGGGCAAAAAATCATATCTCGGTGAAAAATTGAGATAGAGACATGTTTCTCGGCTTGAATTGAGCTTCACAGAGTCTATTTGCAGGGAAAAATTCAGCATTTTATTCTCATGGAGCCAAGAAGACAAATTCTTCGCTACAAATTGATGTTTAAACTTTGATTATTTCCAACTCGTGGTCAAAAAGTGAAAATTGCATTCTCGCGATAAATTGAGACGTTGGCACGTGTTTGCTCTTCCCTTAAGCTTATCAAACTGTGTGGCTGGGAAAAAAAATCATAATTTGTGCCATTTTTACTCGAAGAAGAGCGATTTTCGTTTGAAAATTGATGAAAAGTCGTCATTTTCAAGCGAAAATCATGGTAATGGGCAAAAAATCATATCTCGGTGAAAAAATGAGACAGAGACATGTTTCTCGGCTTAAATTGAGCTTCACAGAGTCTATTTGCAAGGAAAAAATCAGCATTTTATTCCCATGGAGCCAAGAAGACAAATTCTTCGCTACAAATTGATGTTAAAACTTTGATTTTTTTCAACTCGTGGTCAAAAAGTGAAAATGGCATTCTCGCGATAAATTGAGACTTTGGCACGTATTTGCTTTTCGTTCCAGCTTATCAAACTGTGTGTCCGGAAAAAAGAACATAATTTGTGCCATTTTTACTCGAAAAAGAGCGATTTTCGTTTGGAAATTGATGAAAAATCGTCATTTTCGAGCAAAAGTCATGGTAATGGACAAAAAATCATATCTCGGTGAAAAATTGAGATAGAGACATGTTTTTTGGCTTAAATTGAGCTTCACAGAGTCTTTTTGCAGGAAAAAAATCAGCATTTTATTCCCATGGAGCCAAGAAGACAAATTCTTCGCTACAAATTGATGTTAAGACATTGATTTTTTCAAACTCGTGGTCAAAAAGTAAAAATTGCATTCTCGCGATAATGTGAGACATTGGCACGTGTTTGCTCTTCCCTTCAGCTTATCAAACTGTGTGGCTGGGAAAAAAAATCATAATTTGTGCCATTTTTACTCGATAAAGAGCGATTTTCGTTTGGAAATTGATGAAAAATTGTCATTTTCAAGCAAAAATCATGGTAATGGGCAAAAAATCACATCTCGGTGAAAAATTGAGATAGAGACATGTTTCTCGGCTTGAATTGAGCTTCACAGAGTCTATTTGCAGGGAAAAATTCAGCATTTTATTCTCATGGAGCCAAGAAGACAAATTCTTCGCTACAAATTGATGTTTAAACTTTGATTATTTCCAACTCGTGGTCAAAAAGTGAAAATTGCATTCTCGCGATAAATTGAGACGTTGGCACGTGTTTGCTCTTCCCTTAAGCTTATCAAACTGTGTGGCTGGGAAAAAAAATCATAATTTGTGCCATTTTTACTCGAAGAAGAGCGATTTTCGTTTGAAAATTGATGAAAAGTCGTCATTTTCAAGCGAAAATCATGGTAATGGGCGAAAAATCATATCTCGGTGAAAAAATGAGACAGAGACATGTTTCTCGGCTTGAATTGAGCTTCACAGAGTCTATTTGCAGGGAAAAATTCAGCATTTTATTCTCATGGAGCCAAGAAGACAAATTCTTCGCTACAGATTGATGTTAAAACATTGATTTTTTCCAACTCGTGGTCAAAAAGTGAAAATTGCATTCTCGCGATAAATTGAGACGTTGGAACGTGTTTGCTCTTCGTTTCAGCTTATCAAACTGTGTGGCTGGGAAAAAAAATCATAATTTGTGCCATTTTTACTCGAAGAAGAGCGATTTCCGTTTAAAAATTGATGAAAAATCGTCATTTTCAAGCAAAAATCATGGTAATGGGCAAAAAATGATATCTCGGTGAAAAATGCAGACAGAGACATGTTTCTCGGCTTGAATTAAGCTTCACAGAGTCTATTTGCAGGGAAAAGTTCAGCATTTTATTCTCATGGAGCCAAGAAGACAAATTCTTCGCTACAAATTGATGTTTAAACTTAGATTTTTTCCAACTCGTGGTCAAAAAGTGAAAATTGCATTCTCGCGATAAATTGAGACGTTGGCACGTGTTTGCTCTTCGTTTCAGCTTATAAAACTGTGTGGCTGGAATAAAAATCATAATTTGTGCCATTTTTACTCGAAAAAGAGCGATTTTCGTTTGTAAATTGATGAAAAATTGTCATTTTCAAGCAAAAATCATGGTAATGGGCAAAAAATCATATCTCGGTGAAAAATTGAGATAGAGACATGATTCTCGGCTGTAATTGAGCTTCACAGAGTCTATTTGCTGGGAAAAATTCAGCATTTTATTCTCATGGAGCCAAGAAGATAAATTCTTTGCTACAAATTGATGTTTAAACTTTAATTTTTTCCAACTCGTGATCAAAAAGTGAAAATTGCATTCTCGCGATAAATTGAGACGTTGGCACGTATTTGCTCTTCGTTCCAGCTTATCAAACTGTGTGTCTGGAAAAAAGAACATAATTTGTGCCATTTTTACTCGAAAAAGAGCGATTTTCGTTTGGAAATTGATGAAAAATCGTCATTTTCAAGCGAAAATCATGGTAATGGGCAAAAAATCATATCTCGGTGAAAAATGCAGACAGAGACATGTTTCTCGGCTTGAATTGAGCTTCACAGAGTCTATTTGCAGGGAAAAATTCAGCATTTTATTCTCATGGAGCCAAGGAGACAAATTCTTCGCTACAAATTGATGTTTAAACTTTGATTTTTTCCAACTCGTGGTCAAAAAGTGAAAATTGCATTCTCGCGATAAATTGAGACGTTGGAACGTGTTTGCTCTTCGTTTCAGCTTACCAAACTGTGTGGCTGGAAAGAAATCATAATTTGTGCCATTTTTACTCGATGAAGAGCGATTTTCGTTTGGAAATTGATGAAAAATTGTCATTTTCAAGCAAAAATCATGGTAATGGGCAAAAAATCATATCTCGGTGAAAAATTGAGATAGAGACATGTTTCTCGGCTTAAATTGAGCTTCACAGAGTCTATTTGCAGGGAAAAATTCAGCATTTTATTCTCATGGAGCCAAGAAGACAAATTCTTCGCTACAAATTGATGTTAAAACTTTGATTTTTTTCAACTCGTGGTCAAAAAGTGAAAATGACATTCTCGCGATAAATTGAGACGTTGGCACGTATTTGCTCTCCGTTCCAGCTTATCAAACTGTGTGTCTGGAAAAAAGAACATAATGTGTGCCATTTTTACTCGAAAAAGAGCGATTTTCGTTTGGAAATTGATGAAAAATCGTCAGTTTCAACCAAAAATCATGGTAATGGGCAAAACATCATATCTCGGTGAAAAATTGAGATAGAGACATGTTTTTCGGCTTAAATTGAGCTTCGCAGAGTCTATTTGCAGGAAAAAAATCAGCATTATATTCCCATGGAGCCAAGAAGACAAATTCTTCGCTACACATTGATGTTAAAACTTTGATTTTTTCAAACTCGTGGTCAAAAAGTAAAAATTGCATTCTCGCGATAATGTGAGACGTTGGCACGTGTTTGCTCTTCCCTTCAGCTTATCAAACTGTGTGGCTGGGAAAAAAAATCATAATTTGTGCTATTTTTACTCGAAGAAGAGCGATTTTCGTTTGAAAATGGATGAAAAATCGTCATTTTCAAGCAAAAATCATGGTAATGGGCAAAAAATCATATCTCGGTGAAAAATGCAGACAGAGACATGTTTCTCGGCTTGAATTGAGCTTCACAGAGTCTATTTGCTGGGAAAAATTCAGCATTTTATTCTCATGGAGCCAAGAAGACAAATTCTTCGCTACAAATTGATGTTTAAACTTTGATTTTTTCCAACTCGTGGTCAAAAAGTGAAAATTGCATTCTCGCGATAAATTGAGACGTTGGCACGTGTTTGCTCTTCGTTTCAGCTTATCAAACTGTGTGGCTGGAAAGAAATCATAATTTGTGCCATTTTTACTCGATGAAGAGCGATTTTCGTTTGGAAATTGATGAAAAATTGTCATTTTCAAGCAAAAATCATGGTAATGGGCAAAAAATCATATCTCGGTGAAAAATGCAGACAGAGACATGTTTCTCGGCTTGAATTGAGCTTCACAGAGTCTATTTGCAGGGAAAAATTCAGCATTTTATTCTCATGGAGCCAAGGAGACAAATTCTTCGCTACAAATTGATGTTTAAACTTTGATTTTTTCCAACTCGTGGTCAAAAAGTGAAAATTGCATTCTCGCGATAATGTGAGACGTTGCCACGTGTTTACTCTCCGTTTCAGCTTATCAAACTGTGTGGCTGGAAAAAAATCATAATTTGTGCCATTTTTACTCGAAGAAGAGCGATTTTCGTTGGTAAATTGATGAAAAATTGTCATTTTCAAGCAAAAATCATGGTAATGGGCAAAAAATCATATCTCGGTGAAAAATTGAGATAGAGACATGTTTCTCGGCTTGAATTGAGCTTCACAGAGTCTATTTGCAGGGAAAAATTCAGCATTTTATTCTCATGGAGCCAAGAAGACAAATTCTTCGCTACAAATTGATGTTTAAACTTTGATTATTTCCAACTCGTGGTCAAAAAGTGAAAATTGCATTCTCGCGATAAATTGAGACGTTGGCACGTGTTTGCTCTTCCCTTAAGCTTATCAAACTGTGTGGCTGGGAAAAAAAATCATAATTTGTGCCATTTTTACTCGAAGAAGAGCGATTTTCGTTTGAAAATTGATGAAAAGTCGTCATTTTCAAGCGAAAATCATGGTAATGGGCAAAAAATCATATCTCGGTGAAAAAATGAGACAGAGACATGTTTCTCGGCTTAAATTGAGCTTCACAGAGTCTATTTGCAAGGAAAAAATCAGCATTTTATTCCCATGGAGCCAAGAAGACAAATTCTTCGCTACAAATTGATGTTAAAACTTTGATTTTTTTCAACTCGTGGTCAAAAAGTGAAAATGGCATTCTCGCGATAAATTGAGACTTTGGCACGTATTTGCTTTTCGTTCCAGCTTATCAAACTGTGTGTCCGGAAAAAAGAACATAATTTGTGCCATTTTTACTCGAAAAAGAGCGATTTTCGTTTGGAAATTGATGAAAAATCGTCATTTTCGAGCAAAAGTCATGGTAATGGACAAAAAATCATATCTCGGTGAAAAATTGAGATAGAGACATGTTTTTTGGCTTAAATTGAGCTTCACAGAGTCTTTTTGCAGGAAAAAAATCAGCATTTTATTCCCATGGAGCCAAGAAGACAAATTCTTCGCTACAAATTGATGTTAAGACATTGATTTTTTCAAACTCGTGGTCAAAAAGTAAAAATTGCATTCTCGCGATAATGTGAGACATTGGCACGTGTTTGCTCTTCCCTTCAGCTTATCAAACTGTGTGGCTGGGAAAAAAAATCATAATTTGTGCCATTTTTACTCGATAAAGAGCGATTTTCGTTTGGAAATTGATGAAAAATTGTCATTTTCAAGCAAAAATCATGGTAATGGGCAAAAAATCACATCTCGGTGAAAAATTGAGATAGAGACATGTTTCTCGGCTTGAATTGAGCTTCACAGAGTCTATTTGCAGGGAAAAATTCAGCTATTTATTCTCATGGAGCCAAGAAGACAAATTCTTCGCTACAAATTGATGTTTAAACTTTGATTATTTCCAACTCGTGGTCAAAAAGTGAAAATTGCATTCTCGCGATAAATTGAGACGTTGGCACGTGTTTGCTCTTCCCTTAAGCTTATCAAACTGTGTGGCTGGGAAAAAAAATCATAATTTGTGCCATTTTTACTCGAAGAAGAGCGATTTTCGTTTGAAAATTGATGAAAAGTCGTCATTTTCAAGCGAAAATCATGGTAATGGGCGAAAAATCATATCTCGGTGAAAAAATGAGACAGAGACATGTTTCTCGGCTTGAATTGAGCTTCACAGAGTCTATTTGCAGGGAAAAATTCAGCATTTTATTCTCATGGAGCCAAGAAGACAAATTCTTCGCTACAGATTGATGTTAAAACATTGATTTTTTCCAACTCGTGGTCAAAAAGTGAAAATTGCATTCTCGCGATAAATTGAGACGTTGGAACGTGTTTGCTCTTCGTTTCAGCTTATCAAACTGTGTGGCTGGGAAAAAAAATCATAATTTGTGCCATTTTTACTCGAAGAAGAGCGATTTCCGTTTAAAAATTGATGAAAAATCGTCATTTTCAAGCAAAAATCATGGTAATGGGCAAAAAATGATATCTCGGTGAAAAATGCAGACAGAGACATGTTTCTCGGCTTGAATTAAGCTTCACAGAGTCTATTTGCAGGGAAAAGTTCAGCATTTTATTCTCATGGAGCCAAGAAGACAAATTCTTCGCTACAAATTGATGTTTAAACTTAGATTTTTTCCAACTCGTGGTCAAAAAGTGAAAATTGCATTCTCGCGATAAATTGAGACGTTGGCACGTGTTTGCTCTTCGTTTCAGCTTATAAAACTGTGTGGCTGGAATAAAAATCATAATTTGTGCCATTTTTACTCGAAAAAGAGCGATTTTCGTTTGTAAATTGATGAAAAATTGTCATTTTCAAGCAAAAATCATGGTAATGGGCAAAAAATCATATCTCGGTGAAAAATTGAGATAGAGACATGATTCTCGGCTTTAATTGAGCTTCACAGAGTCTATTTGCTGGGAAAAATTCAGCATTTTATTCTCATGGAGCCAAGAAGATAAATTCTTTGCTACAAATTGATGTTTAAACTTTAATTTTTTCCAACTCGTGATCAAAAAGTGAAAATTGCATTCTCGCGATAAATTGAGACGTTGGCACGTATTTGCTCTTCGTTCCAGCTTATCAAACTGTGTGTCTGGAAAAAAGAACATAATTTGTGCCATTTTTACTCGAAAAAGAGCGATTTTCGTTTGGAAATTGATGAAAAATCGTCATTTTCAAGCGAAAATCATGGTAATGGGCAAAAAATCATATCTCGGTGAAAAATGCAGACAGAGACATGTTTCTCGGCTTGAATTGAGCTTCACAGAGTCTATTTGCAGGGAAAAATTCAGCATTTTATTCTCATGGAGCCAAGGAGACAAATTCTTCGCTACAAATTGATGTTTAAACTTTGATTTTTTCCAACTCGTGGTCAAAAAGTGAAAATTGCATTCTCGCGATAAATTGAGACGTTGGAACGTGTTTGCTCTTCGTTTCAGCTTACCAAACTGTGTGGCTGGAAAGAAATCATAATTTGTGCCATTTTTACTCGATGAAGAGCGATTTTCGTTTGGAAATTGATGAAAAATTGTCATTTTCAAGCAAAAATCATGGTAATGGGCAAAAAATCATATCTCGGTGAAAAATTGAGATAGAGACATGTTTCTCGGCTTAAATTGAGCTTCACAGAGTCTATTTGCAGGGAAAAATTCAGCATTTTATTCTCATGGAGCCAAGAAGACAAATTCTTCGCTACAAATTGATGTTAAAACTTTGATTTTTTTCAACTCGTGGTCAAAAAGTGAAAATGACATTCTCGCGATAAATTGAGACGTTGGCACGTATTTGCTCTCCGTTCCAGCTTATCAAACTGTGTGTCTGGAAAAAAGAACATAATGTGTGCCATTTTTACTCGAAAAAGAGCGATTTTCGTTTGGAAATTGATGAAAAATCGTCAGTTTCAACCAAAAATCATGGTAATGGGCAAAACATCATATCTCGGTGAAAAATTGAGATAGAGACATGTTTTTCGGCTTAAATTGAGCTTCGCAGAGTCTATTTGCAGGAAAAAAATCAGCATTATATTCCCATGGAGCCAAGAAGACAAATTCTTCGCTACACATTGATGTTAAAACTTTGATTTTTTCAAACTCGTGGTCAAAAAGTAAAAATTGCATTCTCGCGATAATGTGAGACGTTGGCACGTGTTTGCTCTTCCCTTCAGCTTATCAAACTGTGTGGCTGGGAAAAAAAATTATAATTTGTGCTATTTTTACTCGAAGAAGAGCGATTTTCGTTTGAAAATGGATGAAAAATCGTCATTTTCAAGCAAAAATCATGGTAATGGGCAAAAAATCATATCTCGGTGAAAAATGCAGACAGAGACATGTTTCTCGGCTTGAATTGAGCTTCACAGAGTCTATTTGCTGGGAAAAATTCAGCATTTTATTCTCATGGAGCCAAGAAGACAAATTCTTCGCTACAAATTGATGTTTAAACTTTGATTATTTCCAACTCGTGGTCAAAAAGTGAAAATTGCATTCTCGCGATAAATTGAGACGTTGGCACGTGTTTGCTCTTCGTTTCAGCTTATCAAACTGTGTGGCTGGAAAAAAAATCATAATTTGTGCCATTTTTATTCGAAGAAGAGCGATTTTCGTTAGAAAATTGATGAAAAGTCGTCATTTTCAAGCAAAAATCATGGTAATAGGCAAAAAATCATATCTCGGTGAAAAATTGAGAGTGAGACATGTTTCTCGGCTTAAATTGAGCTTCACAGAGTCTATTTGCAGGGAATAAATCAGCATTTTATTCCCATGGAGCCAAGAAGACAAATTCTTCGCTACAAATTGATGTTAAAACTTTGATTTTTTCCAACTCGTGGTCAAAAAGTGAAAATTGCATTCACGCGATAAATTGAGACGTTGGTACGAGTTTGCTCTTCGTTTCAGCTTATCAAACTGTGTGGCTGGAAAAAAATCATAATTTGTGCCATTTTTACTCGAAGAAGAGCGATTTTCGTTTGAAAATTGATGAAAAATCGTCATTTTCAAGCAAAAATCATATCTCTGTGAAAAATTGAGATATAGACATGTTTCTCGGCTTTAATTGAGCTTTACAGAGTCTATTTGCAGGGAAAAAATCAGCATTTTATTCCCATGGAGCCAAGAAGACTAATTCTTCGCTACAAATTGATGTTGAAACTTCGATTTTTTCCAACTCGTGGTCAAAAAGTGAAAATTGCATTCTCGCGATAAATTGAGACGTTGGCACGTGTTTGCTCCTCGTTTCAGCTTATCAAACTGTGTGGCTGGAATAAAAATCATAATTTGTGCCATTTTTACTCGAAGAAGAGCGATTTTCGTTTGCAAACTGATGAAAAATCGTCATGTTCAAGCAAAAATCATGGTAATGGGCAAAACATCCTATGTCGGTGAAAAATTAAGATAGAGACATGTTTCTCAGCTTAAATTGAGCTTCACGGAGTCTATTTGCAGGGAAAAAATCAGCATTTTATTCCCATGGAGCCAAGAAGACAAATTCTTCGCTACAAATTGATGTTAAAACTTTGATTTTTTCCAACTCGTGGTCAAAAAGTGAAATTTGCATTCTCGCGATAAATTAAGACGTTGGAACGTGTATGCTCTTCGTTTCAGCTTATCAAACTGTGTGGCTGGAAAAAAAATCATAATTTGTGCCATTTTTATTCGAAGAAGAGCGATTTTCGTTAGAAAATTGATGAAAAGTCGTCATTTTCAAGCAAAAATCATGGTAATAGGCAAAAAATCATATCTCGGTGAAAAATTGAGAGTGAGACATGTTTCTCGGCTTAAATTGAGCTTCACAGAGTCTATTTGCAGGGAATAAATCAGCATTTTATTCCCATGGAGCCAAGAAGACAAATTCTTCGCTACAAATTGATGTTAAAACTTTGATTTTTTCCAACTCGTGGTCAAAAAGTGAAAATTGCATTCACGCGATAAATTGAGACGTTGGTACGAGTTTGCTCTTCGTTTCAGCTTATCAAACTGTGTGGCTGGAAAAAAATCATAATTTGTGCCATTTTTACTCGAAGAAGAGCGATTTTCGTTTGAAAATTGATGAAAAATCGTCATTTTCAAGCAAAAATCATATCTCTGTGAAAAATTGAGATATAGACATGTTTCTCGGCTTTAATTGAGCTTTACAGAGTCTATTTGCAGGGAAAAAATCAGCATTTTATTCCCATGGAGCCAAGAAGACTAATTCTTCGCTACAAATTGATGTTGAAACTTCGATTTTTTCCAACTCGTGGTCAAAAAGTGAAAATTGCATTCTCGCGATAAATTGAGACGTTGGCACGTGTTTGCTCCTCGTTTCAGCTTATCAAACTGTGTGGCTGGAAAAAAATTATAATTTGTGCCATTGTTACTCGAAGAAGAGCGATTTTCGTTTGAAAATTGATGAAAAATCGTCATTTTCAAGCAAAAATCATGGTAATGGGCAAAAAATCATATCTCGGTGAAAAATTGAGATAGAGACATGTTTCTCAGCTTAAATTGAACTTCACAGAGTGTCTTTGCAGAAAAAAATTCAGCATTTTATTCTCCTGGAGCCAAGAAGAAAAATTCTTCGCAACAAATTGATGTTTAAACTCTGATTTTTTCCAACACGTGGTCAAAAAGTGAAAATTGCATTCTCGCGATATTGTGAGACGTTGCCACGTGTTTACTCTTCGTTTCAGCTTATCAAACTGTGTGGCTGGAAAAAAATTATAATTTGTGCCATTTTTACTCGGAGAAAAGCGATTTTCGTTTTAAAATTGATGAAAAATCGTCATTTTCAAGCAAAAATCATGGTAATGGGCAAAAAATCATATCTCGGTGAAAAATTGAGACAGAGACATGATTCTTGGCTTAAATTGAGCTTCACAGAGTCTCTTCGCAGGGAAAAAATCAGCATTCATTCTCCTGGAGCCAAGAAGACTAATTCTTCGCTACAAATTGATGTTAAAACTTCGATTTTTTCCAACTCGTGGTCAAAAAGTGAAAATCGCATTCTCGCGATAAATTGAGACGTTGGAACGTGTTTGCTCTTCGTTTCAGCTTATCAAACTGTGTGGCTGGAAAGAAATCATAATTTGTGCCATTTTTACTCGATGAAGAGCGATTTTCGTTCGGAAATTGATGAAAAATTGTCATTTTCAAGCAAAAATCATGGTAATGGGCAAAAAATCATATCTCGGTGAAAAATTGAGATAGAGACATGTTTTTTGGCTTAAATTGAGCTTCACAGAGTCTTTTTGCAGGAAAAAAATCAGCATTTTATTCCCATGGAGCCAAGAAGACAAATTCTTCGCTACAAATTGATGTTAAGACATTGATTTTTTCAAACTCGTGGTCAAAAAGTAAAAATTGCATTCTCGCGATAATGTGAGACATTGGCACGTGTTTGCTCTTCCCTTCAGCTTATCAAACTGTGTGGCTGGGAAAAAAAATCATAATTTGTGCCATTTTTACTCGATAAAGAGCGATTTTCGTTTGGAAATTGATGAAAAATTGTCATTTTCAAGCAAAAATCATGGTAATGGGCAAAAAATCACATCTCGGTGAAAAATTGAGATAGAGACATGTTTCTCGGCTTGAATTGAGCTTCACAGAGTCTATTTGCAGGGAAAAATTCAGCTATTTATTCTCATGGAGCCAAGAAGACAAATTCTTCGCTACAAATTGATGTTTAAACTTTGATTATTTCCAACTCGTGGTCAAAAAGTGAAAATTGCATTCTCGCGATAAATTGAGACGTTGGCACGTGTTTGCTCTTCCCTTAAGCTTATCAAACTGTGTGGCTGGGAAAAAAAATCATAATTTGTGCCATTTTTACTCGAAGAAGAGCGATTTTCGTTTGAAAATTGATGAAAAGTCGTCATTTTCAAGCGAAAATCATGGTAATGGGCGAAAAATCATATCTCGGTGAAAAAATGAGACAGAGACATGTTTCTCGGCTTGAATTGAGCTTCACAGAGTCTATTTGCAGGGAAAAATTCAGCATTTTATTCTCATGGAGCCAAGAAGACAAATTCTTCGCTACAAATTGATGTTAAAACTTCGATTTTTTCCAACTCGTGGTCAAAAAGTGAAAATCGCATTCTCGCGATAAATTGAGACGTTGGAACGTGTTTGCTCTTCGTTTCAGCTTATCAAACTGTGTGGCTGGAAAGAAATCATAATTTGTGCCATTTTTACTCGATGAAGAGCGATTTTCGTTCGGAAATTGATGAAAAATTGTCATTTTCAAGCAAAAATCATGGTAATGGGCAAAAAATCATATCTCGGTGAAAAATTGAGATAGAGACATGTTTCTCGGCTTAAATTGAGTTTCACAGAGTCTATTTGCAGGGAAAAATTCAGCATTTTATTCTCATGGAGCCAAGAAGACAAATTCTTCGCTACAAATTGATGTTTAAACTTTGATTATTTCCAACTCGTGGTCAAAAAGTGAAAATTGCATTCTCGCGATAAATTGAGACGTTGGCACGTGTTTGCTCTTCCCTTAAGCTTATCAAACTGTGTGGCTGGGAAAAAAAATCATAATTTGTGCCATTTTTACTCGATGAAGAGCGATTTTCGTTTGGAAATTGATGAAAAGTCGTCATTTTCAAGCAAAAATCATGGTAATAGGCAAAAAATCATATCTCGGTGAAAAAATTAGACAGAGACATGTTTCTCGGCTTAAATTGCGCTTCACAGAGTCTATTTGCAGGGAAAAAATCAGCATTTTATTCCCATGGAGCCAAGAAGACAAATTCTTCGCTACAAATTGATGTTAAAACTTAGATTTTTTTCAACTCGTGGTCAAAAAGTGAAAATGGCATTCTCGCGATAAATTGAGACTTTGGCACGTATTTGCTTTTCGTTCCAGCTTATCAAACTGTGTGTCTGGAAAAAAGAACATAATTTGTGCCATTTTTACTCGAAAAAGAGCGATTTTCGTTTGGAAATTGATGAAAAATCGTCATTTTCAAGCAAAAGTCATGGTAATGGACAAAAAATCATATCTCGGTGAAAAATTGAGATAGAGACATGTTTCTCGGCTTAAATTGAGCTTCGCAGAGTCTATTTGCAGGAAAAAATTAGCATTTTATTCCCATGGAGCCAAGAAGACAAATTCTTCGCTACAAATTGATGTTTAAACTTTGATTTTTTCCAACTCGTGGTCAAAAAGTGAAAATTGCATTCTCGCGATAAATTGAGACGTTGGCACGTGTTTGCTCTTCGTTTCAGCTTATCAAACTGTGTGGCTGGAAAAAAATTATAATTTGTGCCATTTTTACTCGGAGAAAAGCGATTTTCGTTTTAAAATCGATGAAAAATCGTCATTTTAAAGCAAAAATCATGGTAATGGGCAAAAAATGATATCTCGGTGAAAAATGCAGACAGAGACATGTTTCTCGGCTTGAATTGAGCTTCACAGAGTCTATTTGCAGGGAAAAATTCAGCATTTTATTCTCATGGAGCCAAGAAGACAAATTTTTCGCTACAAATTGATGTTTAAACTTTGATTTTTTCCAACTCGTGGTCAAAAAGTGAAAATTGCATTCTCGCGATAAATTGAGACGTTGGCACGTGTTTGCTCTTCGTTTCAGCTTATCAAACTGTGTGGCTGGAAAAAAATCATAATTTGTGCCATTTTTACTTGAAGAAGAGCGATTTTCGTTGGTAAATTGATGAACAATTGTCATTTTCAAGCAAAAATCATGGTAATAGGCAAAAAATCATATCTCGGTGAAAAATTGAGACAGAGACATGTTCCTCGGCTCAAATTGAGCTTTACAGAGTCTATTTGCAGGGAAAAAATCAGCATTTTATTCCCATGGAGCCAAGAAGACAAATTTTTCGCTACAAATTGATGTTAAAACTTTGATTTTTTTCAACTCGTGGTCAAAAAGTGAAAATGACATTCTCGCGATAAATTGAGACGTTGGCACGTGTTTGCTCTTCGTTTCAGCTTATCAAACTGTGTGGCTGGAAAAAAATTATAGTTTGTGCCATTTTTACTCGGAGAAAAGCGATTTTCGTTTTAAAATCGATGAAAAATCGTCATTTTAAAGCAAAAATCATGGTAATGGGCAAAAAATCCTATGTCGGCGAAAAATTAAGATATAGACATGTTTCTCGGCTTGAATTGAGCTTCACAGAGTCTATTTGCAGGGAAAAATTCAGCATTTTATTCTCATGGAGACAAGAAGACAAATTCTTCGCTACAAATTGATGTTTAAACTTTGATTTTTTCCAACTCGTGGTCAAAAAGTGAAAATTGCATTCTCGCGATAAATTGAGACGTTGGAACGTGTTTGCTCTTCGTTTCAGCTTATCAAACTGTGTGGCTGGAAAGAAATCATAATTTGTGCCATTTTTACTCGATAAAGAGCGATTTTCGTTTGGAAATTGATGAAAAATTGTCATTTTCAAGCAAAAATCATGGTAATGGGCAAAAAATCATATCTCGGTGAAAAATTGAGATAGAGACATGTTTCTCGGCTTAAATTGAGCTTTACAGAGTCTATTTGCAGGGAAAAAAACAGCATTTCATTCCCATGGAGCCAAGAAGACAAATTTTTCGCTACAAATTGATGTTTAAACTTTAATTTTTTCCAACCCGTGGTCAAAAAGTGAAAATTGTATTCTCGCGATAAATTGAGACGTTGGAACGTGTTTGCTCTTCGTTTCAGCTTATCAAACTGTGTGGCTGGAAAAAAATCATAATTTGTGCCATTTTTACTCGAAGAAGAGCGATTTTCGTTGGTAAATTGATGAAAAATTGTCATTTTCAAGCAAAAATCATGGTAATGGGCAAAAAATCATATCTCGGTGAAAAATTGAGATAGAGACATGTTTCTCGGCTTGAATTCAGCTTCACAGAGTCTATTTGCAGGGAAAAATTCAGCATTTTATTCTCATGGAGCCAAGAAGACAAATTCTTCGCTACACATTGATGTTTGAACTTTGATTTTTTCCAACTCGTGGTCAAAAAGTGAAAATTGCATTCTCGCGATAAATTGAGACGTTGGCACGTGTTTGCTCTTCCCTTAAGCTTATCAAACTGTGTGGCTAGGACAAAAAATCATAATTTGTGCCATTTTTACTCGAAGAAGAGCGATTTTCGTTTGAAAATGGATGAAAAATCGTCATTTTCAAGCAAAAATCATGGTAATGGGCAAAAAATCATATCTCGGTGAAAAATGCAGACAGAGACATGTTTCTCGGCTTGAATTGAGCTTCACAGAGTCTATTCGCAGGGAAAAATTCAGCATTTTATTCTCATGGAGCCAAGACGACAAATTCTTCGCTACAAATTGATGTTTAAACTTTGATTTTTTCCAACTTGTGGTCAAAAAGATAAAATTGCATTCTCGCGATAAATTGAGACCTTGGCACGTGTTTGCTCTTCGTTTCAGCTTATCAAACTATGTGGCTGGAAAAAAATTATAATTTGTGCCATTTTTACTCGGAGAAAAGCGATTTTCGTTTTAAAATCGATGAAAAATCGTCATTTTAAAGCAAAAATCATGGTAATGGGCAAAAAATCCTATGTCGGCGAAAAATTAAGATAGAGACATGTTTCTCGGCTTGAATTGAGCTTCACAGAGTCTATTTGCAGGGAAAAATTCAGCATTTTATTCTCATGGAGCCAAGAAGACAAATTCTTCGCTACAAATTGATGTTTAAACTTTGATTTTTTCCAACTCGTGGTCAAAAAGTGAAAATTGCATTCTCGCGATAAATTGAGACGTTGGCACGTGTTCGCTCTTCGTTTCAGCTTGTTAAACTATGTGGCTGGAAAAAAATTATAATTTGTACCATTTTTACTCGGAGAAAAGCGATTTTCGTTTTAAAATTGATGAAAAATCGTCATTTTCAAGCAAACCCTAGCGGTTTCCCCGACCGTAGGCTTGGGCCGTTAATGTACAATTGCCCACCGTTTTACCGACCCAATGCCAGCCGAAGATTTTCTGGTCGATCGGCTTAAAATTTTTAGTCGAACCTGCTCTCACTAGGGTTCGGAAATAAGGCCCATCCGTAGTCGGTCCGACTCAACTTTCTCAGTCGGATCATAATTTGGGTCCGTCGTTGACTGGCCGGATCGGCCGAAAATTTGTTGCCGACGCATTTTCTCGCTCGCCGGCCGGTTGGCTGGCCCGGCCGAAAATTTTGAGCCCACAAAATTTTCTCTTCGCCGGCTTGCCGGCCGGCTTGTCCAAAAATTTGCAGCCCACGAAATTTTCTCGTCGCCGGTTGGCTGGCCGGCTCGGCCGAAAATTTCTAGCCCACAAAATTTCCTCTTCGCCGGCTGGCCGGCCGGCTCGGCCGAAAATTTGGAGCCCACAGAATTTTCTCGTCGCCGGCTGGCTGGCCGGCTCGGCCGAATATTTCTAGCCCACAAAATTTTTTCTTCTCCGGCTAGCCGGCCGGCTCGGCCAGAAATTTTTAGCCCACAAAATTTTCTCCTCGCCGGCTGGCTAGCCAGCTCGGCCGAAAATTTGAAGCCCACAAAATTTTCTCTTCGTCGGCTGGCCGGCCGGCCTCGCCGAAAATTTGAAGCCCACAAAATTTTCTCGTCGCCGGCTGACTGGCCGGCTCGGCCAGAAATTCTTAGCCCACAAATGTTTACCTCGCCGGCTGGCTGGCCGGCTCGGCCGAAAATTTTAAGTCCACAAAACTTTCTCCTCGCCGGCTGGCTGGCCGGCTCGGCCGAAAATTTGTACGGCGCCCAATTTTCTCGTCGCCGGACGGATGGACGGCTGGTTGGGCCGAAATATTGCTGCCGGCAATATGTTCCAGTTGCTGGCCGGGTTGTTGATTAAATAATAAACATGCAATAGGGAAAGGGATATCTCGGGAAGATATCTGGATGGGTTTCTGGAAGACGTCCCCAGAGCGATAATATTATTTATTTAACTTTTTTTCTGGGGACGTGGTCGGGGAACCGGGATTTTTCTCTTTTTTGTTTACATCTGTTGTACATCCAATGCTACATGTTAATAAAATTGCATACATTTTGAAAACAAATTTTGAATGAAATATCACAAGTACAATGATGACTGCGAGATAATAAATTGAGCTACAAATAAATGAACATTTTTTTCGTTGCGTTCCCAAAGATGAAAGTTTCGACATTTTATCATTAAGCTTTTACCTTTTTTCGTACATTCTACCGAAACGACTACATTTTCGTAAAGTGCACCTTTATAAAAATATCAATGACTCGACATGTTTCTTCAATCCCGACGACGTGGTTCGACACTCGTCGATACAATTTTTATTTTGCGAACGTTTATAAGCCTCGAAAGTATATCGAAAAAAAAACCAGTTATCGAGGGTTGCGCGGAAGGCGATTGAACATTCTTATTATGTTCTTCATTCGATTGCCTCCTCGGCCCCAAAAGGTCGCAAAACCAGCTCTATTGATCAAAAATAACTCTGTTAGCCTTTCACACTACTAAGCTTGCGTGACTTGTTAATTGATTCCATAACGTCGATGTCGTTTCGATATCATGCACAAACAGAGAGTCTTCACGTTCAACAGTATAATTATACGTTTTCCATCAAGGTTATGAACTATTCATTATTCATTACAGTAACATTGATTATGTAAAATAGTGCGATCAATTTTCGTCTTGTATTGACACTCTATATTGAATTTTTTATTTGTCCACACATTTCACTGTAATTGAAATGTTGCTGTCCATCGTCGTCAAGATTTCCATCCATGTTCGTTGTTTTCCTGTGCACGTTATACCGGTATGTTCCCAAGCTGTAGCGAAAATAATAAATTGGGGCTTCTAAAATTGTTTACGAACTATTTCCTTCTTTTTTTATAAGGATTGCATAACAACTCGGTGAACCGTTCACCGTTTCAAGTTTATTTTCCAAAAATTTTCTAATTCTTCAAACTTTTTGAAACGTCAACCCTTTTTCCAATATTTGAATCGCAGCAAAATGAGCTGTTTCACGTCCTTCATTTTATTAGCATGCAAAATAGTACAGATTCGATAGTTACCCATTGTTTTGGTAACAACTCCTTCCATCCTCCACGCATTTTACTTGATACGATTGCATCGTCCACCGATACTTCATCGGGTTTATCCTTCGGCGGATGACTTGATCCTTTTCCTCGGTCGGCTTCCTGCCGTTCCTCGTACCGGTAATTTCGCAAATTTTATGAAAATAAAAATAAAAGGCTGATCAGTACATTGCTTTCAAAAATTATTTCCAAACTTTATGCCTATTATTTTGCATTCTTCAACAGAAATCCAACTTTTAAATGTTTACTCGTGTTTATCGAATTCTATTTTTAGTGTTGTGCCCGTGCAAACCGTCACGTGGGGGCGAGTTTGCTTGGGACTGATTTATTCGGGATATTGCCAAGGTCGAGTTAAACTCCAACCCAATACTTTCAGTTTTAACGTCTAAGGTTTATTGTGGATAAGTTCGTTACAATTGAGTGTAATTGCCTCAAGACCAATCGGTGTAATTAACGATAATGATATTTCGGTATTTGATCGCAGAGTGTCCGATTTGGGCGTTGCATTCCCTTTTTATTAACTAGGGGTTTTCGATTGATTTTTGGAGGTGGTATTAATTGGAGGTGGTAATTAATTGGAGGTGGTAATTAATGGTGGTGGTGGGCAGTCGATCGTCCGAGGCCTTGGGGTTATTGTACAGGTGTCTCGAGGACGGTCGAGTGCTGAGTTTGATTGTCAGCGTTTTTGGTTTGGCCTCGAAGTTGGAGCAAAGTCCACTAGACTTGCTGAGGGGTGCGTTTTTGAAACGGCACGTGCACGACTTCCTGTCGCTGATTATAATATGATGGTTTTATGGAATTGGTTGCTATGCGGGCGCAACATTAGCAACGCCCTGCAATCATGCAGAAATTGTGTCATCGATCGTCGACAAGATTTTCCATCAATATTCTAAAGTTAGTCGTGCCCATCATACCACCCCGTTACCGAGGTATTTAGATCAAAACGAATTTCGGCTTTTTAAATAGTGAATAAACTATTTCTTCCGTTTTCCATTACAATTTTATAAATGAAACTTGCACCGTTCCAACGCCAAATTTTGGCTTTTTAAATTGTCAATTGTGAATATTTATTTTGTTTTTCATTACAATTTCATAATTGAACCGTTCACCGTTGCAAGTATTTTCGAAAAAATGTTTAATTCTTTAATCTTTTTGAAACTATAGTTCTTTGCCAAACATTTCGATTCCAACGATGAGATTTGACAATGAGATTTCCGACGTTTTTCAAAAAGCCGTTACTTTCACAACTCACAACTGTTTGCCCCCGCACATCGTACACCGAAATAATTCCTGTAAAAATTGTTAGAAGAACACACGCGTTGCTACAAAACGCGAGAATCGTTTTTTTTTAGGTTATGCAAAGTGTCGAATCGCGTACGTAAAAGTTGCACAGCGGCGATAACACGCGTTCGGGAATGAAACTAAGATGGCAATTAAGTTGTAAATTATTCATCGCACACACACGTCACGGGCTTCATTTATCTCATTTTTGATATTCTACCGTACGTCGAAAAAGTATTTAACCGCGCACTCTCGTACACGCGTCGTCACGAAGATCAGACAGCTGATGACAAAGCCGAGGTATAGCACACACGCGAGGTATCAAGCGCACGCGCACGGCAAATGCGCGACGACGGGATTCGGCGGGCGATTTGAACTACTTCGCCGCGACATATACGGCCAAACATTTTTTATTTGCACTTTTTAATTACTTTCTTCATATTACATTATGGATGTATAATAAATGCGTCCAAAATATATTTTCAAATGAAATTCTGTGCACGATACCACATTTCCTAAAACATTGACGAATTATGTTTACACTGCAATTTATTTCAATTGACTCCTTCATATATTTCTATATGTTTGCAAGCAATACAAAAAAGTAATAAATATATGGATTACTTTGGGATTGTCACGCACAAAAAATCGTTTTTGACATTATTCACCATTTCAAATGGAATAAAAGAACATTTAAATGTGCCGTGCCAAAATTGCTGTTGCCCTAAAACTACGTGCTAAACTTTTATTGATCGTGTTTCGTTTAAATTTAATATGATTAAGTTTAAATTTAATATGATTAAGTTTTGGTGTTATACCGGTAACCCATCAATCGTTTCTGTCACACTTCGTAAGCAATACGTATGACAATAACGCTACTTTTCACTCTTCGATTCTCCATTGTCATTGGCGCTGTCGGAGAGACCGTCATCGTCCACATTTTCGTCATCCCCGTCGTCCCCCACCCTCGCGTGGCCTGGCTCAACTCTCTTACCGTTCACCTTCTTCCGCCCGTGCTTTTCATAGCGATCGTTTTTTAACAACCTAGATACCGTATGCTTCATTCTTGCCATGGTATTGATCTGAGATGAATCCAATCGCTTCAGGTGTTGCAGTCTCATGCACGCAACTGGATTGTAAACATAAAAATCGTGGTTGAGAAATGAATTTTTCCTCCCACACTACTGTGCCAGTTATCAGCGAGGGTTCCGTTTCAAGACAATAACCGTTAATTTTTTTCAAAGTCATTTCTTTACTTAACGATTACGTGCATCGTACTTTTATACGAAGCTCGGTGGCTATCGGACACACGGTAAGAAAAAAAAATAACTTACTCTTCAATCGCTTCAGTTCATCCGCCGTTATTTCTCGTCTCGGCTCGTTAGTCTTTGCGCCCATTCTTTTTTTAATGACGAGTTGATCGCGTTCTTCCTCGGTCCACAGTTCTTTCATCAGTATGCTAAGTCTTCTGTTCATGGTTCCAGCTGTTCCCGCCTGAATAGCTGTTGCATTTTTGACTCGCCAACCTGGGCAAATTTCGCGTTCTTCATCCGACCCTTCATCCGACTGAGCAGAATTTATCGGTGATTTCTCATTGGCATCATTCTCCGACAACTGTTTAAAATGTTTCAGCTGTCGAATCCCATTTCTATGGTTCTCGATCATAATTTCAATCTGTGAACACATATAGTTTAATTTTTTCATTAAAACGTCTTTTTCAAGCATCCATGACGTTTGTACTTCCTTGCTTATCAACTTATTCATTTTACCTGTGTTTTCATTTGCATCACTTCTTCATTGTGATAACTGCGTACCGGTAACTCCTGTCTCGAGTTCGGATTATTTTCCTTGTTCGACCTGCCGCTTTGATTTCTTGAATTTCTCTAAAAATTCATTACAGACAAAATAAATGGCGGGCGAACTCTTTTTTAACAAGCATTCCATTTCAAAATATTTCTGGCTACCTCGTTTGCGTTGTTATCGCCGCGTTGCCGCATTTCAGCTCCGCTCTTGGCCGTTTTGTCGCGTTGTGCACGTATTTTCTCCGTCGCTGTTCCTGGACTCTGTCTTTTCGTAGGTCTCGTGGACTCTTCCTTCGTATCATCAGGGTCGAATTCGTAAATGTCTGGTTTTTTCGTTCCTTGCCGTTCGAGACGTCGTTGTTTGTTTATCACCTTCATCGCGTCAGGGGCTGCACGACTCGTGCTCGCTTTCGATGAATTGCAAAATTGTTTTGCTTCGCTAAACTGCGATTGATCGTTGTCCCCTGCTCGTTTGCGGCGATGTTCATCATCAACTTTTTTAGTGAGAACCACCTGTGGTGAATACGCATGTCATAGCCATAGTGAAATACTCGTGTTGTGCTATAACTCGTTTTACCGGTAATGTTTTTGTACTCGTTACTATATCACAATTTACAACTTTTGAAATTGTATATTTGTTTTATCATCTTTCTTTTCTTTCATCATACCGTCATCAATATGCACTATAATTGATCAAGTTTCGTCGTAAGGAATCTATAATACTGAACCTTTTTTTTCAACAACGGCGGTGAAGGAACAGATTGCGAAGTATGTCTTAAATTTCCTTTGGCAACGTCTCGTCCATCGGTATTATCATCATCAACATCATCACCCCTCTGGGAAAGTCTCCAGGCATTTTTCAATGGTCTTCCACACGGAGTCTCATTCTATCAAATTAATTACCATTCCAGTTAAGTACCATTTCAATTATTATTGTGTAGAAGGGAATATTTCGGTTTTGCCCTTGGTTATTGCACCGACTCAGACGTACCTGGTCACCAATATTTTCGCTTTTTCCGAAGGTTTTTCCTGCAGCGCGTGTTTTTTCTTCCGTTGTGACTCCGTCCTTCTTTCGGCTGGAAGCTTCATTGTTACCGGTAATTTCTTTTCCAGACGAAGCGGTATTAGCGCACTTTTTTGCGTCATATTTGTTTGGATCGTCGACCTGCCGTTGATTGCATGCGATTTGTGAATTCCCTATACCCAGTTTGTGGCGATAATGCAATTTATATTTTTAATTTCTTCGTACCTCAAAGGAGTTGGACCCACGGGAAAATCTGTTATCCTTTTCCTCTTGTTCGCCATTTTTTTCGCTCCTCTCTTCATTATCGATGTTTCCATCGTTCTCGAAATATTCTTCGTCCTTTTCATCATTTTGATATTGCTCAATAGCCTTATCCGTGCTCACATCACTTGACCCCGCGTCCGACCCTCCATCCTATTTCATATTATACTCTCATAAATACATGTTTCCATCTCCATTTCGCTTTGTTCGCAATTTTTTTATTCGTACCCCGTTGGTGGACTCTTTCTCTTCATCTGGATCCAACACGGGTAAGGCGTTGGCCCGTTCGATCAACTTATCGCCGAAGTTATTTCCATTGACAGCGGTCGATGTTTCCTCAATGTTATGAATTTCTTGGACGTCCGCAGCTACATGTCCGGGTTCGAGAACTCGCAACTGTTTTTCGAATTTAAGCATTAAATTAATTAATTATTGAACAATATTATTTAGCTTACATTACTCGCGACAATATGTTATTATCCATACCCCGTCGTTGCGTCCTTGGTCGTCAGCGATTTCGCATTCATCTTTTTCGACTGCTTCATTACCGGCACTTGCTTTTTCCATACTACCATCCGTTTCCGTCGGCCCGTCAGCATCTTTTTCACCAAGGGATATCTGTTGATAACGTCACAAATGGAGGTCTCGGTTTTTGGTCTCCGCTATGTTAAAAAAATGTTCTTCAATGGGTGTACCTCGTTAAAATTTTTTCCGTCGCCTTGATTGGGACCGTACTGTTCACTTTTTCCATCATTGTCGAATTTGCCCTGCGGCGATTCGTCGACACTTTGTTTTTCGTCCCTATCGATTTCAATATTGTCTACTTCATACTCATCGGCATGATCATCACGATGAACAATCTGCAATTATATTATGGGCATGACGATTTGGTACAGTTGCATGTAGCTTGAAAATAACTATTTTTTCCCCTTGGTCCACGCATGAGCCATTTTTTTAACAATAATGTAAATGTAAAAAACGTACCGGTAAAATTTCATCCAGTTGGATCAAATTGTTCAGTGCCGACGCGCTCACATCTTTTTTGATACCGCCGAGCTTCCTCTGTAACGATCGTTTTTAACGGCGCGTCAACAAAATTTTATTCCAAAAAGTTGTTACCAATCATTCTTGCCGATTATTACCTTGCAATACGCATATGTCACTCACTCATGTCATTATTACTCTAAATCGGAAATTAATTTGGTTTCAAATTCAATAAAGTTAATTTCCATTCGTTATGTCACTACAATTTTGCATTTGCCTCGATCAACGATTTAATCGCGACTACCGTGATTTCCAACGAAATGGATGTTGGCTTATACGGCTGCGTTCACTGTTGGCTGCTAATATGGACCGCGTCGCATTTTCAATGCCCACAGGCGCCTGCCCGTTTAGTTCCCCTTCGCCGGTCGCGCAGTTCGTTTGCTCTTACACCTACTCCGATATTTATCCATCGCGCTATACAGTTAAACGCGAACGTTTTTTCATTGATTAATCATACATTTCTAATCGATTTTGGTCGCTCTTTATATAATTAATGTTCCAAAGTTTCTTTCGCAACTCTTAATCATCGAGAGGTGTCAGTATTTTATCAAAAGTACACCTAAGCCGACTTCATTCGTTGACTACGCGCTTCCGCGGACAAAGAATATTCCTACCGGTACGTCCCAGTTATACGGTTCTTCGTTTGACTTCCAATTTACATTGCGATTATTTCATCTCTTTACTTTATTCCGTACTGGAAAATCGATTCAAAATCTTTGAAGAGAATTTAGTACCGTGTTATACCCAGCGTACATATCTACTCGTCGCGAGATTATCATCGCTTACAGACAACTTTCGTTCGGCAAATCAAGATGGCCGCACTGATGGTGAGTCATAACATTTCTAACTGATTTCCTACACAGCCCAGAATTAAAAAATAGGTGTATTCCAATACTCGGATTTATTTCATTCACAGAAACGCATTTGGCAATGAAATTAATGAAATTCATTTCCAATTTCAACAACTGTTACTTCAATAAGTCATTCGTTGCTTACACGACGAAAAAAAATTATTCATTTCAATTTACTCTTTAATACCTTAAATCGATTATTCACTCTAATTTTCCAAGTGTGCGCCATTTCAAAACAATGATTGTTACCCTGGTTTTCTCCAATACATTTTCAAACCCAACACTCAAATCCCATTTCAATTGAATTATTCAATTTCATAAAATATTGCTGAAATCATTTCATTCCAACCCATGGCGTTTACGGGACGCTGCAATTTAATAGTCAATACAAATTACCAATATATTTTAAATGGCCAAATCCCTACAATGTGCGGACGCGTGTCGCAAAACCTGCCCGATGTATTGCTTTAAATTCTGATTTCTTAATACGTCTGCACCATTACTAACTCGGATTATCTTACTTGTTCGTGCAGCCGCTCTCTGTTCAACTGTTTCGCCGCTGCGGTGTACGTTGTTGTCGAAATCACTTTCGGTTTTTTCGCCGGCCCGCTGATGGCCGAGCATGTTTCTGGAGAGTCAACGTTTATTTTGTTCCGTATTAAACGTTTTCCGCGTCCCAGGCGGTCATTTCCAACCGATAGCAGTTCCTCTTCACTGTCTGTTTTTTTTCCCCGTGACATGATCAATTACGTTCGATTATATATGTATATATGTTTTTTTTTAAAATTTTTTTTTT
Organism: Hyposoter dolosus; assembly: GCA_963921915.1. Lineage (NCBI taxonomy): Eukaryota > Metazoa > Arthropoda > Insecta > Hymenoptera > Ichneumonidae > Hyposoter > Hyposoter dolosus. The sequence continues at coordinate 24,247,387 of OY998130.1, read as the reverse complement.
TTTATTTTTTTAAAAAAAATTTTTTTTTTTTAAATTTTTGCAATTCATTTTTAGCTAAAAATAAAAAATGTTGCACTTATTTAATTATTTATTTGGAGTGCATCGCAAACATTGATTACCTGCACAATTTACTAGACGAACGGTGTCATACAGATCACTGTTGGAATCGTTCGGAATACGCAGGCTGGTCTTGAGACCTCCCGGTAATTTCATATTCTTCTCTATGAATTCCCTCGTACATTGAACAATTCCGCTCGTTTTTGGATGGCGATAGAACAATTTGTCGACAGTAACGATTTGTTTCGTATCTTTTTTTATCCTTCGTCGTGCAGGAAATTAGACAATACAGCATTTTGTCACCTCAATATGTGCCACACGTGGACACTACGGTTCTTCACAACGATTCGAACAAAGGCAGTATGTAGACACAAGGGCACACGCCCCTAAGTTGAAATATTTCCGCGTCCCAACGATAAACTTGGTGAAATATGCGGTCGTTCGCTATGTATAAGAATTATAAAATCTCCCGCAACCTATTGTACATACAAAATAGATAATTTAATAACAATATTACTATCACAAAATACCACGAGACCACGGTGAATTTATAATTTTAAAAAACGTGGCAAACGTGGGACGAATAGCGGCGTCTGAAAAATTGTATTGCCAATTTTATATTCCTCCCCGCAATAGTTATCACTACAAGCACATGCGATAAATTTTTTGCGCCTAATCGACACTTTCTCAAATTTGCATTACCGTGCTGGGACATTCATCTATGCATACACATTTTCGCTCATTATGTTACTTTGCACTTTTCTTTACTAGAAAAAAAATTTGTATACATGCATGTACCGGTAAAATACGCAATAGAACGAATATATATATATTCAATGCCACGAGTCTCGAAACCAAATTATTTCAGTACATCCACGTGTTCTTTGTTCGCACACACGCAGCACACACCGAAGCGCGGACACGCCCGGCGGCGTTGAAATAATTTCGCTGGACCGCGAACAATGAAGCCCACAATTATTACTTTACCGGTATAATTTAGGGTCGTACCCTCATATACACTTTGTACACATTTTACCAATGATCGATGACAAATAACACGAATTTATACCAAAAGCAAAAGGGACAAGAGAAATGTTTATATATATATATATGTATATACAGAGATGTATCTACTCGTCGTCGCCCATGCAATGCTGATGCAATATACGTAATAATGAAATTAATTACTTATTCGAAGCTCGAAACGAGGCTTGCGATCGCCGTTCTTCGCATACACCTCATAGCCGCATACAGGGACACACACAAAATATGAGCACACACACGCGGTGATGTTGAAATATGTTCGCGACCCGGCCGAGGAATATAATATGGTTTTGATTTTTTTGGCGTTCGCGGGAATTCGCACTAACCCTGTGACATTTTATGACGTCTCCAAATATACGGCGTTCTTCGATTTCTATTACAGAAATATTATTTGCAGCGAAATAAACACGTTTACAATAAATCACTTTAGGCGAAATTTGAGCGACGATATATGTTTTAAAATATTCAAAGCGGCACGTGCGAAACCCGTTGGAGGTATAACGCGCGACACAAACATGCGGGGCAACAAAAATTTCCTCTCTGTTTACTTCGCCCGGCAGTGCTCTTGTACACAAGGACATGCCACTGTTATATATATATATATATATACGCGCGCCGTCACGTTGAAGCTTCCACCTCCTTCCGCGCTTTGTCCCCGTCCTCTTGATTATATTTCGTGAATTTGTTTTTCCGTGATAACAAATTCATCATGATGATGTTGATCAACACACTCACACTTTTTTATTGCGTTATTTCGTGTTCAAAAATAATTATATTTGTACCGGTAAAATATCAAAATCGAACGAATATTCGGGTCGCGATGACGGGTAATAAAATTGTTTTTTTTTTAATGTTCTCGTTTATTCTTGCAAGGGTAACTTTTGCACACGCGATACATGCGTTTCGCACTATCAATCGCGCGATCTTTCACACTTTTACCGTTTTTCAAGTCATATATAATCGCGAAAGCCGAAATTTCATAATAACTGGTACTTTTATGCATTTCAAACATAACATGCATGCGGTAATAAACTTTTTCACCCGCCCCATGCGATTTAATAACGATTTATATATGCGAAGAAGCAGCAGCATGCGTATGTAGAAGAGATCGAAGATATATATGTACATTGACAAATACGTAGCAGTCTTTTTTAACCTCGAAACTGTCAACCGCGTTTTATCGCGCCGCGCAATAATGGATAAAATATTTCCACGGTCCTATATAATCAATGGAAAAAGACTCGCTGTATGATTAATGAAATCTGTAATAAACTTGATGAAAACGTTTTTGATGAAAGTTTAACGCAATATTACGACGACAAGCCGTTTAGCACGCGTTCCAAATCACCGACTGATGTTCCCGCGAACGCGAAACACAATGGTGCGGCGCCAAGAATTTATTGTTATATATATTCTGCCATTTTCCGCCGGCGGCGGCGTTGTTCAAGCACGCGCGAATATATTTACAGACGTGCACACCGCGAGAAAATATGCAACGTATATAGATACATATGAATCCAGGAATATGTAATTCACGCATTGATACACATTAAATTTATCGTAATTTTTATTATGTAAGAATATATAACGTTGATCAACCTCTCGGAGAAACAGCAGCGAGCGGCAGTTGTATTTATATGCATCAGAACCATCCAAATTTAAAAAGTATCAGGAACAGTTAAAATATACTCGGGGATTAAACCGAGGATATGCAAGAGTCGTGTTTCAGCACCGGTGAAAAACAGTTCCATGTGTTGCATGAATTGGTTCTTTGCTGCACCCGCCTGCTCCACGATTGAAAATTTTTTTATTGTTTGCCTGGACCATTCTGCGATGACCTGAAACAAACATTGGCATTAAATTTCATGCTGCGACGAGCCACAACGTCTCTTATTCTCCATCATCGATACTGAAAATAATTAGTCGGTTTTTTGTTAAAGTTTTTGTTTATCTCACCGGTTCAAATCCTCCGTCAAACGTGGAACTATTATTTTCCACCGCATTCAGACTGTCCGTAAGCTCGTCCCAAATAGCTGTGAGACGTTCCCGTTCTATATCCCCATTTACCTCGTTCGTTATTATCGCTTTGTTTCGCTGAACGAACCCCAGCACCACGTCAAGCTGATTGTCGCTGAGAGTTTTGCCCGGCAATTGGGCTTTCGGAATGTTTACCGGTACATTGACGTTGTCGTTTCCAACTAAAATGTATTTCGACGATCACTCAATAATATGCATGATATATATACAACGAAAAGATAAGTGAACGGAACGGAGGAGCTATGCCTGTCATTTATTTCTATTATTATTTTGAAAAATTCCATCGTTAAATTGGCTTATTCAGGTGACGTCAGATGTTTTAGTTGCATGTTGATTTTTTATGTTATTATTCTTACCCGTTTTATGGACGTAGTTGAACTTGTCGATGTAAAGGGCCTCGCTGCCGCGGAAGCACGCGTGGTGCTCGGACAATAGGATCACCGGTAGTGAACATTCGAAGCACAAATACATCTGCAATTAAATTTGTATATCTATTTATATCATTCAATTTCACTACTGCCCATATGTATATTTGTATTCAAAAAGTATTTATTATACCTTTTAGATTAAAAAAAATTCTTTTTGCTTGCGACGATCGAATCGAGGACTCCGCGCGTCGTTGTGTTGCTGCGGCCGAGCGATGATTTTTCGAGGTTATAAATGCCAACAGGTGCGTCGTCGAATCGCGTTCGCGTAGCAAACTGTTCAGTTAGTCTAAAGCAACGGCCCTCTCTCTCTCTCTCTTCCTCTGTGTCGACTGCTCAGATCTCTTGGTCACTGAACGCGCACGCGTCCACTTAAGAATATTCGTTGTTCGTTCGCGTCTCGTGTGACTATTGGCCGATGACCACGTGACCATCTCGCGCACATACACCAACACACACGTGATCGAAACGTTTCGCGGACGTCTCACAGTCTCGATCGCGCCATCTTATTTGCTATATACAGTATCAGAATAGAGTTCTTTCGCGGGCAAGCGTGTGCGTGTCGCGCGTAAAACTCGTAAAAAACAATTAGCATTTTTATATTGCCAATTAATAATCAAGTGTATAGAAACTCAATCATCCGTGGTACGCCGCGCATGAATATATTTTCGCTCGGTATACGATAAGTTTTAAATCCCAGGAGCCGGGCCCTTTGTTCGTTGCGCCTCATCATGTACGTATATATACGAGTGTTTTGACTTCGCGCGTTGACTCTATGCCGATATACTGGGACTACGTACAGTCTCGGGAGTTTGGAAAAATCAACGTAACTACATTCGGATAAGGCGCGAGCGTACTCTGCATCCAACAGGTATTTTCGTGTATTTTTGTATTTGCATATTGATTTTCAGACGACGCGCCGCTGCATGAATATTTTCCTTGCTCTCACTTTCTCTGTCTCTGTCTCTCGCTCTCTCTTTCACTCACTCGGCGCGTACGCATCGAGTTTAAAATTCGTCGTTCTTTGCGTTTCGTGTTACGGTGTTGGCCACATAGATACACCAACACATACGTGATCGGAACGTTTCGCGCGCGAGATTCACAGTCTCGCCATCTTGAAACGCCGCAAAATCGAGTGTTTTTGCCGGCGTGCGTGTGTGTCCGTGTGTGTGTGTGAACGCGTTGTGCAGCGCGCAGAATTCATGAAAAACCTTTAATATTATCATCAATTAATAAAAAATGGTGTAACGGCATTTATTCGTGGTGGACGCTCGCTCGCGGTATATTGGTTGACGACGATAATATTCCAGGAGCCGGGCCCTGTGTTGGTCGCGCCACGAGCCCACCATAACCTCACATATTTACGATTGCTTTTTTGTCGCGCATATTCGTTTCACCGGTATAAAATTCATTGCAACCATAGATGGTGAGTTTCAAATAATTATCATCATTATTTTTGGATGAGGCGCAGGTATTTTGTAAGAATATTCCTCTCAGCGTAATATTATTATATTATTCATATCTGTGCGATCGCTTTTTTTTCATACACGCATTGAAGAGCACCGGATTATTAGTGACAAGACGATGGCTAATAGATCCAACGTAATCGACTCCGTTATGAGCCGGATTCGATACCGACCTAAATTGCCAAATATCAACGAACAAACTTGATTATCGACGCGGATGTGATCGCAGAGGTGTTTGTTTCATTAACGATATCGATTCATCGCCGACAATTACATTGTAACGTCAGTGTCTATACCAAAAAAATTGGCGTTCGTGAGAAGCTCTTTATGAAATTCGTGAAAATTGCGATCGATTGTTGCGTAAATAATTGATGAAATGCGATTGAAATTGTGCAGGTGGACAAGCGTACCGGTAACAAATCTGACACAGAAGAGCACAAACATGAAAACCATCCTGTCGAGGACAATTGTCTTCCGGAATCCATTAACAGAGACAGTGAAGCGGTGAGTAGAAAATAGTAGCGTTGAAAATTGCAACCGAAATAAATAATTAATATTTGAAGAATATGAATATTAATGTAGACGTGAGTCAAATACAAATGAGTGAGTCAAATATCGCATAATCGAGGCCAAAGAAATTGTTTATTACGAAATAAGTAACGTTTGAGATACATTTTTTTCGGAAATTCATGGAAATGGCGATCGATCGTTTTACAATTGATTGGGAAAATATTAATGACGTGTTATTAAAATTTCGCAGGTGGACGACAATACCGGTGAAAATGTGATCCAGAAAAACAAAAAGTTGAAGACAGCGATCCTGTCGAGGACAGCAGTATTTCAGAACTAATCGACAGTGACAGTGAAGCGGTGAGTAGATCGATGTCGAAGCTCAGATATGTCGTTGAAAATTGCAACCGAAATAAATAATTAATATTTGAAGAATATAAATATTGATGTAGACGTGAGTCAAATACAAATGAGTGAGTCATCCCATAATCGAGGCCAAAGAAATTGTTTATTACGAAATAAGTAACGTTTGAGATACATTTTTGTCGAAAATTCATGGAAATGGCGATTGATCGTTTTCCAATTGATTGGGAAAATATTAATGACGTGTTATTAAAATTTCGCAGGTGGACGACAATACCGGTGAAAATGTGATCCAGAAAAACAAAAAGTTGAAGACAGCGATCCTGCCGAGGACAACTGTCTTCTGGAATGCACCAACAGTGACAGTGCAGCGGTGAGTAGTTTGGTGTCGAAGCTTTTGATATGTCGTTGAAAATTGCAACCGAAATAAATAATTGATATTTGAGAGCAAATACAAATATCGATCAATCGAGGCCGAAGAAAGTGTCTATTACTAAATAATTAACGTTTGCGATAAGTTTTTTGCTACATTCGTGTAAATTGCGATGGATCGTTTTCTAAATAAATGATAAAATATCAATCGTATGTCGGTGGAATTTCGAAGGTGGACGATGGTACCGGTAAAAGCTCCGATGCCGAAAATGATAAAATTGATGGAAACGATCGTGTTGACGTCCCGAGTCTTCCAGAATCCATTCACGGGAACAGTGCAGCGGTGAGTACATGAGCGTAGAAGTTGTAGATATGTCGTTGTAATTTGCAACCGAAATAATAAATGAAAATTTCAATGGTATCAATGTTGATCGGTGTTTCGACGTCGACTATACTGTCCCACAGTTTTTGTTTTGATTAATAGATTTTTTTCATGATATTGTTAAATAACTGATTCGATATTGTCAACGACTGCTATAAATGCTTAATTTTTCATAAAATATCAATAAAATAAATACAAAAATCATTGAAATTATTCAGGTACCCAGTAAGAGCGGCACGACGCAAACCGAAGCCGCAGCTGCAACGAGTGTGTCCCCTCGCGGGTCGGAATAATCGAGAATGACTTTCGAAATTGGAAAGAGTACCGGTGTTATTCGTAAAACTCCGGAGCGTGCCAGAATCCTGTTTCCTCGTGACGACGAGACAAAAGAGTCAAATTTGTCGGAGGTAAGATTTTTTAAAAATAGAGTATACGAATTGTATACAATTTTCAACTGAACGATGTTGCTATCGAAATGCATCGTTGTTATATATATATATATTTTTTTTTTAACGAACCACATAACATTTCTATCAATGTGTGAGAGGTGTCTGCGCTTGCTAATTATTGCATTCGTAATTTATTATTTTCTTCCATCAGACGTTGACACGGCGGCATATCAGTCCGGGACTGCAACGACGGGTGAGCTTTTCGATCGGGGAACGGGAAACACAAGAACGAAGAACAAATAAATAAAGTTGATAAAAGCATTCCCGCGATTATTAATATCATTAAAAAATTGTTCTCGTCGCAGCAGTCCACGATAAACGTCATGTCAGCGGTCGAAGTGGATTCTGACATGAAGTGCCCAGCCAGGTCCGCGCGGAACGTGCGCCAGAACATCGATCGGCCCCGTTACCGGTCCCGCACCTCGGCAAGTGAGTATCGATTATATTTGATCAATTTTCCATTTTTCTGCGGCTTGGAATAAGATGCCGTCAAATAATGTTTGTATTGTTAAAGAACCGGTACAAATCGTAATGACAATTGAATGAAATTGTAATTGAATGCATTGGTTCTGTAGGCTCCTCAGCAATGTTTTTACCATGCAGCAGAACAGCGTCCGGAAAATGTTTCGCGGGAGTGGCAACGCTGCCAGAGAGTGCGAAATTGAGGCAGTACCGGTATCGACAGTTCGCAAAGTGAGCTGAAATTATATTTGATGTTTTTTTTTTCATGTTGGTAATTGCCGGTTCAAATTACAAAATAATTCGAAAGTAATATGGAGTCGCACGGTCTTAGGAAAATGTGTCAGTTACCGGTGTGTCTTATTCGTACAGCAAAGCCGTTCCAATTGGTACTACGTTCGAAGGGACGGACGCGAACCAACGAAGATCCCGAGTACTTTACAGGACAAATGCATATCCCGTTGCACGACGCATGTCCAGTTGCCCGCATTGGGTGTGCTATATTGTCAGAAATATTATGTTTATTCCTGCATCACCCGAGAAAAAAGTCTTTGCATTCCGTCGAAGGTATCGTGTTTCGCCAAAAAAAAAAATGTTTCTTCAAAAGAATTAAAACAATTTTGACGAAGCCAGTGAAAAATTTTGTTGAACGGGACTGCGATTGTTGGGAAAATCCCGCAAACAATTCGTAATATCAGTTGGAATATAATTTGACGTGAATACTTTTTTTTGTTATTGAAATAATGATTGAATCTCGTAATTTAATCGGCGCTCGGCGCGTGTATAACGATTTGCGGCGACAAACGGAAATAATAAAAATATGTTGCAGAAAATTTTGTGATGACAAAGTTCTTGAATGGATTTGAAAATGATTTTGTGCGATGCGATGTGCGATGTGCGAAAGTGAACTTCATTAATTTCATTGCTCGTTGTAGTACATTTAATAATAAATGTTGCGCGCGTTCCTCAAATATTTCTGCAGATATTGTAAATAATGTTTGCAATGATTCCCATGGCATCGGTGACCTCGACGTACCGGTTTTATTCATTTATAAAATTTGTGATCCTTATTCCATTATCTTACATACAAAAATGATATGAAAAAATGTCAACATGAAAAAATCAATAAAAAATGAAAAATCCGGTAGCGAGTGCTACCGGTACACATGTACCGGTTGCTCGGTCCAGCATAATAATGTTATGTGTGTTTTGTTGGGCAGGGTGCTGTTTGGCGTGGGACGATACGTCGCAACGATGAATGCCGGGAAGGGAGCGAGAATATATAAAAACAAACGCAGCGTAGACAGAACGAGAAGGGCATATATTGAAAAGTTCAGTCGGATGTTCGGACGACTTCCGCGTAAAGGGGAAGTACTGAAATTCAAAAGGGTGGACCAGGTAAGACGGAGTAAGAGAGATGCAGTGAAAACTCATTAATATATAAATAATGCATGACAAATGTTGTGTGCCATGAAGAAGGATATTGAGTAAGCGTGAACTGGGGCATTGGCTCCATAATAAAACCTTTCATGATGAGCGTGTTTGCTGTTTGCGCGAAAGAAATGTTTATAAATAAGGGAATACGAAAACATGTGTTGAACGTAGTTGCAGCAGTACCGATCATTGCAATCTTTTGCAGGCAAACATTGGTGCTGGCGAAGGTACATCGAGCAACGTTTGTGCGACACCATCGTTGATTGCTGCAGCAGAACCATTCCTGAGCGACGACGAAGCGATCGGCATAGAACGCAGTAACGAGAGTGACCTCAATGACGATACATTACAAATTACGTCTACCAATAATACTTCCAACGACGACAACAATGTTGAATCTGTATTGGACGACAGCAATCGTGCAGACAACGGTAATAGAGACCATGTCGACGATGAGGAAGAGTGTAGCGCGGATATGGACGATGTTGGCGATGGTAACGACGATAGTACCGGTGAAAACGACGAAGATATTGTCCGTAATATCAGTGATGGGGATGGGGACGATGACGGCGAAGACGATGGGGATGGAGATGGGGATAGGGACGATGACGGCGATGACGATGGGGATGGAGATGAGGATGATGACGGCGATGACGATGGGGATGGGGATTCGGACGATGACGGCGGCGATGGGGATGGGGACGATGACGGCAGTGACGATGGCGATGGGGATGGGGATGATGACGATGACATAAGTGCATTCTCTGTAAGGCAAGGACCGATAATTACTATGAGACCGAACGTGCGGGAACATGAAATACTTTTAGGAGTAATGGCTGTTGCGCAACGTCATAAACTAAATTTTGAAGCAATTTTGGCCGTGATCAAGTTGTTCAAAGAATTCGCGAACCGCAATACTTTGCCGACCACGAAAGCTGCCTTGTGGAAAAACTTGGGCCGAAACGAAAACAATTCTCATACGCGTTACTTGTATTGCAAAAGGCGTCATGCTGTAATTAGAAGGGGGAAAATACCGGTTGGCGATTGTCCCTGCGGGGTTGCTGGTCCGGAAAAACCGCTTTCGATGGTGTCGTATTTTATAAAACTGGATATCGGAAAACAATTGAAAAGGATTTTGGCGGTGCCCAATATTTGGCGTCTCCTTAATTATCGCAATAATCGACAGAAAATCGATCCAGACGGAATAGAATATATTTTTGACGGCGAAAGTTATAAAAGTTTACGAAGGAACGGAGAATTTTTGAATTCGGATTACAACTTGTCCCTAACAATCAACACGGATGGCTGCCAAGTAGCCGTATCGTCGAAAGTAAGCGCATGGCCGGTATTGCTGGCGATAAACGAGCTTCCTCCACACGCCCGAAAACGTTTCATAATCTTAGCTGGAATTTGGATCGATAAGGAACAACCCGATTTCAACATATTCCTGACGCCAATAATCCGTGATCTGTATGATTTGTACGAGAACGGTATTGTAACGCGTCCAGACGGCATAGAAAGGGTTACAAGCAAAGTTGTAACATGTATTTGCGCAACCGACACACCAGCCAGATCGAAAGTTATCAATGGAACCAGTCACAACGGCGAATACGGATGCAATCTTTGTTACGCGCCGGGAGTAGGCATGGAGAACGGGTCTAGAAAATATCCTTTGGAGGATATAATAAACCGAACGGATGCTGAAATTCGTCAAGATATGACGGAAGCCTCGCGGACAGATACGAGACAACGGGGTTTAATCGGACATTCGACATTGAGATGGCTCCCAAAATTTGATCTTGCACGGGGGGTCGTGGTTGATTCTATGCATTGTGTCGATATTGGAGTAGCGCAGAAACTAACGGGAATGATTCTTTTCTCAAAAGTAACCGATAACTGGGACCATGTCGGTGTAAGAACGCGTGCAATAATCGAGCAACAACTCAAAACTATACGAACACCGAGCGGAATCGCTAGAAAAGCGAGACCCCTTGCGTTATGGAAATTTTGGAAAAGTACGGAATGGCGTAATTGGTTGTTATATTATAGCGTACCATGTTTTACCGGTTTGATAAACGAAGCATATTTACAGTTATTTGTCATATTGTCGGAAGCAATGCACATACTCAATGCCGACACTCTAACCGTTGCCCAATTGGCACGTGCTCGGGAATTGATAAACGATTTCGAGACGCGGTATGAAAATATTTTTGGTCTTGATAACATGACGATCAACATGCATCTACTGCGTCACCTGCCTGATAGCGTGAAATATTGGGGGCCGGTGTGGGCGCACAACGTTTACATGTTCGAAAGTTTCAATCACCAAATATTGAAGTCGTTGACAAGTAGTACCGGTAGGCAGCTACAAATAATTAATAGATATTTGTTGAACGATTTCATCAAAAATGTATCAAGCGATCCAAACGTCAGCGTAATTATGAAAGCTATGGTGAAAAATATATTGAACAAGGGTAAGAAAGTGGCAGTTCGAAACGACGCCGACTACGAACATTACAACGACTTTCGTACTTTAGGGAAAAGTACAACGCGAAATCGAACCAATGAGGAGAATAGAATATTGCGTGATAACGAACTAGCGTGCAACGGCAGGCTAACTGTGCACAACAGAGCCGTTGTCAATGGATCAATTTATACAAGCAGGAGCACTGACAAAAACAATTTACGAAGCTGCGACAAATACGTTTGCACGAAAGACGAGAGATTCGCTGAAATATTGAACATTGTAACGTTCGTGACGAATGAGGGGGAACGAATCGATGGAATGTTCGTAGAGTGGTTCGAAAATCGAGATGACGTTGCGATAAGCGGGCACGTTCGATCCCTCCGCGTAGCAACGAAAGGCTTCGTCAAACAGCAAGACGTACGACTACTGGTAATCGTGATGAAAGTGGACGGTGTATTGTACGGTGTAAGAATGGCAAATGCATGGGAAACTGATTAGGCCCGCGAAGATCGCGAGTGGGTGTACGTGTGCGTACGAATACCATGCAGTGATTCGAAAAGATAGAAAACACGAATGTATATATACATATAATTATATTATTGATTGTAGCGATATTATTGAGACTAATTTGTCTTGTTTTGAATTATAAAAAAAAAAAAACAGTCGCGTAGATATTTCGACATCATTCCATGTACCAGCGCTTTGAATATTGTATCATGTAATCATATCGCGAATTTTAATTTTATCGGAGTATACAGCCATTGACTGAAATGTACGAAAATTGCAGTAAAAGAAATCTTAATCAAGTGCAAAAGTGCTGTGTCCCGTTGATTTTCTGTACGCTCTGTGCTGTATTGTTGTCCACCACGTGTGCTGTGTGCATTTTATGTTTGTCATGTGCTTATATAGTTAATTATAGCGCGGTCAACGCTCTATCATGTAATCAATGAACGGAAAGCGGACGGAAGGATCCAAGTTTTCGAGGGTTGCGCGGTCATTTAGAATGATACGTATTAAGGAATTCTTCGATCCGCTTCTCGACTTGATTCGTGATATAATACAAATATTCTATTCAACTTTTGTTTTAAAAATGTATGCAATTTTATTAACATATTGTATCATGTACAAAAGATGTGAAAAAAAATACCGGTTCCCCGACCACGTCCCCAGAAAAAAAGTTAAATAAATAATATTATTGCTCTGGGGACGTCTTCCAGAAACCCATCCAGATATCTTTCCGAGATATATCTTTCCGAGATATCTCTTTCCCTTTTGCATTCATCCAATTAATTGATAAAAATTAGTCCGCTATAAATGATCTATAAATTATCTGCCGAACCGGCCAGCCAGCCGGAGATGAGAAAAATTTGTCGGCTATAAATTATCTGCCCAGTCGACCAGGATAAAAATTTGCGGGCTACGAATTTTCCGCCGGACCGGCCGGCAAAAGAAAATTTTGTGGGCTACAAATTTTCGGCCGAGCCGGCGACGAGAAAATTTTGCGAGCTAGAAATTTTCGGCCGAGCCGGCCAACCAACCGGCGGCAAAAAATTTTGTTGTGGGCTAGGAATTTTTGGCCGAGCCGGCCAGCAAGCCCCCGACGAGAAAATTTTAGGGGCTAGAAATTTTCGGCCGAGCGGCCAGCCGGCGACGAGAAAATTTTGTGGGCTTCAAATTTTCGGCCGAGCCGGCCGGCCAGCCGGCGAGGAGAAAATTTTGTGGGCTAAAAATTCCTGGCCGAGCCGGCCAGCTAGCCGGAGAAGAGAAAATTTTGTGGGCTAGAAATTTTCGGCCGAGCCGGCCAGCCAGCCGGCGACGAGAAAATTTTACAGGCTTCAAATTTTCGGCCGAGCCGGCCGGCTAGCCGGCGAAGAGAAAATTTTGTGGGCTAGAAATTTTCGGCCGAACCAGCCAGCCAGCCGGCGACAAGAAAATTTTACAGGCTTCAAATTTTCGGCCGAGCCGGCCAGCCGGCCGATCAGAATGAAAATTTATGGGCTCCAAATTTTCGGCTGCACCGACCAGTCGGCCGACGATAAGAATAAATTATCGACAACGCATTTTCGGCCGAACCGGCCAGCCGGCCGGAGAGGGAAAAATGTGTCGACTACAAATTTTCGGCCGAACCAGCGAAAAGTTGGGCCCTTTTTGGGGCCCTTTTGGGGACCGACTCTTCGTCGTGTGACAGTCGACTCGGCTCAAATTTTTGAATCGTTGCGATGTTCAAAATTTTGGCCGGCATTGGGTCGGAAATACGGTGGGCAAAAGTACATTAACGGCCATAGCAAAACCGGCCGAAAAAATTACGGTCGAGAAAACCTCTAGGGTATTGAATAGATATGCCTGTGCCATTTCGACGTGGAGGAATACCAACGATGAAAATGATTGTGGTCAGATTTCAGATTTTAGTGAAAGGATTTTACGAGAGGAGATAGATACTGATTTTTGGCGACTACTCGAGATAATAAAAGAAAAATCTAGATTGATTCGATATGCATAAATTCTTATATTAGGGTTAGTATTGTGACGTGACTTTCGGTCACGTCACTCGTACGAAGGGCCGTCGACCAGTGGACCGAGTTTACGGTCCAGCATTTCGGTCGCCACTCGTCATTTCAGGAGATGGCGTTGGCGGAGACTCACCGCGGTATTTTAGAATAAGATTAATTGTAAGCTAGTATTATTGTTTCGTGCTCCATCCGCGGTTTTGTCTGATTAGAAGAAAGTAATGTCCTTTTGTTAAAAATGACGATCGACCCCTAAGTATCCCCGTGTTTTGCCGTCTAGTTTTCATCACGGATATCGAGCTCAGCTTTCTATTTTCCGTACTACGCCGTTGAGATTGCCTTGTCGTTTGGATTGCCGAGAGCCGCGGGAGCTACCTTTTCCTTTCAGTTTTGTCATCCATCTTGTCGCGTTTCTCGCGCGACCTCGCCGCCGCTCGTTCCTCGCGAGGAGATTAACTTTTGCCTTGTGCCTTGCCTTTTCGCTCCGTTCTCTTTAGGGATCGTCGCCTCTGTCGAACGTTTTAAGTCGAGACCAACGTGGCTTGTCGTGGACGGTCGGAGGTACACTTTCGCATGAGAGGACCGAGCAAACCGCCCGAGTTGCGATTCGAGGACGTCTCAACGACTTATTCGTGCATGTCGCAATTTTTGCTGCCGTATTGTGTAGAGTCTTTTCGTTTGTTATAATTTCGGGTAATTCGCGAAAAGTGAGCTCGGCGATTTCGTGAATGGGGTTCTTCGAGCGACGAAATATTTCGCTTTATTTCGTTGCCTTTTCGTCGCCGCTCGAAGAATTCCCTTCGTCGCACGTGGCCTCGAACAAGCCGGCCCGCTCGAGTTGTTTTCGCTCGTTCTCTCTCGCTCTCGTACGTAGGCCGCTCGGGCTATGGCGAGGCGTAGAGCCGCTTGTTTACGTACGCGCGGTGTTATGTTCGGTGGTTCGGTCGTGACTATCTTCTGCCTTTCGTACTATCGTTCCGATTTTCGCGAAATATTATTTTGCCTTTCGTAATATCGTTTCGTCTTTCGTGAAATATTATTTTACTTTTCGTGTAGTATGCTTTGCTTCGAGTTGTATTATTTGCGTGTCGTTTCGCGAATTTTCTCCTTCTATCTTTTCTTTGAGTGACTATCTTAGAGTTTCGTCCCGTGACTCCTTCCGACTATTGTTGCGCTGCCCTTTTGGCTATCTTTCATTCATCCTACATTTTTTTGTAACCGGGAGCGCTGTCTCCGCGCCCCGACTGACGATCTCGAGCCCGCGAATAAAATTTTACTCCGCCGTCCGATGCCCGGGTCCGCTTCGGTGGCCTGGCCTGATTCCGCCGTCACCTCGCGTCTAGGGCCGATTATCTTTTGCCTTCGGAGTCGCTCTGGTCTGGTTACCTTGACCACGGCGATCTGTGAGTTTGATGGCGCCTTACCTTGCACTACCTTGCCTTGCCTTCTTGGCGCGGCGCCACAAACAGAGCAGTCGCCTGGCCGCAGCCAGGGTCTGATTCCGGGGTAGTCTCCTCGGCCGTTACCTTGCTTCGCGATTTTGCATCGGACCGGGAAAACCCTCGCGGCTAGGGACGATTACCTTGGCCTTCGACGCCGCTCTGGTCTGGTTACCTTGGCTGTGGCGTTCTGTGAGTCTGATGACGTCTTACCCTGCATTACCTTGCCTCGCCTTCTTGGCACGGCGTCACAAACAGATCAGACGCCCGGCCGCAGTCAGGGCGTCGTTCGACTACGTTTCCCTTCGCCCTGCCGCTCGGGATAATTCGTCAAATCGATCGTCAGTCGAGTACCGCGCCTAACGACAGCTCTTGCGGAAGTTATATTATTTTTACTATGTCATTTTCGCTAACTAATTTTTTTTCGCGAAGCGGGCCGGCCGTGGGCTGCCCCGACTTCTCAATCAACCATTTGCTTTTGTATCGCTGCTAATCCCTTTTGCCTGAATAAACGACTTGTTAAACGCTAATTTACGTGCTTTCGCGTATTCGATTTCGTGTCGTGTGTTCCCTCCGCCTGTTCCTCTCTCGCCAAAGAATTCCCCCCTCTACCTTTTAGTACCTCAGCTGTGGAGCTGAGTAGCCGGACCGCCTCGGTCGTCTCGTTCCTCGCGTTACCCGGCCCAACCCGATCGTCGAGGGCGTTCGAATCAAAAGTCGACGTGGTCGGCGGCACGTCGTGCCTGGCGCCCTGCCTGTTCTCGCGGCCGCGGGTCAGCGGGAGGAACGATATGAGCCGAGAAGGGACGAGATGGACCCCGATAGGAAAATCTCCGTTACAGTATATAGAGTGCATATTTCAAATGTATATGTATTGTGACGTGGTTATTTTGCCCGTCACTTTATTTGGTAATTCTGGCAACGGCACGGAGGAGCACGTGCACTCTCGAGAAGGAGTTTCTCTCGAGCAAAGTCCACAAGGGGTCAAGCGTGAGCGTACCGAGTTGTTAGTAATATTGTATGTAAATGAATTTCATGTATGAGCGAGCAACGGCTTTCCGGAAGCAGGGAGAGAGTCAAAGAGAGAGCAGGCGAGGTCTGGAGGAATTCAAGGTCATCTCGAGTCAAGGAGTTGCGGGACAAATCAAGCGAGGGTCACTAACTCGAAGCCCTCACCTGGCGTCGTCTAATCTCGTGTGGACAAAGGAGGTCGCGATAACGAAAGTCGACAGTATCGACGTACCGTGGCAGCTCCCGTAATCCTTCGAAGGCGGAGCGAAATTCAAAGTCAACGGACGGAAAGTTCCCGAAATATCAAGAACCTTCATTAGTCGTTAGGATCCGCGAGGAGACAAAGGGTGGGGGTTAGGACCCTAGTCCGCGTACCCGCGATTTCGAAAAGGCTTAAGGACTTACGTTTGGGACAACAACGAGAGTAGACGTCTTTTTCCGAGCCGTTGCCGAGACGACCAAGAAAGCGGCAGTGCCGATATTTTCGAGAGGGTTTTCCGTGTAATTTTCCGGGATCCGTCTACTGAAACCAGAGCGGTGAGCTGTCGTTTCGCTTTGCATTTTGGTCTTTGTAATTATCGTTTGAGAGCTCTCTTTATTTTGGGAATTTGATCGACCCGTGTGTCGTGAGGGAAACGAGCGATATTGGTCGGTTACGCGCGCGCTTGGGGAAGGATAAAATTTAGTAACGTTTATTTCGCGTCTAGAACGATCGCGGTTTCTTGTTGTATAATTATCGAATTGCCGAGAGGAATTCCGAGACCGTCCGTACAAATTTAAGTCCAACTTACGAGTATTTTGTGAGATTCGACGGCAAAACCTTTGCCTGAGAATAGTTAAAAGTTTGTGTCCGGGAACTTCCCAAGAGTCAAGCATTTGTTAAACTTCTTTTCCGGAAAGATTTTGAGCCTTTGTGTCACATTTTTTTATAATTTTAGTCTTCATTAAATGTCATTGTAATTTCCGGAAAGATTGTCGTGTAAGTTTATTTTATATTTGTTGTGCTGTCCACCCTGCCCCTCTGCCAATTTGAGCCGAAAAATCTAAGGCTACGCCCGGGTAACATCCTTTCGTCTTGAAAAATTCCGTTAAGAAATTTGTTCGTTTAACCGCGAGCTGGCGCCCAGGAGTTCCGAGAGACGAGATATTTTGCAGCGACGAGAAAAGTCGTTACAGTATGTAGAGTGTCAGAGTATAGGTTTTTATGGCGTTGGTATTGTGGGTTCGACTTGGATCGAAACGTCGTGACGAAATACTGGCCGTGGAGTGTTTGGTGGTATGCTGTATGCTTCCTCGGGCTTCGGTGTTGGTTGGGGTTCCTCTTCCTTCATGTATGAGTCGCTGTCTTTGTCTTCGTCGGTCGGTGGTGTGGTACAACACATGGTGAGGAGAATATAGGCGGTGGAGAATATAGGCGGTATAGGTATCCTGGGAGCATATATGTGAGTAGTATTATGGCCAAGATAATTTCTCCGTATACGGTCGTGGTGGTGTAGGTGTTCTGTCTCTGTTGTTCGTCTTCTTGTATAGCAGTCGCCAGAAGTTTTTCTTCTATTCCTTTTAACGAGGTATCGAATTGCAGTGTGCCCGATGATCCTCGAGATATTACACTAGCGATTCGATTTGATTTTTCGGTATTTAACAGCGGTTTGTACTGACAAGGAAGGTCACCTTACTGTACCCCTACAACCTGGGTCAAAAAAATTATATTTTGTAGTTCACACCAAAGTATAAACCCTCACAAAAAATTAGCGGCCCACTCGCATATTTAAGGGGTGAAATTAATTCTCAAAAATCGGTGGTTTTTTCATTTTTCGCTGATATCTTCGAAACAAAAATAGATACGCCAAAAGTTTAAATAGCAAAGTTGTTCATTTTTCAGTGCTCTACAATAACATGTAATCGAAAATTGGAATTTTTTTTTTTTTTATTTGAAAAAAATGTCTTTTTAAATACATTTTTCGTCATTTGATCACTGAAAAAGTTCTTATTTCGCCTGAAAATTAAACAAGGTTGACAAATCCGTCAAACGGAATATGTTCATATTTATATATAGGTTTATTAAATCCACAGATATGCTGCTCCATCCTTATCGTAGAATACTCATAAATCTTTTACATCTAGCTTAGTTTTGTGCATCCAATTTAGTACAAGCGAATAACTATCACATGATATTTTTTTAATTTATATAAAACTTTATTTAAAATCCATGTCGTTTTTTTATTTACTAGAAACCTTTAATTCATATATAGCTATGAAAATGTCTGGTACTCATGACAGGAAAAAAAGCAGACAATGCACTTATCAGTTTCCTCGCTTCGTATTATGGAATGTATTCATTGCAATAATGATACTCCTCAAAGAAGTGTTTGAGACATAAAGGTTTTTTGCACCACGAACATGTTATAACAGTTAAATCACCACAAATGTGACATCGTGGTTCCGAATTATCTCCAAAACCAAACGTCACCGGATTGATGAACTCAGGGGGTGTTTTTTCTATGTACCCGCTTTTGTACCATGCATATTTAAGCATATCAATATAACGTGGGGAAGACAGTTGATTGTGAACAAGTGACTGCAGTTTAATGATGTTGTTCCTTAAATGCAGATTTATATCGCTACCGGAAAGAATTACTATATCTGAAAAATGCCGAACAAAATTTTTCCATATTCGAAAACCAAACACATCTAATGGTTGTATTTGTCCTGTTGTTCCTTTTGGAATTCTTTTTAATGCAATTTTTTTGTTAGGAGGAGTTACTACATCAACTACTTCTGAACAGTGTCCACTCCAGGAGTCAATTAAAAGCGCACTGTTGTCGCCAACATTCGGAAAATAGATTTCGGTTAGCCACTGTTAGAAATGATCTGTCGAAAAAACGAAAGGAATATTTAATTTGATTTGGTTTGCAATATTTAATAGCCACAAGAATGTAAAATTTAAATAGTTCTTACCTGATGTTAACTTTCCAGATTTCGATGCCGAAACAAAAACGTTTGAGGGTTTGAATAACGTTTTTTCTACGCGTGGGCCAAAGTCACCACCGATTTCTTTTAATGCAAGATATAACGGTGAAAGTAATTTTCCATCGGCGGATATCGTTGGTTGAATGGTATAAGAATGAGTTGTTGAAGATATTGATTGAACAACGCATTCAATTTCTTTTGATCCTTGGTTTGCAAGAGTGCGACCAGAATGCATTTCAAATTGAAATCTACTTTGATCTGAATTGTAAACGTTTTCCGGACCAAGGTCGTTGATAACAGATTTCACGTTATTTGTAAACTCTTCAGCCATTTTTTTAAGATCTTTTGAGTCTTCTAAAGTTTTCCGGGTAATAAATTTTGTAATTTTCCGAGACGTAATGCGATGTGCTCTTTTGAACTTATTCACCCATTTTTTTGACGCTTTGAATCGTGCATCGGAATTCATGAAATTTTTATGTGCGATCAAAGCCCATCGTCGCAAATCAATGTCGTGTACTATCTTGCCACATTCAGTTGCTTCAATGAAGCGATTTAGAGTATATTGAGATATCTCATTTAATTTTTCTTTATGAGTCCCACCTTTATTGATTTGATGAGCCCAACGCTTCAATTGTGTTTTAGAAATAACTTTTTTAAAACAATGTGCAACTGTATCAATATTTAAATTTTTTGTTTTTCCACTTCTTCAAAACTCCACAGCTTTTTTCTTGTAATCGAATGAAATCTCATCTTCATTTTTTGTACATTGAGAGTTATCTGCCTCATCAGATGAAATTGGATCCCATTCCAATTCACTGTCTTCTATACTTTTAGGCCCATGGTGTTTGAATTGTTCTTGAAAATCCAAGCTTTCGTCTTCTTCAATTTTGATTCTCGTGTATGTGTTTATGCTTTCAATTAAAAACTCTTTAATTGTATCTGCTAATTTCATTTCACTCTCATTCACTGGTGTTTCGGGCAAATTCGTCATCATAAAATAAGTCGACAAAATATTTATGACATTCGCGGGATTGATATACATTTTTGAAAACGTCCACAGTATTCAATACGTTCTTGATAATGCACTCCTATAACTACAGAACTTTGATGAACGGAAACCGTCAATGCTAACTTAAATGTGGCAAGAGTCGGTTTATATAGAGCCTCATTTTTTACTGATATGACGGTTTTAAACATCTCAAATAGGATATGATGAAAAAATATAACGTATTTCAAACAGTCGAACTCACAGTTTGATTATGATAAGGAAATGTAATCAGTCCAAATCTATAAAAGATTTTGCGTTTGAAAAAAATAACTTTCCGGTTCCATAATCTCTTGAGACGTAAAAAACAAATGTAGATTGATATCATTAAATGTGGAGTCGGAACAATTACGTTTTATTATGAAAAGATAGAGAAAGATGTGTAAAAAAACCCGTTTTTTTATGAAAATGAAAAAAAAAAATTCTATATAATTTTCGACTACATATTATTGCAGAGCACTGAAAAATGAACAACTTTGCTATTTAAACTTTTGGCGTATCTATTTTTGTTTCAAAGATATCAGCGAAAAACGAAAAAACCACCGATTTTTGAGAATTAATTTCACCCCTTAAATATGCGAGTGGGCCGCTAATTTTTTGTGAGGGCTTATACTTTGGTGTGAACTACAAAATATAATTTTTTTGACCCAGGTTGTGGGGGTACAGTAAGGTGACCTTCCTTGTGAGTGATATTCGGTATGAGTTGATTTATGTCCAGGTGAGATTCCGCAATGCAAATTTCACTCATGGCATTTTCCAGTATTTGAGTGCCAGCAATTGTGACGTAATGCGTTTTCGCAATACAACCAGGTTTCAGGTTCAAAATACCCATTTTGTTGATTTCGATGACGATGGCTGCTTCGTTGTCACATAATATTTGCACTCTTTCGGGGTGTGGTACCGAGAATAACCAGCCCGACATGGAGTCCAATTGTTTCCAGTAAGGTTTTTGTTCTTTGATTATGTTTATTTCGCAGTCTTGGTATGATTCGTGTCCTCCGTCCGTTAGTAGTAACAATTCGCAATTCTGGTGCTCTGATGGGTCGAAAATAGGGTAATTGAGAGAGCAGATTTCGAATGTGTCCAGGTGTTGGCATCGAGGAAAGTCGTTCTCTTGGACAAGTGCGTATTTGTCCATTTCCCTTGAAATGATGATGTGCGATGCTCTGGGCTGAACATATTCTGCTCCTTGACTATTGTTTCCGATATTCTGTGGTATTGGGAGGGGATGGAGTTTGTACGAGACGAATCTAGTGGGTTCTAAGAGAGGGATGTGCATAACAATTATTATTTTTCTATCATGGTAGGATGTTCCTATACGGGAAATTTTTGATAAGGCTCCGGAGTGGATTTCGTCTAGTGAAACGGGAAAAAGATATTGGTGGTGAGATTCGATGAAGCTTTTGATTATAAGTTCCATTGTCGTAGGGTTGAGTAATTTCGGGTGTAAGAGTCCTATCTTGATGAACGATATGGCGTCAACTATTCCGCGGAGACTTGAAAGGTATGTGTCGGCGATGTTGTCTATGCTATTTTTCCATTCAATCAGGTTTTGTATATGCATGAACGTGTCCGTCGCGTTTTCAAATGTCTGTGCTAAATCTGTCCAAGTTCTCTTGTGTCGTTTTTCCATTTCGTTTAGTTGGTCTATCATGTCGTGTATTTCTGATCGTACGATGTGGGTTTGGTCTCTTATAAGAACAGCCATTTTCCTTTGGTTTTTATGCAGCTGATTGATATGATCATTAAAATAGGTTGCGTCTTCGTTGTTAAGAGTTCCGAACAGATTTTTGCTAATTGTGCCGATAAATCCGAACGGGACGCTTCTTTTAGTAATTGGTTCGATTCCTTTTTGTTTTCGGATATAAGTGAGATATTTTTTTATGAGCGTGTGTTTGGATTGTAAACTATCCTTGTCAACTAATATTTTGCATCGGTCCATAAAGTAAGGCTTGCAGGTATGTTCCATTACTTCGACTTCGGAAAAGGTAGGCTCATGTTCCTCGAACGGTTTTAGGTCTATATAAGTCGTCAAACGCCATTCTGTCCGTGTAAAATGAACCTCGTGTAATGGTTCGTAAAATAGTCCAGCGTGATTGGTGATTTGTTGAACATCGTGTGTATAGGATGTCCAAACCGACCCCCAGGTAAGTGCCAAAATAATTATTGTGACCCTAAAGGTACACATTATTGTCTAGAAACATAGTAAAAGAGAGTATCTAAGTACGAAATTTTAATTTTCTGTTATATAGTTAGTGTGTTACCGTGTGGATGGTAGATGTAGTTTGTCTATATATCTATACATACGCTGTGGGTATGTATACGTACGTGTGTAACGTGCACCATTCCTTCCCTTTTGTGTGTGTGTGTGTGTGTGTGTGTGTGTGTGTGTGTGTGTGTGTGTGTGTGTGTGTGTGTGTGTGTGTGTGTGTGTGTGCGTGTGTGTGTGTGTGTGTGCGTGTGTGTGTGTGTGTGTGTGTGTGTGTGTGTGTGTGTGAGTGTTTGTGTGTGTGTGTGTGTGTGTGTGAGTGAGTGTTTGTGTGTGTGTGTGTGTGTGTGTGTGTGTGTGTGTGTGTGTGTGTGTGTGTGTGTGTGTGTGTGTGTGTGTGTGTGTGTGCGTGTGTGTGCGTGTGTGTGTGTGTGTGTGTGTGTGTGTGTGTGTGTGTGTGTGTGTGTGTGTGTGTGTGTGTGTGTGTGTGTGTGTGTGTGTGTGTGTGTGTGTGTGTGTGTGTGTGTGTGTGTGTGTGTGTGTGTGTGTGTGTGTGTGTGTGTGTGTGTGACATTTCTGAAGCAATATCTTCTTTTTCCACAAGAGAAAAAAAAAATTTTAAACAACAAAAAAAAAAAAATGGCCAAACGTCAGCATCTGTCCTGGTGCCATGTAAGTATTTGTAATTTTATTATATTTATTTTATTTTATTTTATTTTCTTTGTATTTTAATTATTTTATTTTGTTTTAATTATTATTATTGTTTTGTTCTAGCGTGAAGACGTTATTCGCATTCCGGAGATGAAGAGACGACGACTTGATCGTCGAAAAAAAAATCCCGAGTTCGGGGCATACGATCAGGATTGATCAATACATAAATTTATATATATTGTGACGTTGTCACCTTTCTTTATCCTTTTTTTTATCTGCCAGCGTCGAGCCGCAGCGGGAGTCGCCGTATCCCCGAAAGGGACCGGCTCTCTTTCCTCTTATTTTTCAGCTCCCGCAGACCGAGGAGGACCGAATGTGGCTGACGGCCTTCGCTGGACCGACATCTCGACCGCGATTACTTATGCGAGCGCGGGCGAACGACCCACCGACCGAGCGACCACCAGATTCAGTCCCCGAACTCGCATTGCCCGCTTTGTTTGATTTTTCCCTCCCTCCCCCGCGTGTAATATTTTATGTTCCACCCTTAGCCCGACCCCCTTAGCCCTGTGAACATCGTCGAGTCGCGGAGCTCGTGTCCGTCATCGTCCCTCCGACAATAGGCTCGTCCGTCAGTTCGGAGGGAAACAGCGAGTTCCGCGGCGTCGAGGCGAGGCCGTCGATTCGATCGCGCCACGGCCGTTTTGACAGCCGTGGGCGCCACCATCTTTTATCGAGCCTCGGTCTCGCGAGGCAGACAGCGTGGCGCCATCGGTGCGCGATCTCGCGAGGCCGGCGCTCGATATTCGATCGAACGTCGGCCGACTGCAACGCAGCAGCTTGATTGGCTGCTGGCGCTCCCGGGCCTCGAAAATCCTCGAACCAGCCGCTATCACGCGGCCGGGAGCTCGAGGAGAGCCCGGAGCGCCACACTTCCGCTTTGGACACGACGAGACGTAGAGGCACCCAAATTTTCTCTCCACTTTTTTCGAGTTTCTTGTGCAAAATAGTGAGATCAAATTTAACGACGATCCGGCTTCCCGAAGGACCACTCTCTGGACAGTTTCGGAATATTTCGGCACCGCATTCTCGGTTTCATTCGACGAAACCGAGAAGACAAGTAAGTCCTTCGATTCTTGCCGGGCGTGCGACGCCATTACTTTCCCGTTCATTCTTGCTCGCCCCAAAATCCCAGCAGTCATTTTCGTTGCTTTCTCGAACGAAAAGTCCGAGAAAGAGTTTATTTCGTCGGTCAGTCGACGCGACGAGTGTTGTGCCTCGAGTCGTCTCCCAGCCTACCCCCGCGAAGTTACTTTGCCTTTTTTTCTCGTCATTCCCCTTTGTTCGCGCCCATTCAGTTCCTAGATTTTTCTCCACGTTTTCGAGCCCCGTCATTACAGTCTTTTTGTCAATTCTCCTCGTCGATCGCCCACCTCGTGTTCCCTTTTTCAGTTAGTGAGTCCCGCTATCGGATTTTTGTGCGTGGATCGAGCGAAGCTTTGCTTCGTTCGGTCAATCGGGTTTCGCCGGCCGAATTCGATTCGAGTGTTCGCGTGGTCCGTTCCATCGCGTGGCTCGCTCGCCCGTTCCCCCTTCTGTTCGTACGTCACTGGTATAATAAGACGCCTGAGTTTCAGGGACCCTCTGTCCCTGCGTTTAAGATTTTCTAATCTTTCCCTGAGTTAGCCCCTGTGAATTATTTTTGCTAAATTAAGTTCTTGAATATTGTCTTTCTTTTGACCCTTTTTGGAATACTTTTATGTACCGGTTGCTGGACCGAATACACCAGCTGGCGCCCTTCTTTTTTTTTTTGTATTCCTTCTCAGCAATAGACCACGAATTGTTTTATTATTTTTATAACTTTTTGTGTGATTTATTTTCCCCTTTTTGCCCATTTTCTCTAGCGATTGTGTCGAGCCCGTCACAATATGTATTGTAACGATACGATTTGACTCAAAGACGCTTCGCGTTACGCGTCGGTTCGAGCTTCAAGAGAAAGGAGCAGGTGTGAAGAAAAAAAAACGAGAGTTTTATTTAAATTTCAACAAATAAAAACAATTTATTCAATTTTCACGTGTTATTTTACAATTTACTATGTGTTCTTTTGATTTCGCATGTGTTTCCTTTATTGCAATCGAACAACAAAAAATAAACGAATTTTTTGACATAAAAAAAATCTCGAGGGAAATTTATGCGGTCATTTTACCGCCTACGTGGTAATTTATGGTAATTTAGGGTAATTTACGTTTTTCTTTCTTTTTTTCTTTGAAATTCGAGTAAAACTCGTTGATTCTACACAATGTCAAGTTGTATTTTTAATTTAGACCGATTTTTCGATAATTGATAACGCTTGGCCAACGTAGATAACTTTGAAAATGTGAAAGACGCGTATTTGACGCTATGTTGATTTCTAATTTGTTTTGTACGCTTTTATTTTATGATCTGCACGTAAGTGTGTTTGTTCAACGCTGTGATTAATTAGTTTTAACAATAAAACGCACTAATTTTGCTTTATAATTGATTTGGACAATTTTTATTTGAAAACGCACGCTTATTTCGGTTTTACAATTCGAATTCTTGAATTAGACAAGTTTTTCGCACGCTTTTGACTTTAATTAATTTTGAACAAGTTCCTAATCAGGATTCTGACGAATAAATTTATTAATTTTGGTGCGTTGAACTTCTTCACTCCTACAAAAGAGAGTCTTGTGTAGAAAAAGGAAAATGCACCGGCTGCGGGAGTTGAACGAAATCGAACCACTCCGTCGTCGAATGCACAAAGGAAATGTGAGGTTGGGTTTTGTTGAGTAGAAGCGAAGAAGTATTTGCTTAATGCTGACGGTCTAAAGTTTGCCTCGAGTTCTTGAAAAAGAATGAGTACCGAGTGCTGTTCCGCACCGGCTTTTATACCGTCAGGATCCTTTGTTCTCCAATCTAAAAATAACTCGTAGTTTGATTCGCTTAGAGTTCTTGTGGTGGGGCGCTTGCTAAACATTACTGGAGATTCTTTTCTCCCACTCATTCATATTTCGCTCGCTTTCGTCCATTCCACTCCGCGCTTGCGCAGAGCGTTCGTGCAGTCCTCCTTGTCCCCACCTTTCGACGCGCTGTCAAATGAGGCACGCTCAATCCCCCCTCTTAGTCACAAATTGGTCACTTTCCCCCACTTTGTCCGCTCGCATCTTCGCGAGCCGCGAGATGGTTCGGCTATCGGCCGCTTGGCGCTACGGTAGTCGAGCGACGGACGCCACGCCGGGCGGATCGTCAGCTGTCGCGTATCCGTGCCGTTACAGTATATGTATATATATATATTTTTTTTATATATTTTTTTTATATATATGCATTATAGTATGTGAGGGGTTAGTGGCGGTTGTGCTCTTTCCGTGCGGGAAAGAGCGAATAAAAAAAAAATATTGTTAATTGAACACATTTTCCTTCTGATTTCGAAGTTTTATTTTCCTTCTACCCCTTTGTCCTTTTTCAAGAGAAAAAAAAATTATTATAGGATCATTATTCTTATTATTATTACTATTATTATTTATTTGTTTATTTATTTAATTATATATATATTGTGACGTGACATTTGACGCCCCGCCACCCGCACGAATCGTGGTCGACCAGTGGACCGGATTTACGGTCCATTTTGACGACGCAACGCGGCTCGCTGGCGGCCCGCTGAGGAGACTCCCCGTTTTAGTCTTAAGCTACCTTATCGACCGTCGGAAACTCATTACCTCCTTCGTTGCCTGCGTACCTGCACTGCGTTGCCTATTACCTACCATTGCGTTGCCTATAAAATTACCTGCGTGAACGGAAAAATGACGGGCGAGAGAATTTAATCATGCATTTTATCATTCACGAGCGAGCGTCCTCCGGCCCTGGCGCCCGGTGTCCATCGCCGAGCGGGGAGTGAGCAACAACCCCCTCTTTCGATCAACGGGACTTCGGCAAGGAATTCGGCCTTCTCACCGCTGCGCCCCGTCACCTTGGCCCAGCGGAGCGGACGTTCGAGGGTACACGTCGAAATTCGGGCACACGTGTGAACGCCGTCCGTGGCCCTCCCGCAGTCGCAGCCGAGAGCTGCATCGTTCGCCGCCGCGCCTGCCGGGGTTGCAGTCCGTGCGCAACGGCGCCTCGTCGAGTGGGGCTCGGGATATCCCGGGGTGGAGGTGCAATTGCCTGGTGGCACCGTGGGCCCACCGCGATACGAAGGGACGCCAAGTCTCGCGAGGGAGGCCTCCCCTCCGCCTGGCAGTCGGACATCGGCCGGGTCCCCAAGAGGAAAAACCCCTGCGGTCTCGGCAAAGCTTCAGAGGGCGAAAACCGAGCGGAGATCTCGTTCGAACTCCCCGCGCACGACACCGGAGCGCGAGAGCCGGAAGTTGGGCGATTCGCGAAATAGGCGAGAGCGCGCTCTCGCCGAATTAGATCGGGGGGCGGGAAAATCGGGAGCGCGGAGCCACGCCGAGGCACAAGCACAACCAGTCTTCGTCAGCGAGTCCAGCCGGCGAGTCGCGTTTTTCGGGAGAGCCGTCGAGCGTCTCCGTCCAGCCACGTTCGCCAAAAGCTGTGCCTCGGTAAGCCCGTTCCGATATTTTTCCTTCGCGATTCGACGGAAGGCTGGGTTTTTCCCGTGTCGTCGCGTTTGGGTTGTATTTCGTGCAACAATTTTGAGGTGCAGAGGAGGTCGAAGGTGGTCTGTCGAGCGAGATTGTGGCTCGCAACGCTTTCGACACCTCGGCCGATTAATCTGGAGATTTCGTCGCCCACGCTTCCGTCGAGTCCCTTCGACGACTCGCTCCGTAATATCATTCTTTTAATTGAGTTTTTGGCAATTAATTATGTCGTGTCAATTAATTTAGAGTCTCTAGTTCGTGCATCGAATTTCGTAAAGTTTCGAGTCTTACGTCGCAATATTGCGTCAGTTTCGCGATTGTTCGCTCAAGGCCGGCCGCGCGCGGCTCGCACCGGTTTGTTTGCACCCTATCTCTCTCTCGCCCGCGTCGCATTCCACGCCTATGTATCGGCCGTTCTCGCATTGTTCCCGTCATTCGTCGAGCGTTTCCGACGAGGTTGTATTCTGGAATATTCTGTCTGGTATGAATTTCGAGTTTATCGTTCCTTCTCCGTGTGACGTTACATGGCGCATAATTTTGTTATACTTCCTCGGTCCTTGTGGCCGCTTAGATCGCCTTATTACCTGCCTTCGGGCCTTAGTTGCCTGAGTGTCGCGAATTACCTGCGTCGCCGTGCGCCCCGTTTTGTAATCTCCTCGCGAAGGTGTCTGATTTCTTTGTATTGCCTGATTATCTGCCTTCGGGCCTCTAGTTACCTCATTTCCTGGGCTTTGCCCCGTTAGGGACTGAATTGCCTGCGCCGTACTGCGCCCTTCGTTCATTGCGATCCTTGTGGGGAATTAGTGCCGTCCCTCCGTTTAGGTTGCCTAATTACCTGCGATGACTCCGTACCTGCGTTAGCGTCGCACACGCTAGCGCCGCACCTTGTTCTCGCGATTCGAGGTCCTGTCACAGTTTTGCGGTCGTGTTCGACCGCGCGCTTCATGTAAATTCGCCGTTATTTGTTTCCTTTGAATAAATCAGCTGTTCATTTTATTTGCTCGCGTACGTGTACTTTATTTACGAGTTTGGTATCCTTTGCTGCTCTCTCGCCCCAACCCAGCCCCTCTATCATTCGTACCTCAGTTGAGCTGAGTAGCCGGACCAGCCGGAGCTCTCGTGGCCCCAGGGTGTCTTGGCCTTTAGGTCTGGGCCGGCGTGGGCAAATTAGAAGTCGGTTTTACCGACGGTACGCTTGTACCTGGCGCCCAGCTCACTCCGGCCGAGCCAAGGCAACCCGAGGGGGAGCGACCGAGAGGCTCCGAAGGGACGGATGGACTCGAGACGGGAAAATCCTGTTACAAATGGCGCCCAACGTGGGGCCCGAGAGTAGCAAACTTCGAGGCAAATTTTTATTATTTTCAAGTATATTTCGTGCAATATTACGCTGTCTTCTTGGACTATTTCGAATGTTTTTGTGCTGATAAGGTCCCGCGAAGAAAAGCCCGTCGCGAGAGAGAGACCGCGCGTGTAGCCTTGAGTAGTAAGACGTGGGCAAAATATTTCGTTTGTTTTGGTACGGTACGAAGAAGCCTTGATGGTTTTTCGTACCGTTTACAGTTTTATGATGTTTGTGTCGCCGCAGCCGAATGGCGCGGGACACAAAGGGATTTCTCCGACCCACGTTACTCCGAAACTCTTATTAATTATTTACCATGTTTTTCAACCCAATGTTATCACCGTTACTATGTTTTTCCACCAAATTTTATTACCGTCCCAAGATTCTGTATCGAAATTTTATTGCTACCCAGCCTTTGTTTACCCCAAACCCGGTAACGACGAGTCGTTTACGACATCTCCCTTTTCTGAGAGCGGCTAATCCCTTGTTGACATCAGTGGGAGCCAACGCAAACAGCGAATGGTTAATCCCTTGTTGACATCAGTGGGAGCCAACGCGAACAGCGAATGGTTAATCTCTTGTTGACATCATCGAGACCCAACGCGAACGGCGAATGGTTAATCCCTTGTTGACATCAGTGGGAGCCAACGCAAACAGCGAATGGTTAATCCCTTGTTGACATCATCGAGACCCAACGCGAACGGCGAATGGTTAATCCCTTGTTGACATCATCGAGACCTAACGCGAACGGCGAATGGTTAATCCTTTGTTGACATCATCGAGACCCAACGCGAACGGCGAATGGTTAATCCCTTGTTTCGAGCCGTCGCGACCAAGGATTACCGCGAAAACAATCGAGTCTGCCCTAAGTGTCCCGCGCGAGCAAAACAAGAACAAACACCTGATATTCGAGTCAACGTTAATCCGGGTAACAAAAGAACCAAACCAAGGAAGCGTTGGACGTAGCGCTCGCCTTAATCTCCGTAAACAACGGCTTACGAATCCGCGAGGAAAAACAACGTTAATACCGGGTACCCCTCCCTTTCCTCTAACAGGGAAGAGGGGACCATTCCCCACCGTCGCGACACCGCGGCCGAGGAAGCGGAGACGCGAAGCGGCAAGACCATTCTTCGAGAGACTCACGCCGCGAGCGGTCACCAGCGAATTCTACCCGGTTACCCCACCAGAGTATTACGCGAGTGATTAGGACTTGGCCCGTTCATCTCATCGATAACACCCAATTATTTAAAGTCTACTTCCTCTACCTGAGCATTGCTCCACATTAGCTACCTTCGTCTACCTGGGCATTGCTCCACATTAACTACCTTCTTCTACCTGAGCATTGCTCCACCTTAGCTGCCTGTTACCTGAGCCTTGCTCAACCGTAGGTTGCCTACTACCTGAGCCTTGCTCAACCGTAGGTTGCCTACTACCTGAGCCTTGCTCAACCGTAGGTTGCCTGTTACCTGAGCCTTGCTCGACTGTAGGTTGCATGTTACCTGAGCCTGGCCCCACCGTAAGTTGCCCACTACCGGAGCGTCTCGTTAGCCGGACTCGCCCATGGATCCGGAGGACCCGGTCAGCCTGGCCGAGACGGCTTCGGGGTTGCCTGGGGCGTCATCCCCCTCGTTAACCGAAGCCGCTGGCAGAACCGAACCCCAAGGCGGGAAGGAACAGCAGTGGTCCACCACCACACCCATGAATCCGGGTATTGGCTGGGACTCAGGCATGGGGCCGACCCTCGCAGCGGACGAGAGTATCGGGGCGTCGTACACAGGCCCAACTGGAATCACCCGAACAACGGGAAGTATCCGGGGCCCATTGGTCATGACAACGACCGGGGACCATCCTCTAACCGGAACAAACGGGTGGCGTGATCCCACCCAACTGCCGGAGGCAAGGGCCTACCCACCGACCATGGGCATGGATACCAGTGGTTACGTCCCGGGCTCCCAGCAATGGTTCGGCTGGCCGACGCAAGGACATCCCGCGCTCTCCAGCACGCGAACCCGACTTTCGGGACAG
The DNA here is from genome assembly GCA_963921915.1 of Hyposoter dolosus. Taxonomy (NCBI): domain Eukaryota; kingdom Metazoa; phylum Arthropoda; class Insecta; order Hymenoptera; family Ichneumonidae; genus Hyposoter; species Hyposoter dolosus. Next base: position 24,216,113 of record OY998130.1, on the reverse strand, counting down.
TTGCCCCCTGCCGCCCACTATGGAGCGATCCCCAAACACGAACCGTCCGCTCGGGCGACGCAGCTGCCTCGCGGAGAAAATCGGCCGAGGCCTCCCTTCACCAACCAGGGAGGGCCTAGTCCAGGACCGAATATGTCCCCGGCGGCAGGCCAGGACTATCCGTCAAACCGGTCCCCCGCCCCCGCCTCAGCCGTATTGCACGCGATGAGAAAATGGAACATCTCGTTCTCCGGGAAAAAAGGTGAGGACATCGACACCTTCCTCACGCGAATAACGGAAGGCCGAGCCATCATGCACGTGGCGGAAGCCGATCTGATCCGTTGCATACCATTCTTTTTGGCCGGGGTGGCACTGCAGTGGTTCCGAAACGACAGCGGACGCTGGACCTCGTGGAGCCACTTCGAATCGGCGTGCCGCTTACGTTTCGGGGACCCCGATTACCAGTACGCGCTGCGAGAGGAAATCATGAAAAGGACGCAGGGCTTAGACGAACCCGTGGCCGACTATTTGACCTGCTTACGAGGATTATTTAGCCGCCTCCAGCCGCCATGGAGTGAGTCCGAACAGATCCAGTACGCGCACCGCAACCTCATGCCTCGCCTCCACGTCGCCATCCATCGGGACGACGTGTTCGACTTCGACTCCTTCGAGCACATCGCGGTGAGGATAGAGAAAAGCTTCCAGGCCGCGCGATCGTATCGCGCCCCGCCGGCTCCCAATCAATCGCTATGCCCGGAACTTGCGTATCACGGGCCGCGAACGGCCCCGCCAAACACGCGCAAAGCATTCGCCGCGATAGACGCATGGCCAGAGACCGGAGCAGAAGAGGCACCGGCCGGGGAAGGCAGCGACGCAGGCCCTGACACCACAGCCCCCGCACCGGAAACCGTAAATGCGGCATTGAAAACGGACAACACGCGTCGTAAGCGGAAGCCCGCGCCTCGACCAGCCGCTGGAAAACCCGGGGCACCGCCGTTGAACGCGGCCGCGGACCCTCTGCAAGCCCTAAACCCGTTCCCCGCCGACGAAGCCACAGCCACCACGAATGCCAAACCGCAGAACCCCTCGCGTTTCCCCAACTGCTGGAACTGCAGTAAACCCGGACATCGCTTTAACGCCTGTACAGAGCCGCGGTCCACCTTTTGCTACCGGTGTGGTAAACGCGACCTCAAATCTCCAGAGTGCACCTGTGCGGGAAACCGCTAAGGGCGGGCCCGAGCGATAAACGTAGGGAGCCCGCCGCCCGATTACCTGCCCAAAAGAGGCCCACTACCTGTCCACAGTCCGAGGAACCGATTTGGTGTGGAACCGTGCAAACGGAAGAGAGCCCGACCGCGTTTTTCGTAACTTTCACTATTCAAGGCCAACCCGTCAGAGCGTTATTCGATTCTGGGTCAAGTCGCACATTCCTAGGCCCGATCGCAATACAGTGGATAGACAAACTCGGCGTAACTAGGAAGGGTTGCCGCCCGCGTGGCGTGGAGATGGCCGGAGGCCAGAGAGCTACGGCGAACGAAGTAGTAAATTCAGTCGTATACCTGAACAGAAGCCCGCTCCGGCTAACGGCCTACTTACTACCGATCCTGGTATTACCTTGCATCCTCGGCCTAGATTTCATGCGAGCCGCTTACTGGGTTGTGGACTTTGCTAGCGGCAAGTGGTTCAGTTGGTTCGAACCCCACCGTATTCACAGTTTTGAGGTGCAAATGGGTCCAGCAACCGCGCGGAGCCTCTGCTGCGGGTTGCAGGAATTGACACCAACGCAGTCCGAAACCCTGAAAGGCCTAATCAGTCAGGAAATACCACCGGCCCCAACGACACCGGGTCGTACCAGTCTTACGGAACATCACATCGACGTGGGCGGGCACGCCGCGATTAAGCAGCGTTACTACGCAGTTTCCCCCGCGATCGAAACGGCCATCCACGAAGCAGTCCGGGATATGCTCGCCGACGGGGTAATCGAGCCCTCGTCGAGCGACTGGTCCAGCCCGATAGTCATGGTAAAGAAGCCTAACGGGAAACTACGGTTTTGCTTAGATTTCCGCAAAGTAAACGAGGTCACGAAAAAAGACGCATACCCCATTCCCCTAATGAATAGTTTCTCGATCGCCTCCGGCAGGCCAATTACATCACCACCTTAGATTTGAGCCAGGCATACTTTCAAATTCCGCTAGCGAGGGATAGCCGCGAGATCACGGCCTTTACAGTCCCGGGAATGGGTCTTTTCCAGTTCAAAAGAATGCCATTCGGGCTAACCAACGCCCCAGCCACGTTCCAACGCCTAATCGACAAACTCATCGGCCCCGAAATGCAACCTCATGTCTACGTCTATCTCGACGACATTATTATAGTAACCCCCACCTTCGAGGAGCATCTGGTCTGGTTAAAACGAGTCCTCACGAAGATCCGGAAGGCGGGCTTGACCATCAACCCCGACAAGAGCGAGTTCTGCCGCTCGGAAGTGAAATACCTCGGGTTCCGCGTAAATCGGGAAGGCCTGCAAATCGACCCCGAAAAGGTCGCGCCCGTAGTAAACTATCCGGCGCCTCGAAACCTGAAACAGCTCAGACGCTTCCTCGGCATGGCTTCGTGGTATCGCCGGTTCATACCAGCTTTCGCGACACTTGCAAGCCCTCTAACCTCCTTGCTTAAAAAGACAGCCGCATGGACCTGGGGGTCATCCCACCAAAAAGCCTTTCAGGACATTAGGAACTGCCTTACCACCTCACCTACCCTGAGCTGCCCGAACTTCGAACTCCCCTTCGTGTTACAGACCGACGCGAGTAGCGTAGGCCTAGGGGCCGTCCTCACGCAGACCATAGACGAAATCGAACATGTGATAGCATACGCGAGCCGCGCATTGAACGCCGCGGAAAAGAATTACACCACAACCGAACAGGAGTGCCTGGCCGTCATCTGGTCCGTGCGTAAATTCCGCTGCTACCTGGAGGGCTACCACTTCACCGTAATAACAGACCACTCGAGCCTAAGGTGGCTCCATCATTTAAAGAATCCGTCGGGCAGACTCGGCCGTTGGGCCCTGGAGTTACAAGAATATAATTACGTCATAATCCATCGCAAAGGCGCACTTCACCACGCGCCCGATGCACTTTCCCGCATCCCCGAGGAGACTTGTGCGTTGATCGGGCCCGCAGCTCCAAGCAACGATCTTTGGTATACCCGCAAGTTAAGATCGATCCGCCGCCACCCCGACGAACACCCAGATTGGAAGGTGGCGGAGGGACGGCTCTACCACCATCGACCTCCTCGCTTCCCGGCCCTCGAAATCGGGGACTTAGACGCATGGAAGGTCGTCCTGCCCGCCGAAGCCCGCTCGCAGGCGCTGTTCGAGTCCCACGACCTGCCCCAGGCCGGTCACCTCGGTGTCGAGAAAACCTTCCACCGGCTCAGCCTAAAACATTATTGGCCTAACATGTTCCGGGATGTCACCAAGTATATCCGCACGTGCGCGGTGTGTCAACGTTGTAAGGTCGAACAAGCGGTCCCGGCCGGCTTGATGGGTAAACGAGTGCTCGAACAACCATGGGATATAGTCGCCGGCGATATTATGGGTCCGCTCCCAACCAGCAAGGGCGGATTCGCATACATTCTGGTCCTCCAAGACTTATTCACGAAGTGGATCGAGGTGTTGCCTTTACGAAAGGCCACTGGCAAGAAGATAGCCGAGGCGGTCGAAGACCTCATCGCGAACCGCTGGGGCTCACCGCGCATCTTCCTCACGGACAACGTCACTGAGTTCATCAACCGGGACATTCGGACGATGACGGAACGATTAGGCATCATCCACCATACAATCCCCCCCTACCACCCGCAATCGAACCCGTCGGAGCGAGTCAATCGGGTCTTGAAGACCATGATCGTCTCCTTTCTGGGCGCAGATCACCGCGAATGGGATGCCCACCTACCAGCCCTACGCTTCGCATACAACACGGCGCACCACGGCTCCACTCAATCCAGCCCAGCATTCCTAAACTTCGGGAGGGAACCAACCCCTTCTGCGAGCATTAAGCCTGGGGGCGAACGAGAACCAGTGCCCTGCACACCAACCGCATGGCGCGAGCGAATGACACGGCTCACCAACCTCCGCGGGGTAACCCGGATCGCGATCGACGAGGCCCAACAGCGCCAGGCGATCTATTATAATCGCAAACACCGCGATAGACAATACCACGTCGGAGACCTCATCTTGAAGCGACAGCACGTTCTCTCATCCGCCGCCCAACACGTTGCGGCGAAGCTGGCGACCAAATATCATGGCCCCTTTGTCGTTCGAAAAAAGCTATCCCCGGTGGTCCTGGAGCTATCTAACCCCGAAGGGACCTGGTCTGGAAAGATTCACGTCCAAGACATAAAACCCCACGTAACCTAGCGACCCGCAGGGCCTCGATGATAACCCCTTAACACCCCAAACTCGCGTCGCTTCTCAGAAAATCACCCCGAATCGCGCCCATCCCGGGAAATAAAACTGCACCCGTAAACTCCCCCCACCTCACACCACGCTTACCGCTGCCTAACTAATACCTTCTGCTCTGGCTCGCTTTCTGCTTTACAGACATTTTGTTTGATTTTTTTTTACCACTGTTGCCTGCCTTGCTGCCTGCCTCGCCTGAGTGTTCTGCCTGCCTAGCTAGCTGCCTGAGTGCCACGTACCTACCTCGCTGCCTACTCTACCTGCGGCGTCAGCCTACACCCGCGTAGTAGCACTCCCGACGGGTTACCACCCGCGTGGCAAAACGGTACCAGGATCACACGCTTTAGTCATGCATGCACCTTGCTTCCTCTCTTACACTCTCTCTTACACTCTGCCCTGCCTTGCTCTTACTCTGCTTGCCGCCACCAAAAGCCGCACCAATGCCGCTTGCCCCATAACCGCTGGTAGCCGCCTCCACGCCACACCGCCATGGACCCGGGGGACTCCCCGATCAGGGAGGGGTATGCAAGCGCTCGCACCCTCAACCCAGAAGAATGGGAAATGTTGGGGGAGGAGCCCTTGCCAGGGACCCCCGACGCGCCCACATCCCCGTCGATCGAGGTGATCGACATCGACAGCGAGGAGGAGCGCGACTTGTTGCGGGAACCGGACGAGGAGGTTCCCTTCTCGGTACCGCGCGACCCACGTCGCCGACCGGACCCGCCGGCTTCACCGATGGACCTCAACGGCACTGACGGCCCGCTGACGCCGCCACCCACGGCCGCCGACACCCTCGAAGATCTCGCTGAGGTTCTCGAGGACTTCAACGTCGAGGAAATCGATGGCAACCCGCTGTTCGACCGGATCCGGCCGTACACAGACGAACCAAATCTACCATCCATATCCGAATCAAAAACACAAACCTAACCGAAGGTTACGTACCAAGAATAAAAGCAGGCGAAGGATTATTTATCGGTGACGCAGTAGTTACAAACCGAAACGGTGTCGCATATCTATGCGCAATAAACACTAACGACTATAATATACACTTCCAAGTCCCAACAATCGAATTACAACCGATAGAAATGATATCCGACAGACCAGTCGATATCGATAATCACGGTTCTAACGACTTTCCAACTGAAAATCGTGCAGAAGTCCGTACAACAAGGACATTAGAGAAACAGGAAAGATTCAAAAAATTAAAACCTCTTTTGCATGTAGAAAATTTAGATGATGTAGAGAAAGAATACATCCTCCAACTGACTTTCGAATACTCGCATCTGTTCACCCTACCAGGCGAACGACTAGGATCGACGTCATTCGTAAAACACGAAATATTCACAACCGACGAAATACCAATAAACACTGTAACGTAGATTTTCCCAGAGGGGTCCATCTCGTCCCTTCTCGGCTCATATCACCCCTCGTGCGATCCCTCGGCCGCGAGAGTGGACAGGGCGCCAGGTACAACGTACCGCCGACCAAGGCCGGCTTATAATTCGCCCACCCTCGCGCATCGAATTTGGCCGGGATGCACGGAAGGCGATTATGACCGAGGCGGTCCGACTACTCAGCTCCATACTGAGATACGAAGGGGTAGAGGGGGTGATTCTTTTGGGGGGAAGGAGCAACAGCGGGATAAAGCGAAACAAAACGAAATAATTGACTCTAGACGGCAAAATGAAAGGTTAACAAGTGCATTTATTTTAATATAATTTATCGGCAAGATTACAAGGGAAAAGGGAACAGAAAATCAGGGCGGCGTATCGCCGGCCCGTTACAAAAGAAATAATAAAATTGCGCGAGCACTACCAGGGTGTAAGGTCTCCGTCTGACGATGGACGGAATTAAGCAAAGACAAAAGATAACGTCGGAACTGCGGCATGGCGGTCGGAAGGTCGGCGGCGCAACGCCCAAAAAGGTACGGCAAGGTAACCGCCGCCAAACCACCGATCGACCAAGAGCAAAGGCAGGCAGCTCCGGACGATATGAAAACACAAGCGCAAGATAGAAAACGAAAGCGAAAACGTCTCACGCATTGCCAAGCAGTAACGAAGGTAACTAATGTCGAACGCGATTCTGGCTGTGGCCAGGCGGCTGCTTTGTTTGTGACGCCGTGCCGGAGGCGAGCAAGGTAATGCAAAGGTAAGACGTCATCAGACGCACAGACCGCCATGGCTAAGGTAGCAGCTCAGAACAACGACGACAGGCAAAAGGTAATCGGCCCTAAATGCAAGGCAATACTGAGACAACGCAAGATCTCGTAAGGCAAAAGAAACACAACGAAAGTTGAGGCGCAATAAGGCAAAATTACACATCGTCAGTCGGGACATGAAGGCAAATGCTCCTGGTAGTATGCAAGAAAAGACAACGCAATAACTGACTCGAAAAAATTACTAAAGCTCAAAATAAGACTCGAAAAGGCACGACACGTGCAGAGATAAAATAAATACGAAACCGAGCTCGAATCACCGAAATATCGACAGATACGTTCGCGAACAATAGGCTCTACGCCTCGCCGTAGCGTTCGTAGCCACGACGCGAGAGCGAGAGAGATGGCACGAATACAAACGCTTGCGCGCTGGCCGGCTCGAGGCCACGCGCGACAAAGGGAATTCTCCGAGCGGCGACTCTAGCACAACGAAAGAAAATATATGTTCTCGTCGCTCGAAGAAGTCTACGACAGGAGGAATACCGAGATCGAAATAAATTAACGCGATACATGACTCTAAAATAATGCAACAATGCTCTCGAAAAATATACGAGACGCGACAAAACGAAATTAAATTATTCGAGACGCCATCGCTTAATAACCCGCTTTGTTTTATCCGTCCACGAAATGACTCGAATGAACGGGGGAAAAGCCAAGGACGGATAGCTGGTCAAGCCCGAAAATGTCAACCTGCTCTTCCCGCGAACGCAAAAACCCTAACGAAATAATCTCCCGGAATAGCCGACAAATTTCGCCATTCCGGGGATTGCAATACAACATAAATGCCGAATAAAACAATCGGGTAAAGGGAGAGATCGGAACGGGCTTACCGAGAAACTCGTGGTCCAGGTGACGACAGCAACCAAGGCAGCGAAAGCAAAAGGCAAAAGGCAGCAAGGCAACAAAGGCAGCAAGGTAACGGAAGTCGGTCGAGGAAGATGTCACCACTCCGGACAGGCACTTGTCGAAGACTGATTTGCAAAGGAATTCGCAAATCTCGTTGTTCCCGATTCTCGCGCTGTCCCCACCACCGCAACACGTCTCACGCGAGGCAGCGCTAGCACGCTCTAGGCGCGAACTAGGCTGTTGCCGGGCCACGTGATATTCCGCGGCAAATTGAATGGCGCGTACCGCCGATTGCAGAATCGACGATACGCGACTCGAAAATTGCGAACTCGCCTCTACCTTACCGCTGACCGTCTCTCCTTCGGAAATCGTCCCCTCACGTTCTGCTGAGCCGTGCCTCGGATACGCTTCCTCTGGGGATCCGGGTGACGTCCCTGACGGGGAGGAGGGGAGGCCTCCCTCGCGGCTCGCCGACCAAGCGAGTCGCGGTGGACCCACACGCCAACATAGGCAAAACAGCACCTCCGCCCCAAGACTTTTCCCGAATCCCGCTAAGACGAGGCGCCGGGGTTAGCGGACCGTGGCACCCGAGCAGTGCCGGCGTTAGAGGGACTGACACCCTGGGCAAGAATATTTTGGCGCCCACTTAAAGAAATCAAAATCGAGCATTAATTTTTTTCTGAACCAATCCAATGTTAACGTGTATTGAGAATTCTATATTCCATCTTCCATCTTTCCTTTAGCGTGACCCAGAGCTAACAACGTGGACGTAGGAAGTTATGTAGCTCCTTTTTTTTTATTTTTTTTTTATTTTTATTTTTTTTATTTTTTTTTTTTTAATATTTTCTATTGTTTTTCTGTTTTTTTTTAATATTTTTTTGTTGATTTTCTTTTTTTGTTATCCAAAATTTGTTTTTGAATTTAATGCACATTTTATATTTTAATTACTCTTCCTTTTGATTGAATACTTGGTTAATTTTTGAATAACTTTCTTCCTTTTTTTTTGTGCTTTTCTTTAGTAAAATTTTACTTTTCGGGCCTTTTTGTCAGCAAATACACGAATCAAGCTAGAAAAATCCAACTGTTCAGCGATTTCATTTTCAATCGACAGAGTAGCCAGGTTAGAGAGTCTTGATTGAGAGGTTGTTGATCGGAGATACGTTTTTATTAATTTTAGTTTAGAAAAACTGCGTTCTCCACTTGCAACTGTAACCGGAATCGTTGCAAAAATCCGGAATGCAATCCATACATTTGGATAAAGTTCTTGAATATTCCGCTGTCGTATAAAATTGAGAACATTTATACACGAAATCTTCTCATCCGGGAGAAAAGGTTGCAAACTTATGAGCTCGTCACAAAGTGCGTCTCCGTCGATATCGGAATTAGAACCAACGGTGAGCCTTTGCTGGAGATTGGCACATAATACTGCGAGTTGATTTTTTTCCGGAATTTTTTTGATGTCGTGTAAAAATGACCATGTTTGCGAATAGTCTTTCAATTGCTGAAATCTTTCTTTCAATGACATTAAACCGAAGTCCAGCAACTTGTTGAAGAATTCGACTTCGAATTTTTTCTCTGGTGATTCAATCGGCTCATCCGTAGCCATTTCACCATCCTGACGTCTTATACGTCGTAAACGTTTCGCAGGTGTAAACTCTGGTTTGGTTTGAAGCGATTTTGCGAGATCATTTGCAGTGCATAAAGCTTTTTTGAATCCCGTTTTTCGGTATTCTTCGAAGAAATTACAACAATTACCGAGCATTTCTGCAGATTTACCGAGATCGATATCTTTGGACTGCAGTGATTTGCTAACAACGTTTTTTTGAAACAGAATTTCGTACCAAACCACCAAAGACACAATGAAACTGAAATCTTTCAGTTGCTCTGCTAATGTATTTGCCTCATGTGAGGTGGTGTGATCGGTTTTTTCTGTTAAGTTAGCCAATGTCACTAAAGCATCATGAATTTCGCAAATTTGATAACGAACAGATTTCACGCTATTTATTTTGGCTTCCCAACGCGTATCGCTTAGCTTTTTCAAACTGTAGAGCTCAACGTGATCACTAAGTATTTTCCACCGATTCACTGAAGCATAAAATAGCGTAAATAATCTTTGCAAAAGCCCGAACAACCTTACAGACTTAACTGACGATTCAGCTGCATCACACAGTACAAGATTGTAACTGTGGCAGCCACATGGCACATAAAAAGCCAAGGGATTTAAATTCAAAATTCTTTTCTGCACCCCAAGATTTTTTCCCTTCATGTTCGCTCCATTGTCGTACCCCTGACCTCTACAATTCGCTATTTCAAGTCCGTGTTTTTTGAGAATACTTAGAATGACTTCGGTAAGTCCTGCACCTGTTGAATCATTTGCTGGGATGAACTCTATAAAATGCTCTTTGATAGCGACATTGGCATCTGTCAAATCTGCAAATCGAATTGTCAAGGACAATTGTTCGACGTGACTTATGTCGGGAGTACAGTCCGCTATAATTGAATAATATTTAGCGTTCTTGACTCGTGAAATAATCTCAGACGTAACTTTTTCGCCCATCAGATCAATCAACTCATTCTGGATATCCTTACCACAATAGTGATCAGAAATGCCGCCTGTTGTTGCCAGCTTCAAATGCTCCTCCATAACCGGATCAAATTTACCCAACAGTTGTACCAATCCCAAGAACTTGCCATTGTTTGGTGTGTACAGTTTGTCTGAGCTACCTCTGAAGGCCATGTTATTTTCGACCAGATAAAGAACAATGTTCATTAAACGAGTCAAAACATTATTCCATCGCAAAGTTTCACGACTAATCAATTTCTGTTCTTCGCAATCAATTGTGTTTCCTCTTTTCAACCTGATTTCTCTCTCAAACCACTGATGGTAGTACTTTTTATGCAGCGCGCTATTTTCGTGCATTTTCAGTATTTCAGACAAATGTTTCCAGTTATCAAATCCTTCGGATGTTAAATTCGATGTCGATTGACTGTTGAAAAGTCGACAGCAAAAACAGAAAACTCGATTTTTCGAAGGTGAATACACCAGCCAACGACGCAAGATTGTCTCATTATTTGGGAGTTTTCTGGAATACTGAGAATTTGTAAAATGACGACCGGATTCATCTTTCGGAAAGTTGGATCTCTGAACCTGCGTCGGACCAACAGTTATCAAATGGTCAACCATTTTATCATTCCGATTATTCGGCCAGTCCCCTACATCGGATAAATCCACTATTTGTGCATTTGTGTTTTCTGAATCATTTATAAATGACCGACAATCAGAATTCACGTCACAAGTACCGTCATTATCGTGAGAGAGCTCGGATTCAGTAGTGGTCTTATTTTCACCGTACTTGTCTTCGTTTTGGTTTTCGACGTTTTCGTCCGTTCCGAAAGATGTGGAAGGGTAAGATTTTTCTGTGACGGACTCATGCTCTTTTTGCGATGTCGTTGAAATGTATTTTTCAATGTTCATTAATTTTTTCGCTTTTAGAAACTCTTTTTCCTGTTCCCGTTTTCGTTTCCGATATTCCGCACCGGAAGGTTTTTTTTTAATCTTTAGGTCCGACATTTTTTAAGAAATTATGGGAATCATGGGAATAACCTGGAATTGTAGTTAACTTAAAACAGTACAAGAACTGTGGAAAAATTCACAATTGTGAATTGTGTAAAAAAAATTCGAAAGAGAAATGCAGGAGTATTTTTAAATGAAGAAAAAAAGTAATGCAAGATTTGGGATGTTTGAAAAATTATTTTGGAAAGCCGATATCGCGGAGAGTTGTGTCCTCTGTAGCATTCAAAAGTTAAAATTTCAAGTAAACGGTCGTAGCCGCCAGTAGACTCGGTTTTCTCGCTGAATGATCGAGCGCAGCTCGAGACGAGAGACCAAGGGCCAAGTACACAAATCGGCGGCCTCGCGCCACGCTCGAACGCTTAGCTATCCCCACCATCCACCACGCGTTCCAGTTTGGTGGGGGAAGTATCCCACCTCCACCAATCGCCCCCCCAAATTTGGCGCCCTGGGCCATCGCCCCATCGCGCCCCCCCCTAACACCGGCACTGCGTCCAGTTTGCATGGCGAGAATTACATAACGCGGTTTTTCCAACTGTGTTGACCGACCATACATGTTTGGACGTGGCCGGAAGCATTGGGTATTCATACAATTCCCAGGTGCGATAGCTCATGGATATCGGTGTGTCTCTGGCAATGAATTTTAAGAGTTGTATTTTTCGTTGATCTGCCCTGGTGACATATGGTACAAGCCATTCAATTTTCCGCAGTGTGAGCTTGTAATTTTCATCAGTCGTTTGTATTATTGCATTATCGTCGGTCCGCGATCGGGTCAAGATCAATTCATGTTTCGCATTCACCACCATTTTCCGATAATCTTCGGCAAAGCCCAGCAACATACTCAATGGTATGCAAACATCAAAGTTTCCCACTGCATCAACAATATCTCGCGTCTCCTCAACATCCATCCAACCAGTATTTTCAAGCATTGTACTCTTTGCCGGTGTAAGTGACGTATATCCCTTAATGAGAGATGTAACACCAACATTTTTATTGCGATCGATTTCCACAGCATTAAGTTCATAGCGCACTTCTTCGAATAAATGACAGATCGCATTGTTGACGAGCTTTGTTGCAGTTGTCGGCGTTCCATCGGGTTTTGTTAGTTTTCCACAAATGTGAAGAGAACTTTTTCTCGGTAGGATTGATAAATCTTGATGATGAATTGAAATACGTATTTCATCGCTATTGTTGTATATTGACGATGCGTATGGCTGATGAGCATGAACCTCATAATGTATGATGGATTCATCAAAGATGACGGGTTCTTGAATGTTTACGATTTCTTCCGCCATTCTACGCAGCAGATACACAATGCACAGAGTAAATAGTTTTTCATGCGCGTACTCCACACACTTTGAGACCCAAATTTTTCAGGAGTAGAAGGTTCTGCGGTGTTAGCAGTTTGAGCGTTGATCGACGACTGGTTGGGGATTTCCATGTTGGCTTATTAATAATTGAGCTTCGATTATACACTATGCCCATTGAGATGTAGTCGTATTGTAATCACTTCACCACGAAAATTCACCAAATCACCGTCCTGATCCACAATACGAAGTTGTATATTGTCAATTATGCGAGTCGTGATTGGCAGGTAAATTACGTTTGACGGCACTTCAATGATTTTATAGCCTGGCGGTACAGATGGAAAAAATTCATGAATCGTATGAATTTTTTGCCCGTTGACATATGCACCGGTTGTTATGTTGCATTCAACACGTATGGCGTTCACCTTAAGAATGGACACTGGTAGATCAGATTCGTGTCTTTTATTGGGTTCCAATGTACGTGTTGTAAAGCCCAGCAGAGGTCCAATCGAATTATTCTTTGAGAAGTAGATTGGCTGATTACACTCAATTTCACTGCGCAGAGTATTATTGTTGGGTCTTAGTCGGATATTGATGTTTTTCAATGACAATTCAGTTTGCAAATATTTTTCAATGTCCTCAATTTCATAACTCCCCGTTGGTATAGTCAGTTCATGTTCTCCAACATAAAATTTATTGCAGCCAACGTCAATATTCGGGATGGAGTTGAAGGTTAGTAGCTCGACAAGTCCGAGAATATAATTCTTGTCGGAGGACAGCTCAATTGGGGGAAAGAATTGTGTATCGAGAATGGCCGATGATCCTGATATTGTAAACGTTAGACTATCATCCATGATGCTCGCAAATTGAGAACTAAATACATAGCTCTATTATCCACGCTTATATAGGGCATAGTTATCGTGGCGATTTAGCTGTCCGCACAGGAATTTGAGACATAAATGTCCGCATACAATTGTGTCAAATTCTTGATATCTTTTATAATTGTAATTAACGCTACCAACATTGAAATAACTCATGAGTTCGTTTGGTGGTGGGAGATCGCCAAAACTGTCAAAGTACACGACTTTACGTCCGGTCTTTTTGTATGCGACCCAGTGTGTGCCCAGGCCGGCATTTTCGTCCAAATTAACGATTCCCGATTCTCGTTTGAGAGGTCCACTAGCAGGCAATGTGTCACGCATGTAAACCCCGCGAAAATGTGGAATTTTCATGATTTTTCCCAGCTTCAGCAGATCAATGTTGGTGAGGGGTCGATGTGGTAGCGTCATTATCCGTTTTTTGGCTGAAGGTAAAGACCCAGACCTTGCTTATACGGTTTCAAATGTAAGCCTTTACCCAGGGCGATGGCCTCCATTGTTGCATTATGACGCTTATTTTCTTTCAATTCCGCTTTGCTGGCTTGTGCAGTATGTACAGCCTTGGCTATTGCCGCAGCACCACCGGATAAAGCACCTGCGGCGCTAAGGCCGGCAAAGATGGGCACGAGAAAGGGCGGGAAACGACCGATTTTCCGGGGAACAGGTAGAATACGAGGCGTGCGGACTTTGATACCTTTCACACTGGCACGTGCGCCCTTCAATGCCGACATGATAACTTTACGAGGATCGTCACTTTTGACCATCGTTTTTCGAGCAGCCGCAATAACATTTTTCAAGGAAACACTCTTCTTCTTTGGCTTCATGCCCGAACCACGTTTTGCGTTTGTATTTCTCCCACGCGCCTTTATTCCCGAACCGAGTTTCATTTTTGCCTTCATAATGTTTGTCACGAGCCACGCACTTGCTCGCTCACCGAAACTAGCGTTTTTCGATGTTACACGTTGCCAGGCTTGTTCAGCTAAAATTTTATCAGCCAAATGTCTTGCTTCCAGATTTTCAGGATTTCTCGAATATGCAATATCGTGTTGTTTGCATGCAGCATCCAATGCGTTTATACCGCGATCACCCCGAGCAAGACGCTTAGCCAACTTTGTGCCAGGTCCACAATATTGATAACCCGGCAGATGTAGTTCTACGGGAAGTTTATTGATTAGGCTGTTAATTATTCCTTGACCTGCGACCATTGCCGCGCGACAGTTTATACTCGACTGATTATTCAAACCACTATAAAAACATATTTATACGGTTTTTGAATTAGTCACGCGTGAGATGGCGTCCAAGAAACAAGTTTCCAGCGGTCAACTGTCTGTAATGAATTTTGATGAATTTGTGACCGGTGGTGGTGGTATGAAAAAGGAAAAGCGTCATCGGGCTTTACTACCTGACAGCATCCGAGCTGTGTTTTGCGGACCATCGAATTGTGGAAAGGCTTTACTCACGCTTCTAATACATCCCAATGGCCTGAGATTTGAAAACGTTTATCGCTACTCCAAGTCGCTGAAACAGCCAAAATATAAACAGCTTGAAGAATTACTTCGATCGGTAAACGGGATTGGATATTTTCCATTTAACGAGCATGAGCAAGTTGTATCACCGAATGACGCTCGCCCCAACTCCATATTCATCTTTGACGATATAGCGTGTGAAAAACAAGACAATGTGAGAGCATTTTTTTCCATGGGGAGACATGAGATTGTGGACTGTTTTTATCTTTGTCAAACATATACGCGTATTCCAAAACATCTCGTGAGAGATAACGCAAATTTTGTTGTACTATTCAAGCAAGATGACATGAATCTGAAACACGCATGATGCTGAAGTTTGCAACGTTTTTTAGCAACGAAATTGAATTGAAAAAAAAAATGAAATCTCGGCTTTTCTATTTCACGAATAGTCTCGGATGACAAAAAAACTCGAGCAAACGAAGTTTTGCCAAAATCGTGTCTCCGAAACACCCCTATCTTAAGGGTTGAAATTTACGGATAACTGTACTATCCACCGTATGGCGATAATAATTTTTTTTGTTGCATAAATAGTTTGAAGGGATGGGACATGACTCAGAAAAAAATTGGCATCAGCATCGCAACTCCGGAACAACCCTTTAAGGGGGTAAATATAGAAAAAAAATCGAATCACCCGTCGTATAAGGATAATAATTTTTTTTATTCCGAGAATAGGTTGAAGAGATGGAACTTGACAGGAAAAAAAATTGGTGTTGCATCGCCACTTGGGAACACCACTTTAAGGGGGTGAAATTGAAAAAAAAAATCATATCACCCGCTGTATAGGGATAATAATTTTTTTTATTCAATGGATAGGTTAGGGGGAAGGTAATTGATGGGAAAAAAAATTAGCGTCAGCATTGCAACTCCGGAACACCTCTTTAAGGGGGTAAAATTGGAAAAAAAACCAGATCACCTGCTGTATGGGGATAATAATTTTTTTTATTCGAAAGGTAGATCAGGGCGAAAGCAATTGATGATAAAAAAAATTAGCGTCAGCATCGTAACTCCGGAACACCTCTTTAAGGGGGTAAAATTGGAAAAAAAAATCGTATCACCCGCTGTATGGGGATAATAATTTTTTTTATTCGATGGATAGGTTGGCGAGAAAGCAATTGATAGGAAAAAAAAATTAGCGTCAGCATCGCAACTCCGGAACTGCTCTTTAAGGGGGTAAAATTGGAAAAAAAATCATATCACTCGCTATCTGGGGATAATAATTTTTTTTATTCGAAGGATAGATCAGGGGGAAAGCAATTGATCGGAAAAAAAATTAGCGTCAGCATCGTGACTCCGGAACACCTCTTTAAGGGGGTAAAATTGGAAAAAAAAATCATATCACCCACTGTATGGGGATAATAATTTTTTTTACTCGATGGATAGGTTGAAGGGCAGGCGATTGATGGGAAAAATAATTAGCGTCAGCATCGTGACTCCGGAACACCTCTTTAAGGGGGTAAAATTGGAAAAAAAAATCAGATCACCTGCTGTATGGAGATAATAATTTTTTTTATTCGAAGGGTAGATCAGGGCAAAAGCAATTGATGGTAAAAAAAATTAGCGTCAACATCGTAACTCCGAAACACCTCTTTAAGGGGGTAAAATTGGAAAAAAAAATCGTATCACCCGCTGTATGGGGATAATAAATTTTTTTATTCGAAGGATAGATCAGGGGGAAAGCAATTGATGGGAAAAAAAATTTGCGTCAGCATCGTGACTCCGGAACACCTCTTTAAGGGGGTAAAATTGGAAAAAAAAATCGTATCACTTGCTGTATGGGGATAATAATTTTTTTTATTCGATGGATAGGTTGGCGAGAAAGCAAATGATAGGAAAAAAAAATTAGCGTCAGCATCGCAACTCCGGAACTGCTCTTTAAGGGGTTAAAATTGGAAATAAAAAATCATATCACGCGCTGTCTGGGGATAATAATTTTTTTTATTCAAAGGATAGATCAGGGGGAAAGCAATTGATGGGAAAAGAAATTAGCGTCAGCATCGTGACTCCGGAACACCTCTTTAAGGGGGTAAAATTGGAAAAAAAAATCATATCACCCGCTGTATAGGGATAATAATTTTTTTTATTCAATGGATAGGTTAGGGGGAAGGTAATTGATGGGAAAAAAAATTAGCGTCAGCATCGCAACTCCGGAACACCTCTTTAAGGGGGTAAAATTGGAAAAAAAACCAGATCACCTGCTGTATGGGGATAATAATTTTTTTTATTCGAAAGGTAGATCAGGGCGAAAGCAATTGATGGTAAAAAAAATTAGCGTCAGCATCGTAACTCCGGAACACCTCTTTAAGGGGGTAAAATTGGAAAAAAAATCGTATTACCCGCTGTATGGGGATAATAATTTTTTTTATTCGATGGATAGGTTGGCGAGAAAGCAATTGATAGGAAAAAAAAATTAGCGTCAGCATCGCAACTCCGGAACTGCTCTTTAAGGGGGTAAAATTGGAAAAAAAATCATATCACTCGCTATCTGGAGATAATAATTTTTTTTATTCGAAGGATAGATCAGGGGGAAAGCAATTGATGGGAAAAAAAATTAGCGTCAGCATCGTGACTCCGGAACACCTCTTTAAGGGGGTAAAATTGGAAAAAAAAAATCATATCACCCACTGTATGGGGATAATAATTTTTTTTACTCGATGGATAGGTTGAAGGGCAGGCGATTGATGGGAAAAAAAATTAGCGTCAGCATCGTGACTCCGGAACACCTCTTTAAGGGGGTAAAATTGGAAAAAAAAATCAGATCACCTGCTGTATGGAGATAATAATTTTTTTTATTCGAAGGGTAGATCAGGGCAAAAGCAATTGATGGTAAAAAAAATTAGCGTCAACATGGTAACTCCGGAACACCTCTTTAAGGGGGTAAAATTGGAAAAAAAAAATCGTATCACCCGCTGTATGGGGATAATAAATTTTTTTATTCGAAGGATAGATCAGGGGGAAAGCAATTGATGGGAAAAAAAATTTGCGTCAGCATCGTGACTCCGGAACACCTCTTTAAGGGGGTAAAATTGGAAAAAAAAATCGTATCACTTGCTGTATGGGGATAATAATTTTTTTTATTCGATGGATAGGTTGGCGAGAAAGCAAATGATAGGAAAAAAAAATTAGCGTCAGCATCGCAACTCCGGAACTGCTCTTTAAGGGGTTAAAATTGGAAATAAAAAATCATATCACGCGCTGTCTGGGGATAATAATTTTTTTTATTCGAAGGATAGATCAGGGGGAAAGCAATTGATGGGAAAAGAAATTAGCGTCAGCATCGTGACTCCGGAACACCTCTTTAAGGGGGTAAAATTGGAAAAAAAAAATCTTATCACCCACTGTATGGAGATAATAATTTTTTTTTACTCGATGGATAGGTTGGAGGGAAGGCGATTGATAGGAAAAAAAATTAGCGTTAGCATCGCAACTCCGGAACACCTCTTTAAGGGGGTAAAATAAAATAAAAAATCATATCACCCGCTGTATAGGGATAATAATTTTTTTTATTCAATGGAAAGGTTGGAGGGAAGGCAATTGATAGGAAAAAAAATTAGCGTCAGCATCGCAACTCTGGAACACCTCTTTAAGGGGGTAAAATTGAAAAAAAAAATCGTATCACCCGCTGTATGGGTTTAATAATTTTTTTTATTCGATGGATAGGTTGGCGAGAAAGCAATTGATAGGAAAAAAAAATTAGCGTCAGCATCGCAACTCCGGAACTGCTCTTTAAGGGGGTAAAATTGGAAAAAAAATCATATCACTCGCTATCTGGGGATAATAATTTTTTTTATTCGAAGGATAGATCAGGGGGAAAGCAATTGATGGGAAAAAAATTAGCGTCAGCATCGTGACTCCGGAACACCTCTTTAAGGGGGTAAAATTGGAAAAAAAATCATATCACCCACTGTATGGAGATAATAATTTTTTTTACTCGATGGATAGGTTGAAGGGCAGGCGATTGATAGGGAAAAAAATTAGCGTCAGCATCGTGACTCCGGAACAGCTCTTTAAGAGGGTAAAATTGGAAAAAAAAATCAGATCACCTGCTGTATGGAGATAATAATTTTTTTTATTCGAAGGGTAGATCAGGGCAAAAGCAGTTGATGGTAAAAAAAATTAGCGTCAACATCGTAACTCCGGAACACCTCTTTAAGGAGGTAAAATTGGAAAAAAAAATCGTATCACCCGCTGTATGGGGATAGTAATTTTTTTTATTCGAAGGATAGATCAGGGGGAAAGCAATTGATGGGAAAAAAAATTAGCGTCAGCATCGTGACTCCGGAACACCTCTTTAAGGGGGTAAAATTGGAAAAAAAAATCGTATCACTTGCTGTATGGGGATAATAATTTTTTTTATTCGATGGATAGGTTGGCGAGAAAGCAAATGATAGGAAAAAAAAATTAGCGTCAGCATCGCAGCTCCGGAACTGCTCTTTAAGGGGGTAAAATTGGAAATAAAAAATCATATCACGCGCTGTCTGGGGATAATAATTTTTTTTATTCGAAGGATAGATCAGGGGGAAAGCAATTGATGGGAAAAGAAATTAGCGTCAGCATCGTGACTCCGGAACACCTCTTTAAGGGGGTAAAATTGGAAAAAAAAATCATATCACCCACTGTATGGGGATAATAATTTTTTTTTACTCGATGGATAGGTTGGAGGGAAGGCGATTGATAGGAAAAAAAATTAGCGTTAGCATCGCAACTCCGGAACACCTCTTTAAGGGGGTAAAATAAAATGAAAAATCATATCACCCGCTGTATGGGAATAATAATTTTTTTTATTCGATGGATAAATTCGAGGGAAGGCAATTAATAGGAAAAAAAATTAGCGTCAGCATCGCAACTCCGGAACACCTCTTTAAGGGGGTAAATATTTTTAAAAAATCACACCACCCGCCGAATGAGGATAATAGTTTATTTTATTGCAAAAATAGATCCAAGGGATGGGACTTGATAGGAAAAAAAATTGGCGTTGCCTATCGTGGGAGAACATTTTTTGGTTTTTTTTTTTTTTTCAATTTTTTTTACTTTTTTTATTTCAATTTCAATCCCGCAGTCCTCGTTCTTTCTCGAAGTCCCATGATTTTTTTGAAGGGCAGTTTTTTTTTGGTGTCGCCACGAGTTCCATTCGATAGCGAATCAAATGAAACGCGTCTCTGGCCGATTATGGGAGAACATTTATTTTAATTTTTTTTTTTTTCAGTCCCGTGATCCTCGTATTTTCTCAAAGTCCCATGATTGGTTTCGAAGGACAGTTTTTTTTTCAGTCTTGCCACGAGTTTCATTCGCTATCGAATCGTCTACTCGTGGCGAGGCCGAAAGTGTCTTCAGAACAAAATCGTGGGACTTTGAAAACATACGAAGATCGCGGGAGTGGAGATGAAAAAAAAATGTTCTCCCACGATAGCCCAGAAACGTGTCTCTGGCTCATTTTGGGAGAACATTTTTTTTTTTTAATGAAAATTTTTTTGTTTTTTTTTTTTTTTAATCTCAGTCCTGCGGTCTTCGTATTTCCTCAAAGTTCCATAACTTTTTTGAAGGGCAGTTTTTTTTCGGCCGATAATAATTTTTAGCATGACGTGGAAAGGTTGGAAGGATTGGAATTCAAAGGAAAAAACTTTGCTCAACATTGAGAAAAGAATAAAATGTTTTAAG
Organism: Hyposoter dolosus; assembly: GCA_963921915.1. Taxonomy (NCBI): domain Eukaryota; kingdom Metazoa; phylum Arthropoda; class Insecta; order Hymenoptera; family Ichneumonidae; genus Hyposoter; species Hyposoter dolosus. Next base: position 24,195,683 of record OY998130.1, on the reverse strand, counting down.
AAATACTTCATTTTATTACTTGAAATATGAAAAATGTGAAATATGAAATATAAAAATTTATGATTTGAAAAATGCAAGAAATAATATAAAAATGAAAAACAAGAAGAATATAGATAAGGAATAGTATATAAAAAAAATAAAAAATAATAAAGGAAATAATATAGAAAATTAAAAAGTTAATATAAAAAGAATAAAATTAAATAGTGGCCAAAATAGACTTTAAGTCGCCGAGTTTTTTTTTCAGGCCTCGGCCGCTGCGACGCTCTGCCCTCAATTTCTGAAACAAAAAATGAGAGTAGTTAGTCAACGACAATATTTTTCATGTAGAGTCAATTTATGGTTGTCCATTTACTATGACTCTGAAGTTTGCAGCGTTGAGATTCAACGAACAAATATTTATTCTTTTTACTATTTACTGAATTTTGAAAATCATGGCAATTTTTCGTGTCGATTGAGTTTTTGGGTCGCAAGAATAGATCGTTTCATTGTCTGGACCAAATATTGAATAATAATTATGAGCTCTACTGCAGGAAAAAGAGAATTTCGTTGCATTCCAACGATGCAAACTTCAACATGATCATTTACTTACGTTCCAAGTCCGCTCCGTCTCTTCCCGGGCCTGATCGCGTTCGCGTTTGACCTCCTCGTAGCGTCTGCAATATCAACAACATTTATTCTTTTTATAATATAAGTTGGTTTATTGCCAAAAACGCAGAAAAATATTGCCTAAGAAAAAAAAAATTGGGAAAATGAAAAATTTAAAGGTCGCGACGGAATTCCTTTATTGCCTTTTTTTTTTAATTTTTCGAATTGTCCCAATGTGATCAGTTCAATAGTTTTAGAGAGCGCAAACAAAGATTCCTCGAACATTGTTAATTCGTTCAAGCTTCGGAATCCGAAGCTGCTTATCTGAAACGTTTGAGTAATCTTCGTTTGCGTTTCCTAAAACTGTCGAGCTGATCACATTGAGACAATTCGAGAAATGAAAAAAATAAGGTAAAAAAGTAATTGCATCGCGACCTTGAAAATTTTCATTTTCCCAACTATTTTGTTTCTTTTCAGGTTTTCCCAACCCTACTGCCAGATTAATTTCCAAAAACGCAGGAAAATATTGCACGAATGTTGCAGGCGAACATTTCGTTCAAATTTTGGATTCCGAAATGAGAAATGGAGCGATTTCGCTGGATTCCAACAAGCAAACTTCGTCATCTTGCGAAACTTCTTCGTTTTACGTATCGGTATGCCAGACTTGACAAAATGCGCGCCTGCAACGATCGAGCAATATATTTCTGCGTTTTTCGACATTAATCTGGCAGTAGAATTGGGACAATTTGAAAAAAAAGTTGGAAAAATGGACATTTTCAAGGTCGCAACGGAATTGCTTTATTACCTTATTTTTTTCATTTTTCGAATTATCCCCATGTGATGAGTTCAACAATTTTAGGGAGCGTAAACAAAGATTCCTCGAACGTTGCATTTCGTTCAGGCTTCGGATTCCGAAGCTTGAACGAAATGCTCATCTTAAACGTTTGAGTGATCTTCGTTTGCGTTTCCTAAAACTGTCGAGCTGATCACATTGGGAAAATTCGAGAAATGAAAAAAATAAGGTAAAAATACATTGCATCGTGACCTTGAAAAATTTTATTTTTCCCACTTTTTTTCAAATTGTCCCAATTCTACTGCCAGATTAATTTCGAAAACCGCAGAAAAATATTGCTCGATCGTTGCAGGCGAGCATTTCGTTCAAGTTTTGCATTCCGATACGTGAAATGAAGAAGTTTCGCAAGATAACGAAGCTTGCTCGTTGGAATCCAACGAAATCGCTCTATTTCTCATTTCGGAATCCAAAATTGGAACGAAATGCTCGTCTGCAATATTCAAGCAATATTTTTCTGCGTTTTTGGAAATTAATCTGTCAGAAGAATTGGGACAATTGGAAAAGAAAAAAAATAGTTGGGAAAATGAACATTTTCAAGATCACGATGCTATTTCTTTTTGACCTTATTTTTTTCATTTCTCGGATTGTCCCAATGTGATCAGCTCGACAGTTTTAGGAAACGCAAACAAAGATCACTCAAACGTTCCAGATGAGCATTTCGTTCAGGCTTCGGATTCCGAAGCTTGAACGAAATGCTCCTGCGCAACGTTCGAGGAATCTTCGTTTGCTTCCTCTTAAATTGTTGAACTGATCACATTGGGACAATTAGAGGAATTAAAAGAATAAAGTAAAAAAGAAATCGCATCGTGACCTTGAAAATGTTCATTTTCCCAACGATTTTGTTTTCAACGTTCCAGCAATATTTTTCTCTGCGTTTTTTGAAATTAACCTGGCAGCAGAATTGGGACAATTTGAAAAAAAAGTTGGAAAAATGAAAATTTTCAAGGTCGCGACGGAATTTCTTTTTGACTTTATTTTTTTCATTTTTTGAATTGTCCTAACGTGATCAGTTCAACAATTTAAGAGAAAGCAAAGGAAGATTCTTCAAACGTTGCGCAGGAGCATTTCGTTCAAGCTTCGATATCGGAAGCCTGAACGAAATGCTCATCTGAAACGTTTGAGTAATCTACGTTTGCGTTTCCTCAAAAATTGTTGAGCTGATCACATCGGAACAATTCGAGAAATGAAAAATATAAGGTAAAAAAAAAATTGCATTATCGCCTTGAAAATTTTCATTTTCCTAACAATTTTTTTCTTTTCAAATTTCCGCAATCCCACTTCCAGATTCATTTCTAAAAACACAGCAAAATATTGGTCGAACGTCACAGGCGAACATTTCGTTCAAATTTTGGATTCCGAAATGAGAATTCGAGTGATTTCGTTGGATTCTAACGAGCAAGCTCCGTCATCTTGCGAAACTTCTTTACGTTACGTATCGGATTGCAAAACTTGAACGAAATGCTCGCCTGCAACGTTCGAGCAATATTTTTCTGCGTTTTTCGAAACTAATCTGGCAGTAGAATTGGGACAAATTAAAAAAAAATTGGGCAAATGAACATTTTCAAGGTCGCAACGAAATTTCTTTTTTACTTAATTTTTTCATTTTCTGAACGGTCTCAATGTGACCAGTTCAACAATTTAAGGGAACGCAAACGAAGATCACTTAAACGTTTCAGATGAGCAGATCGTTCAGGCTTCGGATTCCGAAACTTGAACGAAATGCTCCTGCGCAACGTTCGAGGAATCTTCGTTTGCGTTCCCTTACAGTGTTGAACTGATAACATTAGGACAATTCAAAAAATGAAAAAAAAAAGTAGACAAGAAATTTGGAAATTTTCATTTTCCCAACTTTTTTTTGAAATTGTCCCAATTCTACTGCCAGAGTAATTTCGAAAAACACAGAAAAATATTGCTCGAACGTTGCAGGCGAGCATTCCGTTCAAGTTTTGCAATCCGATACGTAAAATAAAGAAAGCTTGCTCGTTGGAATCCAACGAAATCGTTCCATTTGTAATATCGGAAAAAAAATTTTTTCAAAATTTGAACGAAATGTTCGCCTGCAACGTTCGAGCGATATTTTTCTGCGTTATTGAAAATGAATCTGGCAGTAGGATTGGGAAAATTTTGAAAGATAAAAAATGGTTGGAAAAATGAACATTTTCAAGGCCACGATGCTATTTCTTTTTTAACTTATTTTTTCAATTTGATCAGTTCAACAATTTAAGAGGAAGCAAACGAAGATTCCTCGAACGTTGCGCAGAAGCATTTCGTTCAAGCTTCGGAATCCGAAGCCTGAACGAAATGCTCATCTGAAACGTTTGAGTGATCTTCGTTTGCGTTTCCTAAAACTGTCGAGCTGATCACATTGGGACAATTCGAGAAATGAAAAAAATAAGGTAAAAAAGAAATTGCATCGCGACCTTGAAGATTTTCATTTTCCCAACTATTATGTTTCTTTTCAAATTTTCCCAACCCTACTGCCAGATTAATTTCCAAAAACGCACAAAAATATTGCTCGAATATTGCAGGCAAAAATTTCGTTCAAATTTTGGATTCCGAAATGAGAAATGGAGCGATTTCGCTGGATTCCAACGAGCAAGCTTCGTCATCTTGCGAAACTTCTTCATTTTACGTATCGGAATGCAAAACTCGAACGAAATGCTCGCCTGCAACGATCGAGCAATATTTTTCTGCGTTTTTCGAAATTAATCTGGCAGTAGAATTGGGACAATTTGAAAAAAAAGTTGGACAAATGAACATTTTCAAGGTCGCAACGGAATTTCTTTATTACCTTATTTTTTTCATTTTTCGAATTATCCCAATGTGATGAGTTCAACAATTTGAGGGAGCGTAAACGAAGATTTCTCGAACGTTGCGCAGAAGCATTTCGTTCAAGCTTCGGAATCCGAAACTTGAACGAAATGCTAATCTGAAACGTTGGAGTAATCTTCGTTTGCGTTTTCTAAAACTTTCGACCTAATCATATTGGGACAATTCGAGAAATGAAAAAAATATAAGGTAAAAAATAAATTACATGGCAACCTTGAAAATTTCCATTTTCCCAACTTTTTTTTCAAGTTGTCCCAATTCCACTGTCAGATTAATTCCCAAAAACGCAGAAAAATATTGCTCGATCGTTGCAGGCGAGCATTTCGTTCAAGTTTTGCATTCCGATACGTAAAATGCAGAAGTTTCGCAAGATGACGAAGCTTGCTCGTTGGAATCTAACGAAATCGCTCTATTTCTCATTTCGGAATCCAAAATTGGAACGAAATGCTCGTCTGCAACATTCGAGCAATATTTTTCTGCGTTTTTGGAAGGTAATCTGGCAGAAGAATTGGAATAATTTGAAAAGAAAAAAAATAGTTGGGAAAATGAAAATTTTCAAGGTCACGATGCAATTTCTTTTTCACCTTATTTTTGTCATTTCTCGAATTGTCCCATTGTGATCAGCTCGACAATTTCAGGAAACGCAAACGATGATTACTCGAACGATGATTACTCGAACTGAAACGTTTGAGTAATCTTCGTTTGCCTTTCCGTTTACGGATCAATTATAAAAACCTCGATTGCATCGAGTTGAAAATGAAAACTCACTGGAACAGTTCCTCGTACGCGTCGGGCCTGGGACACAAACATCTGTAAAAAAGAGACCACACGAAAATATTAACTAATCATGATTAATCTATAGTATATTATAACACTAGGACGAAAAATCTTTTTCTGACGAGTGTGAGTCCTCGCCTTCGGCTCGGCCTGCAATCACACGAGTCAGAAAAGATTTTTCGTACGCGTGTTATACGAAATTTTATATCACGAGGTGCGGAAATGGGGGTTTCGTGTACGCGAAGCGTACGCAAAACGTCCATTTACGTACCGCGTGATATAAATAACTTTTTTAATGATGACTCTGAAGTTTGCAACGTTGATATTCAACGAAAAATATTTTATCGATTAATTATTTATTGAATTTTGATTGAATTTTGAAAATTGTGGCAATTTTTCGTGTCGATTGAGTTTTTGGGTGGCGAGGGAGGATCGTTTCATTGTCCAGACCAAATATTGAATAATAATTACGATTTCGGATCAAGAAAAAACAGAATTTCGTTGCATTCCCACGATGCAAACTTCGGCATCATTTTTAATGATCATATAAAAATGATGTTGAAGTTTGCATCATTGGAATGCAACGAAATTCTGTTTTTTCGTCAGCGGAGCTCATAATTATTATACAATATTTGATCCGGACGATAAAACGATTTCCTTTGCGAGCCAAAAACTTAATCGACATGAAAAATTGCCATGATTTTCAAAATTCAACAAATTATCAATAGAAAATATATTTAGTTGAATCCCAACGCTGTAAACTTCAGAGTCATGAATAAAATAATTTTTTTTTACCCATTCCGCCCATCCCTCGCTTGTCGTCTGCGTAGCGGATTCAATACTTGCTGCGGCAGCTGGGGCTGCTGCTCCCGCAGCTGCTGTTGCTCCCGCAGCTGCTGTTGCTGAGGCTGCGGCTGCTGCTGTTGCTGGGGCTGCGGCTGCTGCTGTTGCTGGGGCTGCGGCTGTTGCTGTTGCTGGGGCTGTGGCTGCTGCTGTTGTTGCTGGGGCTGCGGCTGCTGCTGTTGTTGCTGGGGCTGCGGCTGCTGTTGCTGATGCTGCTGCTGCTGCTGTTGCTGGGGCTGCGGCTGCTGATGTCGCAGCTGCTACAGATTCTGGGCCTGTGGCACCTCCGCTTGCCACTGGCAGACCTGATAAAATGCCCCCACCGGCACGTAGTATGGGGGCATAGCTGGTTCACTCGGCAGTGTTGCCCGGCCCAGCGAGGAATTCGCAATGTGTGACCTGAGAATGAAAATCATTTTGTATGAGAACAGATCAATCCGGTTTATTCTATTTTCCTTCAAATACTTCACCGATACCCTCAACATCAGTTCCGATGATACAAATTTTCATTGCGACATTGAAAAATACTTGAAAATCTGCCGTAGAAGATTTAAAAGTATTATTCAACGCCGCATGAAACACTTGTATCAGAACTGATGTGCAAATGTATTGCGTGCAGCGGTAGGCAAGGCTTCAAGTCCACACCGGGCAACTCGACACCGTAAAGTATTTGCCGCAGCAAGTCGTGGGACTGCCCGGTGTGGACTTGAAGCCTTGCCTTGTCAAAGGATTCGAAGGAAAATAGAATTGATTTCTACATGTGCCATTTCTGAAGGTGACACACGTATTCGCATATTTTTCGCCAAAGCTTTCGAGGCTATCTGCGGGTCGGTTGAATCAGTGGTTTAGTTAGCTTCATTTCTTATTATTAGATTTTGAATTCTATAATCTCGCTGGTTCGAAGAGTGAATAGTTTCTATTTGGACTCGTAGATAAACATTGACAATTTTCTTTATTGTTCGGTAATTCTAGGTTATGAACAACAAGACGAAAGAGTTTGCCAAAAACTTCTATGAAATATTTTCCACTGACTCTTTCGTTGTTTATTCATAACCTAGAATTACTGAACAATAAAGAAAACTGTCAACTTTTATCAATGAGCCCAAATCAAAACTATACACTCTTCGAACTACCGAGATTATAGAAATAAAAACCAAATAGTGATAAATGAAGCTAACTGAACCATCGATTCAACCGACCCGCAGGCAGCCTCGAAAGTTTTGACGAAAAATGAACACAACGATTTATAACATTAATAAAATATTAAATAAATTGATGACGACTGTAGAAAAAAACACGAGTTTTTTAACCAGTCTTCAACAATTTGTTGAAAAATACGAAAATATTTCAGAAACGATTTCTACTTACATATTTTGCGTTGTTCTTTCTCGACTCGTCGCTCGACACTTGACGAAAAATACTGCTGTGCCTTCGTGGGCACACAGATACCCACACACGAAACGCGTCGTCGTTGTTCAGCCCTCTAACGCACCAATGGAAAATGGGCGCGGGAGCGATATCATTTTTTGCGCGATTTTGAGAATTTATTATTGTTCCCAGGCGCGGCGCACTTGTCGCCTAAACTGGCAACCAATCAGAAATCGTTAAATAGAAAAAATTTCTCACACACGACTATTATTGTGTTTTCGCGGAAAGCTCGATGCAAAGCAGAATTGTGCAACATTTGTCGACATTTCTCCTTCCGAAAATAAAATAGCGATATCAATAAGCAGTTCGTTGTTCGAGATCCCGGTTGAGAGGCTATTTTTTTTTCGTTATCTGTAACGATTTCGGTGCATGTGCAGTGTACTACTTTTCGTGTACTTATATCGTTTGTGTCGGTGTTGTGGCTCCCGTGGAGGGTTTTTGTCATTTTCTTTTGTCGTGATTGACGTCAAATCGGAAATTTCTTGTGAAATTCATTCGTTTCAGTGAATATATCCGGTTGTATAAAGTAATATTCAGTGATAACAGGGAAAATGGCGAAAAGCCAAATCAGTTTTGAGAAAAAAGTGGCATATTTGTTATTTAAATACGCCGAAAAAATCGAAGACGTCAAATTGACGTCGAGGGGACCAGAATCTCTTGTATCAAAGGTAAGTTCTTACGATTTACTACGAGTTTTTGTATTTCGTCATCCACACGATTCTATTCTCTTTCCCGCTTCCTCTCTCTCTCTCTCTCTCTCTCTCTCTCTCTCTCGCTTTCTCGCTCTGTACGGCGGGATCGCTTCATTTTTTGTACGGGAATCTTGAACTCGAACGAAATGTTTTCTTGTCTACTTTATTTTTTTAATTTTTTGAATTGTCCTAACGTGATCAGTTCAACAATTTAAGGGAACGCAAACGAAGATCACTCAAACGTTTCAGATGAGCATTTCGTTCAGGCTTCGCATTCCGAAGCTTGAACGAAATGCTCATCTTAAACGTTTGAGTGATCTTCGTTTGCGTTTCCTAAAACTGTCGAGCTGATCACATTGGGACAATTCGAGAAATGAAAAAAATAAAGTAGACAAGAAATTCCGTCGTGACCTTGGAAATTTTCATTTTCCCAACTTTTTTTCTCGAAATTTTCCCAATTCTACTTCCAGATTAATTTCCAAAAACGTAGAAAAATATTGCTCGAACGTTGCAGGCGAGCATTTCGTTCAAGTTTTGCTTTCCGATACGTGAAATGAAGAAGTTTCGCAAGATAACGAAGTTTGCTCGTTGGAATCCAACGAAATCGCTCTATTTCTCATTTCGGAATCCAAAATTGGAACGAAATGCTCGTCTGCAATAATCAAGCAATATTTTTCTGCGTTTTTGGAAATTAATCTGTCAGAAGAATTGGGACAATTTGAAAAGAAAAAAAATAGTTGGGAAAATGAACATTTTCAAGGTCACGATGCTATTTCTTTTTGACCTTATTTTTTTCATTTCTCGGATTGTCCCAATGTGATCAGCTCGACAGTTTTAGGAAACGCAAACAGAGATCACTCAAACGTTTCAGATGAGCATTTCGTTCAGGCTTCGGATTCCGAAGCTTGAACGAAATGCTCCTGCGCAACGTTCGAGGAATCTTCGTTTGCTTCCTCTTAAATTGTTGAACTGATCACATTGGGACAATTAGAGGAATTAAAAGAATAAAGTAAAAAAGAAATAGCATCGTGGCCTTGAAAATTTTCATTTTTCCCACCATTTTTTATCTTTTCAAATTTTCCCAATCCTACTGCCAGATTCATTTCCAAAAACGCAGAAAAATATTGCTCGAACATTGCAGGCGAACATTTCGTTCAAATTTTGGATTCCAAAATGACAAATGGATTCCAACGAGCAAGCTTTCTTTATTTTACGTATTGGATTGCAAAACTTGAACGGAATGCTCGCCTGCACCGTTCGAGCAATATTTTTCTGCGTTTTTCGAAATTAATCTGGCAGTAGAATTGGGACAATTTCGAAAAAAACGTTGGGTAAATGAAAATTTCCAAGGTCACAACGGAATTTCTTGTCTACGTTATTATTTTCATTTTTTGAATTGTCCTAATGTGATCAGTTCAACACTGTAAGGGAACGCAAACGAAGATTCCTCGAACGTTGCGCAGGAGCATTTCGTTCAAGCTTCGGAATCCGAAGCCTGAACGAAATGCTCATCTGAAACGTTTGAGTGATCTTCGTTTGCGTTCCCTTAAATTGTTGAACTGGTCACATTGAGACCGATCAGAAAATGAAAAAATTAAGTAAAAAAGAAATTTCGTTGCGACCTTGAAAATGTTCATTTCCCCAATTTTTTTTTAATTTGTCCCAATTCTACTGCCAGATTAGTTTCGAAAAACGCAGAAAAATATTGCTCGAACGTTGCAGGCGAGCATTTCGTTCAAGTTTTGCAATCCGATACGTAACGTAAAGAAGTTTCGCAAGATGACGGAGCTTGCTCGTTAGAATCCAACGAAATCACTCCAATTCTCATTCCGGAATCCAAAATTTGAACGAAATGATCGCCTGTAACGTTCGACCAATATTTTGCTGTGTTTTTAGAAATGAATCTGAAAGTGGGATTGCGGAAATTTGAAAAGAAAAAAATTGTTAGGAAAATGAAAATTTTCAAGGCGACAATGCAATTTTTTTTTTACCTTATATTTTTCATTTCTCGAATTGTTCCAATGTGATCAGCTCAACAAATTTGAGGAAACGCAAACGTAGATTACTCAAACGTTTCAGATGAGCATTTCGTTCAGGCTTCCGATACCGAAGCTTGAACGAAATGCTCCTGCGCAACGTTCGAAGAATCTTCGTTTACGCTCCCTAAAATTGTTGAACTCATCACATTGGGATAATTCGAAAAATGAAAAAAATAAGGTAATAAAGAAATTCCGTTGCGACCTTGAAAATGTTCATTTCACCAACTTTTTTTTCAAATTGTCCCAATTCTACTGCCAGATTAATTTCCAAAAACGCTGAAAAATATTGCTGGAACGTTAAAAAAAAGTAGTTGGGAAAATGAACATTTTCAAGGCCACGACCTTATATTTTTCATTTCTCGAATTGTCCCAATGTGATCAGCTCAACAATTTTAGTAAACTCAAACGAAGAATACTCAAATGTTTCAGATGAGCATTTCGTTCAGAATTCAGAACTTGAACGAAATGCTCGTCTACTACGTTCGAAGAATATTCTTCAGCGTTTTTGGAAATGAATGTTGGAAGAGAATAATTGAGACAATTATGAAAAAAATTAGTTGGGAAAATTTTAATTTTTATGGTCGCGACGGAATTCCATTTTTCCTTCTTTTTATTTATTTTTCGAATCGTCCCTATTAAATCGGGCGACCAATTTGAAAAAATGCAAACGGATATTATAGAATCGACGTGGACAAACACTTCGTTTGATTTTTTGATTCCGGTACAAAAAATGAAGGAGTCTCGCCAGATGACGAAGCTTGCTAGTTGTAATGCAATAGCAGGATCGCTTCATTTTTCGTACAGGAATCTAAAACTCGAACGAAATGTTTTTGTCCACGGTGATCCCACAATATCCATTTGCGTTTTTTAAAATTGGTGGAGAGATAATTATAAAAAAAAAAATAGTTGGGAAAATACGATGCTGAAGTTCGCATAGTTGGAATGCAACGAAAACTGATTATTTTTTATAGCATCGCCCAAAATTTTCATACAGTATTTGTCAACGATAATGGGACAATCTTCTTTGCCATTGGAAAACTGAATTTATTAGAAAAATTAGAAGGATCGCATTAATTATCAAAATAATGAAAAAAATGGATTTTTCGTTGTATTCCAACGATGCAAACTTCAGTACCATGGGAAAATTTTAATTTCTAAGGTCGCGACGGACATCCATTCTTCCTTCTTTTTTTATTATTCGAATCGTCCCACTGAAATTGGGCGACCAATTTTAAATAATTTTGGGTTCAAACCCATAACTCATAAATCGGGTCGACGTAATTATAACAATTCTTTTCCAACAGATCGCTCGAGCATTGAAGGTCCCCGGTAATGGTCAATTTCAAAGGAAATTGCTGAACTGCTGGAATAAGGGGGGTTTGAAGACTGCATTTATGAGCGCAATTAGTGCGCAGCAAAATAGCAGCAAACCCGTCGAAGAGGAGGAAATTCTCCCAGGTAAGGTGCATGTAACGCATTTCTTGTCGGCGTCACCACCAGATAGCATAAGAAAAGAAAAGGAGTCCGTGTCTCAATCGGAAGCGTACGTCGATGGTAATAGGTACAAAATAATCAATGTTCTTGGAGACGGGCATTGCTTATTCAGATGCTTCGCCCACCACGTTTTTGGTGATCAAGAGTCTCATGCAATTATTAGAAAAATAATTGTAGAAGATACTGTTCAGAACTGGTTCGAACAAGTAGATTTGCTCAACGCTTCCTGTGAAGAAAAATTGTACAGAAACCCGAATCAGTACGAAGATGTGATGGGTTGTAGCTCGGTATATGGTACAGATTATGAAACCGGTGTTTTTGCTCGAGTATATAAAACGGATGTGACTATATACCGAAAGCAAACAAACGACGATAGAATCGTTAAAATACAGACGTTGTCGTGCGATATGAGGAGTGAAGGTAAGCACTTGAACATCATGTTTACTGGCGCACAACGCAGTGGACATTGGGTCGTGCTTGAGGCAATGTCTGACGTTGCAACGCACTTTGAAAAAGTTATTGGAGAACAAGATGAATTTGCGAATACCGATTCAATGTCTCCAATTTCTTCTGCAAAAGTAGCAAAATGCTCTGATTCAAACGTAGGAAGTTTCACTGCTGAAACTTTGCAAGAGCAGGAAAACTTGACTTTGTCTGATTCAGTCGTAAGACCTTTCACTGCTGAAACGGTAAAAGAGCACACGGACGTTGATCAGAACAGCGAAACAGATGATGTGTTAATCCCGCTGAACACGTCCTTGAACGGGGATTTGTTGCCGACTTTATTCGAAGCGGAAGATAGCAATTCGACGGAAACTGTGAAAGAGCAGATGGACGTTGATCACAGCAGTGAAACAGTCGATGTGTTTATCCCGCTGACAACGTCCTTGAATGAGGATTTGGTACCGACTGTCGTCGAAGAGGAAGAGAGAGATTCGAGGAATGATATAATCGAGAAGTCATTCAAACCTGAAAGCATCGATAAAAAAAGGGGGAGCAATTGCAAACCTGACGTCGGCAGGATCGATGTTTTGAATGGGCCAGTGAAAAGACTGTGTTACAAGGAAAGTAGAGTTGCGATCAAAAAGCAATCAGTGGACGTATATAGTTTTTCGTCCAGCAGTAATGAGACGTTGGAATCTGATCTATCAGATGGTGGCAGTGTGTACAGTGTTACCAAGTCACGAAAGAAAATTCAAAAGGATAACATGAGCACTTTTTGCAAAAGCAATGAGAATGACACTTCAGATGACGAACTGGACAATAGATCGAAAACAGAAAAGCGAGTTGGTGTACAAAAATTAAAAACGGGTAAGGTGGCAGAATTCACGGTTACCATCGGAACGGTTTTAATACCAGCTACTGATTTCAAATCACCCTTGGGTCGAACTTGCGGAGATAAAATCAGAACAAAAATTATAGAAGTCATGCTAACAACATACGATTGTACATGTCTTTTGAGTTTTTATGGAAGCGTTCGAGAAAATCTAAATGAAAATACCGTACTCTATGCAAAATGTAACCTACCCGATCACAAGCAGCGTTTCCGGTTTCGGCTTTTCCACATGGAGAAACCACTTTCAGAGCTCGAGGTAGCAAGTACGGCGGAAGTGACAGTAGTTCACAAGAAAAATTTAATGCGCGATTTTTTTGCAACTGTGAAAGGGCCACAACGTCGAGAATATTTAGAAGCGATTAGATATCGCAGTGCCGTTGACTTTTTGGCAGAGCTTCAGGCCAAAACTAGTACCGAATACGCGGCAGACGGACACATGCAAAGTTTGTGCACAGAGAACGTCCTTCATAAAATAAAATCGGAAGAAAAGTGCAAAGCCCGTTTGACTTTGCGATCGAAAGTTGTTTCCGATTTGATGGAACTCTTCTTTCATCATAATGAAATGAAAGATCCTTTTTTGCGGTATGCTGAGTTGCCTCTGACTGCTGTGATGTTCACCGAAGAAGATCTCGCTGCGATGGATGGCCAGAAAAATATAATTTTGCACATGGATTCAACTGGATCCCTCGTTCGAAAACCTCAATATTTAAATTGCAAAAGAATTTATTATTACAGCATAATAGCTAAACATGATCAGGAAATAATACATTTAGCGCAAATGATAACTTCGCAACATGGAATTGTTTCAATAAGTACCTTTTTGAAAAGATACAAGAGTTTCATTGTCGAAAAATCAAAGAAATGGCCATTTGCCAAAGCAATAGTAGTCGATTGGTCTTGGGCATTGATTAATTCCATCTTACAAGAATGGAACGGCACAACAATTAAGCAATATCTACAACTGACATACGACAGTTTTAGCACAAACATTCAGTCGCTGGAAGAAATGAGCGTATTGAAAATATGTTTTGCTCACTTCATGAAAATTGTCTCCAGGACAATTCATGACAAATTCCGAGAATTGAAGCCGGTCAAAAGTGTTCTCATGGAATGCATGGCGCTTTTATGTTTGTGCAGAAGCATGGATGAGATGGATGCCGTGTTTGACCAAGTGAGCTTACTTTTATTGAAAAAACATGCAGCACAAGACGACCTGATCGTCATCCATAGCTTATGGACGAAAAATCGTCAGAGAGCTGGAGACTTGCAAGAACTGGGTGATATAAAAGTTGATAGCGATGAAGTTCACTTCAAAGAAGATGTGAAAGACCATACAATTTATAGAAATTCGCCTTATTTCAAAAGATACAATTCGAAGCTGGTAATCTTGCAAATCAAAGTACAAGCAAAAGACCAAAGCTGTGAAAGTGAGACAAATCTTGATGTACGGAATAAATATTATGCTCCAAAATTTTTGGATCACGTATTGAGGAAATGGATGCCATATCCCATTTTGTGGAGCGCGATAGACTTGGATAGAGTGGACAAGTCCATATCCAGAGTAACCAATGCATACATCGAAAGCTCACATAAGGTCGTGAAAAAATCGGTATTCGACGGCAACACAACTTCATCGATTGCAGATTCCGTGCGTCTACTCGAAACAAAGCGGAAGTCTACGATTGCTAAAATTTATTTGAACGCGAAAGTGAAGGGAACTCAAAAATCCCGCCGAAAGCCTAAATACCGGCCAGTTGAAGACCCGTTTATTGAAGAAATTTGGCTAAAGAAAAAGGGCAACAAAAGACGCAATGTTGGATATGCAGATGGGAAAGTCAGCAAAAAACTTTGCATGGAAGCGGAAAAAAAGCGGGAAAAAGAAAGTGGCAAGAATGACATTGTGGAAATGTACAAGAATGCAGACTTAGGTTTGCCATTACATTCGCACCAAAATACGGACACAGAAAATGATGAAAAGGTCAGAAAAAAACTTTGCATTGAAGCGGAAAGAGAGCAGGAAAAAAAAACTGCCGAGCATGACATTGTGGAAATGTGCAATAGTGCAGAATTCGATTTGCCATTACATTCGCACCAAAACGGCGACACAGGAAATGATGCTGCTGTTTCAGAATTGACGGAGATTGCTGAAATAGAGAAACTTGATCGCAAAGTTGGGAAATTTCACAACGGTTTGATGAAGGACGTTAAATATTACTTGAAGTCGAATTCAAGTTTGTTGACAGTTGGTCGTTTCCACACAGCAAAGTCATTGACCGCTGAGAACTTTCAACTGACGGCAATGCAATTGTCATCACTTGACGAAAAGCGATGGGTCGATGGTGAGGTCATTGATGCGTTTGCCGCCGCCAATATTGATAATTGGATCGACGTGACATATATTCCGACTGGTGATACGGCAATAGTAATTGGCAGAAATAGTGGCAACAGATTCATAAAAAATCGAATGATTTCAAAAACAACCAAGCCGATAGGGAATAGATTGATGATGCCCTATTTATTTTCGAGTCATTGGCGCTTATTTATTGTGAACGTAAACCAAAAAGAAATAATGTTACTTGACCCTTATGGAAGTAATATTGATGACAAAGACCGCGCAAAAAGAGAGTTCATGAGCTATGTACGCTGTTGCGAAAAAGGCACATCTTTGCATAATTTAAGTAATATAAATTGGGAAACTTGCGATAATAGCGCTCGTCCGCATCAACCGGTTAATGATGGACACAGTTGTGGAGTGTACGTGATGTACTATATGCAATGCTTGGGCAAAAGGGAATCTTTTGATACCAGGTTTGATCCCGCAGCATTTCGTATAGAATGTGCATACAGTTTGCTTTTGAAATCGGAGAGCATGGAAAAAACGTGTCTACATTGTTTTGCAGCCATGAAAACCGCGGTGGTAGAGTGCCAAATATGTAATCGCAAGAGTCACAGAACTTGCTTCTCAAAATATGATTTGCGAACAAATGAGAAAGCAGAGGTTATAAACAAAGCCTGCAATGCAAACTGGGATACACAGAAATGTAACGTGTGTACATTCTGTTGCAGGTATAGTAATACCGAAGTCGATAATCAATGAAGTTTGAGTTTCTCGTTATATAAAATATACATGAGAATAAAATTGATCGAAGAATTCTTGTGACAGAAAATTCGTTGGGTAAAAACTGTTTATTATCTAGCTGAAGATACCCTGAAACAAGTAACGGTAGCTGAAGCCAAATGTTATTTTGCAACATCGTCGTGGACGGTGGATCAAGGACAAGCGTCGAAGATATCGATGGCGGTTAATTAATAGATAACAGCGATGTCATACTAAGCAATCTATGTGTCTCATTAATCTTCTGCCATCGTTGTCATCTCTACAATGAATATGGTGAGTAGAATTAATACAATGATCTTAAGAAATCAAGACAACGCAAAGGTAAGAAGACTAATTGTAAGAACCGCGGCTCGGTACACCGTAACAACCCATGCTGTAACCGTACAAACTTGCCGGGAAGGAGTGAAAAGGTGCAGGTAAAAAAACGCTAAAACCGTAGTTTTGATTCTACTCCGTAGGTTTGACTCTACTCTATTTTGGTATGCGTAGAACGCAGAGAGAGTCGAGAAGACTGTAAGTAACGTAGTCGTGAGAATAGATGTAAGGATTATTGTGTAATGGAGTGTATAATTAGATATGTAACCCGTAAGGAAGACAATAAACGATACATATATACCTAAAAATGAATCATTACATTTATTCACGTCAAAAAAAAAAATATTATCTTCATACTGCGGGTGATACCATTTTTCCTTTCATTTCACCCCCTCAAAGTAGTGTTCCCAAATTGCGATGATGACGCTCATTTTTTTTCCCATCAATAGCTTTCCCGCCAACCTATCCATCGAATAAAAAAAATTATTATCCCCATAGAGCGGGTAATATGATTTTTTTCCAATTTTATCCACTTAAAACAGTGGCGATGGCAACGCCAATTTTTTTTCCTATCAAGTCCCATCCCTTCGACCTATTTTCGCAATAAAAAAAATTATTATCCTCATTCGACGGGTGATGCGATTTAAAACAAATATTTACTCCCTTAAAGAGGTGTTCCGGAGTTGCGATGCTGACGCTAATTTTTTTTCCTATCAATTGCTTTCCCGCCAACCTATTCATCGAATAAAAAAAATTATTATCCCCATAGAGCGGGTGTTCTGATTTTTTTTTCCAATTTGACCCCCTTAAAGAGGTGTTCCGGAGTTCCGATGCTGACGCTAATTTTTTTCCTATCAATTGCCTTCCCTCCAACCTTTCCATTGAATAAAAAAAATTATTATCCCCATACAGCGGGTAATATGATTTTTTTTTCCAATTTTACCCCCTTAAAACAGTGTTCCTAAGTGGCGATGGCAACGCCAATTTTTTTCCTATAAAGTCCCATCCCTTCGATATATTTTTGCAATAAAAAAAATTATTATAATCATTCGGCGGGTGATGCGATTTTTTAAAATTATTTACCCCCTTAAAGAGGTGTTCCAGAGTTGCGATGCTGACGCTAATTTTTTTTCCTATCAATTGCTTTCCCCCTGATCTATCCTTCGAATAAAAAAAATTATTATCCCCATACAGCGGGTGATACGATTTTTTTTTCCAATTTTACCCCCTTAAAGAGGTGTTCCGGAGTTACGATGTTGACGCTAATTTTTTTTACCATCAATTGCTTTTGCCCTGATCTACCCTTCGAATAAAAAAAATTATTATCTCCATACAGCAGGTGATCTGATTTTTTTTTCCAATTTGACCCCCTTAAGGAGGTGTTCTGGAGTCACGATGCTGACGCTAATTTCTTTTCCCATCAATTGCTTTCCCCCTGATCTATCCTTCGAATAAAAAAAATTATTATCGCCAGACAGCGCGTGATATGATTTTTTAGTTCCAATTTTACCCCCTTAAAGAGCAGTTCCGGAGTTGCGATGCTGACGCTAATTTTTTTTTCCTATCATTTGCTTTCTCGCCAACCTATCCATCGAATAAAAAAAATTATTATCCCCATACAGCAAGTGATACGATTTTTTTTCCAATTTTACCCCCTTAAAGAGGTGTTCCGGAGTCACGATGCTGACGCAAATTTTTTTTCCCATCAATTGCTTTCCCCCTGATCTATCCTTCGAATAAAAAAAATTATTATCCCCATACAGCGGGTGATACGATTTTTTTTTCCAATTTTACCCCCTTAAAGAGGTGTTCCGGAGTTACGATGCTGACGCAAATTTTTTTTCCCATCAATTGCTTTCCC
This sequence comes from Hyposoter dolosus, assembly GCA_963921915.1. Classification (NCBI taxonomy): domain Eukaryota; kingdom Metazoa; phylum Arthropoda; class Insecta; order Hymenoptera; family Ichneumonidae; genus Hyposoter; species Hyposoter dolosus. The sequence continues at coordinate 24,177,513 of OY998130.1, read as the reverse complement.
CCTGATCTATCCTTCGAATAAAAAAAATTATTATCCCCAGATAGCGAGTGATATGATTTTTTTTCCAATTTTACCCCCTTAAAGAGCAGTTCCGGAGTTGCGATGCTGACGCTAATTTTTTTTTCCTATCAATTGCTTTCTCGCCAACCTATCCATCGAATAAAAAAAATTATTATCCCCATACAGCAAGTGATACGATTTTTTTTCCAATTTTACCCCCTTAAAGAGGTGTTCCGGAGTCACGATGCTGACGCAAATTTTTTTTCCCATCAATTGCTTTCCCTCTGATCTATCCTTCGAATAAAAAAAATTACTATCCCCATACAGCGGGTGATACGATTTTTTTTTCCAATTTTACCCCCTTAAAGAGGTGTTCCGGAGTCACGATGCTGACGCTAATTTTTTTTCCTATCAATCGCCTGCCCTTCAACCTATCCATCGAGTAAAAAAAATTATTATCCCCATACAGTGGGTGATATGATTTTTTTTTCCAATTTTACCCCCTTAAAGAGGTGTTCCGGAGTCACGATGCTGACGCTAATTTTTTTTCCCATCAATTGCTTTCCCCCTGATCTACCCTTCGAATAAAAAAAATCATTATCCCCAGATAGCGAATGATATGATTTTTTTTCCAATTTTACCCCCTTAAAGAGCAGTTCCGGAGTTGCGATGCTGACGCTAATTTTTTTTCCCATCAATTACCGTTCCCCTAACCTATCCATTGAATAAAAAAAATTATTATCCCTATACAGCGGGTGATATGATTTTTTTTTTCAATTTCACCCCCTTAAAGTGGTGTTCCCAAGTGGCGATGCCAACACCAATTTTTTTTCCTGTCAAGTTCCATCTCTTCAACCTATTCTCGGAATAAAAAAAATTATTATCCTTATACGACGGGTGATTCGATTTTTTTTCTATATTTACCCCCTTAAAGGGTTGTTCCGGAGTTGCGATGCTGATGCCAATTTTTTTCTGAGTCATGTCCCATCCCTTCAAACTATTCATGCAATAAAAAAAATTATTATCGCCATACGGTGGATAGTACAGTTATCCGTAAATTTCAACCCTTAAGATAGGGGTGTTTCGGAGACACGATTTTGGCAAAACTTCGTTTGCTCGAGTTTTTTTGTCATCCAAGACTATTCGTGAAATAAAAAAGCCGAGATTTCATTTTTTTTTCCAATTCAATTTCGTTGCTAAAAAACGTTGCAAACTTCAGCATCATAAACACGCATACAACGATCATGTGAATACCGATATGACTTTTGCCACCTTCAAAAATATGTGTGTAAAGTGCTGGAAATCGGATAGATTTGGATTATTCACGATTGACAAAGACAGTGAAATAAATGCAGGGAGATAGAGATTGGGTTTCGATTCGTTCCTCAGTGTTGACGATAAATGAATGCTCATCACGCTGAGAAACACAGTTCGAGATCAGGCTTGCTCGAGTCAACATGAAGAGCAAAGAAATTTTGAGGGAAAAAAGTGTGTTGTTTCAACTTGCAAAGGCAAGTGATGCAATTCGACGAAAACATCGAATGTTGAAGAGTGGTTATGACACAACGCAGCAGAAAATGCAAAATGTGTTTAAGCCAATCATTGAGCCATTGGAAGAATTGGTTTCATACAAAAAAAATTTGAAGCGAGAGATTAAAGATGAAAAAGTGGACGTCAAGAAGGAGGAGAAGGAGGAGGAGGAGGAGGAGGAGAAGCAGCACGAAGCTGAGTATCAAGTACGGGATTATTCGCTGCCAAACATTTCTCTCGATAAAACCGTGGACAAGACGTTTACGTGTCAAGAAGATAGTTTTGTTGGAGATGATGGTGGGTGGTCAACTGACGACGATGCGAATAAAGATGTCGACGATCTAATATACGAATATTTGACTCTGCTACGTAACGATAAAAAACAACGCTCGACGTCTCATATGGAGTGCAGAAACTTGTGGGCGATAAATTAATGATTGGCGATTCACCGATCCATTTCAAAAGTGATCATATTTATGTGGGTGATGAAAAGTATCCGAGAAATTTTGGCTTGGTCGAGTTGCTGTTTAAAAAAACACCTAAGCTGGACTATTTAACTCCACCCGATTTGGTGAATTATGAAAAAATTGTTATTAGCACAAACGCGCATCGAAAAAATTACAAGCCCAAAAGTGCAATACGTCAGAATAATTCTCACAAGTTTAAAACTTATATATCGAAAATGCAGCACGGCATGCATAAAGGTGGAGGTTTCATACCAGAGTACAAAGTGACGGGGGCAACATATTGTAGGGCACAGAGATTGCACGTATGTGTGCGTGTGTGTGGATGTGAGAGATCGAGTTGGTCAGCGATGCGAATTTGTCAATATGCAATGGAGCGAGATCTTTAGGGCAATGAATAAAAAAAACAAGTCAGTCAAGAAAAATACGACGAGAGAGAAAGACGTGCGAGCATTTTGTGATCGAGGAATTAAACAATTTTCCTAAACGTGTGTTCCCGTTCATTTTTCCCTCCTCTAATCCGAATTCCAGGGCTCGTTTCAAGATTACGAGTGTTTTCCCTACAATTGGTGTCAGAAGTGGGATCAGGGGAGTTTTTTTTAAAAGTGATCGGTGACGAAAACGACGAAAACGGCGACGAAAACTTTCGAAAGACAACGACGAGAACTTTCGAAAGACGACGACGAAGATTTTTGCAACACGACAATAACGAGACTTTGGAGGAGCTGAAATGTTGTCCGTGGCTGAAATAAGGAGTATTTTGAAGGCAAAAGGACTCGCTATTGGTGGTACGAAAGCTGAACTAATGGCGCGGCTCAATGCAGCTGATCCGGAAGGCGAATGGACAAATGCGACAAATCTCGGTGAGTCTGATCAAACACAAAATGATGCGGTAGATCCGGGTGCTGTATCGCTGAGCTATCAACGAGAGGTCGAGCTGGCGCAGCGAGAGAAACAACTGATGGACGAACTGAAACGAGCGCAACAAGAAATCGAGTCGCTGCGACGTATACGCACCCCCGAGCAGGAAATGGCTACCACTAGTCAAGCTGCACAGATTCGGGAGGTAAGGCCGGCATCACCAAACATTATTACGTCGAAAGTAAATATGACGACGATTGCCGATCTCCTGAGCTATTTCGATGGGGACTCAGAGCGGTTCGAAACATGGGAAAGTCAAATTTTATTCCTGAAAACGGCAGCAGATCATATGAAGCCGTGGGTAGAAAACGAAGATTTCGATGATGAATCCGAGTCAGAAGAGTTCAACGCGATTGATCGCGAAAAATAGATCGTGATCGATACATTCGAGGACGAATGTAAATCAGAATGGCCGATTGTAGGGCACAGAGATTGCACGTATGTGTGCGTGTGTGTGGATGTGAGAGATCGAGTTGGTCAGCGATGCGAATTTGTCAATATGCAATGGAGCGAGATCTTTAGGGCAATGAATAAAAAAAACAAGTCAGTCAAGAAAAATACGACGAGAGAGAAAGACGTGCGAGCATTTTGTGATCGAGGAATTAAACAATTTTCCTAAACGTGTGTTCCCGTTCATTTTTCCCTCCTCTAATCCGAATTCCAGGGCTCGTTTCAAGATTACGAGTGTTTTCCCTACAATATGTTCACTGGGATGATCCAAACGAGCTAGTGGATCTTCTTCGAATACTGCTTGCGTCGCAAGCTGCTGGAAACTCCGCTCATTCCAACGAAATTATTTCCATAATTGAGGAATTGCGTGAAGCTAAAATCATTTATTAAGCAGCCGGAGTAAAATTTTTCATACATTCTCAGAATGACTGTCGATGTGTTTGGACGGTCGTTGAATGTTTCGTCGGGTCCTCCCGGTAAACCTGGAGTCGGATTTAAGACTACGACAGATGGTCATTATGATATAGCGACAAAACGAGTGTGTAACGTCGGTGATGCAACACAACTTTACGACGCAGTCAACTTGTTTGTGTTGAGAAACTATTTGAATGATCTCGGGATAAAAATATCAGCTCTTGAAAATCAATTGCATGCCGAGATCGCTACGCTTCGTGAGGAAGTGCAGAATTTGAAGAACGGTGCACCACAGCGAAAAGTTTCGAAGCCCACTCCACGAGTCCAAAACAATAACTTCAATTCTCTGTTGAAGCAAATAGAGGAAACTAACCCATATTTGAAGGCGACGATTAAGCGCGATCCGTCACGGATACCTGCGGAGAAAGACAAATATACCATAGTGAAGAAGGAGAAGAAATGAGTGCGAAGAAACGTGCTGTGGTGGAGGAGTTGCATAAACCAGCTCGACGAAATTATCCGCGTCGACATGTGGATATTTGCGGTCTGGATGAGACGTGGCAAGCTGATCTCGTCGATATGTCATCCTATGGACATTACAACTCTAACCATAAATTTCTCCTCACCGTCATCGATATCTTCTCCAAATTCGCCTGGGCCAAACCATTGAAGACGAAGAGTGGTAAAGATGTTCCTGCTGCAATGGAGTTGATACTCGCCGAGGGACGCCGACCGAAAAACCTTCATGTTGATCGTGGAAAAGAATTTTATAATTCTAATTTTAAGGCATTGATGAAAAAATTTAATATTCACCTATATTCTACGTATATCAATATGAAAGCATCAATTTGTGAACGCTTCAATCGCACTCTAAAGAATAAAATGTGGATGCAATTTAGTCTTCGTGGAAGCTGGAAATGGATTGATATTCTCGACATGTTAATCACCGAGTATAATGATACTAAGCATCATACTATCAAAATGAGACTGAAAATTTTTAATGCTAATAATGAAAAACAATTGCTCCACGATGTTTTCGATAGATGTAAAGTGGCGAGAAAAAAGCCAAAATTTAAAATTGGTGATAAAGTGCGCGTCAGTAAATTTAAGAATGTATTTGAAAAAGGTTATACACCAAACTGGACGACGGAAATATTTACGGTATACCGAGTGAGAAAGACCAATCCTGTAACGTACAGTTTGAAAGATTATACGGACGAGGTAATTGCGGGGGGCTTTTATGAGCAAGAGCTCCTTCGAGTTAAATACCCCGACATCTATCTTATATAAAAAGTTTTGAGAAAACGTGGGCAGAAACTATTTGTAAAATGGCTAGGGTTTGACAATACCCACAATAGTTGGATAAGTAAGGACGATTTGTGAACAATAAAGCAGTGTGAAAACCTTGAGTGATTTTTTTTTGCATGACCCCGACCACAGCAGGTCTCTGAAGAAAAAAACTCTGAATCAACCCCATAGACCACAGCAGGTCTCTAAAAAAAAAAAAAACTGAATGAACGCCGTAAACCGCGTTAGGTCTCTGGAAGGAAGGACGGAAGGAAAAAAAAGGGTGCAGCTGTAGAGTAAAAAGAATTTTATTTGACTTCCGGTTACATTTTTTCCAGAGACTTTCACTCACTTTGGAATTCTGTAGTGACCCCACGGCATGGTTTCTACAGTTCCAGGTATAATATAGCGCTTGTCGTCGTGCGGGCTAAGGGCAATTTTCGTTTCCGAGATGGTGTACACCTGATGCAATGTTGAACGAATGGACGATTGACAGCGTGTAACTTTAATCTCTTCATTTAAGCATTTCAGGTAGTCGTCAAAGTCAATAGTCTTTGAAACTACATTGCCCTTTACACCCCTAGCCTTTTTCACATCTTTTTTTCCCTCCACCCGCGTCGCGTACATTTTCGACCTTAATCCTACAAACTCGGTCATGATGGCTTCATTATTTTCATCTTTCATGAGACCCGGTACCTTTTTGTTTACAAGCGGAATACTATATACATTATCGTGGGGGTAGTCGCTCGTATCAAATTTATCTAGATTTGCCTTCATATCACTATATACATCCTCACACTCGATATGATATATTAAACTATCAGTGTCGGTGTAGGCGACCTTGCATTTGTCGGGATACATTTGTGTCATAAACTCGTGATGAAATTTGTACCGACAAGTTCTCGAAATATCTAAAATGCACATGCCGACATAAATAGGTTTGTCAAATTTCACTTCGAGATTGCGTAATTCTACAGCTATCAAGTTTTCCGCAAATATGCTGCGACTGTGAAAATTTGGTTTTGCAATTAGTGCTTCAGCACCATATCTCCCCGTCCATTCAGTTAGCAATTTAACATTTCTCCGTTCACGCACATCTTCCATTGTTTTCCCGAAAACTGCATTGTTCATTAGCTTATACATGATTTTATCGAAATCATTTGTGGCACGAGTCCTCAATTGTATGTTCAAATCAATGTACTTTGCTAACCAGGCTGATTCGGTGAACTGTAATACTCTATGAATCTTCTTCAGCTTCAAACCATGTTGTAAACAATGTTGAAGGGTTCGATAATGAATAACATAGCGTTCTTTATCTGAAACGGTTGCGAGCAATTTCTCTTGACGCTTACCCGGAGGTTTACCGTGTTCTGGACAAAAAGGTAGATCCATATGCTTATCGTGCAAGTATGTGGGATATTCCAGATCAATCTCGAGGACGTATTCTTTTGACGGATCGGGGGAATCAATATTGAAGCTCGAGACATCTTCAATCCATTCGAAATTTGCATATGGCAACGGTTGACTCATCGCCCATTCATACAAATTATTTACATCATAATACATCAAGTATGATGATTCTTTCGATGAATCGAAGGATTTCATATACTTGTTATTTGCACCTGCATACCTCTTTGAACATTGGCTCAAACCTCCGCGTACGCCGATTTCTATGAAAAGCACCATATCGATGTCGGTGAGCAATTCAAACTTGATCTGCGTGTATTTCAACATAGCATCCCAGGTATATCCGGGGAGAGTGAAATAATGCGCAGGGTCAAGACCATAACTTTGTTGACATTTGTCTCGAAAGTTTTCAAAATATCGGCCAACAACAATACGTCCCTCTTCAGGTAAAGATCGCTATATTCTCCAAGCGTTTGCGGGGAAAACCGCTCCCATACAGTCTGTGCATGTTTATAGTCGTCCTCGGAAATCGTCTCGTCGGTCAAGGAACTACAAAAAGCATCCCGCGATGGAAGCTGCGTTTCGTCCAACTTTTCAAAACTATCAATGTACTCGTAGGGAAAAACCCCTTTACGAGTTAATGATGCAAAGTCATTTGTCGGGATACTTTCAAATTGAGACCTTGCAATCTTTAGTTGATCTGCTGAGAGGAGAGACGCTAATTTATCAAAAACTTGTACGAGTCGATGAAGCGAAGTTTGATTTGTTTCTTATAGTTCTCCGAAGAAGATTGTACTGTCTTCGTGAAGGAAATATATTTCTCTTTGGTGATTGGGAGTAAATCAGTTTTCCCCTCAAACGCGGTGGCTACTTCTTTGATAATAAAATGAGCGTCATAACCAGACAAATTGTGGAATGCAATTGGAATGGCGAAATGATGTTGAAAATTGAAATTGCAGTTGGAATGAGCCGGACCTCTGAACTGCCCCGTCAAATGACAATGATCGCGCACACGTTCTTCATTCACTTCAAAAGACCTCTCACAAATATGACAATCTTTCGCCTCTCGGAAAGTTTGCCACTGTTGCGGTGTCAAATCAGCCATTGGAACGTTTCTCATGAGAATTTTCTTAATACTTAACGCTAATGTCTCGAGCTCTTTCACAAACCATTCCACACAATCGTCACCGCGGTGTGTATGGTAGCCGGATAATGAACTATCGTATGAACAACTTACATAATAACCTACACTAAAAACTCGGTGATGTTGATGCTGATTCTTATCACGTTCTTTGTCACTCGTTTTCTCCAAAATACATTCTAGATCGGCATACACTACGAATGGTAGACGCTCCTTCCGATTGAAGTTCTTAAAGTCCAACCATTTGTGATTCTCGCCGGGTAGCGTTATTGCGCAATCGTTCATCCGCCAGCAGTCCACTTCACGCGCTTTCAGCCTCTCCTCCATATAAAAGTAATGAAGGCACCTATAATAATTACAATTAAAATATTGACTTTTTTTTATCCTACATTAGCAAAAACTGTACTTACCGATCGCAAATGAATTTTCGTCTCTTGCTCCTGTTGATCTGGCTGCTCACAAGTCGAGAGAGATCTTTGATCCAAACAAAATGGGCGACATTGTTTTGTTCAACTTCTTCCTCAGTATACAGCAAATTCACATGCCTCTCCCGTTTCACTTTACTAACGCGAATTGGTCGAATAGCATCTTTCACCGATGTATACACATTAATTGAAATATTGTTCATTTTTTCAAACTTTGTGATTTGATCGAGTTTCATGGGGAAGTCTAAACCTTGTACATTCAGCACTGTTTCGTAATGCGGATATGACGATTGTCGTTGATTGTGACTCTCTGCTGGATATAGAGCAGCAACCACCGCCCAGGCAAAACATGCATTATCGTCGGTCTTAACATTCACCGTGGCATGTTTTAACATTATTTTTCGCGACAATTTAACTTCACACCCTGCACGCATAGGATTATATTTATTTATATTGACAGTTGAATTTGCGATGGAAATTAATGTCCAGCCACTATCGCGATCCTGGAACTCATCGAGCGAAGCTAACGTTGGTTCAATCACTCGCTCTTCATACCACTCAGTCAGATCTAACGTTTCGAAAAGTTTCACATTTGCTGTAGTAATACTTTTATGTGCACGCTGATCACGTACAGCAAACTCTGCATTAAACTCCGTATTCACTTTGACACTCTTGTGTTTGTTAATGCAGTTGGTTACATGTTTCTTAACTAATTCACTCGCATCTTGTAAAAATTCGCGTGGAATAATATGACTTTGATTAATTACTACACCAGTGCATATACGATTATCGAATGCAGTATAAATTTCTCGCCACGTCAAGCTGAGGTTGTTCAATTCCCCACCAATATGCACAAATCGTCGTCTCGTAGCCAGCTTTAAGCCTTCCAAACGTATCATTTGGGTATTCATCGAATGACGATACCCTACGCTTAATCGAATACGTTTCGATGACACTTGCTCCCCCAAACTGTCAATCAATTCATCACACTGTTGCTCCCACGAAAAATATTCCACCAAGTTCCTCAATAATACTGCCTGCTCACGCAGCAGTTCTTCAGCAGCAATATTCGTAGGAAGTGACATGGTTCAATGTGAACTCTGACGTATCTTCACTCAAAATACACCGATTTTCGAAATGCATTGGGAACCCATTCGGTTTTCATATGCTGTGGAAGGGGGATGTGGGAGTTTGGTTGGGGGGGGATTCCTAGAAATTTGGGAAAATTCGGTTTGTGGGTGGTCCCAATGGACCCAAAATCAGTGTGGAGGCGAATAGACCAGATAACAATAGACCGGATGTCATCTCGATAACAATGGACCAGATAACAATAGACCAGATGTCACCCCAACAACGCAGGTGTTGTAACAATGCATCAGGATAACAATAGACGGTCATAAATTATCTCGATAACAATGGACCGGATGATGTAACAGTAGACCGGATGTCATAAATCACCCCGACAACAATAGAGCAGGTGTTCACTTCCCCCCCCCTTCCCAACATCAAAGGGATGCCGACATCAGGAGAACAATAGATGGTCATAAATCATCTGGATAACAATAGAACAGGTGTTCACCCCCTCTCCCCTTCCGAACATCAAAGGGATGCCGACATTCCAAAACTACCTCCCCCACTTTTACCACCCCTTAATCTGTGGCCCAGAAGCTGCATAGCCTATATACTCTCAGCGACAAGATTTCTATGTCGCTGAGAGTTATGGTCGCTTTGCAATTAATTTAATGCCAGCGGCGATGTTAGTTATGCTGTAAATGAATAAAATTGTGGGTGTAGGAATGGGGTAAAGGTTGTCAAAAGGCTGTCAAAGCTGAAAGCACAGTATTCACGTTTTTGTCTTCCATAACCCTGCATTCTCGAAAAAATAAATGGTTAGCCAACGTTTGTTGTTCGACAAGGAACAAGTTTGCAGCTGTTATTTTCTCGAAAATACTAGCGGCGTGAAAGAAAAATGTGAACCTATTTCAGCTATCTCTCTCACACACGCGTTCATATGGGCCGTTGAAATATCGATGATGATTTTTTCATCGCGATCAGCTGACGTTTTTCGCCTGCTCGTCTGCACTGTTTGTGTGTCGTCGGTCGCGACCAATCAGAAACACGCCAGCGCCGCGAGGCCTTTCTCTGTGTCGTATACATCCACGCACGCACACTTCGATCATCGCATAATTTTGCTTGTGCAAAGTTTTTTTTCAGCAATTACGGCATCAATCGGGTTGATTTATGGCTCGATCGAAGGGGGATAACTTAATTAGTGTACAGTTCAAATTTCAGATAATGAGATTACCCCTTGGCTTCGTAATTCAAGAAAGAGTCTGCCCCCACCGTCGAAATCGCTTTATTCAGAGATAATATAGGGGAATATGGGGCAAAGTGGCCACATGGGGCAAAGTGGCCACATGGGGCAAAGTGGCCACTCACTAAATTTCGATTTCTGGGGCCAAGCGGCCACATGGGGAAAGTGGCCACTCACTAAATTTCGATTTTTGGGGCAAAGTGGCCTCTCCTCAAATTTCGATTTCTGAGGCAAAGTGACCCAAAAAAAAAATTCATTGTTTTTCGAGAAACTTATAGCTGCCTAAGACTGAGGGTAAGAATTATTGTAAAAATTGTCGAGAACGGTCTTTTTTATTTTGATTGTTTACAACAATCGCATTAATAATTGATGTCATCGTCATCAACATCTGCACACAAAGTGTGAGCCCATTTCGCGCATGACCCACAACAAATCCAGTCTTCGGAGGAATGCGAATATAATTGATCGCAAAAAATGCAAGTGACGTCCTTCACAGATGATGATTTTTCTTTTTTTGTCGTCTTTCTTTTTTTGTTTACTAAATTCGTGCGATACGACGGGCTTGTTATAATGGCGCTTCTGCCACGATTTGCTCGATAAACACGCGGTTTTCCACAGGTAACGGTTTCGCGACATATGGTGAAACTTTGAACGGCTCTGTAGTGTGCAATCTTCGTACTCTGACACCTTGGATTACTGCAACACAATCATGAGTACAAATCAATTTTCACATGAAAGAATGAAACATTTGTTCATGTAAGGTGGAATACGTACGGGATCGTGTCGTTCTCTTCATTCTCTGATTCGTAGAGTCTTGAAGATCAAATCCTTTCCTGTCTGAATTACCAGCTTTGTCACAGTCCGAACTATCCGAATCATCGAGAGTTATCAATCGTCAGGGTCTCTTCATTGAATTATTGTCTGCGTTATCCCGAGAGCAATGTGCAATTGGTTCCAAATCACAAACATTGCGATTTCCTGACTGTGAATTCCCGTCCAAAAATGCAGGCGGATGCCCGAGCTGTAGTTCAGTTTTTCCAGATGAGCTTTGACTCCAACTCTTGTCCAGTGCATCGTAGAACTCCCCACTTGAAGAAGGTTGACAGGAAGATTGGGAGGGCCTCCAATTATCGCCAGCTACATTGTCCTCCTTCACTTTCTCGTCCGCGAAATGGATCGAACTATCCTGCGCTTCCATCTTCATCGAGATTTGACTCAACCTTTCTTTTCCTTCCAACTCACTCCAATAGGATTGAGCAATCTGACTCGGAGAAACGTGGTAACGAGAACTCGAAGGCATTTCGTAACAAACATGGGCGGACATTTTTCCATCAGGACTTGGAGACCAGTGGCTATGAGGAGTCAGATATGACTCCTTGATATGACGAAAAGATTTGGCCATAAAGAGTCAGAGATATTTCGCGAGGAGAGCTTGGAAGAGTTTCATCGAGAGGCTTCGGAGAAGGTCCAAGAAGAGGACTTGTGCGTTCGAAAAGGGAACTCGATTCATTCGCCACATTCGCAGGCTGAAACGCTTCGTCCTCGAAAACATTGCGATTGAATGTCCAGATGCCGGTTTTGAGAAATCCATTCACTGCAGAGGATGCTGTTGCAGCTTTCGCCATTGCCTCACCGAATAGCTCTGCTATTTGAGCCAGAGTCACCACTTGTTCAGGATGCTCGCGCATCCATGTCTTCGTTGCGGCAGAATAGGCAATCGACAGTGGTCGCATTGCGCTAACGTCCAACGGTTGCAATCGGTGAGTACAATGTGGTGGGAAACAGAGGATGATGATGTGATTTTTGCGAGCCCAGTCTATCACTTCCAAGTTCTTGGTATGCGTCGTATGATCATCTAGTAAGAGAAGAACCGGCTTCTCCTGGGTTGGTTGCGTCTGTTTCGTGAACCCAGTGCCGCCAACTTAGGGGTTTTCCCCCTAAATTTGGGGATTAGTTGGATGAAAAGGGGTATTTTTAGGGGCCATATTTTTTTAGGGGCATACACTAGGGGTACAATTTTTTGCCGTATTTTTTTAGGAGTCATCTTTTTTTTAGGGGAATTTTTTAGGGGGAAATACTTTTGTAGCGGTTTTTGTAACGTAAATTAGATTATGGAGGTGTGTAATCTCATAGACATCAGTAGAAAAAAGTTCTCTGTAAATTAAAGTAAAAATTAAACGATAATAGCGAATACTCAAGCGGGCGTAATAATACTGTACTACTTTTCGATTGATTATGCTGAAGTATAGCATGGTCTAGGTGGTAAGGTTCTACCTGGTAACCGAGAGGTCCGGGTTCGAACCTCCGTGCGATTAATTTTTTTTTTTGTATTCGTATGCATTCTAATATAAATATTCGCTGTAAGAGGTTCCTCTGTTTCTCTTCAGTCATAGTTGACAGAATGTAATGATAAGACAAATTTTATTATTTTGTGCGAGAATCACGACAAGCGGCGGCTGCGCTGCGGCGTCCCGTCGGGGTCGTAGTTACGAGTGATCGACTGAGCGAAAATCGAAGCGATGTACGACATACCGGTCGGTATGTCGTACGGTACGGTCGTACCGTCCGTACTTACGTGCTAGGGACGCTGGGGTGCTGGTAGCAGTAGCTGGTGTGCTTTCTGTTAGTGTTTTGTGTTTTGTTTTAATCAACTGTTCCTAGTGTTACTAGTGTTACTATATAGTGTGAAGTGTGACTGTGTTTTTCAGTTTTGCCCTTCCGCGTGGTATTTCCGGAAATTTTGCATATTTCATTCGAATATCATTGTTACACGTTACACGAATAAACTAAGTTAATCGATAGGAAATAAGAGTTTTCGGTTCGTGACGAGTGGCTCGTTGCTCTTGCTCGTTGGCTTGGCAATGGCATTTAGAGGTCAGTGAGATCGTGAGATCGAATTGGCATTGGCAACGAGAACGAGACAAAGACAAACCGCTGGACGGTCGAGCAGTTTTTTCACCCGAAACTGAATTTCACCCACTTCCAAAGTAAGTGCTCTCGTTTTCGCAATCATATGACCTACGTACTGATAAATGAATGGAATAAAGAATATTTAATAACGAAAATTTGCGTTTCATTTTGCTTCAGAGTTATCGGTTCGTCGGTTCGTAGCGGCGACCGTGGCGTCAAGCGGTTGAGCAGTTTTTCGGTTTTTCCTACCGAAACGGAATTTCATCAACATCCAAAGTAAGCAGGACTTTTGTTAGTTTTGTTTTCGACGTTTGTGATCACGCGACTTACGACGGACTGAATAAAGAGAAAAATGATTAGTAATCAATGTTCACATCGCGTTGCAATTAAATTCAGTTTCGGTTCGTGGTTCGTGGCTCGTGCCATCGCGGGCGACGCGGGCGGTCCAACAGAACAGTTTTTCCTATCGAAACTAAATTTTATTCTTTTGTAAATTTCCCAAGATAATACTTGTGTTTTGGTGATCTCGTGACGTACGATTACGATCGAATGAAAGGAAACAAAAATAATAAAAAATCAAAATTCGCGTTCCAAGTTCCAATTCACTTCGGTCCAGTTTTCGGTTCGTGGTTCGTGGCTCGTGCGTGCCATCGCGGGCAATTGAATAGTTTTTTCGATCGAAACTCAATTTTATCCTTTTGTCAACTTCCCGAGATAATTCTTGTGAGTTCGGTTATTTCGTGCGACGTACAATCGAATAAATGGAAACGAAAACAATCAAAAATTAAAATTTGCTTCACAGTTTTCGGTTCGTGGCTCGTGGCGACCGTGGCGTCAAGCGTCAAGCGGTTGAGCAGTTTTTCCTACCGAAACGGAATTTCATCATTTTCCAAAGTGAGTACTTTTGTTTTCGATTTTCGTGATCACGCGACGTACGACTGACTGATTAAAGAGAAAAATGATTAATAATCAATTTTCACATTTGCCGCATTCGCGTTGCAATTTAATTCAGTTTTGGTTCGTGGTTCGTGGCTCGTGGCATCGCGAGCAGTCCAACAGAACAGTTTTTCCTATCGAAACTAAATTTTATTCTTTTGTCAACTTCCCAACAAAATACTTGTGTTTTGGTGATCTCGTAATGCACGATCGAATGAATGAATAATCAACGTTCGCACTTCGATTTGTTCCAGAATGCCGAAAGAAAAAAACAAAAAATACCAGCAGAAGTACACAAAGTGTTGGGAGACCGATCCCGAACTTAAAGGTTAGTAAAAATGCTTTTGCTATATGATGTTCTGTGAATTTAAATTCCTCAAATAAGTAACAAGTATGTATTACGCAGGAATTTTATCAAAGGTCGCAGACCAGCCGAAATTCTCGAAATTTTATCTTGAAAAAGGTAATTTAGGTAACGTTTTAGTATTTCCGTTTTCAGTGTTGTTTTTCGTTCGTGAGCTTGGAGACTGGGTGACAGTCAACCGTTGACTTGGCTGTTGGCAGTGGTTGACTTCTATTTCTAAACATTAAATATTCAATCGATCTGATTTGAACTATATCACTTGATTGGTGTGCTTATGCATGAGTTTGTTTCCTTAATCTGGCCTGGCGACTCATCCCGGAATATAGAAATACATTTTTCAATTTTACTTCAATTTTCCTGTCTGACTGTCCCCCCCATCCATGACGTTTAACATATTGGCGAAGTGAAGATTGCTAATCATAACCAAAATTTCAATATTTATCCACTTCCTTATTCAATTTGTTGAGTGCCCCTTACTGGATCATTATTTGCTAAAGCTTGTCGGTGTGGTCCACTTCGCAATGATCGATGTGTTTGTATTTGTCATTGAATATTTTGTTATTTAAATTACAGATTGGCTAGCACCTGATCCAACGAATGCATGTTCCGCAACCTGCAAGTATTGTCGGACATCTTTGGAAGCACACAGGAAGGATCTTCTGAGTCACGCGAGGACAGAAAAACACAAAAGAGCTGTGTCATTGGACGAATCTGCGAAAACATGGAAACCATTGACTTCAACATTTAAACCAGTTTTGTCGGAAAAAACGAAGATTGCTGAATTGAAAATCGCAGCATTTATTGCAGAACACGGTTCATTACAGACTGTAAATCACATGATCGAAATACTGCCACAGTTAGACCCGTCGTCACATGCAATTTCGAATCTCAAACTTCATCGCACCAAGTGTTCGATGTTGATAAAAAATGTCCTCGGTCCTTGTATGCTTCAAGAATTGATGGAAGAGATTGGTGATGGTCCGTATTCAATCATAATTGACGAGAGCACCGATCTTTCAACGCAAAAAGTTTTGTGCATCATGCTGAGATTTTTTCCGGTGCAGAAAAAGCAAGTGATCACAACCTTCTACAGATTGATTAAAATAATCGATGCTGATGCCAAAACAGTGCACAGTGCAATAAAACTCCAATTAGAAAAAGATGGTTTGAGGATCGAAAACATGGTTGGGATCGGTGTCGATGGAGCGAATGTCATGGTTGGTAAACATAATTCTGTCACTGCTTTGTTCAAACGCGAGATAAGCGACGTAGTCGTCATGAAATGTGTTTGCCATTCGCTTCATTTGTGCGCTGAAAAAGCAGCGGAGTCATTGCCTCGCCAATTAGAATTCCTCGTACGAGAAACGCACAATTGCTTTTCTTATAGCCCGAAACGGGTGGAAAAATACAAGTTGCTGTACGAAACGATAAATGGCAACAAAAATCCAAAAAAAATCCAGGGCCTTAGCGGGACTCGTTGGCTTGCACGATCCGAGGCTATCAACACGATACTGGATAGGGGTAGAATTGGAACTGCTCTTTTCCCTCGCTAAATCAGAAGACAAGTGCTATATGGCTGAACAATTGCATGACATTATGAAAAGATTGCCGTTCAAAGCTTTTTTGGTTTTTCTAAAGTGCGAACTAAAAAGTATAACCCAATTGAATCTTCTTTTCCAAAGCGATCACGTGGAACCTGTCAAATTGCTCGAAGATCTCTTTTTGATGTTCAAAAGCTTGCTCCAAAAACTTGTGGTTCCGTCTAGTCTTCAGAAATTCGGTGACCGCGATTTAACTGATTTCAATTTTCAGTCCCATCTGATGCACACATCGGCGATGTATTTTGGATTTGAATTCCATTCCATTGCGCAAAATATCGAGGAGAGAGACTTACTCGATGTCAAAGAAAGATGCAAGAAATTTCTGTGTATTCTGGCACTAGAAATTCAAAAACGATTACCAGATAACTTATCTGTTCTAAGAACGATATCCGATATTCATCCGAAAATTGCGTTATCTCAAGTAAAACCCAGTCTCAAAGACATTTTTACGAAATTTCATCGAACTCACTTATACGGCAATAGAAGTCATGCAGAGTCCGAATAGAATCGATTGCAAAACAAATCGTGGTCAAACATAACGAATTCTGTTGAATTTTATGCAGAAGTTTTCGAAGATTGCGATTCTGCGGGAAAAAAGCGGTTCGAAAATATCGGGAAACTTTCGAGGGCGCTCCTAACATTGCCAGTTTCAAACGCAAGTGTCGAACGGGCTTTTTCGATATACAGCGTAATTAAAAATAAATTACGAAATAAGCTGTCCTTCGAAGTACTCCAGAGTATCATGATGGTGAGGTTTACTCTCCAGAGGAACTACGGTTCATCTCCTGGTTGTATTTAACGTGCCATCCCCGCCTCCCGGCATATATGACACGGCACCCATGTGCGAGGTGTGAGAATTAACGCCAGACAGGACGCACCACCGCGACTCACGAGAATGGCAAAATAAATTTTGCCAACCCGGTCGGGTGATTACCAAACCCACGACATCGTAATCAGCTCAGCCGCGGCCCCTTGGTTACAGGGGAGGCACTTTCAAAACCCCCTACGTTCTCTGCAGGAACGCACCCGAGTTGGGACTATGCAACTCACTCATGTCGGTACTACTGCCACCACGAGGCCAACCTCAAAATTGGCCGGGGAGTGGTGCAAGCACCACCGGGCCCCCGGCCCCCATGGTACCAATCACCGCCACTGGTCGGACGTTCACGGTCCAACATGTCCCGCTAAAGTTCTAATTTGGAACTACGGTTCATGTGTGAAATTCGTTCCTTCCGCCCGTATGCTCAAAATGTTCGACGTGAATATGTACGACTTCAAAAGTCAAGCGCAAAATAAGAGCCAAGCCGATGCATTCGATGGAATCCTCGATATCTTTCCTAACGTCGATGAAATTTAAGCAAAAAACAATGTAAAATCGAAACGCATTTTTTAAATTTATTAATCCTTCAGATTAAGAGATTATGTAGGTCCAGCGGCAAGTTCCGGGACATTTTCTCTCTTTTGTTGGAAACCATGAAATTTGTTACAGGAGAGAAATGACCACCCTTGATTTTTTCGTAAATGAATAAATATTCTGTATAAATCGTTTCTCGTGTGGATTGGCATATTCCAGACTCTGAACAGGGTGGCCACTTCCAGGACAATGAGTTTTCCAAGACTGTCCCCACAAGCATTACGGTCACTTGGTACTTTTGAGGACATTTATAAACTACGAGTGAATGTTCATTTTGAAACTGTCTTCCAGCTTACAATGGATAAGTCTTTGTGGAACAATGTATGTCCAGCTAGGAAGAATTAAAGAAAATCAGTTCTCAACAGTTTTCCGCTGCAAAAGATGGTTTTCTGAGTTTTCGTAATTCGTGTAACGGGACAATACAAGAAGAGCATATTCCAGGACATGGGTGACCTGGAACCCATATGAAATAGTTCGGTAGTTTCCAGGACAAAGGGGTCAGAAGTGTGTTGCTACAAGAAATTGCTCAGTTTACACCAGTGAGTCAGTGAGAAATCTTGGAGCGCGTTAATTTAAGAGAATACTTAAACTATTAGAACAGACACGATCTAGGAAGGAAAGGTTTTGTCGTTCTTATTGAAAAAAATGCTCTGAAAACTGCGATTATTCAGTGGAAAATCGTTGCGGTTGGCAGCTGAAATAAAGAAGCAGTAGAGTTGAATTCAAAAAACAATCGTGATCAAATAAAAAGATAAATTATTCGATGATTCAAAGTTTGGCAAAACTTGACACGAAAAATGTCTAGCTCGACAGTATGAATTAAGCGCATTGTGTTGCTTTGGAAACAAAATTATCGGGGAATTGTCGCGATTAATTGAGAACTTTTCAAATCACCTGTCCAATAAATAAGCATAGATTCACTATTGTAAATGATGTTCTAGAATACTTTGACTACATTAAGAAATTTTCTAGCTTTGAATTTCACAAAAGGCGGATGGCATCAATTGGGAAAACTTGTCCTGGGAACTACCGTGATGCCTTTAGGAATTTTTCAAAGTGGCAGTTTCGAAGACAAGTATTCTCACGATAATATATTCCTACAAAAACAAATACGATGGAAACTGCCATGACAAACTGGAATATCTTTTGGTTCGGCAGCTAGTAGAAACCGATTCGGCTATAGTAGAAAGTATTCGCGGAATCATGGCGATTAAAAAAGGAATTTTACAGCAATTACGGGAATGAGCAAAGTCTGGCTTTGAAAGAAATCAGCAAATCTTCGCCATCGATTGAGAATTTTTTGAATCACCTGTTCGATGAATAAGCATAGATTTACCATTGAAAGTACTGTACTAGAATACTTTGACTACGTTGAGAAATGTTCCAGCTTCGAAATTAACAAAAAGAGAATTGCGTGAAGAGGAGGAGCGTGTCCTGGAAACAACCGTGATGTCTTTGGTAATCTTCCATTGCGGCACTTTCAACGACAAATATTGTGATGGTATTTGGTTGCCACAAAAAGAAATACGATAAAAACTGCTATAATTAACTGAAAAATCTTATGGTTCGACAGCTAGTGGAAACGATTCGACTGCAGTAGAAAAAATTCGCGGAAACATCGCAAATAACTGGGGAATTTTACAGCAATTTGAGAAATAAGCAGACCATGGCTTTGAAAACATAATCATCGGGAAAACGTCACGGTCAATTGAGAACTTCTTAAATCGCCCGATCAAAGAATGAGCATAGATTTTCGATTGACAATACTGTTCTAGAATGCTTCGACTACATTAAGAAATTTTCTAGCTTTGAAGTTTACTGGAGGCGGATTGCATCAATAGAAGGAACGTGTCCAGGAAACTAACATGATGTCTTGTGAAATTTTTCTATATGGCACTTTCAAGGACGATGAATACGATGGAAACTGCTATAATTAACTGAAAAATTCTATGGTTCGACATCTAGAGAAAACGATCCAACTGCAGGAGAAAGAATTCGCGGAAGCATCGCAAATAACGGGGGAATTTCACAGCAATGTGAGAAATGAGCAAACGGTGGACTCTTATGCACAGAGGAATCAACTTTGCTGCGTAGTCAGATTATGGCTCGTCGACAAAACCCCTTCCGCAGCATGAATGAACTTTTTTTCCAGCACCGGTGAATCCAGAAACCAAATGTGTCGCCTGAGGACGCTATGTTTACAAATTTTCACGGATATGAACTCATTTTGCCAATTCAACTCTCAGAGCAGCCGGTGGACTCTTATGAAAACACGAGCAGGTCGAAAAACGAAAAACGAATCGACCGTTCTCTCACGCACAGAGGAAACAACTTTGCTGCGTAGTCAGATTATGGCTCATTGACAACACTCCTTCCGTAGCATGGATGAACTTTTTTTCCAGCACCGGTGTATCCTGAAACAGAATCTGTCCCCTGAGAACGCAGCGATTACAACTCTCAAGGTTTATAAATTCATCTTGGCAGTCAGGGTCTTACAGTAGCCGATAGACTCTTGTTGAAACAAGAGCATGTCGAGAAATGAAAAACAAATGGTCCGGTGTCTCACGCACAGTGGGAACAACTTTACCGGTCAGTCTAGATGATGGCACATCAGCAAAGCTCCCTGCGCAGTACGACTGAACATTTATTCAGCACCGGCGTATCCAGAACCAGAATTTGTCGACTAAGGTCGCAGCGTTTACAACTTTCGAAGGCTATGAATTTATTTTGCTATTTTTATAACAGCCTCTAGACTTTTTATGAAACACAAGCATGTCGAGAAACGAAAAATGAATCGTTCGGTGCCTCACGCATAGTGAAAAGAACTTTGGGTACTGAGATCAGTTTCCACCTGGAAAACTACTTCCGCAGCGTGAATAAACTTTCTTTCAGCGCCGTGTTTACGGGGGAAACTCGACTTTATTAAAGTAAAAAAACTTCAACCAATGAAGATTTGAGGCTGATAAATTTTCTCACCGTGAATTATCAGAGTCATTGTGTATGTGTAGCACCGTGGCATCACATTGGAAATTTCTCCATGCGTTAATAACAATCAAGTACAAGTAGATGAACTCAAAACAAAAACTTAAAGTACATTGTTTCGAATAAAGGGACGAATCTTTTCATCTTATAACGACCAATATTCTTATCACTAAATAAACATTTCAGTTATATACCTTCTTTTGTTGAGCTTAAAGCACCGGGTTTTCCACATCGCTATGGCCTGATCATCGCATTGCAATGTTTTTTTTTTCAACTATCATGCAAAAAAATACTTCCTTGTGATCACAGTTTTTCTTCGATTGAATCGACATTACATCTAGCTAAACTATCATCACATATTGTTCATCAGAAACCTTCCGATCTGTTGGCAGACTAATATCACTTTCTCACTTTATTTGAGTTTTCATACCGAAAGTAATTGTGATTTTCTGTAATTCGCGATTGTGTAATTGTGCAATAATAAAAGTAATAATAAAAGTAATAATAAAAGTAACGAAACAGAGTTGCATCTTTCAACACCGATAATGCCGTGCTTGTTGAACAAATCAATACTCAAATACTATAATATCACATAAATGAGTATGTGTAACAAAAATCCACCTCTTCAAATCACTGCAACACGGTTACGTGTAATCAGTGTCGTACACACGAGCAAATTTTTCCATCGTAAAAACAAAATAACACTTCTGCAATGACATATTGTGAAAAACCTTTTTTTTGTTCAAACTTCAAGCTTTACGGTCGTATCGAGAAACGAGAAACGAGAGACGAATTACATCTTAAGGAACTTTTTCCATCTCGGAATCGTTTTTGGTCTTGACGATTGTGAATCATTATAGAAATTACATTTAAAAATCAAAAATTCAACTCTGTTAACGTTGCTCACAGCTATTATGGTCCTTAACACCGCATCGAAGTTTTTTTTTTGAGATCATTCTATACATATATCACCAATTGTATTGATGACATATAGCAACAACAAGCTTCGTTCGTTCAAGAGATTCATATTACGTAATTGATTATGAGTTTGTAACAAAAAAATACTTCAGTCGGATTCCTCGCTAGTCGTTCCTTCGCCGACTGGTTCTCTACCCGATCTGTTTTTCTTTATTTGGTTGTGAAGCCAAACTTTGATTGTCGCTGGTTTCCGTTCAAGCAAAGTGTTGTTCGTTTTTTGGAACTGTTTAATGAGGCTCATGGACGGTAAAGTTCCCGATTCCAAATATTTCTTGAAATGCTTTTTGACAGTTGCGATTTCTATTTTACTCCATCTCTTTTTTTGGTTGCTGCGGCGCTTCCCTACGACATAAATTGGAATCATTTTTAGAATCGAGCAACTTAAATTCGATGGCATATTAAACGTGTTTTTCACTTACGAGGTGCATTGATGGCAGCTCTATCTATGTATTTTTTTTTCTTCTGCGTCTGTTTTTTCGCAATAGTTTGATCGCGAACGTTCGGAGCATCATCGACATCTAAAAAAAATATAATTACATTTCGGATTTCAATGATTATTCACAAATAGCTGCGAATCGTTTGAAATATGAATGAAAACTAACTGCCAGAATTATCGGAATCGTTGGCTGCAGCCTCGTTTGCAGTGTCTGCATGAGTCGTCATGACGGTATTATTTGTTCCAGCCGTCGTGTCCAAGCCGGTTGAATAGTCTAGAAATGTATTTCCAGCTAAAGTACTACGGCGACCTTGTGCCGTTTTGAGAAAGTTGGATATGACCACGATATCTGTTGTTTTTCGCTGCTGGTAGACATTCGTATGGATGCTAGGATTATGACCCATGAAATGGGCAACCTTATTAGTTTCTTTTGATTCCAAATTCATGTTCGCACATTGCGTTGCCATATGTTTACGCAAATTCGTTGCTCGCAACAGATCCGGCTTCTTCGCACCACATTCTGATGCAAAACGTCGTATAAGGATAGTTGCTCGCAGAAAAGGAAAGCGAAGGTTGTCAGGACTTGGGATTCCAAAAACATGTGGGTTCTTTGAACTAACCCCAGCAGTTTCGGAATATTTTAAAATCAGATCGATGCATTTTCTCATTCTTTGGTCGAGTAAAACTGGAACCGTGCGATTTAATTTGCCGCGGATTTCAAATCGAACATATTCATCAGCTGAACTTTTAGCTTGTCCTGAAAGCTGTTGGTACTCTTCATCCTCTTGATCTATTCCTTGAAGATTTTTATAATCTAATTTTAAAATCCGTTCGAGTTCTCCAGGACGTCTGCGATTGTACACTAAGATGTAAGTGAGAGTTACTTCTGCCAAAGCTCGCCAATTTTCGAGTGAAAACGATCGTTCCAGTAATTTGCCATATTTATCCATTTTCGACTCCAAATATGTCGACAGCTTTTCAATGTCAGCGGTCAATGGCAATTTGTTTGATTTTTGTCTTCTGAGTTCAACCTGAGATTCAGTGACGGTCTTGTTCACGGTATTCACGAAGCCTTGATTTATTAGTTTCAACATATCCTCGGCATTTTTCTTTTTAACGTCATCGTGATCTTGGATTGTTTCGCGTATTAATACATCGGCTACTTTTCTGAGAGCTATCTGCAACTGAAATGGCACGGTCGGTGTTTTATAGATGTTCTTTTTTGGATCAAGCTTACCCATGATGTCGAGAGCTTTGAGCATTTTTTTCCAATGTTTCGGATCAAATACTGATGTCAAGTCTACGATACTCTTATCCAGTTTCTTCATAACAATTAAAAACCGTCCAAGTAACCGTAACTCTGATCGCACCATCGACTCTAAATATTGCTTTCGATGTCGACTGCCCATATCATTGCCATGAAGTACGATGAGTTTATCGAATTTGACGACATTGCTAATTAAGTCTTCCTGCAATCGAGGCAATATGTGATTACGCATTTTTTTTGAAGCTTCTTGGTGGACTTGTCCTGCGACTCGTGCTGCTTCCACCATTATGCCTTTGCTCGTTGTTTTGTCGCCTTGGCAATGGTGATGCCTTATATTATTTTTTGTAAACATTCCAAAGCACTTCGGGCAAGGACGATAATGGTCACCGCTGCACTTATTTGGGTCTCGAGGTCGTCGAACTGGAATTACTAGCCCATTAGTGTTCCGCTTTCTATCGATGTTTATAAAATTTCCCTTCCTTCGTTTCAATGATATCAAAAATTTTCTTGTTTTATTGTTTGGAGGCAAGGATGAGAATTCTTTTACTTTTTCTTCATTTGCGTGCACCAATTCTAAATGCCGGGCGATTTTACTTTGAGGTACTTGACAATAAAAACATATATTCTTTTTGTGATCCCCCTTTTTCCCACGTGAGAGTTCAGTTTTTAAATTGTAGAGGTTACACGCGGCTGTGCCTGGAACACCGAACGGAAACTCTTCATGAATTGCTGCCTCTCTTGACTTTTCAAAATCATTGGATACATCCACCTGCTCGGCTGTGCGATTAGATGAAGTGTTGACCGTTGCGTTGGTATCCGCCGTGTCCATCAATCCGTCGTCATCAATTTGACTTTGATTAGAGTCACTGTTTGGTTCGTCAAAATCAGAATCTGGATTATATTCGGAGTCAGACGTTGTAGTACCACGGAACGGCTTTTGAGTTTTTTTTCGCCGAGCATCCATTGAAACGAACAAAACACTCATTATTTATTGACTTTAAAAGTTCATTATTTCGGTCTTCAATATTTTCAATTCAGTCCTTCAGATTCCAAGTAACCAGAAAAAAAACTGGAATAAGTCATAACATGGCCACGACATCAGAAAAAAATGCTCAACCATGAGGTCTATTTGTTGAAGATCTACAAAATGTGTGTGTACAATTGGGAATCTTTACTTGAGGACAGAAATAAATGGGAGCATAAATAATGACAGAAAGACGGCTAGGGATTCATTGCAGTAAACGTGCTTTTACACAAGACGGTAATGCAATTATTAACTACGATGATTACCTTATCGTCATGAGAAGATGCCCTCATCGTTATCATATTCAAATCTCGTATCTGTTAATCGATACTTTTATGGTTTCATCCGGTATCTAAAATTTTATGTTTTTATAACCATAACTTACGCGCTTTATTTGAAATATTTTGTCCAAATTTACTATCCTTTTTTGGCGAATCGTAAGATTTCGGAGAATCGGGTATATCTTCTTCGCTGGCAGCTTGCATATCTGTTAAAATATTAGAACATCCATTTCTATTACAATTATAATCGATACTGAATTAAATTGAAGTAGTAGTCTCACCAAAGCATTTCTCTGCGATTTTTTATTTTTACAATTTGTAAAATTTCTCCAATAACCTAACACACCTGAACTGCTTGCGACATTGTGTTCACTTCCGTTTTTTATTGAGTCAGAAGGCTGATACATATCTGAATCATTTCCATCATTGGCATGGTGTTCATTTATGAAATCATTCGATTCATCGTTGACGAAACTGTTGTTTTCTGTTAAAAGATGTGAAAATTTGATTTTAATAAGAATATAATTAAGGCTGTGGCTATTCGTCCGGATATTTCATACACTAAAAAGCATATTCGGACGAATAAGCAACCCTTAATCGTACGCAAAAAGCGGAAATCATTGGATAAAGCGTGTCCGGACGAATATTATTCGTCCGGCTACCCGGACGACTAGCCACTGGGTATAATTAAACGATAAACAATTCAAATTTCAATAATAATGTTTCATCCTTCAGTTGCAATCGCATTAGCCGACTACAGCAATTTACCACTGTTCGATAGCGACATGTTTTCCATCTCTTCAGCATTCATCGATCTTTCCAGAAATTGAGATGGTTCCGCCATTTCCTGATGAATTTTCTTCATTTTGACAGATTCGACTGGATCTATATTTTTCAAAATTGAATTTCAGTAGACTAAAAAACAATATTCAATGGGATTCTTCCGTTTCTCAACAACTAACACCGAAGAGTCTGATTCGATCGTAGTTGAAAACATTAGTTAGTTCGTTTGGTTGAAAACATAGTTATTTGCTGCTAAGTAGTGCGTATGCAGGGTCATTACTATAAGATGAATCTGTGTTCACGCGAGTACTATTTTGGAATCTAGCTTCAGGATTACGGAAAATATATTGCGCTTTGGTAATCTCGAATGAAATATTTAGTAAAGGCCAAAAATGATGAGAAAACATTATTATGACCACGTTCCTAGTCAAGAAATTTCAAAATTCATCGTCATTTCCACTTCTTCTAACATTGAGCAACGTTTACACTTAGTTAAGGAGGTTCCGTTATGTCGCAATGACGTGAGGCACAATTCCCAAAAAAAATGACGATCTACTTTTTGTTTAGCAAGCTATCCGTTGCCAAACTCCTAGAAAATGAGATTTTCCGAGCATTCTGTTGATTTTAACTAGAAATATCTCCTCCAAACATTCGTTGACCCCACTATTTTTTCATTGATTCGGAACCCTTGGAGTTTTTTTTATAAATTGAGATTTTAATACGCGTGTTATCTAAGCGAAAAATATTTTTAATATTTTTCCGATTTTATAAGGTTAAGAAATTTCCGTAAAGCCAATGTTAAATCAAGTGACGTTCGACTTGGAAAATAGGTAGTAAAACTTCGTTGACCTAGGATGATTTTGAAATGGATTAAAGTTTGCTGCCTAAATAACAACATATTTCGTTTTCAAATTTTAGTCTAATTATCGCTCTACTAACGGAACCTCCTTAAACCGATAGCAAAACTATATTTAAAAACTTGTACTAAGCTGCGATCGCATCAGAGGAAATGACCCTTAGAAACACAACATTGGACGGGTTTGAGTTCTTCATGGAAATTTCCAAAAAAGTAGTATGTACTTCATAAATATCATATAGAAAGGGCACATTTATATTCCAAGTTAGCAGAAGAAAATAAAAATAAGTCATAACATGACAGGCTTCAGGAAAAAATGATCGAGCATGAGTTATTTGGTAACGATCTGCAAAATGTGTTTTAAATATTGTAACGGCACCGCCAGGCTCGTGAGGCGATGTGGTCGGCTCGGCGGCTGACGCTCGAATGAGCTAGCGCCGAGCGGACGGCGGCCGAACTAATCGCCGGCCCGCGGTGAGCTCGCGAGTAAAAGTGGGGGTAACGAGCCCGCTAGCGAGCGCGGCCCGGGACTCTGGGACATAAGTGGGGGTAATAATCATAATATAAGTGGCGTACGTGACTCTCGGCGAGCGTAATGCGCAGACGCAAGCCACGCCCAGCGAATAAAATCCGAGCGTGAGTGAGTGGGGGAAGCGCATAGCCAGTGATCTCTAGCAGCGTTCCCACCACTGTAAAACAAAGCCAATAATATTTAAGTTTATTTTTAGAATTCCGCGAAATCCGAGAACAAAGGATTTCGACGGTATAAAAGCCGGTGCCGTCCAGCACTCGGGGCTCATTCTCTCTCGAGATTCCGAGACCTCAGCGTATGGACTGAGTATTAGGCAAAGAGTTTCTCTACTTCCCAAAACCTAACCTCAAATTCTCCTGTACATTCGACGACGGAGTAGTTCGGTTACGTTCGACTCCCGCAGCCGGTGTACTTCCCAAACTTAACCTCATTTTTTCCTGTGCATTCGACGACGGAGTGGTTCGGTTACGTTCAACTCCCGCAGCCGGTGTACTTTTCTTAACCTAATTTTCCTTAGTGCATACGACGACGGAGTGGTTCGGTTACGTTCAACTCCCGCAGCCGGTGCACTTTCCTTTTCAACCCTCAAAATTTACCATAACCAAAAACGAAGTAGAGAAACTCAACGCAAGTTTGAAATAAAATTCATAAAATTAATAAATCATTATAAAAAGTCACCTGGATTTTTATATCGTCAAAATCCTTCACAAAAATTGTCAAAATTAAACAAAATCCATTAAAATTATATCGAGTCAAAGAATAATCGTTATTTTTGTGTTAAATCAAATAATTTCAACAAGTTAATTATAAAAGCGTAAAATTTTGTATTTTCACCGTTATTTTGGGAAAATAACCGCAATTAATCACGAAATTTGTTTTCTCGAAGATCAGATCGATCTTATTTGTGTTTTGTAACGAAAATCATTATCAATTCAAACAAATTGAATAAATCGTTTATAATTTAACGTTTTATAGTAAAAATTCTTGTTTTTCTTCATTGCCTGCTCCTTTTCCACGAAGCTCGAACCGACGCGTAACGCGAGGCGTCTTTGAGCCTATTTCGTACCGTTACAATATATGATTGGGAATCTTCACTTGAGGACAGAAATAAAGTAAAGCATAAATAAAGACAGAAAGACAGCTCGAGTTTCATAGCAATAGAAAGCAAGCTTTTACTCAAAACGACGGTAATGCAATTATTAACGACGTAAATTGTATTGTCAGCATAAGAAGATCCCCTCATCATTATCATATTCATTCGTATCTGTTAATCGACACTTTAGTGGTTGTATTCGGTATCTGAAATTTTACGTTCTCATAACCAGAACTTACGTGCTCTATTTGAATTATTTTTTCCAAATTCACTATCATTTTTCGGTGAATCGGAAGGTTGCGGAGGATCGGGTTCATCTTCCTCACTGGCAGCGTGAGAAGCTGTTAAAATATTCAGAACATTTATTTTTATTACAACTATGAGCGATACTGAATTACATTAACGTAGGAGTCTCGTCAAAGCATTGCTTTGCGATTTTTTTTCACAATTTGTGCAATTTTGCCAATAACCTAACACACCTGAACAGCTTGAAACATTGTGTTCACTTCCGTTTTTTAGTGAGTCACAAGGCTGAGACATATTTGAATCATTTTCATCATTGGCATGGTGTTCATTTATGTCATCATTTGTTTTATCGACGACGAAACTGTTGTTTTCTGTTGAAAAATGTCAAAATTCTTTTTTTATACGAATATATGATAAAGAATGATAAACAATTCCAATTTTGGTAATAAGAATATTTCATCTTTTTTTTGCAATCATATTGGCCGACTACAGCAATATATCAGTGTTCAATAGTGAAACGTTTTCTATCCCTTCATGATCATCATCATATCGATTATTCCCTTCCAA
The DNA here is from genome assembly GCA_963921915.1 of Hyposoter dolosus. NCBI lineage: Eukaryota > Metazoa > Arthropoda > Insecta > Hymenoptera > Ichneumonidae > Hyposoter > Hyposoter dolosus. The sequence continues at coordinate 24,148,890 of OY998130.1, read as the reverse complement.
AAAGTTGACGAGTGACGCCCGAAGTCGGCGACCAACGGGGGGCATCGTTGCCGTTTCATTCGTGCGTTTTTAAGTAAATAATAACAAGTTGAGAAAAAATGGCATTGATACACGGAATTAAAAAGAAACTTACGTTTGTTTATATCTTGAGCAGAAGTATCTGAATGTGCTATCTCCAAAGATGGGCGATTTGTCTGGAGATTATCCCTGAGTTCATTCAAAAGTTGCCGCTTTGCTGAAATATAAATCATTGAACAATCTCCGGAAGAGGCGCGGAAACAACTAATCAGGGAATGTATCAGTTGCAGGGAACGGCCGGCTAAAAAAGAAAAGTAGATACACTTGTTCTTGAACGTGCTTGATATTGAAAGGAAACTGTGAGTTTCACGATGTTGTCCTTTCGAAAGAGAAGAACGTGTAACTCTTTGTTTTCTCGAAAAACGTGCGTTAACTTTTCTTTTATACACGTCCCATTCATGCAACTGATAAATCACCTGAACGTTCCATACTCAGCAAATTAACCAATAGTAACGAATTTTTCTACTCACGATTGAAGCAAAGTAGTTTTACGAGGATGTTCTTTTTTTTGAACTTGTAGGTTAAGCCCGTCTGGTGTTCAATTTGAGACGCACTGCAAACGTAGTACTTGTCGTTAGATCCTAACAACAATGCGAATCGAGTCATTGTCGTGCGTGCCTGATAATGTTAAACGAAACAAATTCCGAAATTCATGTTGCCACGTTCCCGGCAAACACGTTACTCTGCTGGTGAACCCGCCAAATTGATGCCGTCGTATAATGGCGAATATCTATGAACCTAAGGATCCACTACAGTGAAGTGTGCCGCCGAATTTAGATAAATATCTTAATGAAGTATCTATGTGTTCATTTTTACTTTGATCGTTTCAGTACGCTAGGAAGTGAAAAAAATACATCATATTTCCATATTTATGTCATTTTCCAAAATTCGAGAGTTGGGAAACAAAAAACTAATTCAAGACTTCCTAATACGGAGTATTCATAATATAACCTAAAGTTTGTTTACACGAAAACCGTCATGTTGTGCGTCGGGGCAGGGTATATATTCCAAACATTGAACAAAAAGAACGCTCAAAATTCCGAATTTTAATGTGCCAAAATACAAATTTCGTAAAGATTATGCTTGCGAAATTCTGTAGAGTAGGCTTTAAATATTCTAGAACGGTACGAGTAGCGACAGAAAAATATTACGAATTTAATTTCATATACTGCATAATTCTCATAAACTGCATCGCAAAGATAATTGCTTTATTTGAAAGATCAATAATACTACATGCAAAACTCCGAATATGTAATATTAAGCACACTAAAAAATGCCGAATATTTTTTTATCGAAAACAAGCTTTTTTAGAAAATTCAAATATAATAAAAAATAATAAGAGATTCGTCAGGTTCACGAAAGTTCAAAACTCCGAAAATCATAGCTTCGATCATTCAGTTTTCGACAACTGAAGTTTCGAAAGTGTAAGATTCCGATCAAGAATGTTCAGAAGGTCCAAAATTCCGAAAACTCGAGCATAACGCAGATAGTGATGTGAGACTAGCGCGTGTAGATGGCAGCACTAGTACTGCAACGTGTCGAATGATACTTCAACGAAATAAGTGACGGAGATGACCGAACGTCCGATCTGAATCAAGCTCATAGTACATTTACGCGGGCTGTCTAAGTATGCTAATTAACATTTCCCATTATTTTCTTATGATAATGATATTGTGTGCAACACTAATAATAAATAATACACTCAAAATTTCCAGAAGTATTGAATACTAGCCAAAAAATTCGGAATTTTGACCGTTCTCGTCCTTTAAAATTCGAAATTTCAACCCCGCCCCTTTTCAATAGTAAAACGAAGAAATGCGTCATATTTTTTACATTTCCTAGCGTACTTAACGATTGAAAAAAAAAATTCAACAAGTGGCTACTTTTTCAAAATATTCTTTCAAATTAAGTGGCACACTTCACGGAGGTGGAACATGAGTTTCATAGGAATTCGCCATTTTCGGCAGCATCAGTTTGGCGGGTTCACTGGCACATTATCGTTCTTTGCGGCAACCAGGGAGCAGCCATTGTTGAATTTCGTATTTTGCATGTTGAAATTAAAATATATCCGAGGATATCCGAACGAACGTCTGGGATTCCTCGCTATCTGCATGCTGCGTTCTCCATTGTTTAATTTTTTGAAAATCGGCATAATTTTAACATCCGTTTCCTCGCGTACTCAACACGCATCAGTCGCGGAAATAAAACATCAGATTCGCAGCTTTTTGTCATTAAATCTTTTCTAAGTGTTTTTTCGAACGATCTGGCTTGGAGATGACCAGATTCGCATTATTGTTAGCGACCGATGGGGAGTATTATGTGCGTAACGAGGCTCTCATCCAGCATGTGCGAGACTTAACCTACAAATTGAAAAAAACGGGCCTCCTTGTGCAATTGATTTGTTTCAACCGTGAGTATTGAAATATGTCAATATTATTATTATTAGCTGGTTGTGAAAAGTTGACATTCTTTTTTTATAAATATGTCTAATAATGTCCAATGAATTCCATTCAAGAAAAACGGGAGTTGCTCAATGAACTGCGGGACAATATCAAGGCTAATCGTCCATCGCTGAGCATAGGAAATGCACAGACCGCCGCTGTAAATGTTATCGAAGGTGAGTGTGTTAATCCCTTGATTCGATAGAACGTAGTTCATGTGGAAGAACTGAAATCCAAAAGTCAAAAATGATGCGACGTAGGATCGATTTTTTGTATTCGATATTATTAGCTCAACACAATTTCTTTACGCAATACATTTTCAAAGAGAATTCTAACTCGTCAAATTCCGGACTACTAAATCAGTTTTCGACGCGTCATGACAAGCGACTCGGTGATTGCAAAAATTTTACAGAATTTTTTCTTCCGTCGAAGATTTTTTTCGAATTTACTGAAACGCACTAGATATTTCTTGTAATTCTGATTAATATTTTCAACACCGAATGGATCCTTCGGCATTAGTGGAGCGAATGAAAAACAATTCAACGAAACATTGCTTCGAATTTTATTTAATATAAATTTTTCTACTTTGAACAGATCCGGTCCGACGCTTCAAAAAAAAAATGAAATTCGCTCAAGATACAGCGAAGCCATCTCATTCTTTGGAACCATTACACGAAGAGATTGAAAACATTCCTCCAGCGTACACTGGTGAGTTGTTGTAGTTGGCAAACTCGATCGCAATGAAAAAATAGAAAATTACTGTTAATAGACAATGGAATTTTGATTTCACTTGGAATAAACCGATGTTTCGAATCTTCTGATAGAAAGCAACAGTCTCGTTCATGGTACAACAAATGATAAAACCGGTTTACACGATGGTGACAGAGAGGATCATCGAAAAAACTCGGAGACCTTTGATTTTCAAATCATTGCTCATGACGTTAACGCGCTGTCAACATATTTGCAGTCGAAAATGGATCATTATAGCAAGGCATTGCTAGAATCATTTACACGCGAGATTTGGCAAGCTTTGGCAGAAGTGACTCTTGTGTTCACATTGGTCGTCAATCAAACACGTCCAAAAGAGCTTGAGCGAATGTTGAAACAGGACTACGAAAGGTATGAACAGTTGCCACGAAAAAGTGAATCTTCCGACGAACAATGTGGTCGATTCAGAATCCTAGGAAAATATCAAATCTTGGTTCCCATTACACTCAACGAGCAGATGAAGAAGTGCTTTGATCTGATTCTGAAACATTCTGGAAATGCTGGCGTTGATCCGAAAAATCCATATTTTTTCGGAATTCCGAGTTGCAAAAAACGTGACTTCCGTTTTTTGCGATCACGTGTCCTATTGGAAAAATTTGCATCCAAATGTGGTGCGAAACAACCGGAGCTGTTGCGACCGAAGAATTTGCGAAAAAAAAGGCAATCGAATGGATAAATAAGAAAATGGAACAAGAGGGAAATCCAGCTGCAGATTTTGACACTCAGGTTCCGATGACAACTGGTTAAATTTAAATTTAAAAAAAGGTTGGCAACAGGATTTCAAACGAGCCGAACGAAATATATTTTATTTACAAAATCTCATTCAAAAACGAAATAATATTAAACTTTGAAACGACTTAAGCATATTTTTGATACGTCATGATGACATTTGATATTCTTTTTGTATAACCGGAAAAATCTTCGATGCATTCATGGAGCCTATTATATATCTTATTCATTTTATAGCATGGCATCTTTTTATCAAGAGAAAAGTTTTGGATATGCGTATCGTACAAGGTTGTATAAAAAAAAGTTCTATAAGTCGATACAACCTTGTCACTCTGACAAGGAAACGTTTTCAAGTGTCCCCCTCCGATTTCGATGAAACTCTGGTATGTTATAGAGGGTCAAAGTCGATGACATACGTATTTTTTTTTATCGGCCCAAACTCATTTTAAAGGGGTGAAACACCCCTCCAAAGTTGACCACCTCCCAAGATGATTTTTCTGTTTTGCATACAAGGAGGGGATTTTGATAACTAATAATGATAGTAATAAATACCTTGTCAAAAGTGATGAAAAACAGACTTCGAATATTCTCAAGAACTCTTTATTTTAGGGGTTAACTTGTATATACAAAGTTCATTTTTTACATTAGAAACAAGATGTTCATCGGGGCTCAATGAATCCAACAGCACTGTGAAGAGCATGCAAGAATACAGAATACGTGCTTTCGATTTTTTCCCAAAAACTGAATTCTTATCGACTTTTTTCCCAATATTGCGGATTATGTCTAGTATTTAGCCATGAATCATTGAATAACATTGTTTGAGGCTCGCATTCATTCTGGCATCGCTCTCTTATCATTTTACTGTTTTATCATTTTTTTTCAAGAAACGTGAATATTTTTCATTTCAAGCAGACTATCAACTACTCGAAAATTCGATGTGTGTCATATGTAAACAAGTCATATCTCTATTTGAATTAATTCTATGGCACAGATATTTGAGGGGTAAGGGCTGGGAAAAAGATACACAAAAAACAAGTAGTGATTATTAGCCATTTTGCATTGAAAAAAATGAATAAAGAAATTTTTTTTTGTTACTTTGATTCATACACTAAATGCACCTGTAAATAGTTTTGTAAATAAATTACGTTTTTATATAATACAAAATTGTTGAATATGCACATGATTCTACTTCCTCTACCGTGGTCACACCCTTTAAACAAAAACAAGTTCCAAGTTTATCTATAAATCGCTTTATGGATGATAGTCGGTACAATAATGATATTCATCAAAAAAATGCTGTAGGCAAAGTGATTTTTTACACCAAGAACATCTGATTACTGCGACATTCGTGCAACCTTTGATTTCACAGTTCGGATGAGATGACTGTCCAAATGCAAAATCGACGGGGTTATCAAATTCATCAGGCTTCTTTGCAATGAACCCGCTTTTATGCCACGCATAACGAAACAAATTATGATATCGCGGAGATGACAGTTGGTTGTGAACTAAAGACTGTAATTTTATTACATTATTCCTTAAATGTAAATTTAAATCATAATCAAGAAGAACTACGGTGTCTGAAAAATGACGAATATAATTTTTCCATATACGGAAGCCGAAAACATCGAGAGGTTGAATTTTTCCAGTGGTTCCTTTCGGTATCAATAAAGTCGTCAACTTTTTGTCTGGGGGTGTTGTCTCTTGCACAACTCTAGAACAATGCCCACTCCAAGAATCAATTAGAAGTAGACTCTTCGGTCCCACTTTTGGGATAAACACTTCTAACCACATCTTGAAGTGCTCTGTAATGAATCATTGTGATTAATACCGTTTGAATATATGCAGCGCGAAACAAGAATTATTATACCTGAAGTAAGTTTTCCTGATTTGGAAGCTGTGATGAAAACATTTGGCGGTCTGAATAAATGTTGTTCAACTATAGGTCCGAACGTTCCGGATGGTTCTTTTAAAACAATAAATAAAGGAGATAATAATTTTCCGTCCGCTGAAATTGTAGGCTGTATAGTATAACTGTGCGTTGTTGAAGTTACTGATTGTACTATGCACGACACTTGTTTAGTTCCTTCTTCTGTTAACGTTCGTCCAGAATGAATCTCTATTTGGAAACCACTCTGATCAGAATTATATATATTTTGTAATCCATATTCGGAAATATAAGGTTCAACTCTTTTCAAAAATTCTTCAGCACTCTTGTGTAAATATTCACTATTGTCCACTGATTTTCGCGTGACGAATTTATTGATTTTTCTGCTAGTAATGCGATGGATCTTCTTAAAGTGAAGTAACCACGTTGGCGATGCTTCAAATCTAAAATCCTTTTGACTGATAAGTCCTTGGGCCTTTAAAGCCCATCTTCGCAGATCCGTATCATGAACAATCAAGCCTGCGTCAATGGCATTTTTCATATTCTGCAATGTATACTCTGATATGCGAGCCAATTTTTCCATGTATGTCTCTCCCTGGTTGATTTGGTGTGCCCAACGACGCAATTGTCGCACTGATTTGACTTTTTTATATCTATGACGAACCGTATCAATTGAGCGATTTTTTTTCGTCTTTGCACTTCTCCAATATTCAACAGATCTTCTTTTATAATCGAAACTTAAAGGTTCGTCATCTTCGGAACAGCTATCTTCAGGTCCTTCGGAAGGCACCTGAAAATCTGCATCTTCCACTGCGAACGTTTCAAGATTTTTGGAGGGCTCTTCAAAGTCAAGAGAATTTTCCTCAATCATTTCCACACTATTATATTCTTTCATGCTTTGTAATAAAATGTTTTCGAAGTTCGATGCTATTTCACGTTCATCATTTGTTAACGGGGACTCGGGTATATTCATTACTTCAAATGCTGCCCACAGAAGTTTAATAACGTTTATTGGATTCACTTTCATTGTAAACGTGAGAAGAAATTCAATAACTGCTCGAAGTTCTGTTATTTACGTATTAACAAGCACTGAACGGTCTCACGACTTTTCATATTGAAAGTATCCGGAAGATACGCGTAATCGTTAAAAAAAATATCTGTGCCATAGAATTAATTCAAATAGAGATATGACTTGTTTACATATGACACACATCGAATTTTCGAGTAGTTGATAGTCTGCTTGAAATGAAAAATATTCACGTTTCTTGAAAAGAAATTATAAAACAGTAAAATGATAAGAGAGCGATGCCAGAATGAATGCGAGCCTCAAACAATGTTATTCAATGATTCATGGCTAAATACTAGACATAATCCGCAATATTGGGAAAAAAGTCGATAAGAATTCAGTTTTTGGGAAAAAATCGAAAGCACGTATTCTGTATTCTTGCATGCTCTTCACAGTGCTGTTGGATTCATTGAGCCCCGATGAACATCTTGTTTCTAATGTAAAAAATGAACTTTGTATATACAAGTTAACCCCTAAAATAAAGAGTTCTTGAGAATATTCGAAGTCTGTTTTTCATCACTTTTGACAAGGTATTTATTACTATCATTATTAGTTATCAAAATCCCCTCCTTGTATGCAAAACAGAAAAATCATCTTTGGAGGTGGTCAACTTTGGAGGGGTGTTTCACCCCTTTAAAATGAGTTTGGGCCGATAAAAAAAAATTATTATGTCATCGATTTTAACCCTCTATAACATACCAGAGTTTCATCGAAATCGGAGGGGGACACTTGAAAACGTTTCCTTGTTAGTTGTTCTAAGTCGATGACAGTTTATCTTTGGTTTCGACAATTTGTTTGATTCGTTGGATTATTACTTCTTTGGTTTATAAATATCTGATGCTTGAATATGAGTCTCTTTACAATTGACGACAAACTGAACTATGGCTAACCATATAGACGCGGCGCTGAGGGCGAACAGAATGGGTTTGAGCAGAGATTCGTTATAAAATTAACAATCTGAACGACTGCTAGCTGTATAACCGTGTGACACACGTGCGCGTGACTCTGACTGCGGAACAGAAAGACAAAGATTGTGGTTAGACGTGGCCTTTTTATAGAGCTGATATATGGAAAATGGTAGGGTTTTATGGGTTTTCTTAGAAGTAATATCGTCGTGACCTAATTGGGCGAGCGGATGTTCAGTATCGTCAATAACACAATGCGGAAATACTGCGGAAGCTGGATCGGTCTTTACCCGTTTGGTTAACAGTATTTCGGTTACAAATCTAGACCTAACTCGGGAGCGTGTGCCGCGTATCATAATTTATGGCCGCGAGTGTCGAGTGTTGCTCGGCACTGTCATTTCAAGAATTCTCGGAAGGAAAACTTGTCGATTCTTTCTATATATAAAATAAAAATTAACAATCGTCGGTTGTGACATTATTTCCAGATATCAACCGTGAAAATTGGAATTTCCGTGAACCATGAGATAAGTGTGATCGTTCTCAAATTGCAAAGAATTTGAACATGAAGGGGAAGCAGAAAAGCTCACATCATAAAATCTGCATACTCGCACAGATAAGCTTCTAAAACAAATATCAAAATCAAGAGACGCGGTAGCGACTCGACGCCAAGTATTAAAAGAAGAGCGTAGCGCGGGGCCTACCGCACTCTTATATACGCGAATATGCCGGAAGTGTGACGTCATAGCGACTTTGAACCGATCTCACAGATAATCGGCTGGAACAAACAATGTAATTTTTCTATTGAATTTTTTTCGATTTTTCTCTTTCGATTGGTCTATGTTGCAACAAAATCGACCCGGTCTATTCTGAGATCGATGATGTTAGCGAAATTTTTCTCGGCATTTTTCACAAAAGGGGACATTTGTCCCGCTGTGACGTCATCGCGTTTCGTCGTTCGTTTTTCAATTTCAATTTAAACAATTCAAATTCGAATTTAACAAATTATGAGATAACTTAGTAATATAATAAAGTAATGGAATGTATATATATATATATATGTCGGAGATTGATACGAAAACTAACTTCAAGTGAACGATAACTTGAAGTATGAAAAGGATGAATCGATATCTTGCGTCAAGCGTTACTCTCAAAAATGAAGATCTCAACTCTGGTTGCTAAGCAACAGGATGTTAAAAGGAAAAATAACGCTTGGCTGAAATGGACAGTCGGGTCTGGGAGATTGACAGCTTGACACGTTCGGGATCATCGCGCGGATATTTATTTTCGAAAGTTATAATTCCAATTTAATAATATGGAGGGAAATAACAATTCTCGTCGGTCATCTCCTCCTCTTTACGGGTTCCCGTCGACATATATATATTGTGACGTGGCAATTTTGCACGTCACAAATAGACATCATTTTGGCACGGCACGGGAAAACACGTTTGTTTTCGAGAAGGAATTCTTCTCGGGGAAAAATCCAAAAAGGTTCAGCGCGAGTGTATTCCGACATTTTTCTTATTTTGTTTTCGATAATGTATTTCATGTATGGGCAAGCGACGGTCATTTGCGAGTCATCGAGCGTTAGGAAGAAGGAGTTGTTGACGAATTATCATCGTGGAGTGAGTCGAGCGGGGTCGCTAGCTCGAAGCCCTCACCTGGAGCTGTCTTATCTCGAGATGCGTCAAGGAATATCGGATGGTCATCTAGTCAATTCATTATCGACGTTCGCTGTCAACAATCAGCGAGCGGTTGGAAGAGTTCCGATCCAAATTTCGAATTTAACGGCTGGAACTTTCCAGGATTTTCGAGAGAGCGAACGACGTTAAAATCCGCGAGTAGGCAAAGGGTGGGGGGCTAGGACCCTAATTCACATTATCGCACATCTCGAGTTTCTCGAGGACTTACGTTTGGGACGACATCGAGGGCAGACGTCTTCTTCCGAGCCGTGGCCGTTCCGTGCGAGAAAGCGACGGACCCGGAAAATTCGAGGGAGTTGCTCGTGGTCTTTTCCGAGAACTCGCCTACTGAAACCGTAGCGGTGAGCCGTCGTTTCGCTTTGTTTTTGTGTTTTTTTTTTGGAATTTGATGGGTCGAGCACGATTTGATCCATCAAAAGTGGGTGGAGTTATTTTTATTTTGCTCGGCCTATAATTTGTCGTGGATCTGGGTACTTCCTCGTCTTGTTCATCTTCCTCTGTTTGGATGTACGATTCATGTTCTCGAGGAATGATCCTCGTACTTTCTTCTTTCGGTGATTTTTTTATCGTCCTGTTTTCAAATTCTCTTAATTTTTGTTTAAGAGAGCTAATGGTTAAGCTATGTTGTGCCTCGTTGACTTCGCAAACTGCTATCCTCTCCATCGCGCATTTTATTGCTTGCTCTATCGTTTTTATTTTGTGTGTCAACGGTTGGATGATAGCATGCATTTGTGCGCCAAGACTAGCTTCCATCGTTTCCATTCGGCTGAGAAAATCTTCATGTAGCTGTTTTGTTTGATTACCATTCTCATTCCTAATCTCTTCATCGATTCTTCTCAATTCCTGGTATGATTCCGAGCTTTTATGCTCTAATCGTTGCATCCTTAAATTTATGTCGCCAACTGATTCGACTATCGATGATAGAGTTTCGTCGGTGTGATCCTTTTTTTGTCGACTACTTCTTTGTGTGTCAGCCCCCCGATTAATTTTGTCATTTTCAGATTTTTTTTCTATCTCCTCGCCGAAATTTGCTCGGGATTCGTCGAAAATTTTCCCGGTGCCTGGCGGCGGAATCGTCGTCGTTAGTTCGTTGAATTGTGTATCGCTCAGGAAGATTTCCCCTGTTTGATTCTCTGGATTTTGAAAACCCGAATCTCTAGCGGTTTGATCTCTTAATTTACCGGGATCAGCCATTGTTTATTTTATTCCTACTTCTACCTATTTGATTCTATTTTTACTCTCGCTTTCTCTATGCAGCACCTGCCCCACGTTGGGCGCCAGTTGTAACGATACGAATTCACTCAAAGACGCTTCGCGTTACGCGTCGGTTCGAGCTTCAAGAGAAAGGAGCAGGTGTGAAGAAAAAAAACGAGAGTTTTATTTAAATTTTAACAAATAAAAACAATTTATTCAATTTTTACGTGTTATTTTACAATTTACTATGTGTTCTCTTGATTTCGTATGTGTTTCCTTTATTGCAATCGAACAACAAAAAATAAACGAACTTTTTGACACAAAAAAATCTCGATGGAAATTTATGCGGTCATTTTACCGCCTACGTGGTAATTTATGGTAATTTAGGGTAATTTACGTTTTTCTTTCTTATTTTCTTTGAAATTCGAGTAAAACTCGTTGATTCTACACAATGTCAAGTTGTATTTTTAATTTAGACCGATTTTTCGATAATTGATAACGCTTGGACAACGTAGATAACTTTGAAAATGTGAAAGACGCGTATTTGACGCTGTGTTGATTTCTAATTTGTTTTGTACGCTTTTATTTTATGATCTGCACGCACGTGTGTTTGTTCAACGCTGTGATTAATTAATTTTAACAATAAAACGCACTAATTTTGCTTTATAATTGATTTGGACAATTTTTATTTGAAAATGCACGCTTATTTCGGTTTTACAATCTGATTTCTTGAATTAGACAAGTTTTTCGCACGCTTTTGACTCTAATTGATTTTGGACAAGTTTTTAATTAGGATTCTGACGATAATCTTGTTTTCTAAATAATTCAATTGCGTTAAACTCCCTCACTCTTACAAACGAGAGATTGTGCGGTTGGAAAGATATTGAAAGGTAAGGATTAGAAATCCCGGTTGCGGGAATTGAACGGAGCCGAACAATTCCGTGGCCGAAACTCCCTTGAGGTCTTTAGGAAATGCACACTGGTTGCGGGAGTCGAACGGAGCCGAACTACTCCGTGGCCAATGCACAGAGGAAAGATTTGGTTAGGAAATGCGCACCGGTTGCGGGAGCCGAACGAAACCGAACTGCTCCGTGGCCAATGCACACAGGAAATGAGGTTAGGAATGCTCACCGGTTGCGGGAGTCGAACGAAACCGAACTACTCCGTGGCCGATGAACAAAGGAAAGATTCCGAAAGGTTATGTTTGTCGTTGCAGGAGCGAAGAGAGCTCTGTGCTTACTCTCCAAGATTCCGCTTTGAATTCTTGGGGAAGAATGAGTGCCGAGTGCTGTTCTGCACCGGCTTTTATACTGTCAGAATCCTTTGTTCGTTGATTTCCTGGAAGTCTAAAAATAACTCTTAGTCTTATTCGCTAGAGTTCTTTATGGTGGGGCGCTTGCCAAACATTACTGGAGATTCTTTTCTCCCACTCATTCATATTTCGCTCGCTTTCGTCCATTCCACTCTGCGCTTGCGCAGAGCGTTCGCGCAGTCCTCCTTGTCCCCACTTTTCGACGCGCTGTCGAATGAGGCACGCTCAATCCCCACTCTTAGTTACAAATTGGTCACTTTCCCCCACTTTGTCCGCTAGCATCTTCGCGAGCCGCGAGATGGTTCGGCTATCGGGCGCCACGGTAGTCGAGCGACGGACGCCGCGCCGGGCGGATCGTCAGCTGTCGCGTATCCGTGCCGTTACAATATATAAATATATATATATATACCGGGTGTCCCATTTTAATCTTACACCTAACTTTTCTCGAAAAATATTGCTTGGACGAAATATTGTGTGGAACAAAACTTTCAGGGGTTGAAGGGGGACGTTCGAAAAAAAAAAAATTGTGGAGCCAAAATCAAAAATAGCGGCGTTACAATGGCCAACATGTATTTTTCAAACGGTAACATAACTTTTTTTCATTGCCAAAAATTTTGTCAGCTTGAAACTTCAAACTTTTGTTCGAACATTTTTTCGATCAAGTTCATAATTTTCAAGTGGGAACATCATTTTCATTTATTTTAGAGACATGCAGCATGTACCGCATGTTTGTGCGTACGCGGAGGTGCGTGTGTGTTTTTTTTTTATTTCTATTTTATTTCACAATTTTTTTTTCCAATTAGAGGAGGAGTGCCTTTCTGCTCATAGGAACAAGCCCCGCGTAATACTAAGGCCACGCCTCCTTTTCTTCTTACCCTCGATCTCCCTACGGAACAGCCATCAGACAATACTTCGCGAGAAAGGGGTCAGTAAGTAACTGTTCCTCCAGTGCAGGCAACCACCTGATTGCTGGTAATGTCCGGTTTTCAGCGCTGTCGTCGTGTGCCCTTAACTGCCTGCAGAAGCTTCTTGATTATTATTGCGGCGTACCAGCCGACCAATGGCGTACGAGATCTTGATCAAGAAGATCATCCCTTCAATTTCCTTATCGACATTTCTATTGTCTCTCACGAATTCGTCAACTGACTGATCAAACTCGCCAACTTTGAAAAGGCTTTCTGCTCCTTGCTCTCACCTGTGGCTTCAAATGTCCCCATAGCCAGGGTGTCCACTACTGGGGCGCTGCGACCGTTGGATAATGATGGCTGGAAGTCTGCTTCAAGGAAGTGTGTGAAGGGATTTTTGGCGCATCTTAATATTTTTCGAGAAATCGAATTTTGAAATTGAAATAATTTTTTACCATTTCTGAATAACTTTTACATCCGATTTGACTCAAATTTGGTAGAGACCTCCTTTTCGACCATAAAAGAAAGTGTGCCAAGAGATTTTTGGCGCATCTCAATATTTTTTGAAAAATCTCATTTTGAAATTTAAAAAATTCAGACTATTTGTACTAACCAGAATGCACCACGTGGAGGTTGTCTGTTCAGCATTCCTAGCCCTGATAAGGGCTGTTTGTTTGGGTGTGCGCGCGCGCGCTTGTGCGTGCGTGCGTGCGTGTGTGTGTGTGTGTGTGTGTGTCTGCGTGTGTGTGTGATCCTTTTCTACACATGTTCAAATATCCCTCCATTCATGTTCAAACACGCTTCAACCCTTCTCGTGAAACCGTCCACTGTGCGCAGAAGAACATCTCTCGGGATTGCACGGCAGGCAGCTCTTATGCGCTCTTTCATATTTTCTCGTGTTGTTGGAGCTTCACGGTAGACGGCATCTTTTAAGTACCCCCACAAAAAGAAATCGGGAGACGTAAGATCGGGTGACCTTGGAGGCCAATTTACAGGACCGTCTCGACCAATCCACCGTTGACCAAATGTTGCATTCAGATGATTCCGGACAACACGAGCCCAGTGAGCTGGCGCACCGTCCTGCTGGAACCACATCTGTTGACGTGTGTCCAAATTCAGATCTTCTAGCAAAAGTGGCAGTTCATTTTGCAGTAAATCGAGGTAACGCACAGTGTTCACACTTCCTTCGAAGAAATAGGGACCTATTAATTGTCCGTCAACAATACCACACCAAACGTTTAAACTCCATCGATGCTGGTGATCGATCTGTCTCAACCAATGTGGATTCCGATCGGACCAATATCGGAAGTTCCATCGGTTTACTTGAGCGCGGCTGTTGAATGTGGATTCGTCGCTGAACATAACGAAACGAAAAAAGTCTCTGGATCGCTCGATTTGTCTCAACGCCCACCGACAAAAGGTCACCCTTCGCAACGGATCAGGATTAGGAACGTCTTGGTGGAATTGTAGTCGGTACGGGTGAAGTCTTGCACCTCTCAATACTCGGTGCACTGTTGATCTGGCAAACCCCAGCCATGTTTCGAGCCTCATGCGGGCCACCAAAATCGTAGCCATTTTGGGAACGCCGGCGGTAGCGGACCATTCGACCTACCCTCGCTCGCCGTTCAATGGTTTGGATTGTCTGCCGTGATGGGTGACGACGACGAGGATATTCGCGTCGATACAAGTTCTCGGCGCGTAAGTAATTGCCACGACATCTCCCTAAAATGAGGAGCATGTCAACAATTTCGTTGGGACTGAAATCAACCATTGTTGCTCGTTCTCAGAATTTTTCTGTGATTTAAGAACGGGTGTCTCCAAAATACCAAAGTGCATAGAATTACACACAGTCAGACGATGTCAGAAATACCAGTGATGTTTCTTTCAATCTCGCTTACCTTTCAGAGGCAACAGACAGACAGACAGACAGACGGACGGACGGACACAGACAGATGGACACAGACAGACGAACACAGACAAACGGACACAGACAGACAGACAGACACAGACAGACAGACAAACACAGACACAGACACACACACACACACACACACACACACACACACACACACACACACACGCACGCGCACGCACGCGCACACACACAGACGCACGCACACACACACACACACACTCACACAGGCACGCACGCACACACCTCATTGAAAAAAAAAATGTCAAATAAAATAGAAATAAAAAAACACACACGCACCTCCGCGTGCGCACAAACATGCGGTAAATGCTGGATATCTCTAAAATAAATGAAAATAATGTTCCCACTCAAAAATTATTAACTTGATCGAAAAAATGTTCGAACGAAAGTTTGAAATTTTAAGCTGACGAAACTTTTGGCAATGAAAAAAAGTTATGTTACCGTTTAAAAAAAACATGTTGGCCATTGTAAAGCCGCTATTTTTAATTTTGGCTCCACAAATTTTTTTTTTTCGAACGTCCCCCTTCAACCCCTGAAAGTTTTATTCCACACAATATTTCGTCCAACCAATATTTTTCGAGAAAAGTTAGGTGTAAGATTAAAATGGGACACCCGGTATATATATATATATATATATACTTGGCGTCGAGCCGCTATCGCGTCTCTTGATATATATTGATGTACGAACTCTATATTATTTTATTTTATTAAATTTTATTTGATTTTATTTGATTTGATTTGATTTTATTTTATTTTTTGTTTGGTCCTCTAGCACGCAACACATGCCTCGAGCCGAAAGCGTCGACATCGGGCAGGGATAATCGAGGTGCCGGCGAGGACAACAAAATAACGAGTAAGTACTCAAATCTATAAATATCATACATCGATATATATATATATATATACTTGGCGTCGAGCTGCTACCACGTCTCTCGATACATGTATATATATACTCGAGCCGCTATCGCGTCTCTTGATATATATTGATGTACGGACTCTATATTATTTTATTTTATTAAATTTTATTTTATATCATTCTATTTTCTTATATTTTATTTCATTTGATTTTATTTGATTTTATTTGATTTTATTTTTTGTTCGATTTCATTCGATTTGTTTTTATTTTATTTTATTTTATTTTGTGGTCGATTTTATTTGATTTAATTTAATTTTATTTTATGTTTTGTTTGATTTTATTTGATTTGATTTTATTTTATTTTATTTTATTTTTCGTTTGATTTTATTTGATTTTATTTTTTGTTTGATTTTATTTTAATTGATTTTATTCCCGGGCCCCTGCCCCTCGTAAAGAGGTGCGGGGACATGGGTGAGGCCAACCGGGCGCGTCTTCAGGTGGCGGATAGAAGGAGTTCCAGGGTGGGGACCGTCCACAGCGGCCGGGGAACGGGGCGCCCAGGCGACCGGGACCGGGACCGTGGGGACGCCGAACACCCTGGAAAACGGGTGCTATAGGGAAACCGGCCGGCGTAAAACCTGGCCCAGGGGACCCAAGGCCCCGTCGCGGACCAACTCCCCAAGCTAAGGTGGGAGCTATCGTGCCGATGGCTGGATGGCACTGGGTTATAGTGTCTTGAACGATGCCCTTGGGGTACCAGGCGCCCCCCCATTGTATTTAGCCTTATCACCGCAACAGGCTCTGCGGTGACGGACCGCATATTTCCTGTTTACTCGTGGGAACAGAAATGGAAACCATGGAACAAAACGAAAAAACAAACAACGCCGCTGCCGGGACCACTCAGATGGACCCAGCAACGGACAACACAATGGATGTCGGAGACGGCCCGGCTTCTGTGGACCTCGTCACGGCGAGAACCGGGGAGCTGACCGTCACCGACATTCCTACACGCGCTGATGAAGAGGGATCAGCGAAAGCCGGTCCCTCCAAATCAACGTCAGGAGAGGAAAAGAAGAAGCATGGTCGCTGCGGTGCGGCGAGGAAGAGGGCACGCAAGGCCTGGCTGGCCGCGCAGGGCCTCTCTTCCGAGCCTGCCCCGGCGGACAAGGCGGACTCTACGGAGGCGGCAAAGGAGGGCAAGGGCTCGACAAAACGACCCAGGCCCACAGACAGCACGCCTCCCGAAAAATACACAGCTCCGAAGAGAAGCAAGGTGTTCCCCAGGCCCACTGGGTACGGGGAGGCCGCAGCCGCGGATAAAAAACTGGTCATCGCGCCAGTCGACTATCCGGACTCGCTCCTCGGCCAGGGGCAGGACGAACTGGTCGCGCGGGACCTCCTCGTGGCGCTGGACTCTATCCCCCTGGGACAGGAGGTACCGTGCTTCGAGGGGACCCGATGCGAGCAGGGAACCCTTTGGGTCACCTGCGCTGACGAGAAAGCGAAGAAATGGCTGAGGGAAACAGTCCCGAAGCTCAGACCATGGGAAGGCGCATCTCTCAAGGCTTTTGAGAGAGTGAGCCTCCCCAAGCTGGTGAGAGTGACCGCAGTTTTCCCCGGACTCAACGAGGATATACGGGCCACACTCACCAGGCTCCGACGTCAAAACCCGGGACTACAGACCCCCATATGGAGGGTGTGGGACCGGAAACAGACGAAAGGATCCACTCACATAGTGTTGGGGGTGGATGTGGAGTCCATGAAGAGGCTCGAGGCGTGTGGCATGGCTCCCCACTACGGACTGAGCAGGGCCCGCTTCTACGAGGCCCAGCACAGGACGAGGGGTGAGCGTGACGGCGCGCCTGAGGGCCTCTCCGAGGGAAGGCCAAAGGATGGGTCCACGGAGGCCCACGAGGCCACGGGGATCACCCCGGAAGCCGGCCCTCCCCCCGCACCGGCACCGGAGCCAGAAGAGAAGGGACCAGACACCACGGCGCCTGCGGTTTCGGCCGCAGGGCCCGCGGGGTCCGAGGGCCCAGCCAATCAGAACTGGCTAACGAAGAGGGGCAAAGGGCGAAGAGCTAGGGGCAGGCCGACGCGGGCCCAAGCTCTGGCTCGAGAGAGCCTGGTGGAGTCCCGGAGTGGAGTCCAAAAGACCCTCGACGAGTCTCTCCCAAGACAAACCAGCTCACCCCGGGGGCCAGCAACACCACGCGCGGCCGCCGGAGCGAGAGAGAGGGAGGGGAACGACTCAAGGTGAGAGTCAGGACCCCTTCCTCCACATCCCTCACCCAACCCCTATCTCCCCAATCCCAGCACTCCACCCACCTACCCATTACCCTTCCACACTCTCCCCTCCCTGCACATTCGGGAGAGGTACCACCGCTGACGCCACTGAGGGTGCAGCTTGGATCACCTTCTCCCAGATCAACTTGCAGCATTGCATAGCGGCCTCAGCTATACATAGCCGAGACCTGGCAATGAAGCACACACAAATATCCCTAATACAAGAACCTTGGGTCTACAAAGGACTAGTAAAGGGGATAGACCAAAGCAACGGTACACTGATATACGATCCCTCGGAGCCGGGGCCAAGGGCCTGCATCTATGTGAAAAATGGATGCAAGGCCCTAAAGCTCAGCAGGCTCTGCAGCAGGGATCTGGCAGTGGCCAAAATTAACCTGAGACTGGGGGGAGGGCCAGCTGACCTAGTGGTCTGCTCGGCGTATCTCCCATACGACTCAGAGGAACCACCTCCAACAAGAGAACTCAGAGCAGTAGTCGACTACTGCTCCCACAACGGGCTAGATCTCCTGATCGGGTGTGATGCCAATTCGCACCACCTAGTCTGGGGCAGCTCAGACACCAATGGGAGGGGTACTTCCTTGCTGGAGTACCTATCGACCACAAACCTCGAGATTCTTAACAGAGGATCGAGACCCACATTCATCACCCCCAGAAGACAGGAAGTGATTGACCTCACAGTGGGGACTCCAGGAGTCACACAGTGTCTAAAGGACTGGCGAGTGGACGATGAGGATACCTTGTCGGACCACCGCCGCATATCCTTCTTGGTGAGAGGGGGAGAGGCGCCATCGCCGGAGGCCACCTACAGAAACCCAAGGACCACCGACTGGGCCTCCTACAGGGAGGAACTAAGCGGAAGGCTCAGGGGAGCTGACGGTCGGTCACGGACGGAAGGCCGGATCGAGAGTGACGTGGAATTTCTACGCACGTCCATCATCCGGGCCTACGAGGCTGCCTGTCCAGCCAAAACCAAGAAGGTCAAGAAGAGAGTCGCATGGTGGAGCAAGGAGCTGGACAAGCTCCGCTCCGCATCACGGCGGCTACTAAACAAGGCTCTCAGAGTCAACTCCGAGGAGAACTGGGCCGCTTATAGGTCCACACAGAGGACCTATAAAAAGCTCATAAGAAAATCCAAAACCGACGCCTGGAGGAAGTTCTGCAGGGAAGTCGAGGCTCTTTCAGTAGTGGCCAGACTTCGCAGAATCTTCACGACAGGACCACACATGAAACCCGGCAGCCTAGTGCTGCCGGGGGGCACCATGGCCGAGAAACGCGAAGACGTCTTAGCCCATCTTATTGAGGTGCATTTCCCGGGCTCGAGTCTGGCAAGGCAGGGCGACGCCGAGAGGACAACGCCTGCCAAGTTTAGACCTGCGGACTGGGAAACGGCCACCAGAGTTGTCACGCTGGGCAGGGTCAGATGGGCTGTTGAGTCCTTCGACAGGTACAAAAGTCCAGGGACGGACGGCATCTTCCCGGCCCTTCTTCAGGAGGGAGGGGAGGACCTGGCGAGGCACTTGACTTGCACATTTAGATCCTGCTTAGCACTAAGATACGTCCCAGAAGCCTGGAGGGAGGTGAGAATAGTCTTCATCCCCAAACCAGGCAAAACCAGCTACGATCAGGCGAAGTCGTTCAGGCCCATCAGCCTAACGTCTTTCCTCCTGAAAACGCTGGGAAGGCTAGTGGACAGATACATAAGGGACGGGGCGCTAGAGCAAATGCCGGTGCAACAGTCTCAACACGCGTACCAGCCGGGCAAATCCGTGGAGACGGCCCTACACGATCTCGTTGGGGAGATCGAGGGGGCCCTCCACAGGAAGGAGTCCACGCTGTGTGTATTCCTTGACGTGGAGGGGGCGTTTGACAACACCTCCTTCGACGCAATCTGCAATGCAGCAAGAGGATTCCAAGTGAATGACACAATCACTGACTGGATCCATTGCATGCTGAAAACTAGGACAGTCACCGCCAGCCTCAATGGAACCGACGTCAGGGCCCGGGTCGACAGAGGATGCCCGCAGGGGGGAGTTACGTCCCCCCTGTTATGGCTGATGGTGGTGGACGGGCTCTTGGCCGGGATCGGGAGACTGGGGGTGAAGGTCATTGGCTTCGCGGATGACGTCTGCATAGCGGTAAGCGGCGATCATCCGAACTACATGGCAAGTAAAATGCAGAAAGCATTAGACTTAGTCGAATCGTGGTGCACTGCTCAGTCTCTGAGGGTTAATCCTAACAAGACTGAAATGGTGCTCTTCACTAAGAAGAGGCGCCTCAATATGAGGCCTCCTTCCATTTTCGGGTCAGAGCTGACTTACTCACAACAGGTCCGCTACCTAGGAGTGACTCTAGACAGCAAACTCAGCTGGAAAGGACACATCGACAGGCAGGCTCAGAAGGCGATAGCGACCTTCTGGGCCTGCCGTAGAATGTTTGGCCTAACCTGGGGACTCAAGCCCAACATGGTTAGATGGATCTACAAGGCTATTGTAGTTCCTCAACTGATCTACGCCTGCATTGTCTGGTGGCCCGCACTCCGCAGGGCCACCAACAGGAAGGCACTTGACAGGGTGCACAGGCTAGTGGGGCTGGGGATAACAGGTGCGTTTAGCACAACCCCAACCCTCGCCCTGGGCGCACTTGTCAATCTACCACCTCCACACATCACGGCGGAGGTAGAAGCGAGGAAAGCAGCCGTCAGGCTGCTATTCAACGGCAGGTGGAGGAAGGCATGGACGGGACATGCGTCAGCCCTGAGGGAGGACACGGTCCTGAAAAGGATCAGCCTCTTAGGGGGGGACAACTGCCCCCGACAGTACCTCTTCCACCACGACTACCACGTCCTCATCCCTGACAGACGGTCATGGAAGGACAATCCACGGACGTTGCTGGGGGGCCGGTCTGGTTCACAGACGGGGCCAAGACAGGCACAGGAGCGGGGGCCGGAGTATGGAGTGACGGACCCAGGACGGAAATAAGCCTCGCCCTGGGACCGAATGCCTCCGTCCTTCAGGCCGAACTTTTTGCGATCAAGACCTGTGCCCTATCCATTCTGGCTAAGGGCTACAGGAATAAGCATATATATATCTGCAGTGACAGCCAGGCTGCACTCAGAGCGCTGTGCACTGTCACAGTGAACTCGAGGCTGACCAAGGACTGCACGGAACTGCTATCGCTGATCGCCAGTGATAACAGGGTCAAGCTGCTATGGGTACCGGGCCACAACGGTATCCAGGGAAATGAGAGGGCTAATCTATTAGCCGAATGTGGAGCCGCAAGGCAGGAACCGGCGGACATACGCCACATAGGCGCCTCAACGGAACTTGTAAGGAGGGAGGCAAACAGATGGACGGAGGAGTGGTTTGCTGACCTCTGGGCAAGAGCACCCGGAATGAGGCACACGAGGGAACTCTTTGCAGGACCCTCGGAAAAACTGGGGATCGCACTCACCAACCTAGAACGGGGACAGTTGAGAGTGATCTCAGGGCTGGTGACAGGACACTGGTTCACAGGTAGGCACGCGGCGCGGTTGGGTCTCACTGAAGAAACAATCTGCCCTAGATGCGAAGAAGCAGAGGAGACTCCTCTGCACCTCATCACGAGTTGCAAAGGACTAGAGGGCGCCAGGTACGAGGCCTTCGGGTCCCGGCAACTCGCAGACTACAAGCTAGAGGCTGACGGGGTGGGTAGACTCCTACGCTTTGCAAGGGAGGCCGGCCTGCTCCTCAGCACCCCTTAGAAAGGTTGCCCTCTCCAGGGCCCGGGCACAATGGTCTACTAAGACTGAGCGCCCGGTTAACCAATCACAAATACACAAATACACACAATTGATTTTATTTGATTTTAATTTATTTGATTTTATTCGATTTGATTTTATTTTATTTTATTTATTTTATTTTATTTTTTATTTTATTTTTTATTTTATTTTATTTTATTTTATTTTATTTGATTTTATTTTATTTTATTTTATTAGATTTTATTTGATTTTATTTTATTTTATTTTATTCGATTTGATTTTATTTAATTTTATTTTATTTCATTTTATTTTACTTAATTTAATTTAATTTAATTTAATTTTTTGTTTGATTTTATTTTAATTGATTATATTTCATTTTATTTCTATGATCCTGAAGTTTCCATCGTTGCAAATAAACGAAATTGAATTTTTTTCAAAGTCAAAAGGGCAACTTTTTTATTCCGCCAAAAATTCAAGAGAAGCATGAAAATGACGGAAAAAAAGTTTGGCGACGATCGAAGCTATGGAACTAATGGTTTAAGGGGGTTGAATATTATGAAAAATTCCCCAACTTCCGGTATGGAAAAGGGCAACTTTTTTATTTCACGAGTAGGTTCGTGCAATGATAATAGATATAGAAAAAAAGTTTCATCACGATCGAAGGTCTGGAACGTATTTTTTAAGGGAGTCCGATACTCCGAAAAATCCTCCACTTCCGGTATGGAAAAAGCGAACGTTTTTATTTGGGGAATAGTTCATTTGGATGACGATTCACGGATAAAAAAAGTTTGACAACATTCCCAGACATGGAACTGATTTTTTAAGGGGGTCGAATTTTACGAAAAATTCCCCAATTTCCGGTATGGAAAAGGGCAACTTTTTTATTTCACGAGTAGGTTCGTGCAATGATAATAGATATAGAAAAAAAGTTCCATCGCAATCGAAGATCTGGAACGTATTTTTTAAGGGGATTCGATACTCCGAAAAATCCTCCACTTTCGGTATGGGAAAAGCCACCGTTTTTATTTCGGCAATAGTTCATTTGGATGATCCTTCACGTATAAAAAAAGTTTGACAACATTCCAAGACATGGAACTGATTTTTTAAGGGGGTCGAATTTTACGAAAAATTCCCCAACTTCCGGTATGGAAAAGGGCAACTTTTTTATTTCACGAGTAGGTTCGTGCAATGAAAATAGATATAGAAAAAAAGTTCCATCACGGTCGAAGGTCTGGAACGTATTTTTTAAGGGGGTTCGATACTCCGAAAAATCCTCCACTTTCGGTATGGGAAAAGCCACCGTTTTTATTTCGGGAATAGTTCATTTGGATGACGATTCACGTATAAATAAGTTTGACAACATTTCAAGACATGGAACTGATTTTTTAAGGGGGTCGAATTTTACGAAAAATTCTCCAACTTCCGGTATGGAAAAGGGCAACTTCTTTATTTCACGAGTAGGTTCGTGCAATGATAATAGATATAGAAAAAAAGTTCCATCACGATCGAAGGTCTGGAACGTATTTTTTAAGGGGGTTCGTTACTGCGAAAAATCCTCCACTTTCGGTATGGAAAAAGCTACCGTTTTTATTTCGGGAATAGTTTATTTGGATGACGCTTCACGGATAAAAAAAGTTTGACAACATTCCAAGACATGGAACTGATTTTTTAAGGGGGTCGAATTTTACGAAAAATTCCCCAACTTCCGGTATGGAAAAGGGCAACTTTTTTATTTCACGAGTAGGTTCGTGCAATGAAAATAAATATAGAAAAAAAGTTCCATCACGATCGAAGGTCTGGAACGTATTTTTCAAGGGGGTTCGATACTCCGAAAAATCCTCCACTTTCGGTATGGGAAAAGCCACTGTTTTTATTTCGGGAATAGTTCATTTGGATGACGATTCACGTATAAAAAAAGTTTGACAATATTCCAAGACATGGAACTGATTTTTTAAGGGGGTCGAATTTTACGAAAAATTTCCCAACTTCCGGTATGGAAAAGGGCAACTTTTTTATTTCACGAGTAGGTTCGTGCAATGAAAATAGATATAGAAAAAAAGTTCCATCACGATCGAAGGTCTGGAACGTATTTTTCAAGGGGGTTCGATACTCCGAAAAATCCTCCACTTTCGGTATGGGAAAAGCCACTGTTTTTATTTCGGGAATAGTTCATTTGGATGACGATTCACGTATAAAAAAAGTTTGACAATATTCCAAGACATGGAACTGATTTTTTAAGGGGGTCGAATTTTACGAAAAATTCCCCAACTTCCGGTATGGAAAAGGGCAACTTTTTTATTGCACGAGTAGGTTCGTGCAATGATAATAGATATAGAAAAAAGTTTCATCACGATCGAAGGTCTGGAACGTATTTTTTAAGGGGGTTCGTTACTCCGAAAAATCCTCCACTTTCGGTATGGAACAAGCTACCGTTTTTATTTCGGGAATAGTTCATTTGGATGACGATTCACGTATAAAAAAAGTTTGACAACATTCCAAGACATGGAACTGATTTTTTAAGGGGGTCGAATTTTACGAAAAATTCCCCAATTTCCGGTATGGAAAAGGGCAACTTTTTTATTTCACGAGTAGGTTCGTGCAATGATAATAGATATAGAAAAAAAGTTCCATCGCGATCGAAGATCTGGAACGTATTTTTTAAGGGGATTCGATACTCCGAAAAATCCTCCACTTTCGGTATGGGAAAAGCCACCGTTTTTATTTCGGCAATAGTTCATTTGGATGATCCTTCACGTATAAAAAAAGTTTGACAACATTCCAAGACATGGAACTGATTTTTTAAGGGGGTCGAATTTTACGAAAAATTCGCCAACTTCCGGTATGGAAAAGGGCAACTTTTTTATTTCACGAGTAGGTTCGTGCAATGAAAATAGATATAGAAAAAAAGTTCCATCACGATCGAAGGTCTGGAACGTATTTTTTAAGGGGGTTCGATACTCCGAAAAATCCTCCACTTTCGGTATGGGAAAAACCACCGTTTTTATTTCGGGAATAGTTCATTTGGATGACGATTCACGTATAAATAAGTTTGACAACATTTCAAGACATGGAACTGATTTTTTAAGGGGGTCGAATTTTACGAAAAATTCTCCAACTTCCGGTATGGAAAAGGGCAACTTTTTTATTTCACGAGTAGGTTCGTGCAATGATAATAGATATAGAAAAAAAGTTCCATCATGATCGAAGGTCTGGAACGTATTTTTTAAGGGGGTTCGTTACTGCGAAAAATCCTCCACTTTCGGTATGGAAAAAGCTACCGTTTTTATTTCGGGAATAGTTTATTTGGATGACGATTCACGGATAAAAAAAGTTTGACAACATTCCAAGACATGGAACTGATTTTTTAAGGGGGTCGAATTTTACGAAAAATTCCCCAATTTCCGGTATGGAAAAGGGCAACTTTTTTATTTCACGAGTAGGTTCGTGCAATGAAAATAGATATAGAAAAAAAGTTCCATCACGATCGAAGGTCTGGAACGTATTTTTCAAGGGGGTTCGATACTCCGAAAAATCCTCCACTTTCGGTATGGGAAAAGCCACCGTTTTTATTTCGGCAATAGTTCATTTGGATGATCCTTCACGTATAAATAAAGTTTGACAACATTTCAAGAAATGGAACTGATTTTTTAAGGGGGTCGAATTTTACGAAAAATTCCCCAACTTCCGGTATGGAAAAGGGCAACTTTTTTATTTCACGAGTAGGTTCGTGCAATGATAATAGATATAGAAAAAAATTTCCATCACGATCGAAGGTCTGGAACGTATTTTTTAAGGGGGTCCGACACTCCGAAAAATCCTCCACTTTCGGTATGGGAAAAGCCACCGTTTTTATTTCGGGAATAGTTCATTTGGATGACGCTTCACGTATAAAAAAAGTTTGACAACATTCCAAGACATGGAACTGATTTTTTAAGGGGGTCGAATTTTACGAAAAATTCCCCAACTTCCGGTATGGAAAAGGGCAACTTTTTTATTTCACGAGTAGGTTCGTGCAATGATAATAGATATAGAAAAAAAGTTTCATGACGATCGAAGGTCTGGAACGTATTTTTTAAGGGGTCCGATACTCCGAAAAATCCCTTAACTTCCGGTATGGGAAAGGGCAACATTTTTATTTCACGAGTAGTTTGGTTGGATACCAAGTAAACCGGTGAAAAAGTTTCGCGACGATCAGAGCTATGGAACTAATTTTTTCAGAGGGCTGAATAATTTGAAAAAATTCACAACTTCCGGTATGGAAAAGGGCAACTTTTTTATTTTACGAGTAGTTTCGTTGGATGACAAGTAAGCCAGAAAAAAAGTTTCGTGACGACCCGGGCTATGGAACTAATATTTTTAAAGGGCTGAATATTTTCAAAAATGTCATGACTTCCGGTATGGAAAAGGGCATCTTTTTTATTTCAGTAATAAATCGTGAGGATGGTTAGGAATACAGAAATACAGTGTTGCTGACGATCAAATTCATGGAGTTATTTTTTAAAGGGGGTTGAATACTCCAAAAATTTCTTCACTTCCTCACTTCCGGTGTGGAAAAGGGCAATTTTTTCATTCCACACGTAGTTTGGTTGGATGCCAAGTAAACCAGTAAAAAAGTTTCGTGACGATCGAACTCATGGAGGTATTTTTTTAAGGCGGTTGAATATTCCAAAAAATTCCTCACCTTCCGGTTTCGATAAAAGCAAGTTTTTCATATCAAGAATTAATCGTTCGGGTAGCTAGAATTACTACAGAAAATCCGTGTTGGTAACATTCGAAATCATGGAGCTATTTTTTTAAGGGCGTTGAGATGTCCAAAAATATTCTTAACTTCCGGTATAGAAGAAGGCTTTTCTTTCATTTTACGATCAGTTTACGACAGATATCGCGTCAGTTGTGATGAAGCGACATTGTCATGCTTAAATCGATATTTTTGAGCAGTCTTTACTTTTTTTACTGTGTGGTTAAAAATTTGCAGAAAAATGTATGTCGTTCTTTATACACTCACCTACTTTGCTGTCAAATTTAAAGAATTTTGCATTACTTATTCGTACACTTCGTACCTGAATATCCTAAAATTGCTCATTTCTTAGTGTGTCAGTAATTGCTCGAATGGAAAATTTGCAATTTGTGATAAACGATATCTCGAAAACCGTATGTTCAAACAGTCTCAAATTTCGCATAAGTATTCTTCAATACTTTTTTTAGATTTTCACAAAAATTCATTTAATTTGCATTACTTCTCATTTGTGTTAGAACTACCTAAATCCTCTTGCAGATGTGCATTTACCTTCCGAACGATTTTCCCTTGAATAGTCTGTCGATCTCGTTATGGAGGAACCACCTGTACAATTCAATATGGGGCTTAAGGTGATCTATCACTTACTCGGTCGGTAAAAATCCCCCTACACGTTTTATTTGGCGAGACTGAATATTTCAAGAAAAATATTAGTTACACGTTGTTTCCATTTCACCAGAGCAGAAGATGTAACTTCTTTTTTCTCAAAATATGAAGGGTCTCTGAGAAAAACGTGTATCTACTTTTTGGTTATCTCTCTCGCACTCACGCGACTGCTAGATCACCTTAATAAAACAAGTTATGACACTTTTAAAAAAGGAGCGGGTCTCCAGACAATATTATTTTCCGAACCGTTCAGAGGTCGACGTTACCGACGGTATACTACCTGAACGAGGCTAGCGAACCTATCGCCGACCGCCGGAACGTCGCTCCATATGTTTCGGCGTGCAAATATGGCTGCCACTCACTTTCCCAGGCGTCGCGTCTCATTTTACTCCATTTCCGCGTCGTGTATTGTTCAATCCACAGTGTAGAATATTCGTATCTCGTTTTGAATTGCGATTAAGGGACAACACCACTGTGACAGCTTCAAAAAATCGATTTTTTGAAAACCATCTAGGAAAATCTAGAATACATTTAGGAATCGAATGCCGTTGGTTGCAGGTCGAAAAAATAATTATTTTCGGAGATATTGAATATTTTGTGGAGCGGTGCAGCGCTCCGTGACGCTCGGGGTCCCGCGCCGCCTCAGCCAGGTGCGGGTCTCAACCGGTCGGCTAGTATTCTTTTGTCTCCCTTCACAAAAGCCGACTATGGTCATAAATTTCGTTTCGAAATAAGATATAGGTGGCAATAGTTGAGAAATTGTCAAGGCAGGTATAGGGATAGCGTCACAGCGACAGTTTACGAATAGAAACCACGCTATTCGCATCTAAACGCTCCGAATCATCGATATTGCCGCTGATATCTCGGTATTATTATTCAACGATGGCCTGAGAAGCCTCATGAAAGTTTTGGAGACGTTGGGGGTAACCATCGGCCCAAATTGTTTCAATTTCTGCGTTGAAACCGACGCAGCACGGATCGAGCAGGCGGAGCGCTCGCTCACGGATGCTGCAAAAGAGGCAAGGAGAGCCTCTACAAGTTCGAGAAAAGTTGCTGGAGACTGTGATTTGCTTCTTGAAGGCCAGCTATATGGTGCCGGAATCGCTGATTAGGTAAGAAAATTTTTTTTTTCAATTTATCGCATAAAAACGAACTTCAAACTTTGAACGCGTTTTTCTCAAAACCACTTTTTTGAGTGCGGCACGCAGTAGAACTCGAGCAATTCTTATCCGATCGACTTCAAATTTGGACTGCATTAATAAAACTAGATTATCTAAAGAAGTACATAGGATTTTTTCGATATCTCAATAGATAAATAAATTATAGGCTTTTTTCGACGAGAAATTTTGCTCGAAAATCGACTTTAAATTTCAAAAGCGTCCCAATTTTTTAAAAATCAATATTTTTTCAAATCCCTATGTACTTCTCTTCAAAATATCATATTATTAACGAAAACACTCGGTATTTTTTTTCAGATCGACTTTGAAGACAGTTCTGCTGCGTGCCGCGAATCACTGCAGAAGCAACGGCACCTGACGCGGGAGCTTCCCCAGCGCCACCATGGGGCGTGAAAATTTTAAAAAAATTTGTTATGTATCTTTAATAAACAACGAACAAAACAAAAAAAAAATTTTGGAAATATCTTTTTTTTTCCCACAAAAAAAAATTCTTGAAAAACGGCAACAAAAACAGGGGGTCACAGTGGTGTTGTCCCTTAATCGGAGCGTGGTGCTCCCGCTCGTGTGTAATCTGTGAGAGGTTCGATTTAGAATAATGTGTGCGAACGTGACGTCGCGCTAGCATGCCGGCGACGCTAGAAAGAATACGAGAGAATTTTTTTCCATTAACTTCGTCTGCAAGAAATTACCATATTTTACTTAAAAGCTTTCAATAGATAGATTTGTTCTGTTATTGTTTACATTCCTAGATAGCTATTCGCAAGGCAATCCAACGGGAGCGACTCGGAGCACATTTTTGTGGCTCGACGCCTCACAACGGCATTAAGGACTCCAAAAATTCATTAAGTCGCTGTCTGTTGAGTGTTGCTGTTTCTGTCATGCGGGCAGTTTAGTATGATGACGAGAATTACTTCAGTACTAGAGTTATATTCGGGGATATCATTTTTGGTACAATTTGTCCACCCGATATTTTATAACTAACGGTTCATTGAATTGGAGTTTTCCTTACATAATAGTAAGTATGGATACGCGCCAAATTTAAATCCTTCATGTGCTGCTGCTGTTTGAAATATTTTCGGCAATAATTTGGAAAAAACGATCGATTCATGGCATCAAAATCAAATAGTTACATTGTTCTGCATAACCACGCTTACGAGTATTCATTTTCTTTTATAGTTCTTTAAAAACAGGAAAGGACTCATGCGTGTATATCGAATACATTAGACTTTGTTCTTTCCCAACTTGCTCACAAATAAAAAAAGACTTTAGTCTCAATTTTCTAAATATCGGAGTGAGTTGCTCCAATGATATGAGTGAGTCTCTTGGAAAAACCATGAGAGCGTACGATTGTCCATCCCTGTCTTTGTCGCTCCAGGAACGTCCGCTTATTCCTCGATGTGCGTCGGCATTTCTTGTCACCTGGTCAACTTCCGGTAAGTGCACTCATACCTATGTATGATTTTGTATTTGATTTTTCAATGTCATTTTCAGTCGAATATCATTGGCATCGACGAGGTTTTCAGGCTTTATAATTTTTAGAATTAATTTATAATGAAAATTCTATAATTATTATTCATTCCAGCAACGTAGAATACCAACACATAAGGTGTTTTACATAAGTAAAGAAGAATAATGTTTTATATTTTTATGTATTCGCGAATTCATTATTCTTTCTACGAACGAATTTCAGAATAATCATTCGAAAAGTCTTCCCATTTTTTTCTCCAACGTTAACGGACCCTTACTTATAGCGGATGGCTTTAAGTTATCGTGAATTGGTGCAATCTTGAATTACCAGTAGAGATTTTTCAATTTATTTCAATCCGTGATCTTGTCATCACTTTTCCGTCACCCTTTCCTGCCGTGAGTTCTTCTCCCTCCATGGTTTTTACGATCGTGCCCGAACCTATGGGTCCGCTCGCCGTTGTGCGAAAAGAATTGTACGATTGAATGTAAATCAGGAATACCGGAAATTGAAACATAGGTCAAAATTTTCAATTCTTTGATCTTCATCTTTACGATGTTGAAGTTCGCATCGTTGGAATGCAGCGAAAACAGATTATTTTTCATTGCAGAACATAAAATTTCCTCACAGTATTTTTCACGATAATACAAGTCTTCTGTGTTCTTCGAAAACTGAATTTACTACATAAACTGAAACGAGTGCATTGTCAAAATAATAAATAAAAAATATACTTTTTCATAATGCATATTTCAACAATGCAAGTTTCAGTATCATCCATCATTTGCGTTTCATTCGTTCATTTCATGTTAGCATAGAAATTTATTTATTGGGTGTGGATTGATTAATTATTTCTTTCTCCTTTGTTGAAATGTAGTCGGGAAGAAAATAATGTGGAGACGAGTTATTTGTTACGTTGAATCACTTTTATTCCGAGATCATATTCCGGAGTGGCGCATAGACAACGTAAGTTTTTTCGAGAAACGGTCCCAATGCATACACTCCAATTTCAAGAGGGGAATAGTAGTCGCTAATCGACTGTCGCTATACGCTAATCGCACGCTCATGTTTGAATTCGCTACATTATTCCTCAAATTTCAGTAGCAGTGTATACGATCATGGCACTGAAGTTTGCAACGTTGAGATCCAACGAAAAATACGGTTGTCTATTAATTGTTTTTTCATTTTCTAAAACCATGACAATCTTCGTACCAATTTTCTCTTTGGATCCTAAAAAAAAAACCTTTTATTGTCCTGACCAAATATTGACTAAAAATCTTGAGCTCTGCTCGAGAAAAAACAGAATTTCGTTGCCTTCCAACGATGCAAACTTCAGCTTCGTATACGATCGCTAACCTTTCTTTACAATTTCATTTGTTTTAATTACACTCTCATACTTCCACACTACAAAACAAGCACACAGACTCCACCTCCCTAAAGGTCTCGTCCTGATAATATATAACAATCACCGACACACGACATACGTCTCACTTCTTCGGACCGTTTCTCATTGATCAATATATACGTATACACATTGTGGCCAGGAGGCCGATTTTAGAACATTTTCCATCACTGTTCCTGAGTTCCTGAGTTACTCTCAGAGTGTTGCCCACAGCCACTCTTTCCCCTTGCGCCTAACGCATTACTGTATCGCATTCGCACGAGGACCAAGGGAAACTGTGGAAAACCTTGGCCGATACAGGCGGCTATATTTTACGATGTTCAAGTTTGTATCGTTGGAATGCAACGAAATTCTGTTTTATCTTGAGCAGAGCTCAAGATTCTTATTCAATATTTAATCAGGACAATAAAACGATCGTTTTTTATCATTCAAACACAGAATCGATACGAAAATTGTAATCGTTTTTGAAATTGAATAAACAATCAAAAGAAAAAGTATTTTTCGACGTTGCGAACTTCAGTGTCATTATATTTTCACTGAGTTTCAGTTGGTTAACACCATTAGAAACTCAGCGAAAACTGCTTCCCGCTCAGCGATTGATACGTCCTCCGGTACATGGCTAAGCGGTCACCCAACCAAGTACCCATCGCTGTCGGTAAATAACTTTGTATTTTAATGTTTATATAAATATTGCATTCGTCGAATCATGATCGATGTTTATATCGAATGAGGTCCTTAACAGCGCGAGAACTTTCCGAGGGTAGTAGTGAGTGGGAAAACGAAAATTTCCTGATTCGTTGATGCATCCTCCGATTTCGATGCAACTGCTTTTGTTTTTCGGCATCGAACGGCGTTCAAAATTTTCGTTTTCGCTTTAGGCAATCTTGTTTAGCGCGTCGCAATGGAGTTCGTAAATGTTTCAATAGGAACTCTCGTCTTTTGACATTTCTTCTAATATACGGAAGATACGATGAAGCTCACGTTCGCAACGTTGTTATCTAACGAAAAATATTTCTTTTAATCCATGATTTATTTTATTTAAAAAATCATCAAAGTTTTTCGAGTAGTTATACTTTTCGGTCGCAGAAATCGATCGTTTTGTCATCGAAATTTCATTGCGCATTTGAAAAATAAGCTTCGCCACAGCAAAAGAATTTTGTTACATTCCGACAATGTCGCTTCAACGTCATAAAACAAGTTTTCATCAGCTCATACAATTGAAGTGAAATATATTGGGTTTTCCGTTGAAGTTCTCATAACTATGAATCTCGATTACTTAGCGATAAGTCACGAGAAAGATCAGAACAAATTAGAGAAAGCGAAAGAAGGAAGCTCGTGAAAATAAAAAGAAGTTTTTCATTGAATCGTGTCAGTCACAAACTTGCGTATAAATGGCAAGCGATATGTTCTATTGGAGATTTCTTAATGTCAACCGGGTGATATTTTCGTTTTTTTCGCCAACTCTAACAATATGACATAATCGAGATAGGAAGAGTACTGTTGACCGTTCTCGACGAGCGTCCGATGTCGGGACCATTTTTTCGAATCGTATCGCTCGGTGACACGCGCTATGAAACCGCGCTTCGCAGCAGCTTCCACAAATTTTTGGAATGTCGTTCCTCGTCTGGGTGCCATCAGCAGAGCTATTCCGTTCTCCGCTAGCCAGCTGTAAATCGTTCCAATGAGATCGTGTTGAGCTTCGTCGTAGAACAGACAAAGGATCAGACGTTCCGTTCTTCTCGATATGGCAATGCTCTCCGTACATGGAGTCAGTCGAAAATTTCATTTTTATCTTCCATGTTCAATCGTGTGCTTCGAGCTCGCTCAACCCGATCGATCGTCACAGCTTTAACAAGACAGATCCAAGTCGTTTGGAAGTTCCGTTTGATCGGATGCATTATATTGATTTGATTAAAAAACAATTAGTACATCAGGGGAATGAAAAAAGAAACGATGTTTAGAATCGGGAATATTGGTATCTTTCCATTTGAGGTATCGTGACTTTTGGAAAAATTCCTAGAAGTATTGTGCTTCGTAATAAAATATTTGTATTAAAAAATAATAATTGGGCACAGCGATTTTTCAAAGTCGTTGAGAAATTCCGTCCCATCGAGAGCATTTGATTATATAAATTGAAGAATAATTAGCAGATGGAGAAAAAGAAAAATGAAACAATTATCAAAAACGAGAATTTGTGTGATTTTCGATTCGAGGCATTCTGACTTTTGGGAAAGTTGTAACTGTACCAATATATTAATTAATATATTACAATAAATTATTAATAAATAATATAATTAATATATTATAGGTATAATTTATATTATATATTATATTGAGACGAGGCACGGTCCAGCAATATTGAGCGAATAAAAAGGTGATCCGAGTGGGACTGGATCCCGGGACTCGCGGAGTCAGAGTCCGGAGCGCTAACCACTGCGCTAGAGCCACCTCTATTCTTTCCATTATTGTCCGACCGTCACAATATATAATATAATATAAATATATAAATATAAATGTAATTGAGAAAAATAATAATTAAGAAATAAATGAGAAGAATGAAAATAAAAAGGCTGTGCATTGTCATAACTGTTTAAAAAATTATTATCACTTCGGAAAACGCAAATGAAAATTTGTGAAGAGAAAATAATTTGCGAAAAATAACTGAAAGTAATATCTCATTCGACGTTTGTTGAAAGATTGCCATGTTCCGGTTGCATGCCTGATTGTGTACATTTGTACAGTTAAAAAGTTCCATTTCGTTTAGCAGGAAAAATGAGATTGAACGCTCTATGTACGAGGGATCGACAAATTATATCGTTTGTAAATATTTACATCCAAATTATGAAAATGGCTAAATTTTTATGCATGGCAGTTATGATCATTACATTTTTTTTTTTTTTTTTTTTAAACGAACAGAACAGATTAAGGTGGAATCTCATTAAAAAAAATAATAAAAAAAAAAAATTTTAAACCTTTGGTAAAATCTCGACTTGATAATTCAAAGCTCCGTCATTTTCCAACGAACGCATTCCAGCAGGGCGAAGTGAATTTGGCAAAAAAACTGAGCCCGCAGTTCTGAATTTTATATTCAAATTTTTTTTTCCCCCAAGAGTTCAACCATATTAACGTTAAAAAATGATTTGGCAAACTATATCCAAGTTTTCAAAAATTACCCGGACAGCGAATGCTTGGAAACCACACCGCCCAGATTACGACCTTGACGAAAATGTCACAATGAAACCTGTATGAAACGAAATCGACGAAATGTTCGAGTTTCAAGGTCGAAATGTACTTTCTACAATAAATAAAATAAAATTGCAATAAAAATATAAAAAATGTATAAAAATCAAAATCAAATTTTACACATTCGATTTCATGTTGGGATTTAGCAAAGAATATTTTGTGGGATTCTTACGTAGGGAAGAGGTGGGAAAGGCAGAACATCGGCCAGGGAAAAGTTGAATTTACATTTCCTGAAATCTCAAGAGGAAATTTGATCATTCTCATGAAATTCCAATTGGAGAGAGATTAGGATTTCTGAGGTTTGAAAAAAAAATTAATGAACCAATAAATTAATAAATCTTCCCTATGAAACGATGGTCTCCCTTCCACCTGAATATGATTGGAGCGTCGAACTAGCTTTATTACCGTCCTTTTTTACCCCTCCGACCTTCCGCGGCGAGACTTTGGTCAGTATCTTGTCATCGGCATGGCCGATAATTTCTAGAGGCATTGTCTTATCGGCTGTCAACGGCTTTCTTCGTTTTTCTATCCTTCGAATTTTTTTGTTTGTTGCAAGTTGCCACGCCTCTCGATCCGATGCTCATCGCTTTTGGAGCAATTTTTCATGTTTTACATTTTTTTTTTGCGTTGGGTCGTTTTCTTGGTTCTGGTGGAAGTGCGATGCTGTTTTTCTCTCTTGGTTCATTGGTTCATTCAATTTGTATGCTGGAATTAATATCAGTGTAATTACGGAAAATGTAACACAGCTTAAAAAGATCGCATAGATATGACGCTTACCATTTTTTAAACAATTTCACGTCAGCTTTTCTTTTACGTGATTTTCTCAAGGCCTCGTCTTCATCGTCGCTTTTATAATCGGTTTTGTATACGCAAGCTTTGTGGCTTCTGCGATCACACATTTTACACTTCGTTTCGAAAGTTTTTATAGGCGAAAAGCAATGTAAACATACGTTTCCAATGTCTTCCGATTTTAAAAGTAAATCGTAAGCAATTGCGTTCCTATAGGCTACCGGATCGAAATCTTTTTTCATCTCTTTTTCGCTGCCCAAGCATTCCATATAATACATTATAAATGCTCCGCAATTCGTTCCATCGTTTTCCGGCTGATACGCACGTTCGGAAATGTTGCGATCTTTCCAATTCAAATTTCTAAGATCATGTAACGGAGTACCTTCTTCACAGGCGTGTAGAAGATCATTAAAAGCTGCGACTACGCGATCTCTGTCCCGTTCGTTCCTATAAGGGTCCAACAGCATCAAATTCTGTTGCTCCACATTTGCCACTAATAACCTCCAATGTCCTTCGAACAAATAAGGCATCAGTAATTGACCACCGATTGGTTTTTTCGTTTTCGAAATTGCTCTTCCTTTTAATTTGGATCTCGTCCCATCATTTTCTTTGCCGATCGAAACTTTAGTGTCATCGGTGCAGATGAAAGTAAAATCTTTCCAATCATCAATGTTGGCAGCTACGAATGCATCAATTACTATCCCATCAATCCATCTATTGGAACATAGAGTTGCAAATTGATTAGCTGTCATATAAAATATTTCTGTTGTCAATGATTTTTTCGTTTGGTAGTGACCAACTGTCAGTATTCTGGAGTTTGACGCCATATAATAATTGACATCTTTCACTAAGCCATTGTAAAATTTATCGACTTCGTCATTTCGTTCGCTATTTGCATCTTCTTTCATTCTAATCGCTTCCCCTACAATCTCGTCATCGATTATTCCTTCGCTCAACTCAAATGGCAGACATGACACTTCGCGATTATGAGTAGTTTCATCCCGTTGATTGCTTGTTTCTACTTTTTCATCTTTATTGGTTTCTTCGGTTTCATTCAATTTTAATTCCTGAAGTAATATTTTCCCGTCGTTCGCGTTGTCATTTTCTTTCGTAATATCGCTTTCCTCTTCTGCGTTAGCTTTGGAGCCCAAACGACTTAAAAGATTTCCGCGGACATAGCCGTCAGTACGCGCTCTCTTGGCTTTTTTTTTCTGCCACGATTCCTCCGCCGTTACATCGTCTTCTGGTTGCGGGTATTTTGGCTTTGTTCTTGATTTTTTTGTTCCTTTCACCGCACAAGCGTTCAAGTTGATCTTGGCAATTGTTGTTTGTCGCTTTGTATTAAATTTTCGCACACAATCAGCTACCGATGAGCGGGTCTGATTTTCCAATACTGATTCTTTCACCACTCGATGTGCACTTTCGGCGTAGGCATTACTCACTCTCGATACATTGGCATCCAATAAGTCCAAATCGATGGCACTCCAGAAAATCATGTACGGCATCCATGTTCTGACCACATGTTCCACAAATCCGGGCGCATGATATTCATTTTCACTCGTAGTTTTTCCACTCATCCTATCACGGTTCTCTTTCTTTTCAATGTCAGCTTGCAATAGAACCATCATGCGATAATATTTTTGATAATACGGAGATTTCCGGTATACTGTATCGTCGTTTTCATTTCCAGGAATCCGGATTTCTTGATCCCCTTCAGCATACTCCATGTCTTGAAGACTTTTCGTCTCATGATATTTTCGGCTTGCTCGGTTCCTGAGGATAGCCAGACTATCTTTTGCGTCGCATTTGCTTGAAAACACCGTACAGATGTGCTTGAAAACTAGATCAGCTTCCTCCATGGTCCTACTCAAACATAGGAGCGCCATGGTTTCTAGCACCAGTGCCTTGAACGGTTTGCACCTTGGAAACTTGTCGTGGATCGTTTTCGAGACCACTTTCATAAAGTGGGCGAAACATATTTTCACTAAGCTTATTTTTCCGAGAACTTTTTTTTTATTCTCCTTCACCAAAGGAGTATTGAAGGTGAATTTCAGATAATCGCTTACTGACATGTTGTTCCATTCTTGTATTATCGAGTTTATCAACGCCCAGGACCAATCAACGACAACAGCTTCCGCCAACGGCCATTTATTTGTTTCCGTTCTTACGAAGCTCTTATATTCTCTTAAAAACGCGCCTATTGACAGAACGCCATGTTCCGACGTAATCATTTGGGCAAGATGAATTACTTCCACATTGTGCTTAGCGACGATCGTGTAATAGTAGATACGTTTACAATTCAGGTGTTGCGGTTTCCGAGCTACGACCCCGTCGCGTCCATATGTAATATTATTGATTTTTGATCCTCCATTGCATCTAAGTCCTCTTTTGTATACATATATGCGGCCAATGGTATCGAAACCCTCCTCAAGAATGGATCTTTCATATATGAATGCTGTACGCCCAGTTCAATCAAGTCAGATAGATCACTGGATGTAACACTCAAACGACCTTCGATAGTTGCTTCTGATTTTATTTTATATAATGTGTTAATGTTACATAAATCTTGATTGTGTCCATCTTCCTTCAATCCTCTATCTGTGGTATTCTGCAATTCATCTAACAAATTCATTGCGTTTCGATTTCTCAGTTCAATACGACGTTGCCTGCGAGCTTCACCCTTCACTATACGGAAAAGATTTGCGTCCCCATTCCTTTCGTGAACGTATTTAAGTTTAGCGTCACTTGTGATGACTACATCCACTAACGCTTTCTCCGGATAATGGATCCGGAAATGGAAATGTTGCTGATGCCCGGGCTGTTTGCATTTCGCGTAAGCTACGATGTCTGTGTTGTTGCGCCGAATACTTCCATAAAAGCTGAGCAAACACGTGCATTTGAGGTCACGGTACAGGGCTTCTTCTAGTGCAGTCCTTATTTTGTCGGTGCACAATCGCCCACATGCGGTCTTGAACAACGTCGATGCCATTTGAAAAGTGGCGATTGTTTTGGTATATTCGATTCTCTTCTTTGTCGTCTTTCCTTGTTGCGCAACACTATTATATTTATTCACCGCCCCATTCGAACCGCTATGGCTCCATTTTTTTTCATGTTTCTTCTTTTCTCTTGAATCGAGCCGCTTCGAATTTCCTTCACCATAAACACTTCCGGTGTCCGTTGAATCGGAAAATACAGTTGGCTCATCGGATTCGTCACCGGAAGAGAACCGATAAACATCTTCATGACGTTTCGGTGTAAGAAGGCTACTTTTTCCGTAGCAGACTTTCTTCGTTTCTCTTTGCCGAGAGTCTGCTGTCGCTGTATCCACGTTTGTTTCGGAGGAACACTGCGGTTCCTTTTTTTCGGAACGTAAGCAGAAATTATTGTTGATGTCATTTGACTCATCATTGTCGATTATTTCTGCAATCTGTATTGCGTCCGGTTCTTCATGCGCAATCGTTTCCGCCTGAAGTTCAGCAGCACTATTGTCTGCTTCATTATATATGTCTTCTACTGGTGTTGACGGCGGATTACAGACAGACAGGTCTGCCCATTCTATTCCTTGCCCTCTTCGCGTTTCCCCCACAAAAATATCATCGGCGATCATTTCCGTGTGAGAAATTATTTTTTCGAGTACGACCCAATGGCCACTGCGTTGCGCCCCGGTGAACATAATATTTAAGGGCTTGTTGTCGCCTCTTCCGTTCCACGAGAGCGTTTGTACTTTAACAATATTACTGCATGCTTGCTCGCGGTATATCGCCACATCTGTCTCAAAACAACGCGCGAAAACACCGATTTCGTAATCGGTGCCATAAACGGTTTCAGTACCCATTACGTCGCTGTAATGCTTGGCACTTTCGTAACATGTTTCTTCGCAGGTACTACGGAGCAGGTCTATCTGTTCTGACCATCGCTCTACCGTGTCCCTCACAATAATTTGCCTAACATTAGCATGCAAATTTTCCGTACCGTGTAAATGATGAGAAAAACATCGAAATAAACAATTGCCGTCTCCAGCGACATTGATAATTCGAAACTTTTCATTGCCTACAGAGACAACGGATTCTCCCAACCGGTGAGCAATTTTACCTTGTATATTCAATGACAATTCTTTAGCTGGACTACTTTTTTCTTTCTCCAGCGATCTTTCAATGTCATCCTCACCTTTGAGTATTCCCTCTACGGCTTTTCGCAAGCGGCCGTCGTCCCACAGCTTAGCCAGCTTCTTCCGCAGCTTGGAGTCGCAAGCGATCCTTAATTCATATGCAATCTATTAGAAAAAACGTTTGAGTTAATTACAGAAATCAATGAAATTTAATTGTCAACTTCTAACGATGTTAAAGTTCGCTTCGTTGGAATGCAACGAAAATTGATGATTTTCTATAACGGAGTGCAAAATTTTCTCGTAGTTTTTGCCACAACGATAATGGGACAGTCTTCTTTGCTATTCGAAAACAACTGTATTTGCTAAAAAAAAATGTAACGATCACATAACAAAATGATGAATAAAAAATATAGGCGAAAGGCGGGCAAAGCGGAAACCCCTCCCAAACACGTGATTTTTTTTTTTCACTGAAAATTGAAAATCTCTGATCGTCCGTTACAAAATGTTCATTATAATCGCGAGATAAATTGAGACGACCAATTTTTGGAGCAAAAACAATGAGAATTCGGCGGTAATTTTTATTTAAAATGCTATTTTTTATCGACAAAGCTTTTCAGTATTGCTGAAATCATCGTTCTCGTTAGGTTTTTTCGTGTTAAATTGATAAATTTGACCATTCAACTGAGAACATGGGCCGCGAACGATGTTTTCAGTAAAACGATATATTTCTTTTTTTAACGTGGAAAAAATATATTTTTTGTGATATTTGCCCTGAAAGTTTGATTTTCGATTAGCGTTTGGCGTGCGGAAAGTAGCCTTTTTCTCAACGTTTGCTCTTTGTGGACTTTTCCGCACGATTAGAGGACTTTACCGCACTAGTGCAGACATTCACATGTCAGATAGCTAAAATGTCAGCTGTCTGTCAATTTTTTTCGAATCTCAAATCAAACTTTCGAGGCAATAAGTATCACAAAAAATTATATATGGAACATGTGCGGAAAACAACGAACTACATCGCGCGTTTTGCCGCATTCACCTCGACTTATGATACGTATTCGCACTCGTACGAGTGTCATTACAGCACTCGCCTTCGGCTCGTGTCGCAATTCACACTCGTACTCGTGCAAATACGCATCATAAGCCTTCGGCTCATGCGGCAACTTTACGCGCGATGTAATTCGTCGCTTTTCGCACTTGTTGCATAAATAACTATTTTGTGATACTTGCCCGAACTGATCGAACTGATGCCACAAGTCGTTGATGCGGTGCTGAAGGCCGAAGGCGGTTTTTTCAATGAAAACTTGTCTAACCGCGCTGAGCGCCTTGAAACATTTTATCGAGACAAAAAAAAATGTTTACTCGTGATTTTTGAAAAAAATACTAAAAAAAAAAAGATTTCCCCGAAAAATTTTGAAAAAATTCCAGACGATTCAGTAGGAAAATCCGCAACTTTTTGTGTCTACCATTTTTCTTAAACCCTATTGTTCTTGTGTTATTTGAATTTTTCAAGATATATCGTTTTTAGCGAAAAATACGATAACTTTGCGAAAAAAAATTGCACATTTTTTTTCAAAAACAAAGATGGAGATTCTGCCGTCCCTTTTAAGTTTTTCATGGTAAAAAAAAAAAAAAAATTCCTTCAATTGTGCGCACGCTTCGCGAGGGTCGAAAAAAGGCCTAAAAACGATCACGAACCTATTAAAATGCGGCAAATCAAAGTCTCATCTATCATTATTTAAACCCCCCTTAGGAAATTTGAATATCTTTTTTTTGGCAGAGTTACCTAGCTTTAAGTGCGGAAAGAAGTTTCGACAAGTGTATACAAACTTTTGAGCGGTAGTGTATATTTCTCGAGCCTGAAGTTTGCAACGTTGGGTCCCAACGAAAAATACGTTTTTCTATCCATTGTTTGTTCAATTTAAAAAACCAGGACAATTTTCGTACCGATTTCGTCTTTGGACCCCAAAAAAAGATCGTTTTATCGTCCTGGCCAATATTCAATGAGAATCTAGAGATTTGCCCAAGAAAAAAGAGGATTTCGTTGCATTCCAACGATGCAAACTTCAACATCATTATATTTCTATTAACCCGAGATATGTCGAAAAATTATCGAATTGGTGGAGGACAAGAAAATCTCTTTTCCGAACACAAATCCGAGCTCGCTAACAAATCGAAATTCTATTTTATCCTTTTATCATCTTCGTCAAATTCATAAATCTTACAATTTACAAATAGAATGCTTTATTATTAAGTATTGAGTATTTTTATTTATCATTTCCCATGTTTTTAGTAATAAATTAATAAAAATGAATAATAAAATGCAACAATAAAATAAGACGAAGACTGAAGAAACTTATAACATTCTGCAATACCTTTGCAAATATATCTTTCATTCATAAGAATTTGATTAATGTAACTTCTAGGTTTTATGAAGTAAAAGAAAATGATCAAAGGCTAAAATAGAGTTTGGATTCATTTGGCAAGCTTCTTTTTTATACCAACAATTCGATTAATTTTACGTCATATCTCGGGTGAATAAAAAATATATATAAATTATCGAGTTTCATAATAATGAGAGTTGTTCGCGAAAATATTTATTGAAGCAACTAGAAAATTGCTTACTGATTACACCGCTTCAATTTCTTATTTAAGCAAAGATATTTATGCAGATTTAGAGGAGAAATATTTAACGTTAATAGACGTTTACCAAATGAAAATGCCATAGATGTACGTTCAAATAATAAAATGGAAATTTCAAAAATAAATAAAATTTAATAATTGTACAGAAATTACACCACTGAGAATTTTTTTTTCTGTTTTTTGGGATATTCGACTTTTTCACATAAAAACAACTTACAAGGAAAGTCTTTCCGCTGACCTCCTTCAATTTTGATGAAATTGAAATATGTTATTCTTCATCAAAATCTAAGAGACACGTATTTTTTTTTATCGGCGGAAAAACGTTTCTAAGGGGTGAAAATATCCCCTAAAGTTGAGACCTCCGAGGGGTAGTTTTCAGGTTTCGCCTATTTTCACTCGAGATAAGCGAATGCACCCAAACGGATAATCAACTTAATGATAAACGATGGAAAATGCAACTGGTTTCATATCGGGGGGTTGCACAGGAAAAAAGTTATAGGGGTTGAAATTCACAAAATCGTTATAACAAAAAAACTATAGCACCTATCTCGATGGTTTCAATTGCATTTTGAAGAGGGCAAAAAAGTAGTAGATACGGATTTTTGCGTTTTTCCCGCAAATGAAGTTAAGGGGGCGAGCTACCCCTATATATGTCTACAGTAAATCTCAATAAAACGGCAGTATTTCTTTGTTTTCTTATTTCTTCTCCTCGTGATACGTATTTTCTTCAAATTTACAACAACCGTGCCACGTATATATCATTAAATGAACGGTTTTATCTAGAAGCCAACTTATTTATAGATCGATTTTTCGATGAAAAAGTATACATATATGGCTTATCGATAATTCCGATTGATTTATATTTGGCAATGAGATAATATAGGCGTACGATAAGCGCTTACACATATTTGTTTCGGTAGATAGACAAAGTTTCGGGATGTCACATAGAAAAACTGTGTAGTCAACAAAAAAAACGAAAACGTGCAACATGCTTTTATCTTTTATTGATGATAGGTAAACAGTCTAACAAAATAATCACTGTAGCGATAGATAGAAGCGAATATATAATCGCAGGCTATTCTAGCCGTTGTAAGCACTGCAGTAATGATAGTCATCAAAAAAATGTTTAAAACATAGCGACTTTTTACACCAGGAGCAGCGAATAATAGCAACATTTTCACATCCTGGAACTTCACGATGTGAGTTGCAGGAATCTCCAAATGCAAAATCTACAGGATTTTCAAAATTCGCTGATTTTTCTTCTATGTAACCACTTTTGTACCAAAAATATTTGAAAAGATCGATATAACGCGGTGACGACAGTTGGTTATGCACGAGTGACTGCAGCTTTATGATATTGTTTCTCAAATGCAAATCAATATCATATCCATCAAAAGACAATGATCAGAAAAATGTCTAACAAAATTTTTTCATACTCGGAATCCAAAAACATCGAGGGGTTGAATTTTTCCGGTAGTTCCTTTAGGAATAATCATTACTTTGACATCTCTATTTGAAGGTTTCACATCAAGTACAGCTTGGGGACAGTGTCCAGTCCAAGAATCAATCAGTAATAAAGATTTTTAACCAATTTTCGGGAACAATACATGCTGTAACCAAGTTTTGAAATGACCTGAAAATAGAAAAACGTAGTTTCATCATTCGAAAAAATATCTATACAAAAACAGTGGGTGTGTAATTTATACCTGAAGTAAGCTTCCCAGACTTGGATACTTCTATGTACACATTATCCGGTCTGAAAAGCGTCTTTTCCACTATTGGACCAATCTTGCCAGTTGGTTCTTTAAAACCAAAAATAGAGGAGATAACAGCTTACCATCAGCTGATATAGTCGGTTGAATACTGTAACTGTGGGTCATAGAAGAGACTGATTGTACAAGACATTGTATTTGCTTTTCTCCTTCGACTGCTAAAGTTCTTCCGGAATGCATTTCTAGTTGGAAGCCACTCTGATCTGCGTTGAA
The DNA here is from genome assembly GCA_963921915.1 of Hyposoter dolosus. Taxonomy (NCBI): domain Eukaryota; kingdom Metazoa; phylum Arthropoda; class Insecta; order Hymenoptera; family Ichneumonidae; genus Hyposoter; species Hyposoter dolosus. The sequence continues at coordinate 24,104,867 of OY998130.1, read as the reverse complement.
TGTATTTGACAATCCGTAAGTTTTAATATTTTGTTTTACGTCATCGACAAATTTTCGAATTTGTTGTTCCAACACTGTTCCATCTTCAATTGTTTTAGATGTAACGAATTTATTTATTTTTCTCGATACGATACGATGAGCTGCTTTGAATGAGTTTATCCACGTACGAGATGCATTGAAACGAAAATCGGTATGCCCTATTTCTCTTTGAGCATGTAAGGCCCATCTTTTCAAATCGGAATCGTGCACTATCAAACCAGCATCCACAGCAACTTTGAAATTTTCCAAAGTGTAAGCACAAATACGTGCTAATTTTTCTTTGTACGTGCCCCCTTTGTTCAAATTGTGCGCCCACCGCCGCAACTGTCTTATAGATTGCACTCTCTTGAACTGTTGTTTAACACTGCCCAAACCTAAATTTCCTTTCTTCCCGCTGCGCCAATACTCAACGGCCCTTAATTTGTACTCGTAAGATAAGCCTTCGTCATCACGAGTGCATGTATCAGGCGGAAATTCTGGTTCATGCAGGGCGTTTGACCATTCTTTATCTTCAACAATTTCCATTTCCCAATCCTTGAACGGTTCTTCAAAATGCAAAGAATTTTCTTCCACCATTTCGAAACCACTGTATTCGTTCTTTGCAGTCAACAAAATATTTTCAAAGTTTTCTTTCAATTGTATTTCATCGTTATTTACTGGTGAATCCGGTAAATGCATAACTTCAAAAGTTGCGAGAAGCATTCTAATAACGTTCAAAGGATTTATCTTCATTTTGATTAATATTTACAATTTCGTTTTAAATAGTCTCGAATTACAAGTGACTGCTTTCGTGTAAAAGAAAAATAGCCGACTGTGGTGAATATATGCCGCGATCGTTGTTTTGTTACTGCTTCTACGTCGTATGTGAATCTTCTTGAGAGCGAGTCACAAACTGAACAGAAGTGATTCCCAGATAACACCGTTAAGAAAGAGGGGAGTTATGATAACTATGAAAATGCGTCAATATTTACTAAATTTTCGTGAGATCATAAGGTGTAGATATTTTTGGAATTCATCTTCTGGCTTATTCAATATTGACTAATAAAAAAAATGGTGATCCGTAAAAATTAACCCATATGTAATTTTCGGCGAAAATAAATAAATAATTAAATTCTTTGAAACTACGGATGTGATTGGTATGGATACCGTAAAAAGTGACAAGAAATAAAAAATTGATAGAGTGGTCGAATTTTCAGAGGGAAATTTTATTGTTTCGAAATTTCCTTGCTCAATTAGGTAAAATTCATTGCTTAAATACATTTAAAATTAAATCTTTTAAGTATAACTAGTGTCTTAAATTGCCTTCAAATAAAAAACAACTTATTAAGATTGGACGCACACTTTTGGTTCTATCGCTTTCACCAGTTATGAAAATGCTATTTCCAGAAAAATCTATCCATCGTTTGAGATGTAGACGTTGAAAATTGGAAGAAAACACGTATCACAAGGAGAAGAAATAAGAAAACAAAGAAATACTGCCGTTTTATTGAGATTTACTGTAGACATATATAGGGGTAGTTCACCCCCTTAACTTCATTTGCGGGAAAAACGCAAAAACCCGTACCTACTACTTTTTTGCCCTCTTCAAAATGCAATTAAAACCATCGAGATAGGTGCTATAGTTTTTTTGTTATAACGATTTTGTGAATTTCAACCCCTATAACTTTTTTCCTGTGCAACCCCCCGATATGAAACCAGTTGCATTTTCCATCGTTTATCATTAAGTTGATTATCCATTTGGGTGCATTCGCTTATCTCGAGTGAAAATAGGCGAAACCTGAAAACTACCCCTCGGAGGTCTCAACTTTAGGGGATATTTTTACCCCTTAGAAACGTTTTTCCGCCGATAAAAAAAATACGTGTCTCTTAGATTTTGATGAAGAATAACATGTTTCAATTTCATCAAAATTGAAGGAGGTCAGCGGAAAGACTTTCCTTGTTAGTTACAGATCTAAAACTTCCAGAATCTTATTTTTCAATTTGTACCTATATATACTCTAAGTATCATCAAACTATCGGTCATTGGCAAATTTAGTATGCTTATTGTCCTATGGCCTTTCGATTTTTTTCTTGATAAAACCTTTTTGAATCACTTAGTCTTCCATTCAGTATCAATGAGTAATTGATGTATATTCAATGCTGCATAGCAGAGGACTTTTCACAGCAGATGTGGCAATGAGATTTCCCTTTGACCGTAGCACATTGATAAATGAAAAAATTAATTGATAATTCCAGTAAAAATCATTAGTCGTTGAATGAGAAATTACGAGAGGAAAATTTTCCTCACGTCGCTGTTAAAAATCTATGTAGGTAGCTGCGACAGACGCAGCGAAACTTGTTCATTTCTCATGCGAATAGATATTCCCTTTTTTTCACAATAATCTTATTTGGGCAGACTTTTTTTCATAACGCTATTTCGACAGACTTTGTAATTGACCGCAATGTCATGTAAAACGTTTTATTAAGAAAAAACTGAAATTATATTTACATGATGACAAGTGAATAAGTTCTGCTGAGTCCATAACAGCGGGTCGAACACTTTGTGACATGAGCACATGAAATATTCTCCTGCGGTCATTCATCATTCGACGATGAATAAATCTTGCTGTGAATTTTCAACTTATCGACAGGACATGATAGAAAAAAAATATCTTCCTTTTGACTGCTGCGAAAAGTCCTCCGGTATACAGCGGTGTTGTAGATATTGATTGTTTTTGGTTAATCCTACTCTGTTTGAAGGAGTTATGAAAGGAAGTGTGTACAAAAACGATTATCAAAGGAATCGAAAGGGGAATTCTATTCGCATGACATTTGAACAAGTTCCACTGCGTCTGGCACAGCCTGTCGAACAGATTGGCACTGGGGCGCGAGAAATATTCTGCTAATGTGATTTCTCATTCGAAGTCGAATGAATTAACTTAGAAGAATCAATAAATTTTTGCACTTATCGATGTGCCACGGTCAAAGGGAAACGTCATACACATATCCACTGCGAAGAGTCCTCTGGTAGACAACATTGATGTTAACAGATTATTCTCCTAAATCCTAAATCGATTATAAAGTCAGTCGAAAAGGTTTCATTTTAAAAAATACTGAAATTATATTCGCTTTAGGCCAACTGAACAATCTATATATATATACTGCGTCTGCCTTAGCGGCTTGACTACTTTATGACAGCGGCAGACAAAATATTCTCCCTCAGTCATTTTTCATCCGATGGGTAATGAATTTTGCTGAGAATTTTCAACTTGTCGACACGCTTTGACGCTTTTCATACAACTGCTGCGCACAGTCCTTCGGTATACAAGAATGTCGAAGACAATATGCCAAATGAACAATCTATACTGCGTCTGCCTTACCGGCTTGACTAGTTTGTGCCAGCGGCAGACAAAATATTCTCCCTCAGTCATTTTTCATCGGATGACTAATGAATCTTGCTGCGAATTTGCAACTTGTCGATAAGCTGTGATCGGAAAGGAAATATCTTTTATACAACTGCTGCGCACAGTCCTCCGGTATACAGGAATGTCGAAGACAATATGCCAAATGAACAATCTATACTGCGTCTGCCTTAGCGGCTTGACTAGTTTGTGCCAGCGGCAGACAAAATATTCTCCCTCAGTCATTTTTCATCGGATGACTAATGAATTTTGCTGAGAATTTGAACTTGTCGAGAAGCTGTGATCGGAAAGGAAATATCTTTTATACAACTGCTGCGCACAGTCCTCCGGTATACAGTATTGTCGTAGCCAATATGCCAAATGAACAATCTATACTGTGTCTGCCTTAGCGGCTTGACTAGTTTGTGCCAGCGGCAGACAAAATATTCTCCCTCAGTCATTTTTCATCGGATGACTAATGAATCTTGCTGCGAATTTGCAACTTGTCGATAAGCTGTGATCGGAAAGGAAATATCTTTTATACAACTGCTGCGCACAGTCCTCCGGTATACAGGAATGTCGAAGCCAATATGCCAAATGAACAATCTATACTGCGTCTACCTTAGCGGCTTGACTAGTTTGTGCCAGCGGCAGACAAAATATTCTCCCTCAGTGATTTTTCATCGGATGACTAATGAATTTTGCTGAACAGAATAGAAGTGGAATATTATACGCATGGCAACTGAATGAGTGTTGCTGCGTCTGTCACAGCGAATTGAACAGATTTTAACTGCAGTGCGATAACATTTTCCTGTTCCCTAGGAATAAAATTTCACGTTGAAGTTCGCAAAGTGTAGGTTCAACGTGAAATATGTTTTCTATTAATTGTTTAATTTTTTTTATATATCATGTAGGATTCAGAGTTGGATGAGGCGAGAAATTAAACACGGGCCGACAAGGATGGAAAAGGATAAGGTTTAATGAAAAAGGATCACGTGAATTGACAATTAGGTTTTTAGGTTTGCATTGCTCGGAAGCTCTCTTCAGACTCCTCTCCCTTCCTTTTTTTTATTCCCCTCAGCTCATTCTGCGTGAGCATCGTCCAAGGCCTCCGTGCCCAATCCCACATTCGGCCTCTCCTGCGCTTCTTCGGTCCCCGGAGAATATCCCTTGAATGCTTTCATCTGATCAGCTGATGACGTCGTAATTCGCGGACCTTCTCCGTCCCCCTGGCGAATCATTTCGTAGCGATTATTGCCTTTCGTTCGAGTCACCTTATACGGACCCAGGAAGTTGTCTCTCAATTTTGACCCAGGCCCAAATTGTGTACGTTTTATTGCGACTAAATCGCCTACGTCGTACTTCGTCGCTGGCTTGCAATTTCGGTCGTGTGTCCGCTTGTTTTCTTTTTGAATCTTTGCTATATTTTCCTTCGCGATGGCTCGCAGTGTTTCTCTTTCTTCGTCGAAGTATTGGACCGCCTCCTGTTCGATTAGGGTGAGTATCTCCACGTCGTCTTTTTTCCTCATTTTCACTCCAAAGAGAACCTCGAATGGACTCAGGCCGACACTTCGTTGATACGTGCTGTTGATGGAACTCTGAACCTTATCGACGTATCGATACCATCGATCTGGGTTCTCGTTAGCCAGTTTTGTTAGAATTGGAATAATTATCCGATTGATTCGCTCGACTTGCCCGTTGCCCCGTGGAACACCAGTGGTGATTAGCACGTGTTCTATGTTCTCGTCGGTACAATATTCTCTGAAATCCCCGGAGGTGAAGGCTGTTCCTCGATCACTCACGATTCGCGATGGATTGCCAAAAATCCTTTGTTGGCTCTTCAGTCGATCCAATACCTCGCACGTTTTCGTCGTTTTAGTTGGATAAATCCAAACAAACTTGGAAAAGCCGTCAACCACTACAAATAAATACTTATACATCTTCGACGTTGCTGTCAACGGTCCAAGATGGTCGATGTGGTAGGTCGCAAGTGGAGTATCTCCCTTCGGTATCGTTTGCAACTCTCCTTCCTTTTTTCCTCGTTTTGCCTCGGCTAATACGCATCGTACGCAGCAACTGATATACTTTTCAAGTTTCTCCTTCAAATTCGGGACGTAATACTCGGCTTTGATCTGCTCGAGCATTTTTTTGACGCCAAAATGTCCATTGTCGTGTGCCTTGCGTATCACTTCATGGTACATACTCGCAGGCAACACAACGACATTCTTCTCGTTGACTCTTTTCATGAGAACCCCGTTTTCACACGAATAATCTTCGTAAGGCTCAGTTTCCAACACTTTCTTGATGATTCGTAGCCTCTCTTCGGCATCTTGTTCTCTCTTGATTACAGGCGTAATGCGATCTTCGATCATCATCACCGGATATCGACTCAATGCGTCGACGTGTTTCAGACGAGTTCCGGCGCGATGTTCGACCTTGTACTCGAATTCTTCCAGCATCAACGCCCATCGTGCAACTTTCGGTGAGATGTCAATTTTGCTCAGCGTCCTTTGGAGTGCCGAACAATCAGTCACGAGGGTAAACTTTATTCCCAGCAAATATACTCGGAATTTCTTAACGGCCTGGATTACTGCAAGAGCCTCGAGCTCGTAGGAGTGCAGTCTCTTCTCAGCCTCGGTTGTCTTTCGGCTGGTAAAGTACACCGCGTGGAATCGATCGTCTTCTTCTCCCTTCTGTAGAAGCGCCGCTCCGTAGCCATCTTTACTCGCGTCGGTATGAAGCTCGGTAGTTGCATCCGGACGATAGATTCGTAACACCGGTTCACTCGTCAAGAGTTGTTTTAACCGTTCAAACGCTCGTCTTTCGACGTCATTGAATCGGAACCTCTGTGTCGTCTTCAACATCTCGGACAGCGGCTTTGCGATTTTGGAGTAATCGCGGACGAACTTTCTGAAGTATCCAGTCAGTCCGAGGAAGCTCTGGACTGCTTTCTTCGTTGTTGGTTCGGGATAGTTCTTCACAGCTTTGATTTTTCCTGGCGATGGCCCCACCGTTCCTCCTTCGATTATGTGGCCAATATATTCGACCCGTCGTTTCAGGAAAGCACATTTTTTCCAGTTTATGGACAATCCCTTTTCTGCCGCGACTGACAACGTCTCTTTCAAATTTCTCAACGCCTCTTCCTCGTCTTTCCCAGGGACAATTAAATCGTCTACGTACGTGAACACTACGTTTCGTCGAATCAAGTCTCGAAATACTTCGTCGATGAACCTCAAAAATGACGTTGGGCTGTTGCACAGACCAAATGGGGTTTTGACGAACTCGTATTGTCCGTCCGGCGTCACAAACGACGTGTATTTCCGGCTTTCGGCCGCAACCGGGACGTGAAAGAATCCATTCTTCAAGTCCAGTACTGAGAATACCCGTGCGTTCGCAAGTGCGTCTATCCGGTCGTCGATGAGTGGCATAGGGAATCGATCGCGTGCAATTTTCTTATTCAATTGCCGATAATCAATGCACACTCTGTATTCCCCGTTCTTTTTTGGGACTATTACCACTGGGCTAGAGTATTTGCTTTTACTCGGCTGTATTATCCCCTCTGCCAGCCACTCGTCCACCTGTTTATCGAGGATCATTTTTTCTTTAACCGCCAGTCGTCGCGGTCTCTGACAAACTGGCGCTTCGTCTTGCAACACAATCTTGGTTTCGACGTCTGTCACTACCTCCTTCTCCGGTACATGTTTTGCGATCATTTCTTCGATCTGTGGTCGGTATCTCTCGTCAACGTCGATTACGCTCTTTTCGACCAGATTCACGAATCTCATCTCGCGAGCCGCATCGTCACCGTCACTCTCCTCTTCGGTCGTCGTATCGTCTTGTTTCTTCTCTTCGCCTTGGTTTTCCCCGTCGTTTTGTTCTTTTTCCGTCATTAACTTTTTGATCGTGATTGAACCACCTCGCATAATTATTTCCATTTGTCTCGTCAGTTCTTTTCCTACCAACATGCTGTGACTCATAGCGTAGTCAGGGATAACGTGGATCTCTCCGTAATAATCGTCACCATGTATTTTGATTTTTGCGCGAAAAACTCCAATGGCCTTGACGTGTGCGCTTCCGAATCCTTCAAAAGTGTCCGTTGTCCCTCGTAACTCTGGCTTGCCGATTCTCACGTACTCGCTATTTCGAAGTAACGTGTGCTTGGTACCGGTATCGATCATTGCTCTTATTTGAACGTTGTTAATCTCGGTTGTTATCTCGTCGTCTGTCGCCGCTCGCGTCACCAAGTTTACTGTCTTCTCACTGTTCGACGTCTTTTCGCGTTTGTCGCACTTCGCCGCGATATGCCCGAATTTGTTGCACTTAAAGCACTTCGGTCCGTCGTTTTTGTTGGGACAATCGCGCGCGAGATGTTCGCTCGAACCGCACCCGAAACACTTTTGTTCCTTCTCGTATTTTCGTTGATTACTTTTGTTGTCTTTTGTTGGTGTTTTCGATTTATTTTTCCCTTGGTCTCGCTGCGTCCTTCCACCGGTTTTCTCCTTCATCCTGTCGTACCGTTCGATGTTTTTTCGAAGCTCCGTGATCGTGTTTGCCGTGTACAAAATCGTTTTCGCTGCTTCGTCGTCTTGGATTCCGTCAATGATATATTGCATCACGGCTTCTTCCTCGACGTCTCCTTGACTCGCGATCGTGCTCATCGCGTACACGTATTGTCTCGCCGTTTCATCCGACAGTCTCTTTCGTTTCGACAATTGTGAATGTACCAACGCACTATTCAACTTAGTTTCGAACTCACTCAGAAGACGCCTTTTCAACAACTTCCACGACTTTACGCCTTTTTGAAGCGCCACAAATTGTTTCGCGGATCCCTTCAACTGTTTTTTCGCGTAAATTACCTTTTGCAAATCCGACCATTGCAGCAACGTTGCAATGTCTTCGAACTCGTCTATCCACCTTTCAATCGACAGTTTGTCGTCACCTGAGAAATGAGAGATGCTTCCCTCGACGTCTTTGATGGTAAAGAGATTCGGTGTGTGATACGCTGTTCTCTCGATCGCTGCCACTCCACGTTGTCTATTGCGACCGTTGTTTGGTATGATGACATCGGCTCTTCGTATTCTGATTCGTCTTCGTTTTGCGATTCGATCGATGACGCATCAACCCCGTTGTCTTCGCTGTCTTCTTTATCAAAATTCTCTTCTTGATCGGCTTGTTTGTATCTCGCTAATCGCTCAATCAGCTCGGCCTTCCTACCCCACGTCAGTGGGGTAGGAAGGCCGAGGTTCAGACTCCTCTCCCTTCCTTTTTTTTTATTCCCCTCAGCTCATTCTGCGTGAGCATCGTCCAAGGCCTCCGTGCCCAATCCCACATATCATTACAATTCTCGCTGCTGACTTAGTTTTTGGATCGCACGAAAGGATAATGGGACAGTATTTTTTATTATTGGGAAAAAGAATTCACCAGAAAAACTGAAACGATCGCATAAATTATCAAAATAATGAATAAAAAATACATTTTTCGTTGCATTCCAACAATGCTTACTTCAGTATCATATTGTTTCACTATCTTGACAAAATACTGGACAAGAACGATGAGCTCTGCTAGAAGAGAAACCTCGAGATTTCATTACATTCTAGCGATGTGAACTTCGAGATCATGATTAAATTTCACTTCAACCTCATAGTAAAACATAGTTCAATCATGGCAGTATTTATTTGGTATCAAATTAGAACTTACCTTTTCTACGAGGGATCCTTTTGAGCATGATGAAAAATTCACGTCGTCGATTATTCTCACGTATTTTGCCACTGCACGTGAGACTCTCCCTACGTACGCGGTGTCGGTACTCTTTCGGCCCATTTTCAATTCGATGATCAATGTTGGACAATTCAACTATCAACTGAATCTAAGTTGCCACTCGATGAACACGCGAATAATTTTGAAAGATAAAAACTAAACCAAAACCGATCTCAAGGTCAAAAGGACGAAACAAATATCGATGTGGTTTTATGAAAATTGGATTATTATTGTCCGTATATGGTCCAGTTAATTGTCCGTAAGAAATAAATCCAACTTTTGGAATACTTTTTACGTATAAAAGAATAAAAATTTTACACAAAGGTATGTCGTTAATTTTTTAAAGAAATCAAAAACAAAGCTCCTCGAACGTGTAAAAAGTTCAATGCATAGCACTGATATCTGTTTTCAAAGTTAAGTGGTAAGAGCGCCTCTAGCGGTCGCAGTAAAAGCGTGGAAAAGGCTGTGAGAACCGGTCAGCCATCATGGCGGTGTTTACGATTGTCGATTGTCGATTGAATAAATATTATAAAATCGAAAAGCGACCATCGACCAGTGTGTAGCATAATGAATATCAATTTTTCTTTGTTTCTAAAAATGGGAGCACATATATTCTATTTGAGCAATAACAAATCAATAAACTCTATTTTGTCGATGCTTTATTAGATAATAACGAAATTTATATCACTTTTCATGCCAGATTACAAAAGAAGAATGCGGCTTAATGGGAAAAATAATATTTCTCGAAAACACTGCATATCGAGATCAATTTTTTCTCGGGCGACATCCTTCTAGAGTAATTCAATTTGTTTTTTATTTTATCATCGTAACTGTCATAATTGCGGATGAAAAATTTCTCCCGCCGCCCAAGTTGCACAGAGCGCAACAAAACTCGTACGGGCTTTTGTAATGAGCGCCACTCACGGAGTGTTCGACACGCGAAGCTCGGCCGTATTTCTTACCCTTGCTCCTGCCAGCGTGAAACCGAATAGAAGCGCGCGCAAGGCGATTTATATCGAACCTCGCTTCGATCCACGGTGTGGCGCGCAAATCCTGGTCTTACATTCATTCGCCATCTTTGTGCACGTGAGGACAGATACAATCTCGAGAAAAAGTAAGTCATTTTAATTCATGATTCAATAATCGACATAATTTCGACGTAATTTAAATGATAATGAAATTAGCATCGTTGAAATTCTGTTTTTTCTTGATCGAAGCTCATAATTGTTATTTAATATTCGGTGTTAACAATAAAACAATCTTCTGCTTTTGCGACTGAAAAACTTGATCCACCCGAAATATTGCCATGATTTTTAGAATTCAGTGGATAATAAATAGAAAAAAATGTTTTTCGTTGAATTTCAACGTTGCAAACTTTAGAATCATGAATTTAATATTTTTTTTTTTATTCCAATCCAAAAAGAATGGCTAAAGCAAATGAAGCCGGTAGCTTTTTAAATCCGGTCGATGGAGGAGGAGGTAGTCAGCCTCAATTAGAGGAAATGGCCCAGACCATCCGGGAAATGAAAGGAATGCTTGCGGCAATAATTTCGCAGCACCCGAAGCTGCAGCCTCAGCAGCCTCCGGAGAGAATGGAACCAGGACCACGTGGGCAGTGGTCGCAATATTCCATGGATGAATGGCCATCTGCTCATTTGCCAGGGTCGCAATGTTGTGAACGCTACCAAGCTCCTGCAGACTGCACGTGTCCCTGCCCTGGTGCATACGCGGATTTAGAGAAGTAAGAACAATTATTTCTTGTGTGTTTCGTTTGCATGTAATTACTCTTTTTTAATACGTTTGTATTGTTTTCATTGCAGGAAATACCAGGTACTGCTGGAAAAGAAATCCCGTCTTTTAAAGAATCAGGATAGAGCCCGGCAAGTAAGTAGAAATTGAATAGATAATAATGAACAATAAATTTGTGATGGAAATGTCTAAAATGTTTCGTTCATCTTTCTGTTTCAGACAGTCTACGCCGAGCGGAGGGCGAAAAGGAAATTAGAAGAGAGATGGTCGACTTGCAAAAATTTGTTTCGATGAATAAAATAAAAATTTCAAATGGAATTTCCAAAAACGTTTTACTGTCTAGGATCTGTTCATTTCCCTCTCCTCTCCTCTAAGCTTGGAGAAAACGAAGCTGTCGGCAATGGAAATTCCATCATCGAATCAGAAATTGTGGCACCGAAAGAATCTTTCGAAGAGATAAAAAATCCATACAAGAATTTTCATTTCATTTTGTTACATACAGTTTTCATGATTCTCAATCGATGGATACTCATCGAACATTCATGCTTTGTTTTTCTGCCGGTTTGAGATATCCATTCGCTGCCACAAGTTTTGAGCCGCTGTAAGTGTTTTGATTGCAAATAGGTTTGCTTCATGCGGCAAGCACAAAACTTGGGAGACCGAATGGATTTTGCAAACAGGCAGAATGTAAAACCAAGAATGTTCAATAAGTGTCCAATTATTGAGATTCTTGCAAACTGAAAGTAACAAAATGGAATAAAACTCCATGCGAGACAAGAATGCTTATCGAAGAGAGATGGGTATCCTCGCTTGGATTTTCTATCTGTTTGTAAGATTCATCCGGTGCCACAACTACTGAGCCGCTGATGGAATTTTCATTGCTGACAGCTTTGTATTCTCAGAGTTCAGAAGTTGTGGCACCGGATGAATCTTACGAACAGGTAGAAAATCTCAAAGAGGATACCTAACCGGCTTCGATGAGTTTTCTTGTTTGGCATAGAATTTTATTCCATGTTGTTAAATTCAGTTCTGATGAATCTCAATCAATGGATACTCATCGATAATTCATGCTTTGTTTTTCTGCCGGTTTGAGATATCCATTCGATACCACAAGTTTTGAGCCGCTGTAAGTGTTTTGATTGCAAACAGGTTTGCTTCATGCGGCAAGCACAGAACTTGGGAGACCGAATGGATTTTGCAAACAGGCAGAATGTAAAACCAAGAATGTTCAATAAGTGTCCAATTATTGAGATTCTTGCAAACTGAAAGTAACAAAATGGAATAAAACTCCATGCGAGACAAGAATGCTTATCGAAGAGAGATGGGTATCCTCGCTTGGATTTTCTATCTGTTTGTAAGATTCATTCGGTGCCACAACTACTGAGCCGCTGATGGAATTTTCATTGCTGACAGCTTTGTATTCTCAGAGTTCAGAAGTTGTGGCACCGGATGAATCCTACGAACAGGTAGAAAATCTCAAAGAGGATACCTAACCGGCTTCGATGAGTTTTCTTGTTTGGCATAGAATTTTATTCCATGTTGTTAAATTCAGTTCTGATGAATCTCAATCAATGGATACTCATCGATAATTCATGCTTTGTTTTTCTGCCGGTTTGAGATATCCATTCGATACCACAAGTTTTGAGCCGCTGTAAGTGTTTTGATTGCAAACAGGTTTGCTTCATGCGGCAAGCACAGAACTTGGGAGACCGAATGGATTTTGCAAACAGGCAGAATGTAAAACCAAGAATGTCCAATAAGTGTCCAATTATTGAGATTCTTGCAAACTGAAAGTAATAAAATGGAATAAAACTCCATGCGAGACAAGAATGCTTATCGAAGAGAGATGGGTATCCTCGCTTGGATTTTCTATCTGTTTGTAAGATTCATTCGGTGCCACAACTACTGAGCCGCTGATGGAATTTCCATTGCTGACAGCTTTGTATTCTCAGAGTTCAGTAGTTGTGGCACCGGATGAATCTTACGAACAGGCAGAAAATCTCAAAGAGGATACCTAACCGGCTTCGATGAGTTTTCTTGTTTGGCATAGAATTTTATTCCATGTTGTTAAATTCAGTTCTGATGAATCTCAATCAATGGATACTCATCGATAATTCATGTTTTGTTTTTCTGCCGGTTTGAGATATCCATTCGATGCCACAAGTTTTGAGCCGCTGTTAGTGTTTTGATTGCAAACAGGTTTGCTTCATGCGGCAAGCACAGAACTTGGGAGACCGAATGGATTTTGCAAACAGGCAGAATGTAAAACCAAGAATGTTCAATAAGTGTCCAATTATTGAGATTCTTGCAAACTAAAAGTAACAAAATGGAATAAAACTCCATGCGAGACAAGAATATTTGTCGAAGAATGAATATTCTTATTAGGATTTTCTATCTGTTCGTAACAATCATTCGGTGCCACAACTTCTGAGCCGCTGATGGAATTTCCGTTGCCGACAACTTTGTATTCTCCAAGCTTAGAAGAGAGAGGAGAGAGAAATGAACAGATCGTAGACGGACAGATTTGATAATATTTCGTTTATTGCTTCAAACAATTTTTTATGCTCGACCATCTGTTCTCCAAATCTCTTTTGGCTCTGCGCTCGGCGTGGACTTTCTGAAACAAAAAGATGAACAAAACATTTTACGCACATCCATCACAAGTTCATTGTGCATTATTTTCTGTGTAACTCTACTTACATTCCAGGTTTTTTCTTTATTGGCATATATTCTATTGGTTTCTTTTTCCAGTTCCTGGTATTTCCTGCAATGAAAAAATACAAACATAATAAAAAAGGATAATTACATGTAAACGAAACGCCAAAAAGATAATTGTATTTACGCGTATAATCTGGCGTACGCAGCAGGGTCCGGACACGTGCAGCCGACTGTGGCAGACCGATAATGCGCTCGATAATGCCCGCCGGAGACAGGAGGCCATCCACATCGAGGAGCCATTGGCCACTGCGTCGTCGAAGTTGGTCCCGGCTGCCATCCCATTCCTCGCGGTGGCCGCGGTGGCTGCTCGGGCTTTTTTAGCTGGTCAGCGGTCTTTTTAAGCTGCGGAGACTCTTTAGTCTGCGGAGACTCTTCAGTGTGCGGAGGCGGCCGAGTTTCCGGTGCCGGGTTATGAAGGGCTACTGCCGCTAGGGTCTTCTGCAGTTCCCGGATCGTCTGGGCCATTTCCTCTAATTGAGGTTGGCTACCCGCTCCTCCATCCACCGTATTTAAAAAGCTACCCGCTTCATTTGCCATAGCCATTCTTTTTGGATTGAAATAAAAAAAAATTATTAAATTAATGACTGTAAAGTTTGCAATGTTGAAATTCAACGAAAGACATTTTTTTCTATTTATTATCCATTGAATTCTGAAAATCATGGCAATATTTCGGGTGGATTCAGTTTTTCAGTCGTAAAAGCAGAAGATTGTTTTATTGTCAACACCGAATATTAAATAACAATTAGGAGCTTCGATCAAGAAAAAACAGAATTTCAACGATGCTAATTTCATTATCATTTAAATTACGTCGAAATTATGTCGATCATTGAATCATGAATTAAAATGACTTACGTTTTCTCGAGATTGTATCTGTCCTCACGTGCACAAAGATGGCGAATGAATGTAAGACCAGGATTTGCGCGCCACACCGTGGATCGAAGCGAGGTTCGATATAAATCGCCTTGCGCGCGCTTCTATTCGGTTTCATGCTGGCAGGAGCGAGGGTAAGAAATACGGCCGAGCTTCGCGTGTCGAACACCCCGTGAGTGGCGCTTATTACAAAAGCCCGTACGAGTCTTGTTGCGCTCTGTGCAACTTGGGCAGCGGGAGAAATTTTTCATCCGCAATTATGACAGTTACAATGATAAAATAAAAAACAAATTGAATTACTCTAGAAGGATGTCGCCCGAGAAAAAATTGATCTCGATATGCAGTGTTTTCGAGAAATATTAGTTTTTCTATTAAGCCGCATTCTTCTTTTGTAATCTGGCATGAAAAGTGATGTAAATTTCGTCATTATGTAATAAAGCATTGACAAAATAGTTAGTTTATTGATTTGTTATTGCTCAAATAGAATATATGTGCTCCCATTTTTAGGAATAAAGAAAAATTGATATTCTTTATGCTACACACTGGTCGATCGTCGCTTTTCGATTTAATAATATTTATTCATTCGACAATACACAATCGTAAACGATAGTCGATTGTTGATTACGATTGCCATCGTGGCGGTATTTATCCCGCCATGATGGCAGACCGGATCTCGGTGTTTCAATGCCTGTGGCACGATTTTACTGGGATCGCGAGAGGCGCTATTCGTATCTCCGCTAAAAACCAGAGGGTAGAATGATCGACAAATTTGAATTTATGAGAACGTTGTTTTTAATTTTTTTCACAAATTGATCTGCCATGGTTGAACGAAAATTTCATCCACACGTTTGCTGTGAAAGTCCTTTGTTATACATCAAACGCTGTATGAACATGGATTATTCTCGTGTATACTGAATCGAGGACAATGTCGGACAAAAAGATTTTATTTTAAAAAAATAAATGCAATTTTAGCGCATTAATAAACGAATTTTGCTGCGACTGTCAGCGGCTTGAAAGATTTGTGACATTGGACCATAAATTCGTTTTTTCATGCCATGACGAATGTATCTCGCTGACAATTTTCGACTTGTCGACAGGCTATGATCGAAAAAAAATATGCCATACGACTTATGCGAAAAGTTCTGTAGTATACGGTATTTTCGTAGACAGTGACTGTTCTTGATTGATCATAAAGTTTGTCGAAAAGGAGATATGGACGAAAGTATTTCCAGAAAAGATTACCAAAGAAACAAGGTGAAATTCTGTCACATAACATCGAAATGAGTTTCGCTGCGTCGGTCACACAATAGCGTCAAATTTCTGTACGGTGTAGTAGATGATTGCACTCATCTGAGATAACTAAAGGCCACACAACATTAAAAAGGTTATTCGTTGGAGGAAAAAACAGACGACTCTGAAGTTTGCATGATGTTGAAATTTGCATCGTTGGAATGCAACGAAATTCTTTTCTTCTTTCAACAGAGCTCATAATTATTATTTAATATTTGGTCTGGACAATAAAACAATCCTCTCTTGCGACCTAAAAAATCGACACGAAAAATTGTCATGATTTTCAAAATTCAATAAATACTAAATATATCAAATATTTTTCGTTGAATCTCAGCGTTGCAAACTTCAGAATGATAAGTTTGCAACGTTGAGCTCGAACGAAATAGACTTTTTTTTTATTTATTATTTATTGAATTTTAAAAATCATGCGCCAATTTTTCGTGTCGATTGAATTTTTCGGTCGCAAGAGTCCAGATAAAACATTAAATAATTATTATGAGCTCTGCTAAAGAAAAGAAGAATTTCGTTGCGTTCCAACGATGCAAACTGCAACGTCATAGAAGCAGCACTCTGGGATACAATTTTCGAATAATTGTTCTGAGGGCGAGCTGGAAACGATTTCTCGATCATTTTCCTCGTGAAAAAATGCATGAATTCGTGGTTCAATAATAGTAAACGTTATTCTTATTTACTCATGAAAATTATCTTATACGTTTTTTTTCTTCGTTTTTCTTTGCTGGAATAAATAATTATTACGGAATTTTTAAAATCCTGAGTCATTATAATTTATTGTGTAACAAAAATGTTCGATTTCTAGTCTAAAAACCTCGTCGATGCCAACGACATTCGACTGAAAATAACACTGAAAAATTAAATACAAAATCATGTATGATGATGAGTGCACTTACCCCCAGTTGTACCGGTGACGAAGGTTGACGACGCACATCATGAATAGACGGACGTTCCTGGAGCCAAGAAAACCGGGTCGGACTATCGCACGGTCATATAATTTTTCAAGAAACTCACTCATAGGAGCAACTCACACTGTTACTCAGGAAGTTGAAATCAATGACTTCTTTGTTTTGAAAGGATGTAAGGAAGGAATAAAGTTGATGTGTTCAATATACACGCATAAGTCCTGTTCTGTTTTTGAAGAATTATAAAGAAAAGGAGACGAATACTGGAAAGCAAGGTTATGCGCAACAAATGTAATTGTTCGAAAAAACACTCTATTCCCAAGTTATTTGCGAAAACGATATCCCCGAATATAAGTCCAGTACTGAACTAATTATTGTCATCATACTGAACTGCCCGCATAACAAAAAAATCGACACTCAACAAAGAGCGACTTGAGGAATTTTAGGAATTCGTAATGCCGTTAAGAGGCGCCGAGACACAAAAAATTAGCTCGGACTCGCTTCCGTTGCATTTCCTTGCAAGTAGCTATCTACAAATGTAAATAATATGGGAACGAATCGATCTATTTTATTGAAATGTCGAATATTCCTTGCCGACAAAGTAACCCAACACAAAAACCTTCATGTCTTGGCCTGCGATTGGTATATTTGAGTTTGTTTTTTCAACTCGGTATCTTGTCAAACCTTTTCAAAATCTTCAATAATTTTTCAATAATGTTGATAATTTCTGAAATTATTTTGATTTTTTTAAAAGAAAATATTTTAAATTGGTGAAAAACTAACGCTTTCCCCAACTTTTTCTTCGACCGATCAATTTTTTCAAAATATTTGGTGATTCGAGCTACCTATATTTTCGTTTAACGTAGTGGGCCTCTCCTGCTAAGATATTATGAGCAAGTGCTATTATTTGAAAGATTGCAAATTGTTGCAAAAATATTGAAAGCAGGTTAATGAAACCTGTACGACTGTCTCGGGTATATTTTTTTTATAGAACCTTTTTTGTTGAGAATATTGGGGACACAACTTTTGTCACAAACGATTTTCGATAATATGAATTCCACCAAGTTAACTCGGAAAAACCGTGTTTTTCATTGTTGAAATAATTTTTCCTGAGCACACTACATATAAAAAAGTTTTCAATATGCTACGTGAGAATGCATACTGATTGTCTATTCCTACTGAACTAAATGGAGTAAAATGAGACGTATTCAGTCGGTCACGTCGACGTCTGAACGGTTGGGAAAACTATAACGATATTGAAGTGTGCATGGTTGAAATGCAACGAAATTCTCTTTTTTTCTTGAGGAGAGCTCATGATTCTAATTCAATATTTAGTCAGAAACCATAAAACATTTTTTTTTCGGGATCCAAACACAAAATCGGTACGAGAATTATCATGGTTTTTGAAATTGAACAAACAATGAATCAATAAAGTATTTTTCGTTGGACCCCAACGTTGCGGACTTCAGTGTCATAAACTATAATGTCTGGGGACCTGTTACTTTTTTCGAAATGTAAGAACTTGTTTTAGCTTGGACCTCGTATTTTATTCGACGCAAAATCGATTGAACGATGTAAACACCGTTATCATTTGTAAGGGGATTGCCTTCGCAACAACATGGACGGACTCTTCGAAGAAAAATGTAACTATTTGTATAATAAAAAAAAAATCGACGTTTCCAGTACAGACGGTTGTTTGATATTTTTTTACGTCTTCAAAAAAAAAAAAAAAATCCAAAACTCCGATCACCAACTAATTTTTTTTAATCGTTCCTGTCATCCAGAGATCTATGCCTAAAATGAAGAAGCCACCTCTTACCATACCGAAGGTTGTAAAAAATTTTCAATATTCAAAATTATGAATTAAACACAAAATAAACTAAAAATAATATTTTCAATAAATCTAATGTGTTCGTTTCATAATTTGGCTGGTTAATTAATTTATTTTGTATTGCAATAATTCCCTAAACAACCGTTTCATTCGTTTTTACGTGTAGATATAACCGTGGGAACGGCAAAATCGAAACTGGGCATAGTCTTACCGACTTTGCAGCGCGCTAGAGGTCGTAATTTTTGTCAAAAATAAAAAACAAAAAACGAATTTGTAGGTACGACCACGCTCTACAAGTTGGATAGAAGACCCTTTTTCGATATCTTCCACGAGAAAAAATAAAATAGCAAAAAACAAATTTCACTCCCCAAATTTATGGTTTTTTCGATCGATATCTCAGTAACAATGAACGATAGGTAAAAAATGTAGAGGATCTTAATTGTAGATCGTGAAAAAAGCAACAAAAAAGTATTGTATACAAATTTTCGTATCTCAACGGAGAACAGAGTTTTTATGAAAAAACTGAATTTAACCCTTTTTACAGTGCGAGCGGCTAAATCGAAAATCGGCACAGACTTACCGACTTTGCGGCGCGCTAGAGGTCGTAATTTTTGTCGAAAATAAAAAATAAAAAAAAACGAATTTATAGGTCTGAACACGTTCTACAAGTTTGATAGAAGACCTTTTTTCGATATCTTTCACGAGAAAAAAGAAAATAGCAAAAAACAAATTTCACTCCCCAAATTTATGGTTTTTTCGATCGATATCTCAGTAACGATGAACGATAGGTGAAAAATGTAAAGGACCTTAATTGTAGATTGTGAAAAGGACAACAAAAAAGTATTGAATAAAAATTTTCGTATCTCAGCGGAGAACCGAGTTATTATGAAAAAACTTAATTTAACCCTTTTTCAAGATGGCGGAAAATGCACACGGAAATTTTGGTCGACAATGTGAAGTTAAGCTTTTCTAGGCCCTCCCTACGTAATATCAAAAATTTAGCTTTCTCGGTTCACATGCATTTCTAACCCGATTTTTCCGACGTAATGACTGGACTAATTCTCCAGCGAGAACACGCTTGAACCGAGCACGCGGGGATGAGTGATCAATCTCCAGCTTTTGAATAATTTTTGTATCAATGAATTTGACAATGGTTTTAAACATTTTTCTTTTGTCCAAACACTTTCAAAAGGAGAAATACAATCGAAATGAATCAAATAACAAAGATATGAACAGCCATTTTTTGTGTGCTTTGATTTATACTTTCGAATGTAACTGTTTGACGATATTTTTTCATTTTGATACATTATATCTAGAAGATAGAAAATGATAGCCCTTTCTTCAAGGAAATCGTCTAATGTTCCCCTTCATCGATTTCGTATCTACTCTCGCCAAGATGCAATTTAATTTGTTCGACTCACGAATAGAAAAGTCAAATACGTGGTTAAAAAATCGAATATTTTTTCATTAGTTTAAAAAAAAAACACATATTTTACCAATTAGAATCATTTTTTTGCTGAAATTTTTCCATTGCGGAAATTGTGGAATTTTTCGAAATATTCGGCCCCCTTAGAAAAATAAGGCCGAAAATGGCACCGACGCTGATTTTCTGTAATCCTAGCAATTTGAACAATCTATGCCTGATATCAAACTTAAGTTTTTCCATACGAGATGTTGATGAATTTTTCGGAGTATTCAATCACCTTAAAAAAAAGCTCTATGCGTTCAATCGTCACCAACGCTGATTTTTCGTAATCCTAGCTATGCCAACGATTTATCCCTCGAATGAAAAAGATGCCCGTTTCCATACCGGAATTCGTAAAAATTTTCAAATTATTCAGCCCTCTGAAAAAAATAGTTCCATACCTCTGATCGTCAAGAAACTTTTTCACCGGTTTACTTGTCATCCAATCAAACGACTCGTAGAATAAAAATGATGTCCTTTTCCATACCGGAAGTTGAGGGATTTTTCGGCGTATTCAACCCCCTTAAAAAATAGCTCCATGAGTTATATCGTCACCAACACTGACTTTCTGTATTCCTAACCATCCTAGTGATTTATCCCTGAAATAAAAAAGATGCCCTTTTCCATACCGGAAGTTGTTAAATTTTGCAAAATATTCAGACCTGTAACAAAATTAATTCCATAGCTTTGATCGTCACGAACCTTTTTTTCTGGCTTACTTGTCATCCAACGAAACTACACGTAAAATAAAAAAGTTGCCCTTTTCCATACCGGAAGTTGTGAATTTTCTCAACTTATTCAATCCTCTGAAAAAATTAATTCCATAGCTCTGATCGTCACGAAACTTTTTCAACGGTTTACTTGGTATCCAACCAAACTACTCGTAAAATAAAAATGTTGCCCTTTCCCATACCGGAAGTTAAGGGATTTTTCGGAGTATTGAATCCCCTTAAAAAATACGTTCCAGACCTTCGATCGTGATGGAACTTTTTTTCTATATCTATTATCATTGCACGAAACTACTCGTGAAATAAAAAAGTTGCCCTTTTCCATACCGGAAGTTGGGGAATTTTTCGTAAAATTCGACCCCCTTAACAAATCAGTTCCATGTCTTGGAATGTTGTCACACTTATTTATACGTGAATCGTCATCCAAATGAACTATTCCCGAAATAAAAACGGTGGCTTTTCCCATACCGAAAGTGGAGGATTTTTCGGAGTATCGAACCCCCTTAAAAAATACGTTCCAGACCTTCGATCGTGATGGAACTTTTTTTCTATATCTATTATCATTGCACGAACCTACTCGTGAAATAAAAAAGTTGCCCTTTTCCATACCGGAAGTTGGGGAATTTTTCGTAAAATTCGACCCCCTTAAAAAATCAGTTCCATGTCTTGGAATGTTGTCAAACTTATTTATACGTGAATCGTCATCCAAATGAACTATTCCCGAATTAAAAACGGTGGCTTTTCCCATACCAAAAGTGGAGGATTTTTCGGAGTATCGAACCCCCTTAAAAAATACGTTCCAGACCTTCGATCGTGATGGAACTTTTTTTCTATATCTATTTTCATTGCACGAACCTACTCGTGAAATAAAAAAGTTGCCCTTTACCATACCGGAAGTTGGCGAATTTTTCGTAAAGTTCGACCCCCTTAAAAAATTAGTTCCATGTCTTGAAATGTTGTCAAACTTTTTTATACGTGAATCGTCATCCAAATGAACTATTCCCGAAATAAAAACGGTAGCTTTTTCCATACCGAAAGTGGAGGATTTTTCGGAGTAACGAACCCCCTTAAAAAATACGTTCCAGACCTTCGATCGTGATGAAACTTTTTTTCTATATCTATTTTCATTGCACGAACCTACTCGTGGAATAAAAAAGTTGCCCTTTTCCATACCGGAAGTTGGGGAATTTTTCGTAAAATTCGACCCCCTTAAAAAATCAGTTCCATGTCTTGAAATGTTGTCAAACTTTTTTTATACGTGAATCGTCGTCCAAATGAACTATTCCCGAAATAAAAACGGTAGCTTTTTCCATACCGAAAGTGGAGGATTTTTCGGAGTATCGAACCCCCTTAAAAAATACGTTCCAGATCTTCGATAGTGATGGAACTTTTTTTCTATATCTATTATCATTGCACGAACCTACTCGTGAAATAAAAAAGTTGCCCTTTTCCATACCGGAAGTTGGGGAATTTTTCGTAAAATTTGACCCCCTTAAAAAATCAGTTCCATGTCTTGGAATGTTGTCAAACTTTTTTTATACGTGAAGCGTCATCCAAATGAACTATTCCCGAAATAAAAACGGTGGCTTTTCCCATACCGAAAGTGGAGGATTTTTCGGAGTGTCGGACCCCCTTAAAAAATACGTTCCAGACCTTCGATCGTGATGGAACTTTTTTTCTATATCTATTTTCATTGCACGAACCTACTCGTGAAGTAAAAAAGTTTCCCTTTTCCATACCGGAAGTTGGGGAATTTTTCGTAAAATTCGACCCCCTTAAAAAATCAGTTCCATGTCTTGGAATGTTGTCAAACTTTTTTTATACGTGAAGCGTCATCCAAATGAACTATTCCCGAAATAAAAACGGTGGCTTTTCCCATACCGAAAGTGGAGGATTTTTCGGAGTGTCGGACCCCCTTAAAAAATACGTTCCAGACCTTCGATCGTGATGGAACTTTTTTTCTATATCTATTTTCATTGCACGAACGTACTCGTGAAGTAAAAAAGTTGCCCTTTTCCATACCGGAAGTTGGGGAATTTTTCGTAAAATTCGACCCCCTTAAAAAATGAGTTCCATGTCTTGGAATGTTGTCAAACTTTTTTTATACGTGAATCGTCATCCAAATGAACTATTCCCGAAATAAAAACGGTAGCTTTTTCCATACCGAAAGTGGAGGATTTTTCGGAGTAACGAACCCCCTTAATAAATACGTTCCAGACCTTCGATCGTGATGAAACTTTTTTTCTATATCTATTATCATTGTACGAACCTACTCGTGAAATAAAAAAGTTGCCCTTTTCCATACCGGAAGTTGGGGAATTTTTCGTAAAATTCGACCCCCTTAAAAAATCAGTTCCATGTCTTGGAATGTTGTCAAACTTTTTTTATACGTGAAGCGTCATCCAAATGAACTATTCCCGAAATAAAAACGGTGGCTTTTCCCATACCGAAAGTGGAGGATTTTTCGGAGTGTCGGACCCCCTTAAAAAATACGTTCCAGACCTTCGATCGTGATGGAACTTTTTTTCTATATCTATTTTCATTGCACAAACCTACTCGTGAAGTAAAAAAGTTGCCCTTTTCCATACCGGAAGTTGGGGAATTTTTCGTAAAATTCGACCCCCTTAAAAAATCAGTTCCATGTCTTGGAATGTTGTCAAACTTTTTTTATACGTGAATCGTCATCCAAATGAACTATTCCCGAAATAAAAACGGTAGCTTTTTCCATACCGAAAGTGGAGGATTTTTCGGAGTAACGAACCCCCTTAATAAATACGTTCCAGACCTTCGATCGTGATGAAACTTTTTTTCTATATCTATTATCATTGTACGAACCTACTCGTGAAATAAAAAAGTTGCCCTTTTCCATACCGGAAGTTAGGGAATTTTTCGTAAAATTCGACTCCCTTAAAAAATCAGTTCCATGTCTTGGAATGTTGTCAAACTTTTTTTATACGTGAAGTGTCATCCAAATGAACTATTCCCAAAATAAAAACGTTCGCTTTTTCCATACCGGAAGTGGAGGATTTTTCGGAGTATCGGACCCCCTTAAAAAATACGTTCCAGACCTTCGATCGTGATGAAACTTTTTTTCTATATCTATTATCATTGCACGAACCTACTCGTGAAATAAAAAAGTTGCCCTTTTCCATACCGGAAGTTGGGGAATTTTTCATAATATTCAACCCCCTTAAACAATTAGTTCCATAGTTTCGACCGTCGCCAAACTTTTTTTCCGTCATTTTCATGCTTCTCTTGAATTTTTGGCGGAATAAAAAAGTTGCCCTTTTGACTTTGAAAAAAATTCAATTTCGTTTATTTGCAACGATGGAAACTTCAGGATCATTGGAATTTAAGCGATCAAGTTCGGTCAATGTGTTTTGATACGACTGCTAGTAACACAGGAAAAAATGAAGGAGCCTGTGTTCATTTGGAAAAAAAACTGAATAAGAAAATGCTTCACTTTGCTTGTAGGCATCATATCTTAGAGCTCATTTTAACAGCAATATTTGCAAAACAGTTAGAGCCAGTCGTTAGTGGCCCTCAGATAAAATTGTTCGAACGCTTTAAGAATACGTGGCCAAAACTTGATAAAAATAAATTCGA
Organism: Hyposoter dolosus; assembly: GCA_963921915.1. Classification (NCBI taxonomy): domain Eukaryota; kingdom Metazoa; phylum Arthropoda; class Insecta; order Hymenoptera; family Ichneumonidae; genus Hyposoter; species Hyposoter dolosus. The sequence continues at coordinate 24,080,517 of OY998130.1, read as the reverse complement.
TCGGGGTAATATAGAAGACACGACTGGAATCAAAGATTTTATTCATGACCAATTGAAAAACCAACAACCTAGAGATGATTACAGGGAGCTATTAACAATATCATTGGTTTATCTTGGCGAATCTACTGATTTTGTAATTAGAAAGCCTGGTCCATATCATCGAGCTAGATGGATGGCTAAAATAATTTACTGTTTGAAAATATATCTTTTTCGCAGTCAATTGAAGTTACCCCGCTCAGAGTTAAGTGGACTCGAGGCATTCAATGAATTTGTTATCAAAATATATTTAAAAATCTGGTTTCTCTGTCAAAGTCCTACAATAGCATCAAGAACCGATTTAGAGTTATTGAAAAATCTTGTGCAATATAAAAAACACAATGAAAAATTAGCTTCTGCAGCACTCACAAGTTTTTCTCGGCATTTATGGTACATTAGTGACCATTTAATTGCATTGGCGTTTTTTGACCATGAAATTTCGATTGGAACAAAAATTAAAATGGTATCTGCGTTAAACAAAAAATGTGGAGAGCCAGTAAATCGGGTTTCTATAGAGGAATCTGATATTCCCAATAAAGAAATTCATCATTTCGTCAATGAGAACACGAAATATTTTTTTCAAGCTCTGTCTCTAGATGAACAGTTTTTAACAACTCACCCCAGTACTTGGGATTCGAATGAGTCCTATTTGAGGAGTTTGAAAACCGTACATGCGTTGAAAATAGTTAACGATTCAGCTGAGCGTGGCATCTCATTGATGCAATCGTACATGAAATTTGTGAAAGATGAGAAAGAAATGCAGAGGGTGTTGCAAGTGGTAGAACAGAATCGACAAACATATGCAAATGCAAATAAGGCCCATTTAATAAACGGTTTAATTGGGGCGACAAATGAATAGGACGAATTAAGGACGAAGGGAAGAATAATAGAAAAATATAATAAAAATAATTGATGTTAATTGCATATTATAATCGCCATTCAAACCGCAAATTTTATAATTGTTAAAATAAGAGAATAGAATACATCGAAAATATTTTGATCTATAAATAGCACAATTGTATTAATATTTGATTTCTAATATACATAAGTCAATCAAAAAAACCATTTTGCGGTGTCTGTATTTTCTTATTTTTTTTACTCGTGATATTTCTATGCTTTCTGATATCAATTGAATTTCAAATCCAAAATTAAGCGATAATATTAATATTTAAAGGTCGCTAAAAAGCATAAAAATCAATAAATTTTCAAATTAAAAAAAAATTTCGACTGACCTTTAAATATTCATGTTTTGAGCTGCAAATTTCAGAAACCTCATGATTTTTTATGTACGAAATTTCACCGTATCCAGAACAAAATTATTATTTTTTTTTTTCAATCGAATATTGACCATTTTTTTAACTTTCAAAATTCGTGAGCGACCTCTGAAAAATTTTTCATCGAGCTAATTTTTGGTTTGGGCTCTTAAAATATGATAAACTAAAATATTTTTATACGAGACCAAAAAAAAAAAAAGTCGATTTTTTTTGCGCCACCCTAATGTACATTTTTCCATGGTTTGCATTGTCTAGGTATATTTCTACATAGTTTTCGCTCTCTAGGTCAACGACTCCATCGTTTTCGTTGTCCAGGTATATTTCATGATGGTTTTCGACGTCCAGGTCGAAGGCTCCATGGTTTTCGATGTCTAGGTCCACGGCTCCATGGTTTTTGTTGTCTAGGTATATTTCTCCATGATTTTCGATGTCTAGGTATATTTCTGCATAGTTTCCGATGTCCAGGTATATTTCTCTATGGTTTCCGATGTCTAGGTATATTTCTCCATGGTTTTCGTTGTCTATGTTGTAACGGTACGACTTAGGCTCAATGACGCTTCGCGTTACGCGTAAGTTCGAGCTTCGAGAGAAAGGAGCAGGTGTGTAGAAAAAACGAGAGTTTTAATTAAATTTTAACAAATAAAAACAATTTATTCAATTTTTACGGGTTATTTTACAAATTTGTACGTGTTTTATTTATTTTGCATGTGTTTCCTTTATATCAATTAAACGGCAAAAAAATAAACGAATTTTTTTGATATAAAAATCTCGATGGAAATTTATGCGGTCATTTTACCGCTTACGTGGTAATTTATGGAAATTTATGGTAATTTACGTTTTTCTTTCCTATTTTCTTTGAAATTCGAGTAAAACTCGTTGATTCTATACAATCTTAAGTTGTTTCATTAATCTAGACTATTTTTCCGTTGATTAATAACGCTTAGATTACGCGGATAACTTTATTTTTCTTAGAAAAGTGCAGAAAACGCTTGTTTGACGTGACGCTGATTTTGAATTTGTTCTACGCTCTTATTTTATGATCTGCACGCACGTGTTTTTGTTCCACAATGTACTTAATTAATAAAACGCACTAATTCTGCTTTGTAATTGATTTGGACAATTTTTTATTTGAAAATGCACGCTTATTTCGGTTTTACAATCTGATTTCTTGAATTAGACAAGTTTTTCGCACGCTTTTGACTCTAATTGATTTTGGACAAGTTTTTAATTAGGATTCTGACGATAAGCTTGTTTTCTAAATAATTCAATTGCGTTAAACTCCCTCACTCCTACGAACGAGAGATTGTGCGGTTGGAAAGATATTGAAAGGTAAGGATTAGAAATCCCGGTTGCGGGAATTGAACGGAGCCGAACAATTCCGTGGCCGAAACTCCCTTGAGGTCTTTAGGAAATGCACACTGGTTGCGGGAGTCGAACGGAGCCGAACTACTCCGTGGCCAATGCACAGAGGAAAGATTTGGTTAGGAAATGCGCACCGGTTGCGGGAGCCGAACGAAACCGAACTGCTCCGTGGCCAATGCACACAGGAAATGAGGTTAGGAATGCTCAGCGGTTGCGGGAGTCGAACGAAACCGAACTACTCCGTGGCCAATGAACAAAGGAAAGATTCGGAAAGGTTATGTTTGTCGTAGCAGGAGCGAAGAGAGCTCTGTGCTTACTCTCCAAGATTCCGCTTTGAATTCTTGGGGAAGAATGAGTACCGAGTGCTGTTCTGCACCGGCTTTTATACTGTCAGAATCCTTTGTTCTTTGATTTCCTGGAAGTCTAAAAATAACTCTTAGTCTTATTCGCTAGAGTTCTTTATGGTGGGGCGCTTGCCAAACATTATTGGAGATTCTTTTCTCCCACTCATTCATATTTCGCTCGCTTTCGTCCATTCCAACTCCGCGCTTGCGCAGGGCGTTCGCGCAGTCCTCCTTGTCCCCACTTTTCGACGCGCTGTCGAATGAGGTACGCTCAACCCCCACTCTTAGTTACAAATTGGTCACTTTCCCCCACTTTGTCCGCCCGCATCTTCGCGAGCCACGAGATGGTTTGGCTATCGGCCGCTTGGCGCCACGGTAGTCGAGCGACGGACGCCGCGCCGGGCGGATCGTCAGCTGTCGAGTATCCGTGCCGTTACAATGCCCCCCAGAAGAAAAAGAGGGTGAAACTGTCTTTTTCTTCTTCTTGAAGGCACGGTTGATGATATCATGATGCTTCCTATCTTTCCACCTCTTCCAGGAATTCTTCTTCTGACGTTGAATCGTCGGTTTCTTCCTCGTCGTCGTGACGGGCCCAGGTGTTGTCCCAGTCAAGACGGAGATCGTATGATCCCCTTCTGGCCCATCTGTCGTAAAGCAGTTGGTTGGCGACGCTGATCTGGCTATCGGAGTACCTGAGTATAACCGATACCCCGTGTTGATAGTGGGCCACAATGGTGATCATGCACCGTTTGTTGATGAGGAGTCCTCGGAGATGGAGACAAATTTCCTTATCCCAGAGAGACCTTCCCCTGGGTCTGATGTAAGGGAGGTACGCCCTTGTTGAGAATGGCGGCCAGACATTGAACTCGTCAGGAAGGACTCGAAGGTCATCCACGGGTGTCTTGAGGGTCCACCCTCTGTCGATTAGCCTCAGAGTCGCCTCACCCTGGTCGATGTTGGTTAGGATGCCTCGAGAAGCCGTATCCCCACCAATGACTGCGTATCTTTCGTGGAGGCTGATGAAGACTGGTTCCCTTTGCCGTGATGATATTGCGAGGAAAAGCTGACTTTCGAACTCGCACATGTCCCTCCAATCCTGAACTCTAATAATGGCAAAGTTCGTTGGATTTATGAACTCTTGGACGATGACTTCCTGGGTAGCCTCTAGGGATGTTGGAAACGTGATCTCTGGAGCGGTATCTTCGTCCAATTTGATGCGGGGCATGGTGTCGCTTCTCATGATGTTTGAGTTTTGTTTTGTTGTCTCTAGAGCTTCGGCTAGCTGATGTTGCTAGTCGACTTGCTCGTCGTAGACTGTTGCTGTTAGCTTCAAGAGCTCGCCTTTTATACCTGATTTCTATCCCCACTTTTCTCTCCCCACCTTGAAAAGTTCTTTGTTTCAGAGAGATTAGAGCCCTTATTGGTTCTTGCGTCTCCCCACTCACTCATTGCAATTTTTTCATTCGCTCCCCACTCCTTTTTGAAATTTTGACAAGCGCCCTGATTTTCGCGGTAAGTAACACTTATTCTATTTATTATTTTGTGTTTTTGTTTATAATTTTTGTTTTATTTTCCAGGTTCGCAAGAAGTGAAACGCGTGGAGACATCGAATTATATAGTATAGGAATAAATAAATGGTTTATTAAGTAGTTTTTCCAGTTGTAAACATTGCGCCTTTTTATACAGGAATAAATAAGTGTTATTTATAATTTTGTAACTGTTTGTACAAATGAAATAACAATTTTTCTAAGAATTGTATCTTTTTGTACAAAAAAAATAAAAAAATATATAAACAGACAATGGCTGCCTTCAATTAATTTGTCCCATATGGAGCTCGTTTGCGATTTTTATTCTTTTTTCTCGGACATCTTCTTGCGTAAAGTCGAATTCTTTTTTCGACGACACACATTCCGCCACCAGGCATACGAAAACTCCGCAATCGTACCCATTTTTTTGTTGGGGAACATCTTTTCTCATCACCAACGTCCATTCCTCCGGCTTGAATGATTTTTCGTTTTTTTCCACGGCTTCTTGGACCAAGTATCCGAAAAGATCCGTTAAACACTCGAAATTTTCCCCCATTAAACTATCAAAATAGTTGACCTCTTTGTTTTTACAGTCAATAACCGCTAGGCACCAATGGTTTATAAGATGGATTGGAGCGAGGATTAAGTCGTGTGAAAAGATATTAATCCGGCGTGTCCATCTTTTAACGGCCTCGTACCCTCCATTTTGCAGGCGAGAATAGAAAAAAGTGCTCATGACGTGCACTTTTGGGTATTTGCCGGGCTCTCTGTCGACTCTTTTCTTTATTAAGTGCAGGTACGCATTTATTACCTCGTCGTTGAGCCAGTTGTTCGAATCCAGAGTGTCGAGGTCTTTTTGTTGAACGGAAATCTTGGCTTTTTTGTTTTCCTTCACTTCCTGCTCCTCGATCATCCTTTTCTTTCCTCTTTGTTGTCCATTTTCTCTCTCACCGGTTTTTCCGTTGTTGTTCGTGTCCTGATTCTCGTCGACCCAGTGGAATTCATCCGGCTTCCATTTTTTCCACTCTTCCGCCAGTTCTCCGTAGATCTCGAGAACATCCGCCGCCGTTTCCTTTATGGGAGAGAGAAGTCGAGGGATCTCAAGCTCCTCGATTATCGACGCAAAAGTTCGATGTTGCTCGATGAATTCCCGCATTCTGTTCGCTTTGATTTTGCGGGAATCGTCGATTTCGATCTCGATCAGCCTCCATAAAAATGTTTGGGACGCTTTATTCTTTGTTGACGCTTTTGTTTGAATCTTTTTATCCCTCGTTTCAATTTTTCTTGACTTCCACTTCTTTTTATCACCTTTCTCTTTTTCTTTTATTTCCAGCTTCTCAAACTCCTCGATTTCGAAATTTTGTTCCTCTTCCCATCCTCCCTCTCCGTTTGTTTGCTGGGCAAAGTTTTTGCGCCCGATTTGCGTGGTTTGAGTAGCCGCGTCCATTTCCTATCATTATTGTTAATTTCTTATTTATTTCTAATAACTTATCGCCTAAAAATTATGGTTTTTCGATGCTTACAGTTTATTTTGACTGTTTCCTTGTCACTTGTCGTTGAAATCTCGTCTTCTTTTATCCGCTATTTTCGAATAAATTGGGATGTTATTTTGTGGGAATAATATTTCTACAGGATTTAGGAAGGTTTTCATTCCATTTTCATACCTTTTTCTTAATCCCTTAAGTTTTTTAATCGTTTTTTCGTTAATTTTTGTCGTAGAAAAGTCGTTGCGTTCGAATGGCGCGTCCCTGTGAGCAAGTCTCTATCTTTTCACTCTCTAGAGGGGCGAACTCTAATCGTGGTTCTAGGCGACGGTGGCGCCGGCGGCGAAATTTCGAACTACTCTTTATGCGTTTTTCGATAATTTCTTTTCCTCACTCTTTTTGTTGATTTTCTTGTCGATTTGAATGTTTTCGTTGTTCTTTCGTTCGTTTAAGTGAAATAACCAATTTTAGATGCTTTATGGTTAATAACTTTGTTAATATTAATATTTTTATTGTCGGAATCTTGTTTTTCAGAATCAACGGCGTGTTTTTATCGCATAACTTTTTTTGTTTTTGACTTTTTTTATTATCGGAAATGTGTTTTTCGGAATTGACAATGGGTTTTTGTTCTGTAACTTTTTTGTTTTTGATATTTTTATTGTCGGAGACGTATTTTTTCGAATTGACAATGCTCAGCCAATCCCTTTTTTTTTTTTTTTTTTTTTTTTGTTTATTTTGCTTGATATTTTTTTAGGTTTGCGGCGTGGTACATTCCTCTCTCAATTTCGGTTTCGGGGTTTTCGAGGATGTATGTTGCAGCGGCTATTTGCTTTTTGATTTTATACGGTCCCTCGTAAATGGAGAAAAATTTCGCCATTTTTTTGTTGATGGGATCGCTGACGTTGCATGTCAGCACGCCAGCACGAGGTCTCCTTCCTCAAATTCGATCAATTTATGCTTTCTATCGAATTTTTCTGCTCTGTTTCGTCCTTTTCTTTGGATCCTGTTCCTGGCAAGCATGAGTCTTGCTCCAATTTCTTCTTCTTCATCTTCTCTTTCTTGTTTGTCGATGTTGATCCAGTTTGTCCAAATTCTTCTTGGTTTTTCGTTCTTTTGGATTTCGATGGGTGTCATTTCGGTGGTTTCGTGATGCGTTTCGTTCATGCAATCTTCGATAACCTTTACCCATTGCAACCAATCTGTGTGTTTGTTTGTCAAGAATGTTCTGAAAAACCTCCCGATTTCTCTATTGACTCTCTCCACAATATTTCCTTGTGGGTGTCTGATTGATGAGAAAACGGGTTGAATTCCTTCGCTGGCTAGTTTGCTGAGCCATAATCGCGAAGTAAATTGTGTTCCATGGTCGAATTGCAGTTTGCTCGGCTTTCCATGATGGGGAATGTAGTGATTGAATATTTTGTTGATTGTTGATTGAGCCGTTGCAACTTTGAGTGGATACAAAACCACAAATTTGGAGAAAGCGTCGATTGTCACCAGAATATGCTTCATTCCTCCTTTGGTCGCAGGTAACGGACCAAAAAAATCGATGGAAACAATGTCTCCCGGTCCTTCTGGTACAATATTCTGTTGCGCCGCGTACGAATGTTGATTCGGTACCTTATTCCTTTGACATGAGTCACATGAGGCAAGAATTTGTCGAACGGCGTGATGAAATTTGGGGTATGTAAAGTCTTCATCCAGAATTTTCCAGACCTTCTTCGCTCCAATGTGGCCATACATTTTATGCGTTTCAGGCACCAACACTTGGAGGACATACTTTGGAAGGACAATTTTAGATACGTTTTGTCGTGTTGATTTAAATAGAACGTCATTTTTGATTTCATAACGGTCGTCTTCTTTGTCGGCGATCCGTTCCCTTATTTCATTAATTTTTCCGTCTCTTTTTTGACATTGTGCGATGTTTTTTATCCTCTGCTGCAGTTCTTTCAATGGTTTCGTTGCCAGTAGAGTTCCGATCACCAGTTCTTTCCCTTTTCTTCCCCCCCTATCGGGAGGATTTAATCGGCTTAGAACGTCCGCAACAACATTTCGGATTCCTGGACAAAATTCGAACTCGATGTCGTAGTCTTGAATGGCCAGGATCCACCTCGTTAATCTTTCATTAAGTAGTTGACAGTTTTTTAAGAAGGTTATCGCTTGGTGGTCGGTTATGACTTTAATTTTCGCACCGAGCAGATATGTCCGCAACTTTTTTAACGCCCATACAACGGCCAACAATTCCTTTTCCGTTGTCGTGTATGCTAGCTCCGGTCCTTTTAATGTTCTGCTCGCGAACATGATTACATTTAGCTCACCATTTTCGTCCTTTTGAGCTAATGTGCCCCCCAGAGCGTAGTGGCTTGCATCCGTTTGAAGAATGTAACCCTTTTTTGGATCCGGATGCTTTAAGAGAATGTCTTGAACGAACAAATCTTTGATTCTATCAAATGCTTCTTTTTCCTCGTCTCCCCATTTCCATTTCTCTTTCTTTTTTAAGAGTTTTAATAACGGAATTGTTTCCTTTGCGTGTTCCTTCGTGAACTTCGTATAATAATTAATTAATCCGAGGAATCCTCTTAATTGTTTGAGGTTTCTCGGAGCAGGAAAATCTTTAATTGCTTGTATTTTCTCGGGCTGTGGTTTTATTCCTTCCGTTGTCAGAATGTGCCCAAGAAATTCAACTTCTTTTCTAAAAAATTTTGCTTTGTTTAATTTGATGGTCATCCCGTTTCGTTCCAGACGCTCCAGGAGTTCATCCAGATGTTGCATGTGTTCTTCAAAACTTTCCGAGATGCAAAGTAGATCATCTACGAAATTGATGACATGATCCCCAAGTCCATGGAGAATGATGTCGAGTGCACGCAACAAACTTGCTGTGCTTGTTTTTAATCCAAAAGGTGTAACGGTGAATTCGTAGACTTTTCCTCGATATTTGAAAGCCGTGTATTTCGTCGAGTCCGGATGTAGAGGAATCTGCCAGAAGCTATTCGTGAGATCGAGTGTCGTCATGACTTTTGCTGTGTGGCATTTTTGAAAGATCTCCTCTATGTTCGGTACAGATTCGTGGTCGTCGGCCATTACTTGGTTGATTTTCCTGGCGTCGAGACACAATCTGACCGTTCCATCCTTTTTTATTACTGGTACGATTGGATTTATCCAGGGGCTCGTCGATCGTTGTATGATTCCATTATTTAATAATTTTTCGATTTCTTTATCGACTTTTTCTCGGTGCATCAAGGGTACCTCGTAGGAGAATGCGACGATTGGTTGTTCCGTCGTAATGTCCAGTTTATGTTGATAGGCTGAAATTCTTCCTGTGTTTTTTTTGAAGACACGTCTTCGGTTCCAGAGAATTTGTTTTTGAACTTGTTTCTGTTCGTCGGAGAGTTCGGACTCATTGACCATTTCTTCTATCTCTTGCCAGGAGACATCTTCGCTCGAGTCTGAGGAAAAATTTAATTGTTGCACTGGTAATGAGTTAGAATCGACGCCATTTTGGCTGTCGGTTTTAATTTCAATTATTTTTGAATCCATGCCACTGTGGCTTATGGTTTCTTTTTCACCCGTCCCCGATGCCCCTATTGTGGGAATTACATCGGTTACATTTTGGTATTTGACCTGGAGAGACATTTCTCCAAGGTCAATTAAACTTTTGAGAGGCTTTAGGGAATCTACCCCAAATAAAACGTCTCTAATTAAACCAGGCACAATTAAATAATTGATGTTTGTTTCAATTTTTCCAATTTGAGTCGTTGCCATTATTTGACTCTTTACTTTTGTCAGTTTTCCTTTAATTGCTCCTTTCACCGTCACTCCTGTGACCGGCAAAATTGGACAATCTTTCAGAATTTCCTTGTTTTCCAAGAAAAATTCCTCCGAAATCGTTGTTATTTTCAATCCGCAGTCTATGAGTGCTGTCACAGGAATGCCTTCAATTTTTGCGTAAATTTCGGGACACTCCACAATCGGGACTACTTGTTCTTTAATTTCTTCGTTTAATAAAAATTCTCTGGTATCCGTGAAGATCGTGTTGATTGGAATGCTTTTTTCCTTTTTGTCCATGAGGTCCTTTTCAGTTTTTAATTTTTCGTTTTTATTGTCTATTTGAAGTTTTTCCGTTGTACCTCGCTTGTTGTCTATATTTTTGATTTTTGTTGTTGCGGGTACAACGCTTAAGCGTTTCCCGCCTTGGAAGTCGAGGGTTTTGGGTCTTCTTGAATATCGATCGTTTGGATGAGATTTTCTTTCTTATTTTCTTCTTTCTTTTCCTGTTTTTGAGGCCATGATTTTTGAGGACCTCTGTTTTCGTTGTTTTGGTTGTTTTTCCATCCGGTGTTTTGGCCCTGATCCCGGTTTTGTTGGTTTCGGTTTGGATTCCAGTTAGAATTCTGGTTCCAGTTTGGATTTTGATTCCAATTGGGATTCTGGTTCCAGTTGGGCCTTTGATTCCAATTGGGATTTTGATTCCAGTTGGAATTTTGATTCCAGTTGGAGTTTCTGTTATCCTGATTACTTCTTTGTTGATTTGGAGGCTGCTTGTACGGTCTTTGCTCCTTATTTCTATTCCCTTGATCGTTGGGTTGTGTCTCTTTTTCCCGCTTTGCATTTATGGGACCCCGTTGATCGATTTTTTCCAGAAATTCTACTAATTCTCCGAGAGTCTCGAAACCACGACTGATAATCGTTGCCCGCATCTCGTCCGTGAAATGTTGTGACAAAGATGTGATGATTTCTTTGTCATTTGGTGGTGGCACCAAATCCCTTGCCATTCCGAACATTCGGATGGCATAGTCAACCTTGGACAGCTTGCCGTCCCCTTTATAAAATCCAAATTCCAGATTCCTCCTTATTCTTCTCTGGACTTCGTCGCTCCAAAAACGTTCTGTGAATTTATTCCTTAAATCACTGAAGCTGTTGATTTCGTCTTCTACAACGACCCACCATTCGTTGGCTGATTTTTCAAGGGCTTGTCCCAGCAGATACTTCATTTCTGCAATTGTTGGGTTGGTCACCTCACAATAATGCTGGAATTCCTTCAGGAATTTGATGGGTCGAGCTCGATTTGATCCATCGAAGGTAGGTGGAGTTATTTTTATTTTGCTCGGCCTATAGTTCGCCGTGGATCTGAGTACTTCCTCGTCTTGTTCATCTTCCTCTGTCTGGATGTGCGATTCATGTTCTCGAGGAATGATCCTTGTACTTTCTTCTTTCGGTGATTTTTGGATCGTCCTGTTTTCAAATTCTCTTAATTTTTGTTTAAGAGAGCTAATGGTTAGGCTATGTTGTGCCTCGTTGACTTCGCAAACTGCTATCCTCTCCATCGCGTATTTAATTGCTTGTTCTATCGTTTTTATCTTGGTCATTAGCGGTTGGATAATAGAATGCATTTGCGCGGCAAGACTAGCCTCCATTGTTTCCATTCTACTAAGGAATTCTTCTTTTTGTTGTTTTATTTGATCTTCTATTTCGTCCCTAATTTCTTCTTCGATTTTTTTAGATTCTTTGTATGTTTCCGAATTCCTGTGCTCTAATCGTTGTATCCTCGAATTTATGTCGCCCACTGATTCGATTATCGATGACAGAGTTTCGTCGGTGCGATCCTTTTTTAGTCGATTACTTTTTTGTGCGTTAGCCCCCCGATTAATCTTATCATTTTCAGATTTTTTTTGTTTCCTTCGCCAAAATTTGCTCGGGATTCGTCGAAAGTTTTCCCGGCGCCTGGCGGCGGAATCGTCGTCGTTAGCTCTTCGAATTGTGTGTCGCTCAGGAAGATTTCCCCTGCTTGATTCTCTGGATTTTGAAAACCCGAGTCTCTCGCGGTTTGATCTCTTAATTTACCGGGGTCAGCCATTGTTTATTTTATCTCTACTTCTGTCTATTTGAAACTACTCGCACTCTCGCTTTCTCTATGCAGCACCTGGCCCCACGTTGGGCGCCAGTTGTAACGGTACGACTTAGGCTCAATGACGCTTCGCGTTACGCGTAAGTTCGAGCTTCGAGAGAAAGGAGCAGGTGTGTAGAAAAAACGAGAGTTTTAATTAAATTTTAACAAATAAAAACAATTTATTCAATTTTTACGGGTTATTTTACAAATTTGTACGTGTTTTATTTATTTTGCATGTGTTTCCTTTATATCAATTAAACGGCAAAAAAATAAACGAATTTTTTTGATATAAAAATCTCGATGGAAATTTATGCGGTCATTTTACCGCTTACGTGGTAATTTATGGAAATTTATGGTAATTTACGTTTTTCTTTCCTATTTTCTTTGAAATTCGAGTAAAACTCGTTGATTCTATACAATCTTAAGTTGTTTCATTAATCTAGACTATTTTTCTGTTGATTAATAACGCTTAGATTACGCGGATAACTTTATTTTTCTTAGAAAAGTGCAGAAAACGCTTGTTTGACGTGACGCTGATTTTGAATTTGTTCTACGCTCTTATTTTATGATCTGCACGCACGTGTTTTTGTTCCACAATGTACTTAATTAATAAAACGCACTAATTCTGCTTTGTAATTGATTTGGACAATTTTTTATTTGAGAATGCACGCTTATTTCGGTTTTACAATCTGATTTCTTGAATTAGACAAGTTTTTCGCACGCTTTTGACTCTAGATGATTTTGGACAAGTTTTTAATTAGGATTCTGACGATAAGCTTGTTTTCTAAATAATTCAATTGCGTTAAACTCCCTCACTCCTACGAACGAGAGATTGTGCGGTTGGAAAGATATTGAAAGGTAAGGATTAGAAATCCCGGTTGCGGGAATTGAACGGAGCCGAACAATTCCGTGGCCGAAACTCCCTTGAGGTCTTTAGGAAATGCACACTGGTTGCGGGAGTCGAACGGAGCCGAACTACTCCGTGGCCAATGCACAGAGGAAAGATTTGGTTAGGAAATGCGCACCGGTTGCGGGAGCCGAACGAAACCGAACTGCTCCGTGGCCAATGAACAAAGGAAAGATTCGGAAAGGTTATGTTTGTCGTAGCAGGAGCGAAGAGAGCTCTGTGCTTACTCTCCAAGATTCCGCTTTGAATTCTTGGGGAAGAATGAGTACCGAGTGCTGTTCTGCACCGGCTTTTATACTGTCAGAATCCTTTGTTCTTTGATTTCCTGGAAGTCTAAAAATAACTCTTAGTCTTATTCGCTAGAGTTCTTTATGGTGGGGCGCTTGCCAAACATTATTGGAGATTCTTTTCTCCCACTCATTCATATTTCGCTCGCTTTCGTCCATTCCAACTCCGCGCTTGCGCAGGGCGTTCGCGCAGTCCTCCTTGTCCCCACTTTTCGACGCGCTGTCGAATGAGGTACGCTCAACCCCCACTCTTAGTTACAAATTGGTCACTTTCCCCCACTTTGTCCGCCCGCATCTTCGCGAGCCACGAGATGGTTTGGCTATCGGCCGCTTGGCGCCACGGTAGTCGAGCGACGGACGCCGCGCCGGGCGGATCGTCAGCTGTCGAGTATCCGTGCCGTTACAATGTATTTTTCTCCATGGTTTTCGTTGTCTGTGTACATTTTTCCATGGTTTTCATTGTCTAGGTATATTTCTCCATAGTTTTCGCTCTCTAGGGCGACGACTCCATCGTTTTCGTTGTCCAGGTATATTTGTCCATGGTTTTTGATGTCTAGGTATAGTTCTCCATCGTTTTCGTTGTCCAGGTCGACGGCTCCATGGTTTTCGATGTCTAGATCCACGGCTCCATGGTTTTTTTTGTCTAAGTATATTTCTCCATGGTTTTCGTTGTCTAGGTATATTTCTGCATAGTTTTCGATGTCGAGGTATATTTCTCTATGGTTTTTGATGTCTTGGTCCACGGCTCCATGGTTTTTGTTGTCTAGGTATATTTCTCCATGATTTTCGATGCCTAGGTATATTTCTGCATAGTTTCCGATGTCCAGATATATTTCTCTATGGTTTCCGATGTCTAGGTATATTTCTCCATGGTTTTCGTTGTCTAGGTCGACGACTCCATCGTTTTCGTTGTCCAGGTATATTCCTCCATGGTTTTCGATGTCCAGGTCGACGGCTCCATGGTTTTTTTTGTCTAGGTATATTCCTCCATGGTTTTCGATGTCTAGGTCGACGACTCCATCGTTTTCGTTGTCCAGGTATATTCCTCCATGGTTTTCGATGTCCAGGTCGACGGCTCCATGGTTTTTTTTGTCTAGGTATATTCCTCCATGGTTTTCGATGTCTAGGTATATTTCTGCATAGTTTCCAATGTCCAGGTATATTTCTCTATGGTTTTCGATGTCTAGGTATATTTGTCCATGGTTTTCGTTGTCTATGTATATTTCTCCATGGTTTTCGTTGTCTAGGTATATTTCTCCATAGTTTTCGCTCTCTAGGTCGACGACTCCATCGTTTTCGTTGTCTAGGTTGTAACAGGATTTTCCCGTCTCGGGCCCATCCGTCCCTTCGGAGCCTCTCGGTCGCTCCCCCTTGGGTTGCCTTGGCTCGGCCGGAGTGAGCTTGGCGCCAGGTACAAGCGTACCGTCGGTAAAACCGACTTCTGATTTAACTACGCCGGCCCAGACCTAAAGGCCAAGACACCCCGGGGCCACGAGAGCTCCGGCTGGTTCGGCTACTCAGCTCAACTGAGGTACGAATGATAGAGGGGCTGGGTTGGGGCGAGAGAGCAGCAAAGGATACCAAACTCGTAAATAAAGGACACGTCCGCGAGCAAATAAAATGAACAACTGATTTATTCAAAGGAAACAAATAACGGCGAATTTACATGAAGCGCGCGGTCGAACACGACCGCAGAACGGCGACAAAATCTTGAATCGCGCGAACAAGGTGCGGCGCTAGCGGGTGCGACGCTAACGCAGGTACGGAGTCGAAACTCAGATAACTAGGACCGAAGGCAGGTAAGTAGGCAACATAAACGGGGGAACCGCACTAATTCCCCACAAGAATCACAATGAACGAAGGGTGCAGTACGGCGCAGGCAATTCAGTCCCTAACGGGGCGAAGCCCAGGAAATGAGGTAACTAAGGCGCGAAGGCAGGTAATTAGGCAATACACAGGAAATCAGACACCTTCGCGAAGAGGTTACAAAACGAGGCGCACTGCGACGCAGGTAATTCGCGACAATCAGGTAACTAAGGCCCGAAGGCCGGTAATTTGGCATTCTAAGCGGCCACGAGGACCGAGGAAATATAACAAAATTATTCGCCACGTGACGTCACACGGAGAAAGAACGATAAACTCGAAATTCATACAAAACATGATAATCCAGAATACAACCTCGTCGGAAACGCTCGACGAAGGACGAGAACAATGCGAGAACGGCCGATACATAAGCGTGGAATGCGACGCGGGCGAGAGAGAGATAGAGCGCAAACAAACCGGGGCGAGCCACGCGCGGCCGGCCTTGAGCGAACAATCGCGAAAAACTGACGCAATATTGCGACGTAAGACTCGAAACTTTTCGAAATTCGATGCACGAACTAGAGACTCTAAATTAATTGACACGACATAATTAATTGCCAAAAACTCAAATAAAAGACTGATATTACGGAGCGAGTCGTCGAAGGGACTCGACGGAAGCGTGGGCGACAAAATCTCCAACTTAATCGGCCGAGGTGTCGAAAGCGTTGCGAGCCACAATCTCGCTCGACAGACAACCCTCGACCTCCTCGGCACCTCAAAATTGTTGCACGAAATGCAACCCCAAACGCGACGACACGGAAAACTCACGCCTTCCGTCGAATCGCGAAGGAAAAATTATCGGAACGGGCTTACCGAGGCACAACTCTTGGCGAACGGGGCTGGACGGAGACGCTCGATGGCTCTCCCGAAAAGTGCGACTCGCCGGCTGGACTCGGTGACGAAGACTGGTTGTGCTTGTGCCTCGGCGTGGCTCCGCGCTCCCGATTTTTCCCCCACTAATCTGATTCGGCGAGAGCGCGCTCTCGCCTATTTCGCGAATCGCCCGACTTCCGGCTCTCGCGCTTCGGTGTCGGGCGCGGGGAGTTCGAACGAGATCTCCGCTCGGTTTTCGCCCTCTGAAGATTTGCCGAGACTGCAGGGGTTTTTCCTCTTGGGGACCCGGCCGATGTCCGACTGCCAGGCGGAGGGGAGGCCTTCCTCGCGAAACTTGGCGTCCCTTCGTATCGCGGTGGGCCCACGGTGCCACCAGGCAAATGCACCTCCGCCCCGGGATATCCCGAGCCCCACTCGACGAGGCGCCGTTGCACACGGACTGCGACCCCTGCAGGCGCGGCGGCGAACGAGGCAGCTCTCGGCTGCGACTGCGGGAGGGCCACGGACGGCGTTCACACGTGTGGCCGAATTTCGACGTGTACCCTCGAACGTCCGCTCCGCTGGGCCAAGGTGACGGGGCGCAGCGGTGAGTAGGCCGAATTCCTTGCCGAAGTCCCGCTGATCGAAAGAGCGGTTGTTGCTCACTCCCCGCTCGGCGGTGGACACTGGGCGCAAGGGCCGGGGGACGCTCGCTCGTAAAGAATAAAATGCATGATTAAATTCTCTCGCCCGTCATTTTTCCGTTCACGCAGGTAATTTTATAGGCAACGCAATGGTAGGTAATAGGCAACGCAGTGCAGGTACGCAGGCAACGAAGGAGGTAAGGCGTTTCCGACGGTCGATAAGGTAGCTTAAGACTAAAACGGGGAGTCTCCTCAGCGGGCCGCCAGCGAGCCGCGTTGCGTCGTCAAAATGGACCGTAAATCCGGTCCACTGGTCGACCACGATTCGTGCGGGTGGCGGGGCGTCAAATGTCACGTCACAAGGTATATTTCTTCATGGTTTTCGATGACTGGGTCGACGGCTCCATAGTTTTCGATGTCTAGGACGACGGCTCCATGGTTTTCGATGTCTAGGTCCACGGCTCCATGGATTTTTTTGTCGAGGTATATTTCTTCATGGTTTTCGATTCCTAGGTACATATCTCCAGTTTTCGCTGTCTAGGTCAACGGCTAAATGGTTTGCGATGTCTTCTTTCAGGGCTCGACCAGGGTTCCCGACGGAAGGTCTTAAAGGGACCGACTCAGAGTGTTATCGCGGGGTTTCTAAGCGATCACCCGAGAGTCTTGACGGGGCTTTTTTTAAAGGGTTGACAATAAGATCTCAGTTGAAGTTTTTATGGGATTGATCAAGAATCTTGTCGGGCCTTTTATAAAGGATCAGTCAAGAGTCTGAACGGGATTTTTTAGGGGGTTGAACGGCGGTCTCGACGGAAGTTTTTCGACCCTAGAACGGTAACCTTATTTTATTTTTCCTATTCCTGTAACGTAGGGTCATGAATGACCCCAATTTTGGAAAATTCATATCTCTGGTAAAATGAAACAAAAAGGGTTCAACTTGGGCTCATTCTTTTCGTTTTTTAATGCAGAATCACGTGAGCCCAGAACAATTTTGCTCGGAGTAAAAAAATTAGTCGAAAATGCGACGGAACAATAAAAAAACGGGAGAATGAAGGAGAAGGGCAGGAGGATGAAGGGAGAAATCCCGCCAGGACTTTTTTGAGGGATTAGCGAAGAGTCTGGATGGGATTTTTTAAGGGGTTGACCAAGAATCTGAATGGGAGTTTTCAAAAGATGAATCAAGAATCTCGCCGGGACTTTTATAAGGGATTGTCCAAGAGTCTGGACGGGATTTTTCAAGGGTTAGACTAACTAGGAAACGTTTTCAAGTGTCCCCTTCCGATTTCGATGAAACTCTGATATGTTATAGAGGGTCAAAATTGATGACATACGTATTTTTTTTTATCGGCCCAAACTCATTTTAAAGGGGTGAAACACCCCTCCAAAGTTGACCACCTCCCAAGATGATTTTTCTGTTTTGCATACAAGGAGGGGATTTTGATAACTAATAATGATAGTAATAAATACCTTGTCAAAAGTGATGGAAAACAGACTTCGAATATTCTCAAGAACTCTTTATTTTAGGGGTTAACTTGTATATACAAAGTTCATTTTTTACATTAGAAACAAGATGTTCATCGGAGCTCAATGAATCCGACAGCACTGTGAAGAGCATGCAAGAATACAGAATACGTGCTTTCGATTTTTTCCCAAAAACTGAATTCTCGTCGACTTTTTTCCCAATATTGCGGATTATGTCTAGTATTTAGCCATGAATCATTGAATAACATTGTTTGAGGCTCGCATTCATTCTGGCATCGCTCTCTTATCATTTTACTGTTTTATCATTTTTTTTCAAGAAACGTGAATATTTTTCATTTCAAGCAGACTATCAACTACTCGAAAATTCGATGTGTGTCATATGTAAACAAGTCATATCTCTATTTGAATTAATTCTATGGCACAGATATTTGAGGGGTAAGGGCTGGGAAAAAGATAAACAAAAAACAAGTAGTGATTATTAGCCATTTTGCATTGAAAAAATGAATAAAGAAATTTTTTTTTGTTACTTTGATTCATACACTAAATACACCTGTAAATAGTTTTGTAAATAATTTACGTTTTTATATAATACAAAATTGTTGAATATCCACATGATTCTACTTCTTCTACCGTGGCCACACCCTTTAAACAAAAACAAGTTCCAAGTTTATCTATAAATCGCTTTATGGATGACAGTCGGTACAATAATGATGTTCATCAACAAAATGCTGTAGGCAAAGTAATTTTTTACACCAAGAACATCTGATTACTGCGACATTCGTGCAACGTTCGATTTCACAGTTCGAATGAGATGACTGTCCAAATGCAAAATCGACGGGGTTATCAAATTCATCAGTTTTCTTTGCAATGAACCCGCTTTTATGCCACGCATAACGAAACCAATTATGATATCGCGGAGATGACAGTTGGTTGTGAACTAAAGATTGTAATTTTATTATATCATTCCTTGAATGTAAATTTAAATCATAATCAAGAAGAACTACGGTGTCTGAAAAATGATGAATATAATTTTTCCATATACGGAAGCCGAAAACATCGAGAGGTTGAATTTTTCCAGTGGTTCCTTTCGGTATCAATAAAGTCGTCAACTTTTTGTCTGGGGGTGTTGTCTCTTGCACAACTCTAGAACAATGCCCACTCCAAGAATCAATTAGAAGTAGACTCTTCGGTCCCACTTTTGGGATAAACACTTCTTCTAACCACATCTTGAAGTGCTCTGTAATGAATCATTGTGATTAATACCGTTTGAATATATGCAGCGCGAAACAAGAATTATTATACCTGAAGTAAGTTTTCCTGATTTGGAAGCTGTGTTGAAAACATCTGGCGGTCTGAATAAATGTTGTTCAACTACAGGTCCGAACGTTCCGGATGGTTCTTTTAAAACAATAAATAAAGGAGATAATAATTTTCCGTCCGCTGAAATTGTAGGCTGTATAGTATAACTGTGCGTTGTTGAAGTTACTGATTGTACTATGCACGACACTTGTTTAGTTCCTTCTTCCGTTGAAGGTTGGTCCAGAATCAATCTCTATTTGGAAACCACTCTGATCAGAATTATATATATTTTGTAATCCATATTCGCAAATATAAGGTTCAACTCTTTTCAAAAATTCTTCAGCACTCTTGTGAAAATATTCACTATTTTCCACTGATTTTCGCGTGACGAATTTATTGATTTTTCTGCTAGTAATGCGATGGATCTTCTTAAAGCTAAGTAACCACGTTGACAATGCTTTAAATCGAAAATCCTTTTGACTGATAAGTCCTTGGGTCTTTAAAGCCCATCTTCGCAGATCCGTATCATGAACAATCAAGCCTGCGTCAATGGCATTTTTCATATTCTGCAATGTATACTCTGATATGCGAGCCAATTTTTCCATGTATGCCCCTCCCTGGTTGATTTGGTGTGCCCAACGACGCAATTATAGTACTGATTTGACTTTTTTATATCTATGACGAACCGTATCAATTGAGCGATTTTTATTCGTCTTTGCACTTCTCCAATATTCAACAGCTCTTCTCTTATAATCGAAACTTAAAGGTTCGTCATCTTCGGAACAGCTATCTTCAAGTCCTTCGGAAGGCACCTGAAAATCTGCATCGTCCACTACGAATGTTTCAAAATTTTTGTAGGGCTTTTCAAAGTCAAGAGAATTTTCCTCAATCATTTCCATACTATTATATTCTGTCATGCTTTGTAATAAAATGTTTTCGAAGTTCGATGCTATTTCACGTTCATCATTTGTTAACGGGGACTCGGGTATATTCATTACTTCAAATGCTGCCCACAAAAGTTTAATAACGTTTATTGGATTTACTTTCATTGTAAACGTGAGAAGAAATTCAATAACTGCTCGAAGTTCAGTTATTAACGTATTAACAAGCACTGAATGGTCTCACGACTTATCATATTGAAAATATCCGAAAGATACGCGTAATCGTTAAAAAAAATATCTGTGGCATAGAATTAATTCAAGTAGGGATATGCCTTGTTTACATATGACACACATCGAATTTTCGAGTAGTTGATAGTCTGCTTGAAATGAAAAATATTCACGTTTCTTGAAAAAAAATGATAAAACAGTAAAATGATAAGAGAGCGATGCCAGAATGAATGGGAGCCTCAAACAATGTTATTCAATGATTCATGGCTAAATACTAGACATAATCCGCAATATTGGGCAAAAAGTCGACGAGAATTCAGTTTTTGGGAAAAAATCGAAAGCACGTATTCTGTATTCTTGCATGCTCTTCACAGTGCTGTCGGATTCATTGAGCTCCGATGAACATCTTGTTTCTAATGTAAAAAATGAACTTTGTATATACAAGTTAACCCCTAAAATAAAGAGTTCTTGAGAATATTCGAAGTCTGTTTTTCATCACTTTTGACAAGGTATTTATTACTATCATTATTGATTATCAAAATCCCCTCCTTGTATGCAAAACAGAAAAATCACCTTGGGAGGTGGTCAACTTTGGAGGGGTGTTTCACCCCTTTAAAATGAGTTTGGGCCGATAAAAAAAAATACGTATGTCATCGATATTGACCCTCTATAACATATCAGAGTTTCATCGAAATCGGAGGGGGACACTTGAAAACGTTTCCTTGTAAGCGTCTCGACGCTGTTATTTCAACAGATAGGCCGAGAGTCTGGACGGGATTGTTTAAGGGGTTGATCATGTCTGTCGCTGAGATTTTCTGAAGTGATTGACGGAAGGGGTATGGACGGAAGTTTTCTGAGGGATAAAGTAGGACCGTTACGGAGACGTTTTTCATGGGATTCCTAAAGAGTCTCACCGCGGCTTTTTTAAGAGATTTATCCAGATTCTCGTCAAGACTCATTTCAGCAGATCGACCAAAAATCCTGCCGAGACTTTTTCAAAGGGTTGGCCAAGAGTCTGGACGGGATTTTTTAAGGTGTCGACTAAGAGTCTCGACGAGGTTTTTTTAACAGATTGGCCAAGAGTCTGGACGGGATTTTTAAGGGGTCGCGACGGAATTTTTTCAAGGGATTGACTGAGGGGGTCACTTAGGTTTCTTTAAGGGATTGACCACGAGTCTCTTCGAGGTTTCCTTAAGAGATTAAACGAGAGTCTGTACGAGAGTTTTTCAAGCGATTGATCATGTCTCTTTTCGAGATATTTTGAGAGATTTACCAGCGCTGTCGACGAAAGTTATTGAAGAGATTTGTCTTCTCTTTTGAACAACCAACCAGAACGAATAATCCCTCTATTATTAAAAAAAATGTTGATGACTATCCTACTTTCCAAAAAGAAGTGAAATCCGTGGAAAAATACTTTATAAAAGTAAAAAAAAAAGACGACAAGTATTAAAAAAGTGTAACCTCAGTTGGAAAATTATGACTCAATTATCTTTATATTACTTTGTATAAAAATTTCCCCATCATTTAAATTTTGATAAATATGGCCCTTCCCAAAAAGGAAGGAAATCCGTGGAAAAATACTCCAGAAAAGTAAAAAAAGAACGCCAACTATTAAAAAACCGCAACCTCAGTTGGAAAATAACGACTCAATTTTATTCTTGATATCACTTTGCAATGAAACACTTTTGATTTACTATATTCATGTATTTTACTTTTTCTTCACTGCGAACAATCTTTTGACCTTCATAAAAATCTTCTTAAAAATTTTCAAACTCAATTGAGACAAAAAAAAATGAAATCATTGCAATATAGCCAAGAATTCATAAATGAGTGGCAAAATTTCACAGACGAACGTGCGCCCTCGACACATACGGTTCAAGGGTTTCCCCATTTCGGAAGATTCCAGCATGATTATCCCGAATATTATGATGACTTCATGCTAGCTAAAGATCATGAATGTACGTACAATACAATTCCACGGGGAACGAAACATAAAAAAGGGCACGTTTGCGTACAAGGGCACGCGTACACGTACACGTACTTACCGGACGAATTCACTGCAAAGATTATACAAAAACTTGGTTTGCATGGTTTTCAAAAATAATTTCGGCGAAGGAATTCCTCATCCATGTTTACCCGTACTGGGGCAGCCGCTGAGAGGGGGGCGGGAACAGACGGGATACATTAAGAAACAAAGAGACAAAATGGCACATTTAACACCGCGTTCGGCGTTGACTGTCCTTCCTCGGTGCATAGGATACTTCGCAGCAGGGGGTTCAGCGGGCGATATTCAATTGGGGGAGAGTTCGCGAATCTCATAGCATAACTCGTCTTCAATACAAACTGACTTATGCTATCCGAAGGTGGAAATTCTCTCATCATAGACGGAAAACAAGATGATCGATTAACAAAGAGACAAAAGTTCGAAGTGATCCAAACAGTGTAGAACTGATCCGCTCACGTAAGCGTAGACAGCAAAAAGCGAGATGGACAACTCCGTCTACGCATGCGCGAGCGGATCAGTTCTACACTGTTTGGATCACTTCTAACCCTAAAGAACACGACTAAGGCCCGGTTCCATAACTCTCGGTGAAGTTGGTAAACGGGGTTTAATGAAAAACGCGCGTTCCGCAACTCCTTAATCCACGCTTAAGCCACAGTTTCGTCGGTCAAATATAATCGGCCGAGATTGGGCGTTTAACGGGCTAAACATCCGTCATATATAGGTTATGGGTGTATGAGTGATGTGTATGTGCCAACTGACAGCTCGCTCGCTGCTTGCGAAATCTCATTTCTTAACCTATAACTTCCTGTTTCTCTCTGTGTAATGTGTATTAACCCTCAGTAGACACATATGGGCGTTGGGTGTCCAGCACATTCAGCGAATGCCATTAATTTCTCCTTTTTCGTATATATTACCATTAAATATATAACAATAATTAAAAAGAATTTTTATCCATCACCCACACTGCAGGCTCTTTTCCCATTTATCGAAAACTACTTTCCTGAATTTTTCAGATTTCCTCAACAAGTCCAAAAGTACAGTAAGAAAACAGTAGGGCGCCTGACCCATGTGTGTCTAGGACGGTGCACTAATTGTACTGTGTGTTTACGGAGGGTTAACAGTAATTCGAGTGGACACACAAATAATAATGTTGCCAAAACATAGCAGGCAGACGAATTATCGATGTTCTATTATCGTCTTCAGTCAGAACTCAAAGATTTTTTTAACATGGAAGACCAAAAGTTATGAAAAAACGAATTTTGACGAATTTTATGACATCGTTTTACCCGCTCGACTTCGCTTATCGAATGAAAATGTATTTGAAGTCCTGCAGCAAATACGTCATGAACTGGAGCATCGAAAAGAATATTCAACGTATCCCTTCCACACTGTCCCATTCCAGAAAGCCAATCATCGAAGATATTTGAAAAGGAATAAGCGCTCGGTTGGAGTTATTTCTAATGGAATATAGGTTTCCAAAAACCCCGGTTAAAAGTGCACTGTGGAACGCAACTGCGATAAATCGCTTGTTAGAGCAGCGGTTAGATTCAATGTTCGGTTACTAAATCTCGCGTTTAACCTCGAGTCGTGGAACTAGGCCTAAAATGGCACATTTAACGCCGAACGCGGTGTTTTCAGGACGAGTCGTAGCCAAGCGCGCGAGGCGGAGATGAGGACTGTCCTTCCTCGGTGCATAGAATACTTCGCAGCAGGGGGTTCAGCGGGCGATATTCAATTGGGGGAGAGTTCGCGAAATTCAACTAGAAAATACTGTCGTTTATCCCGTATAGTTTGTCTTTAATACAAAGTGACATATGCCATCTAAAAATGAAAATTCTTCTATCATAGACGGAAACGAGATGATCATTAAACTGGTACATTCAATTATCTTTTGTCTTCCCGAAATTATTTTTGAAAACCATGCACGCCAAGTTTTTGTATAATCTTTGCAGTGAATTCGTCCGGTAAGTACGTGTACGTGTACGCGTGCCCTTGTACGCAAACGTGCCCTTTTTTATTTTTCGTTCCCCGTGGAATTGTATTGTACGTACATTCATGATCTTTAGCTAGCATGAAGTCATCATAATATTCGGGATAATCATGCTGGAATCCTCCGAAATGGAGAAACCCTTGAACCGAATGTGTCGAGGGCGCACGTTCGTCTGTGAAATTTTGCCACTCATTTATGAATTTTCGGCTATATTGCAATGATTTCATTTTTTTTTGTCTCAATTGAGTTTGAAAATTTTTGAGAAGATTTTTATGAAGGTCAAAAGATTGTTCGCAGTGAAGAAAAAGTAAAATCCATGAATATAGTAAATCAAAAGTGTTTCATTGCAAAGTGATATCAAGAATAAAATTGAGTCGTTATTTTCCAACTGAGGTTGCGATTTTTTAATAGTTGGCGTTCTTTTTTTACTTTTCTGGAGTATATTTACAGCATAACTAATATCGCCGCTGGCATTAGATTAATTGCCAAGCGATCATAACTCTCAGCGACATAGAAATCTTGTCGCTGAGCCACATGAAAATCTTGTCGCTGAGGCACATGAAAATCTTGTTGCTGCCAGTTATCCGGAAGCTCCAGATAATTCTCAATAACACAAAAATCTTGTCACTGAGCCACATGAAAATCTTGTCGCTGCGAATTCTACCCGGAAGCTCTGGATAACTCTCAGCGACAAGTTGTTGCTCCAGAAGGAACCAAATATTGTGGAGCGATTATATATTTATAGCATAACTAATATCGCCGCTGGCACTAGATTAATTGCTAAGCGATCATAACTCTCAGCGACATAGAAATCTTGTCGCTGAGCCAATTGAAAATCTTGTCGCTGAGGCACATGAAAATCTTGTTGCTGCCAGTTATCCGGAAGCTCCAGATAATTCTCAATAACACAAAAATCTTGTCGCTGAGCCACATGAAAATTTTATCGCTGCGAATTCTACCCGGAAGCTCTGGATAACTCTCAGCGACAAGTTGTTGCTCCGGAAGGAACCAAATATTGTGGAGCGACAAGTTTTCTGGAATTGTTTACAGCGACAACATTTATACAGGGAAATCATTCATCGCTTTTTGATAGCGATGCATGTTTGCCCTGTTTGTAAGATTAATCACAAAGCGACAATAACTCTTAGCGACATAAAAATCTTCTCGCTGAGCGACATGAAAATCGTGTCGCTGAGAATTATGCTCCGGAAGGAGCCAAATATTATAGAGTGACAAGTTTTTTGAAATCGTTTGAAGCGACAACATTTGTCTAAATGATTCTTACAGGGAAAACATTCATCGCTTTCTGATAGCGATGCATTTATTCCCTGCTAGTTGGATTAATCGCAAAGCGACAATAACTCTTAGCGACATAAAAATCTTGTCGCTGAGCAACTTAAAAATCGTGTTGCTGAGAGTTATGCTCCGGAAGGAGCCAAATATTATAGAGTGACAAGTTTTTTGAAATCGTTTGCAGCGACAACATTTGTCTAAATGATTCTTACGGGGAAAACATTTATCGCTTTCTGATAGCAATGCATTTATTCCCTGCTAGTTGGATTAATCGCAAAGCGACAATAACTCTCAGCGACATGAAAATCTTGTCGCTGAGCTACATAAAAATCGTGTTGGTGAGAGTTTTTCTCCGGAAGGAGCGAAATATTATACAGCGACCAGTTTTCAGCATGGAACTCCCATCGAGCCAACACGGTAAATTCTTCGTTGCAAAATTGATGTAAAAAATTTTTTATTTTTCAAAGCTGATGGTCAAAAGTTGAAAATTGCCCTCTTGCGATAAATTGAGACGTTGGCACGTGTTTGTGTTGTGTATGGAATCAAGGGAACACACGTATGCTGATAATAGCTTTATTGCGATTTGTACAATTACTTCGCTTTGGTAGCGAGACCGCGTCGGAAGAGCGCCTTAACGCGACTGCCGCGTGCTCTGCGTGAGACACGCAGCAGGGCCGTACGCGACATCTCTCCCTTCTAGATTTTATTTAATAACCATGAAAATGATGGTGATGAATAATAAACGCGACAATCTCTCTTCTTTAATGCCTGAAGCATAAGCATTTGGAGAGATAAAAAAATAAAGGAAACCATTTGGAGAGATAAAAAATAAAGAAGCATTTGGGGGGATACAAAATAAAGAAAAGATAAAAAAAATTAGTGAGAGATGATCGAGACACGAACTAATTGAGCAGAAGGTCTCTATTTGGCTCTGTGTTTCAGTTGTTTCTTCTGCGTAGGTTGTAATTGTGTTTTTTTCGGACCTCGTTCTTCTCTGTCCTCGTTTCATCTTTTTTTTCTTTTGGATTTTCTTCTCGCACTATGGGCTTTGGAACGTGTTGTAGGTGGTCGATATGTCGTTTGTGTACATTTCCTGTGATTATCTCTCGTACTTCGTACGATAGAGGCCCAGTTTTTTTTTTCCACTGTTGCCCTCGTCCATTTTGGTCCCATTTTTCGGTGTGTGCGCATCCTTACACAATCCCCGATTGTTAGCGCGCGAGCCCCGGCGGGCGTATCCTTTTCGATTTTTGCACTGTGTGAGTGTTGAGGCGATAGTAGGTCCAAAGGAGTCCGCAGTTTTCTGTTAAACATCATTTCCGCTGGTGAGCTTCCCGTAGCCTTCGACGGTGTTGTGTGCTGTTTTAGGAGAAGTCTGCTGATTTTTGTCTCCCAGTCGCCTTCTTTTAGTATTTTTAACGACTGCTTTGTGGTTTGGACGGCCCGCTCGGCTTGCCCGTTCGAGGAGGGATGATAAGGGGCGATGAAAATGAATTCGATGCCATTTCTTTTGCAGAATTTCTGCATCTCTTCGGATCGGAATGATGTGTCATTATCTGATACTATAGTTTCGGGCAGGCCGAACGAAGCGAAAAGTCGTCGGAGTTCACGAATGACGTTGGTCGATGTCGTTGAGGGAATGCGGCATACGTCTGTCCATTTGGTGTATGCATCGACGACGATGAGAAACGTTTGTCCTTGAAATGGACCGGCAAAGTCGATGTGCAGCCGGACCCAAGGCCTGCCCGGGCTTTCCCAGCGTTGTATCGGTGCTCTCGGCGGACTTGGCCGTGTCTCTTGGCATTGATCGCAGTTTTTTATCATTATTTCGAGCTCTCTGTCGATGCCGGGCCACCATGCGTATGAACGAGCGTACGCTTTTGTTGCAACAATTCCTGGATGGTTTGCGTGTAGGTATCTTAGTATTTCCGGTTGGAGTTTTTTTGGAACGATTATTCTTGAGCCCCATAATAAAAAACCGTTTTCGATTGATAATTCGTTTCTTTTTGACCAAAATCCGTGGTGTTCTTTTTCTGCTTTCCGCGGCCAAGTTGTTTTTAACCACATCTTGATGAGCTTAAGTGTTTCGTCCTTGTCGGTTTCGTCAGCTACTTCTGCTGCTGACACGGGGTTTCGAGTCACGCCTTCCAGCATGAGGACGTCGCCGATTTTTTCTTCCTCTTCAACTTCCTCTTCTAGCGGAAATCTTGACAAAAAATCGGCATTTCCGTGTTTTCTTGCTGGCCGATAGCTCAACTTGTAGTTATAAGCCGATAACGTTATTTTATATCTTTTTAGTTTTGGTGATATTTGGTCTGAGCTTCGATTTTTTGGCTCGAAGATTCCCAGGAGTGGTTGGTGATCTGTAATCAAAGCGAACGGGCGTCCTGATAC
Source organism: Hyposoter dolosus (assembly GCA_963921915.1). Lineage (NCBI taxonomy): Eukaryota > Metazoa > Arthropoda > Insecta > Hymenoptera > Ichneumonidae > Hyposoter > Hyposoter dolosus. Next base: position 24,052,524 of record OY998130.1, on the reverse strand, counting down.
GTATTGGTGGAAATGTGTTACTGCCTCTTTCAGCGACAGCGCTTCTCGATCAATTTGTGCATATTTCCGTTGAGTTTTGTTCAAGGTTTTTGAAAAATATGCTATTGGTCTTTCTGTTTCGTCTGGTAGTTTATGGGCGAGCACAGCACCTATCCCAATCGGCGAGGCGTCGGCGGAGAGCACAATCGGTAATTTGTCGTCGAAATGTACTAAAATCCCCGATCCGATCAGTTGGTTTTTTAAGTTTTTAAAAGCTGTTTGTTCTAGTTCTCCCCAATTCTAATTTGAGTCGTTGTCTAACAATCGATGAAGAGGTTCTGCTATTGTTGCCCGATTTTTAATAAATTTTGCATAAAAATTTATCCCCCCCAGGAAAACTTGGAGTTCGCGCTTATCTTTCGGGGCTTTCATGTTTTTTATAGCTGTTACCTTGTTTTCCAGTGGCTGGACACCCTCAGTGGAAATTTGATGGCCCAGGAAATCCATTGATTTTACACCGAAAACCGATTTCTCGACGTTGACCCGGAGGTTCGATCGTTGTAGCCGGTGCAGTACGTCCGTCAATCGTTGGTCGTGTTCTTCCAAGTCTCGTCCTTGTATCTTTATGTTGTCCAGGTAGATTTGAATGCCCGGTATTCCTGACAATATCGTTGCCATAAATTTTTGAAAAATTCGAGGGGCTGCCGCGATGCCGTCTAACAGGCGGTTGACGTTGAACAAGCCTCCTGGCGTGCTGATTGTGAGTATTTTCGATGTTTCTTCATCGACGCGGAGTTGTTTATACGCGTCGCGTAAATCCACTTGAGAAAAAAATTCTCCTCCGTTAAGTGTTGCTAACGCTTCCTCGACCGTCGGTATTGGATATTCAGACTCACGGATCTCTGGGTTCACCGTTGATTTGTAGTCTCCGACTACTCTTATTTTGCCGTTGGATTTTCTCACGAATAAGACGGGTGTTGCCCAGTCGGACTGGTCCACGGGTGTCAGCATTTTTTGGTTTACCATGGATTTTAATGCGTCCATCGCTGCTTCTTGGAGTCCGTACGGAATTCTTCTAGCTTTAATGAATTTAGGGTGAGCGTTTTCTTTTAACTCGATATGTATCGGCGTCCCATTATGCCCTTCGAGAGTTTTCGACGTGAGGGACGGAAATTTTTTTAGTATGCTCTTCTCTTCGCATACTCTGTGGATTCCAACCATCGCTATACCCAATTGTTCGAACCAATTTCTTCCCAGTAGATTTGGTCCTTCGCTTTCGTTTGTTACTACTATCGGCAACACTTGTTCCTTGTTTCGATGACGCACACTTACGTTAGTTACTCCGATTACATCGATTGGTCTTTTTCCGTACCCGTATAGTTTGACGCGCTTTTCTAGCCAGGATGGTTTTTTGTCTGGCCAGATTTTTTGATAAGTTTGTTTATTCATGAGTGATTGTTGAGCTCCATTATCGACTTCGAATTTACACGGTTTTGAATTAATGTGAATTTCTACGATATATTCATTCTTAGTCTCTTTTCCTCGCATCGATTGCACCGCGATGCTGCATGCGTAAATATCGTCATCGTCCGTGTCGTCGCTTGAGGTTTCTTCTACTTGGTGAGTTCGCGTCGATTTGTTTGTTGGCGTCGGTTGTTTCTCAAGCGATCGTTGTCGGGCCTTGCAGACTCTGATTAAATGACCAACCTTTTCACAGAAAGTACATTTTTCATTTTTATAAAAACATTTATCTTGCGAATGGTTCGAATACCCGCAGCGGTAACACGGGTCACGAGACGGTTTTTGATTTGTGTTTTTTTTGTTTGGTTTGAATGTTTTTTTTCTCGAAATATTCTGTATCGTTTCCGCGTCCGGTTGATTTAGTATTTTTTGTTGTTGTTCCGCCGATTCCGCATTGCAAGCTGTTTCCAGTGCTTTATCTAGCGATAATCCGTCTGGGTTTGTTGTCGTTACCGATTCCTCGTGTCGTCGGCATAAATATCTTTGGAGCTCTTCGTTCCATATCCCAGCCACAAAACGATCGCGTAGCATGATGTGCATTGGTAATTTCCCGTTAGGACCCGAGAATTTACAATCTATCGCTAATCTTCTTATCTCACGAACAAATTCTTTGAGCGTTTCGTTTTCTTTTTGGTTTCGTTTGTGGAAATGAATCCGAGCTAAGAGTTCGTTTATACTCTGGCCGAAATGCGATTTACATTTATCGAGAATATCTTTGTATTCTATATCTTTCGGAGCAGTTGGCGAGCAGAGAGATTTTATGATCGCGTAATTTTTCGTTCCAATAGCTGTCAACAGCGTGGCCCGTTTCTTCGAATCGTCGGTAATATTATTTGCCTCGAGGTAGAATTCGACTTGTTCTATATAGTCGGCCCAGGTTTGTTTTTCTGGTTCGAACTCGGTAAGTTTACCTATATTGGGTGCCATGACGTCAGCCGCTGTATCTCCGATTGTCCCTGCTAATTCTTGCGATGTCGTCGGAATTTTATTCTTCTCCTCTAGCTCTTTCTTTTTCGTTTGTATTTCTTGCACTTTCACAAATTCCGACAAAATCTTCCGTAATTCATCAATGGTTGTTTGCCGCTCTACTTCGATGTTATAATGGTTACAGATCTGGATTAATTCCTCTTTTGTCTGTTCGTAAATCCACGAGGTTTTTCCTGTCGCCACGTACGCCTCGATTTCAGCCCACTCTTCACTCATTACCCTTTGCAATTTTTTTTATTTTTACTTTACACTATGCACTTATGTGATTCGTTTCTTTCCTCGTCGCCAATTGTTGTGTATGGAATCAAGGGAACACACGTATGCTGATAATAGCTTTATTGCGACTTGTACAATTACTTCGCTTTGGTAGCGAGACCGCGTCGGAAGAGCGCCTTAACGCGACTGCCGCGTGCTCTGCGTGAGACACGCAGCAGGGCCGTATGCGACAGTTTGCTCTTCCTTTCAGCTTATCAAAACATGTTGATTGAAAAAAAAATAATAATTTTACCCTTTTTAGTCGCAGACGATGGATTTTAGTTTGAAAATTGACGACAAATCGTAATTTTCAAGCAAAAATCGTGGTAATGAGCCAAAAATCATATCTCGGCGAGGAGATGAGATAATGGCATGATTCTAGGCTTAAATGTGGCTGAACAAAGTACATTTTCAGGAAAAAAATCAGCATCGTCCTCCCATCATCCCAAGACAATAAATTCTTCTCTTCAAAGTTAGGAAAAAAACTTGTTCTTTCCACAGCTATGATGAAAAGTCAAAAATGGTTTTCTGGCGAGTAATGAAGACGATGGCACGTGTTTATGCTCCGTTTGGGCTAAACAAACCGTGTCGATGAGGAAAAAATCGAGAAATAACCATCGTTGCTCGAAGACGATCGATTTTAGTTTGAAAATTGACGAAAAATCGTAATTTTCAAGCAAAAATCGTGGTAATGGGCCAAAAATCATATCTCGTTCAAAAATCGAGATAGAGACATGATTCTGGGTTCTGATGAAGCTCTACAGAGTACACTTCTAGGGAAGAAATCAGCAATTTATTCCTATACAGCCAACTCAAAAAATTATTCGCTCCCAAGTGATGTAAAAATGTTGTTTTTATTTCCAAGCTGATGGTGAAAAGGCAAAAATACTATTTTTGACAAAAATTAAAATTATGACACGCGTTTACGTTTCCTTTCAGCTTAACAAACCATTTCGACGAAAAAAAAATCATGATTTTACCGTTGGTGCTCGGAGACGATCGATTTTCGTTTACAAATTCATGAAAAATCGTCATTCTCAAACAAAAATCATGGTAATTGGCGAAAAATCATATGTCGTCGGGAAATTGACATAGAGACTTCAATAAGGGCTCAATCTGAGCTCCACAGAGCTTATTTTACCGGAAAAAACTTTAAAGCGGTCTTCAAAGCTGTTTTCAAGACAGTCTGCCTTTTGAGCAGTCTTTAGAGCTCAAAAGATCCGACGGAAACTCATCCTCCAGGAGATCGAAAAATCCTTTGGGACTTTCCTAAAAGCACCTCCTGGAGAATCTTTAGGGAAGTATGTAGTATCATTTCCTTCAAATTTTTCTCGACGAAATTGCGAGAGAAGACTCGTTTTCAAATAAACCGTCGACCCCGTCTTGCGGCCTTTAACCCGAATTTATCTTTAAAAATATCAGTTATCATTATATCGTGACTCATAACAAATATAAAGAATTTAATTTCTCTCTTCATCCTTACTATATACATGTTGAAAATATCATTTGAATTTATTGAACAAAATATTTGTAAAAAAATATTTCCTTTGAAAATGTTGAGAATTTTGTTCGTGTTAATTTTTCTCCTTTACTTGTATGTACTTTATAAAAATGGCAAAGAACGAGTCAACGCCTTTATCTAATATTGCCATTTCTTATCCCATTTTATCGCACAAAATATCAGCAATGGAACAACTAGCCAAAAATCTCCTCCCCGGGGAAAAAAGCCTGGACAAGTCCATTTGTTGGTGAGCCCCTTTTTCATTTGTTTTCACAAATAAATCTACTCGCCTAAAAAACCTTGGTATAAAAAACATAGGCCTAAAAAACTTTGGTATAAAAAACATCTGGCCTAAAAAACCTTTGACAACCTCGTCTGAAAAAATTTAAGACCCTTCAAAGAAAAAGAACTTCAAAAACCTTGGTATAAAAAACATCTACCCTGAAAAACCTTCGTATAAAAAACATCTCGCCTAAAAAACCTTGGGCAACCTCACCTAGAAATATTTAAGACCCTTAAATTAATACAATGAAGAACAACCTCACAAGAAACTCGCCGAAAATTCAAAACACTTCAAATAAATACAAAAAAGTATACAACAAAAAGTGGCAAGAAAGAATAACACAAAATTATATCATTCACGAGCAGTACTAAATTATCTGATATCAATAAAAGGACAAGTTTTTCATTCATGTCTAAGAATTGACTGATGAGTGATGAGACAAAATCATTTATTATTAAAAATGATGATTCAATCAATGAAGAACCACCGTACAAAAATCTCCTTGAAAAATTATTAAAAACACCTCCAATAAATATTAAAAAATACAACCAAAAATGCTCAAATAACGATAATGTAAAAATGGATCATTTGCGTTCAGCACTAAAATTTCTGATACCAATAAGAGCACAAGTTTTTCGTTGAGGTCTGAGAATCGACTAACGACTAATTAGACAAAATCATTTGTTGGCAAAAAAAGTTTAATCTGAAAAATTAAATACACCTAAAACGAATATAAAAAATACAACAAAATATGCTCAAATGAAAATAATGTAAAAATGGATCATTTGCGTTCAGCACTAACATTTCTGATATCAATAAGAGGACAAGTTTTTCATTGAGGTCTGAGAATCGACTAACGACTAATTAGAGAAAATCATTTGTTGGCAAAAAAGAGTTTACCTGAAAAATTAAAAACACCTAAAATGAATATAAAAAAATACAACGAAAAATGCTCAAAAAACAATAATGTGAAAATAGTTCATTTACGTTGAGCACTACAATTTCTGTTACCAATCAGAGGACAAATTTTTCGTTGAGGTCTGAGGATCGACTAACGACTAATTAGACGAAATCATTTGTTGTCAAACAAGAGTTTATACTAACTTACAAGGCTTCAATGGTTTTTATTAATTTGACCATGTTTTTCGAATTTTCGCCCAGACCGATCCATGATACCCTTAACGACTGCCGCCTCGTCCGTACACGGGAAAATTTAAAATCTTTTCGGTGGTAACAGATCATTCCACAGGTTATAACTTGAGGCCTGTACGTAAATCAAAGATTGACTATTTCTGTTTTGTAAGTTAGTAACTCTTTTTCAACGAAAAGTGATTTTCTCTTATTACTTGTTAGTAGATGTTCAAATACCTCAAGAAAAACTTGTCCTCTCATTGATATCAGAAATTTTAGTGCTGAACGTAAACGATCCCTTTTCACATTATTGTTTTTTACCATTTTTTGTTGTATTTTTTAATATTCATTTCCGGTGTTTTCAATTTTTCAGGGAGATTTTTGTGGGTCTGTTCTTCATTGTATTCTTTGAAGGGTCTTGAACTTTTCTGGCGGCATTGGCCAAGGCTTTTTTTTTGTAGATTTTTCTGTGAAAGGGAATGGAAACGGGGGTCACCAACAAATGGACTTGTCCAGGCTTTTTTCCCCGTGGAGGGGATTTTTGGCTAGGGTTTAAAAAATTTCTTTCTAAAATTAGTCCTGGGTCGACGTTGGTTCAACTCTGTGGATCAGCGCTTGGTGCAGCAATCATGGGCCGTTACTAGATTGCAGTAACGGACCAATGTTGGATATCACTACTGAGTGTAGACTAGGAAATTTATTTGTTTTTAGACTGGTACTGTACTGGTGACCGAAGTCTGGTAACACGAGATCGTACCAATGTTGGCCCGATCGTCAGCATGGTGTTTCCTGCCTGGGGAGCGGAAGAAAAGTTTTTGGTTAGGAGTTTCTAAATTATGTTCAATGCACAATTTTACCAACAATGGTATAAAGTACTGTGGGCCCTGTGGGCATGTGGACCCTGATTTTTTCTTAAATGACCAACTTGCATAAAAAATTATGGGCCGGACAAGTACTCTGTGCGCATTCGCTCAACGTACGGTGGTGACCGTTTAACAAATCGTTACCGATCATGTTGGATCAGATCTAGGAAGAGTATCCGCTCGTAGTGTAACATGGAAGCGGAATCGGTATCGCTTTTAATAAAAATTGAGATGACACAGTTTTATACTTTAAATTAATGCAATTATTTTTTATTTTCATGACTCTAGAAGAACGTGGTTTGTCAATTGTAGGAGCAAAGGTATTCACGTGTTTCCTTTCTGCGTCTCGCGATACAAGTGACGTAACCGAGAGCTTTCCGGACGGACAAAAAGAAGGAGAGAGAGAATGCGTGACGCACCTTGCGCGCTCACGCTTCGCTTGATTACCGAAAGAAAATGCGTGGCGGTTTATTAAAATGTTTTGTTGCTGCAAAGTGAATGAGGGCAAAATCCCCTAAGCGCTGCGAAGCAAAAACAAATTCCTGACTAGACTCGGTGTAGGATCTTTTTTTCCTTCGCTGCGTATCATTCATACAAAATTAAAAGCAATTTAAGTTTTGTCTCGTTGGTACGCAGCCCTAGAGGGCACAGATATTTGCTGCGTACTAATAATTGTGTTGTTTTGACTTTATGCGGCTCACTGCAATTATTAACTGATATTGAAGTTTGCATCGTTGGACCCCTACGAGAAATTTTTATACATCCACAATTTATTAGATTTTTGGAATTCTTTTCTTCTTTTTTTTTCTTTTTCTTCTTTCTTTCTTTCTTTCTTTCTTGCTTTTCCTTCGACATTGAGTCGTTAAATTGCAAATAATTTCTATGTAAGCATGTGAATTTTTGTCAGTGCTCCCAAAAAATGGAACAAAATATGGATTCCATTGCGAATTTTGCCAACGATGCAGACTTGGTAGGCACATTACTATAACGTATAACACAAGATACTATTATTTGAACATGATCATGGGCGATCGAGACGGCGCTGCCGCGGGAAGAGGCGAACCGGACCCCAACGCTCCACTGGTCCTCTTGGACAGGGAACGGGAATTACGGCGAGAGCTCGAATTGATTGAAGAGCTGCGGGAGCTGCGGGAGCACCGGGAGCGGCCTCAACAGCTACCGGTTCTCGGGCACGCTGATCAGCTGCTCGAATACCGAGAACGTCAGCGGCAACGCCAGCAGCAGCAGCTGCGGGAGCAGCAACAGCAGCAGCAGCAGCAATGGGTGCCGTGGCACCAGGAGCAGCCGTGGCAGCCGCAGGACCAGCAGCAGCAGCAATGGCAGCACCAGCAGCACCAGCAATGGCAACCGGAGGAACTACTAAAGTATATTAAAAACCGAATATCCTAATTTATCTCATGACTCCGAAGTTATGACGTTCAAGTTTGCAACGTTGGAATGCAACGAAATTCTGTTTTTTTTTTTTCCAGTAGAGCTCATAATCTTTTTTTCAATATTTGGTCTGGACAACAAAAAGATCTTCTGTTGCGACCCAAAGACTCAATCAACATGAAAAATTGCCATGATTTTCAAAATGTAATAAATAAAGATTAGAAAATAGTTTTTTTTCGTTGAATCTCAACGTTGCAAACTTCAGGCTCATCTGAAGTTTGCAACGTTGAGATTCAACGGAAAATATTTAGTATATTTATTATTTATTGAATTTTGAAAATCATAACAATTTTTCGGGTCGATTGAGTTTTTAGGCCGGAAGACAGGATCGTTTTATTGTCGAGACCAAATATTGAATAATAATTCTGAGCTGCACTGAAAAAAAAGAATTTCGTTGCATTCCAACGATGCGAACTTCAACATCATTTTATCTCTATTCCACTGTTATTGTGGGACCGATGTTTTCGTTTAAAAGCATAAATATATGTAAACGTCCTGAGAAAAAGAGGATTCTGAAGCTTGCATCGTTGGAATCCAACGAAAATTCATTATTTTGTATGTCGGCGCGAAATTCTCAAAGGATTTGTTAACGATAATAGAACAGTCTTCTTAGTCATTGGAAAACTAAAATTGCTAGAATAATTGGAACGGTCGCAATTATTATCAAAACAATCGATAACAAATGTCTTTTTCATTGTGTTCCAACGATCCGAACTTCAGAGTCATCTGATTCATTTGTTACTTTTTTTTATTAATTTGTCATTGTATTTTCATTACAGATACCACGAACTACTGGAAGAATATAATAAGCTGTTGGCGGAGAACGTGAAAATATGGAATGTAAGTGTAGCAAGAAGCAATGACGTAGATGTTTACATCGTTAGAACACAACGAATCTTCGATTTTTTGACAAAGCTCATCATTTAAATGGAGATTGTAATTACACAGATAAAACGATCGTTTTTTGCGACCTGAAAAGTATATCGGCTCGGAAAATTTGGATGATCGCGTCAATGAACAATTTTTTGTTTTGTTTTTTCTTGCCTTCCAACGATTAGAACTTCAACATCGTAAGAAGTAGCTTTATGTGCGATCAAATCTTCGTTGCGATTGGAAAACTGAATAAACTAGAAAAATTTGAACGATCCCATTAGTCATCAAGATAATAAATGAATGAATTTATTGTTCGTTGCATTCTAACGACCCAAACTTCATTATCATATATTTTCGTTATACGAAATATTGTATCTTTTTGTGTTTCAGAAAGTCCACGCTGAGAGAAGAAGTGTGAGATATTGGAAAGGGAAATGTGAGATTTTAAAGAGAGCTCTGTAAAATAATAAAACTGGAAATATATAAAAAATATATTAAAAAAACCACAAATACACACACACACACACAAGTATCAATTCATTCAAATAACATCGAAATTACCATCACAGAACGCACCAAAATTTTGGCAACCGCGAGTGATTCGTTTCTCGCGATCGCCCAATTGATCTTATGCAAAAATTTGCAAATTAAAATTAAATTTTGAGTACAAAAATCAGTTTTGAGTTGAGGAATCCATTTTAAATTGAAAAATAAATTTTCCGATGCGTCCAACGATTTTTTAACAACAATATCGTCAAAGATGACACTTGTATTGTTTGAATGCAACGATATTGAAGTTCGCATCGTTGGAATTCATCGAAAAATATTCAATCCGTTCACCATTTTTTAGATTTTCGGAATCGCCTCGATTTTTCTTCAACATTTAGTTTTTCATTTTCAAATTATTCCCAAGACCGACACTGCGTGTAAATGTTTGCCTCTACTTTGAAAAAATAGAAAAAAAAGGATTCCATTACATTCCAAAACGACGCCAACTACAACATCATTGAATGCAGCAAATTTTCTAAGTTTTTCCTACCATAACATCATCTCGAGGACAACCTCAGTTCGGGGATCAAATTTGAAAATTCAGGAAAATCGAGATAATTTGACAGAAAACTTTGTTCTCTACCCTAAAGGTCGAAGTATTCTGGGGTACATGAAAAATAGGCATAAGATATCCAGCGAGCCTTCTTGACTTTGAAGCTTCTTGCTGCGAATTTTGTTCTCCGTACACTCGCAGCAACAATTCATGAACCGAAGAAGCTTCGCTGTATATTTTTTTTTTCTACCCTCATGCACCATGAATTCTGGAGAGCGAGAAGCCTTGCGGCTATTCTCATTCTCTACCCTGGAGGACCAAGCGTTCTGGGGCGTGGAAATTTTTGGTGCGCATTAAAAGAGCATGAGATATTCAGCGATGCTTCTTGACTTGGAAGATTCTTGCTGCAAATTTTGTTCTCCGTGGACTCTCACCAAGATTTCTTGAACCGAAGAAGCTTCGCTGTATATTTTTTTTGCTACCCTCACGCGCCATGAATCCTGGAAAACGAGAAGCCTTGCGGCTAACCTCGTTCTTACCCCCAATCGATCAAGAATCGAGTCTGAATCTCAAAGTCTTTACTGACAAGGAAGGTCACCTTACTGTACCCCCACAACCTGGGTCAAAAAAATTATATTTTGTAGTTCACACCAAAGTATAAACCCTCACAAAAAATTAGCGGCCCACTCGCATATTTAAGGGGTGAAATTAATTCTCAAACATCGGTGGTTTTTTCGTTTTTCGCTGATATCTTTGAAACAAAAATAGATACGCCAAAAGTTTAAATAGCAAAGTTGTTCATTTTTCAGTGCTCTGCAATAATATGTAGCCGAAAATTATATAGAATTTTTTTTTCATTTTCATAAAAAAACGGGTTTTTTACACATCTTTCTCTATCTTTTCATAATAAAACGTAATTGTTCCGACTCCACATTTAATGATATCAATCTACATTTGTTTTTTACGTCTCAAGAGATTATGGAACCGGAAAGTTATTTTTTTCAAACGCAAAATCTTTTATAGATTTGGACTGATTACATTTCCTTATCATAATCAAACTGTGAGTTCGACTGTTTGAAATACGTTATATTTTTTCATGATATCCTATTTGAGATGTTTAAAACCGTGATATCAGTAAAAAATGAGGCTCTATATAAACCGACTCTTGCCACATTTAAGTTAGCATTGACGGTTTCCGTTCATCAAAGTTCTGTAGTTATAGGAGTGCATTATCAAGAACGTATTGAATACTGTGGGCGTTTTCAAAAATGTATATCAATCCCGTGAATGTCATAAATATTTTGTCGACTTATGTTATGATGATGAATTTGCCCGAAACACCAGTGAATGAGAGTGAAATGAAATTAGCAGATACAATTAAAGAGTTTTTAATTGAAAGCATAAACACATACACGAGAATCGAAATTGAAGAAGACGAAAGCTTGGATTTTCAAGGACAATTCAAACACCATGAGCCTAAAAGTATAGAAGACAGTGAATTGGAATGGGATTCAATTTCATCTGATGAGGCAGATAACTCTCAATGTACAAAAAATGAAGATGAGATTTCATTCGATTACAAGAAAAAAGCTGTGGAGTTTTGGAGAAGTGGAAAAACAAAAAATTTAAATATTCATACAGTTGCACACCGTTTTAAAAAAGTTATTTCTAAAACACAATTGAAGCGTTGGGCTCATCAAATCAATAAAGGTGGGACTCATAAAGAAAAATTAAATGAGATATCTCAATATACTTTAAATCGCTTCATTGAAGCAACTGAATGTGGCAAGATAGTACACGATATTGATTTGCGACGATGGGCTTTGATCGCACATAAAAATTTCATGAATTCCGATGCACGATTCAAAGCGTCAAAAAAATGGGTGAATAAGTTCAAAAGAGCACATCGCATTACGTCTCGGAAAATTACAAAATTTATTACCCGGAAAACTTTAGAAGACTCAAAAGATCTTAAAAAAATGGCTGAAGAGTTTACAAATAACGTGAAATCTGTTATCAACGACCTTGGTCCGGAAAACGTTTACAATTCAGATCAAAGTGGATTTCAATTTGAAATGCATTCTGGTCGCACTCTTGCAAACCAAGGATTAAAAGAAATTGAATGCGTTGTTCAATCAATATCTTCAACAACTCATTCTCATACCATTCAACCAACGATATCCGCCGATGGAAAATTACTTTCACCGTTACCCGTGCAGAAATATTGACAGGGATACCCTATGTCCGATAATATCCCGATCAGGATTTGTCATGGATTCCCCAAAACCGGTATCCCGTTCCGAATCCAACTTGCATCAGTTTCGGCATCTGTACGACGACGATGGCATCATTTTGAAAATTTTGGCGCCACACGTTTTTTCGGTTTCACTATTAAATTCCGCTTCAAGTCTGTGTTTCTACTCACGGACGTTCGCTGAACGTAGATGGCGCTTTGGCGCCACATGAATTTCGGGCATACACATCGGATTCCTATCTGAGTCCCTGTTTATGCCCAGCCGCATCCACAGGATGTTAGATGGCGCTTTTGGCATGGCATGTATTTCTGGCATCCATATTGGATTCCTATCTGTGTCCCTGTGTATACCCAGCCACATCCACAGGACGTTAGATGGCGCTATGTTCGTGAGCATGGGGTGTAGACCCAGCTGATTCCAGTCAGATTCAGTTGATATACATGTGCAACGCCAGTGACGTTTATTCTCATCAAATTATTTCTGTATTTCTTCTTTATATCGCGACAATTTTTTAAAGTGAAATATAGTGCGAAATATAGTGCGAAATATAGTCCGGTATTAAACCACAGTTTCGTAGTAAATAATAAAACAACTTGGCGGCAAGACGCTTCACTTCATCATGGATAAAGCGGGGCGTGCGCGCGAGAAAAACCGTATATATGTGCGTCGTCACCGTCAAGTACAGAGGGAAATTCGGGATGCGTTGCAAAGTTATGCTGAGGCCAACGTTTCAACTGCGAGTAAGTAATAATTCAAAATCACCAATAATTTATATATTTTTGATAAATTTGAACGATTTATATATTAGTCAAAGAAAAATATATTCTTAATTCAAATTTTTGATTTTTATCTTTATAATTTATAACAAGAAATAAGAAACAAAAAATTGCACATGCATCTTTTAGTGGACTCGAGAGAAGTAAAATTTTTTTGGTGCCTCTACATTCGATGAAAATAGAAAAGCATTAAATTGAATTGCAATATTTATTGAATTGGCTAAAGAAGTTTTACTCGAATACCTTAAATTCAAATATATAGATTTGACAAAAAATTGACAAAAAATTAGACAAAAAATTACACAAAAAATTAGACAAAAAATTAGACAAAAAAATAGACAAAAAATTAGACAAAAAATTATAGATTTGACAAAAACATTTTTTTGTAGGAGCAGATATTCAACACATCGAATCAGCATCTTCATCTAACAGATCGGAATCGCTTAACGAAAATATTTGTGAGCGAGAGTTTGTCCTTCAAAACGAAAGAGAACAGCAAGAGCAAGACGAGCAGGAAGAGCGAGACGCGATGGAAGAACGGGACGCGAATTTGGCTCTGCACAATGAGAATCGCGATATAATAGATGAGGAGGATGCTGAAGCGCGACCCCCGAATGGTCCGAGAGAAATTGAGGAATTACGCACATGGGCTATAGAATGCGACATTCGTCAATCTCACCTCGATAAATTATTGAGAATTTTGCGAACTCGTTTGATACCTGAGTTACCAAGAAGCTCGAAAACATTTTTGCGAACCGAGTCAATGCCGTATGACATTTTGGAAGTTCAAAACAATGCCGGCACAAGTACTGGTCAATATGTGTATTTTGGCATTGCACAGGGGTTGCAAAAATGTGTGAATCCTTCACTTCATACAGAGAGAACGATCCACTTGCAATTCAATGTCGACGGATTACCGATATTTTCCTCGAGCAAACTTCAACTCTGGCCCATTCTTTGCAAAATTTTCAATAGTCCTGACGTCTACAAACCGTTTTTAGTAGCACTGTACTGTGGAGAAACTAAGCCGATATGCGTCAATTCATATCTTCACGACTTTGTGACCGAAACGAACGAGCTTACATCGAATGGGATCGTCATTTGTGAAATAAATTTCACTGTTCGTATTCAGTCATTCATTTGCGATACGCCAGCTCGATCTTTTATGAAATTAACGAAAGGCCATGGTGGGTATAGTGCGTGCGAGCGATGCACTGTTCGTGGGGTTCGAAAAGAAAATCGAACAGTCTATCTGGACATTGACTGTCCCGAGCGGACTGACGAATCTTTTCGTAGAATGGAGGATCGAGAACACCACAACGAAAGATCAGTGCTTCTCACACTCACACCCCCGATTAACATGGTCACATCTTTTGTGTTAGATTACATGCATTTATGCTGCATTGGCGTAATGAAGAGGCTCTTAGTCCAAATTTGGATTGATGGACCTCTGAAATTCCGGTTTAGCCCAAGAATAAAAAAAGAATTATCGAGAAGGATCGAAGCTCTACGCGACCACATTCCCTGTGAATTTCAGAGAAAAATAAGAAATGTACAACACGCAGCACAATGGAAAGCAACGGAATTTCGTTTTTTCTTGCTTTATTGTGGTCCTATCGTGCTGAAGGGTTTGATGCCGAACGATATGTTCTCCCACTTTTTGTTGCTTCACGTAGCATGCCGAATTTTATGTACCGAAGATTTGGCACACAGATTGAACACCCGCGCGAAATTATATCTTCGAAAATTTGTCATGCTGACGACAAACTTATATGGATCTCGCTCAACTGCTTTAAATATGCATAATCTTATCCACCTCGCCGATGACACGAAAAACATGAAATGCAGCTTGTCGCGAATCAGTGCTTTTCCCTTCGAAAGTATGCTCGCTAAGTTGAAAAAATTGGTACGCACGCCAAATCAGCCTCTTGCTCAAATCTGTCGACGTCTTAATGAGCAAAGTTTTATTTCGATAGAAAGACCGACGCCAGAGAATCGAGTGCAAATAATTAAAAAAAGTCAAGAGATTGTTAATGGGACAGTAAACGTGCTCAAACTCAGATATATGGAGTTCATTTTAACGACCGATTCGCCAAACGACGTTGTTCTTCTGATAGACAAAAGAATTGTTAAAATAACAGAAATTTTTGTTTCGGAACAATCGGTGAACGATGTCAAGTTTAAAGGCGTCATATGGAAAGTGGAGAGGGATATATTTGAATATCCTACTCCATCCAGGAATTTTGAGATGTGGGAATTACATCCGGCCGTTTCGAGTCGTACGGTCATTTTCTCGTTACTCGATATAAAAAAAAAATTGTGCGATTAGCGTTTGGCATGCATCCAGATGCAGAACAATTGCGAGTGTTCGCAATACCGATGCTGCATCATTGAATGGGAATTAAAAAAAATCCAAAAAATATGTCAACTGTCACAGCGCCTTATTTATTAACCCTTCATTCCCGCTTATCAATATCGAAATGGATATTTATTTCAACGCGACTATGAGAATATATTAGTATGTACGGTCCTTGTGTCGAAAGAACGGCGTAAAACCATGTGACTCCGCATACCGATGTATGCGGTCACGACGGTCGTTGTATGTGTACGTGTGCGATCAGGTTTGATCGAGCGCACTAGTGTTGGTACCACGTGCTATCGAAAATAGCAATTCCCGCGCTAATGCGCAATTTCCCGCGTGAACTCGTTCCGATCTATACGTGCTTCTTCGATGTTTCATTGTGTCAGTGTTCCCCCTATTTCTTTTCTTTTATTCGAAAGTGAATTTCGTGTTTCCAATTCGTCAGATATACTTAATTCATCTGTAAGTATTTTGCATTGTTCTATTGGTGTGTAGTCATGTACAAGTAAATATATACATTGACAGGACCGCGAATATATTAGTGTGTACGGCTCCTATACCAAAAGAACGGTCTAATACCACGTGACTCCGCATATCGATGAATATGAGGTCGTGACGGTCGTTGTATTTGTATGTGTATGGTTAGGTTGGGTCGAACTCTCTAGAGTTGGTCCCATGTGCTACGCCAGTTCCCGCGCATTAGCCGGCATTTCGCGCGTGAAATTTTTCTGATTCGCATTGCCTCTGATCTTTTGTTTCGTGTCTCAGTATAACATAACCTCTCGTAGACTCAGTATGATTTCAATTTTTAATAAGTTATTTTCAAGCGCAATTCAGGACACGAGGGTGACACGGTAGAATAAAAAATGGTCGGAAAGAAGGCTAATAAGAACAGAAATATTCAACCGTCTGGTATGCACCGCAGATCATTGATGATTTACGTTTGTGTTTCTCTGAAGGTTGTAATTATCGATTTCTTTCTTGGATCTGTAGATTCGCCAGAAGACGATGCCGACTACAGATTTCAACTGGTACAATTTTGTAAAAGTCAAAAAAAAGGCTTGAAGGACCTCGAAATTATACCGACATCGTGGCTGTCGTGGGATGAATCAAAAAAAAAATGTATCACGAGATATCCATCTCCACCGTACAACGCCAAGATTTTTACGCAGCTTCAACGCTTAGTGGAAACAGGAAAACCTCCATTAAGTACTTGGCCATGGTGGGAAGTCAACATAAACGGCGGTGCACGTGAGTATTTATTTCGATACAGCTTAAAAAAATTCCACTTAATTCTTACCAAATAATTAAATCAATTTTTCTTGTGTCTGTTTTTTTCCACAAAATTCATTTTCAAATAGTCAAAAGATAATGATATACATAGTTTTTAGTCTCTTGGTAGGCATCTGCATCGAGTCGAAAGTTCATACGCAGACTGCTGCGTCGAGTCATAAACTTGTATGTTACTCAGCGTAGTTTGACATTTTGTCTTCGCTCAGAAATTGTTGGGCTGTTTTCATATTCGCTGAGAAATTTTCCAGTGTAGAAAGAAACTAAAAAATACCTCACGACAAAAAAATAACTGGAAAATTTCTCAGCGAAGAACAAGCTAAACAATTTCTCAGTGGCGACCAAAGCTGAGAAATTTACAGAGTTTACGCAGCAGTCTGTACATGGATTCCAGACTCTACGCTAAGTTTTTGAATGACTCTAGATATTCTTCGATTTCATAAAAGATACTCTGCGTAACTTAAATTTTTCTATTCAAATAAAATGCCAAGCTACGCTGACTGCTCTCTCTTGACATAAAAGCATGCTTTTGTATAGTCCAAAAATTATAACATCCATAATTTCTTAGTCTTTCCATAGACTTCATATGCAGACTCTCGGTTTTTCAGTGGTTTGATAGACATCTGCTTCGAGGCAAAAGTTCATACGCAGACCGCTGCGTCGAGTCGTAAACTTGTATGTCTATAGAGATTAGTCAGCGCAGTGTGACATTTTATCTTCGCTGAGGAATTGTTTAGCTTTTTTCTTCACTGAGAAATTTCGCAGTTTAGAAAGAAACTGAAAAATTTCTTACCACCAAAAAAAAATAAAAAATTTCTCAGCGAAGAACAAGCTGAACAATTTTTTCAGCGGCGACCAAAACTGAGAAATTTACAGAGTTTACGCAGCAGCCTGTACATGGATTCGCGACTCTACGCTACATTTTCGAATGACATTACATTTTCTTCAGTTTTATAAAATATACTTTGCGTAACTTGAATTTTTCCATTCAAATAAAACGTCTAGCTATACTGACTACTCTCTACGGACATACGAGTTTGCTTTCGTATAGTCCTAAAAATTATAACATGCATAATTTTCCAGTCTTTCCGTAGAATTTATATGCAGAACCCTTTCTTGTGCATTCGTGCATTCGTCTTGAGTATTTTTACTGTGAGTATTTTTTTTTGTATTCCAGATACCTCCAAGAAAGCTCTCGAGCGCATCGACAAATTGAAATCGTCTGCATACGCATATACGTCAGACACTGACGTGGAGCCGTCGACGAAATCGGAAAAATCCACACAAAAAATTATTCAAAAATCGGCCAAAGAATTACTTGACATCGCAGAAGTCGAAGAATTGAACGACGACTGGAATTCGACATACGGTGGTATTAAATTTTTATCAATAACATTTTTCCTTATTACGTTATTTGGAAAATCTATTTTACTAAATTCATCAATTTTTTTTATTCGTTCTTGTTCTAGATCGGGATGCAGCCGAAAACATTAATAAAGCTGATTCGTCGAACAATAACTCAGAGCCAGATGCTTCAAAATATTCAAAAAAGAAGCCATTGCGTCAAAAAATGGGAGCTAAAAGGATAATCAAGGCCCGTCAACTGCAAGACACGTCGTCATCAGATGAAGAGAGCTTGCGGCGAGAAGTAATCGCATCGACGGGTAAGAATTAATTGAAACTTTTAATATTTATAATTTTACGAATTCATATCAGCGAGACCATAGAGATGATTGAATAGCATAGAAACTCCCTCTTCACGAATATTTGTATTTTACTACGTTTCCATTTTATTTTTATAATATATTTTTTCAGCTAATGACGGAAACAATAACCACAGGCCAACACCGTGTGAGAATACACCATCTAAAAATTTCCAATCGGTGGCGCAGCTCGGAGATGCTGATAAGCCGAAAAACAACTTCACACCAGGTTCGTTTCATTTTTAAATTTATCGATTATATACCATCGATTTTTCTCGCATTAAGAAAATTGTATATTTTATTCATATGTTTCAGATACTCTTTTTATACTGGGAGAGCTGAAACGTCTCAGCGTAAATCTCACCGCAGCTATACAAGCGAATACAGCGGCGATCGATGCTCTTCACGACAAGCTCTCCACAACGGGAAATTTAAATGATATGGAGCAGTCTGCGAAGATGACTATTGAGCAAGTCGACAAAGCAAATGAGCTTAATTTGCCATTCGAATCTTTAGTAAAATTCGAAGCGTTTGATACAAAACTCAAAGACGATAAGGACGTGAATCAAATTTTGGTGAGTTTCTCATATATTATCTCATTTATTATTTGTAAATATTTTATGTATTTAATTGTATTATTATTATTATTATTATTATTATTATTATCAATGTCTATTTCATTGTGTTTCGGTTCAATTTTTCGTTTCATTAATTTTTTCAATTCTTTATTGTTCTGATTAAAAACAATAAATTTAACCCAAACACAACGAAATGCGAAGATTACTTCGTAACAATTAATTGAGACAATCAAGAATAAAAAAATAAAAAAACGACAAATTCAACCAAAACCCAATGAAATACGAAGTAATCTTGGTATTTCCGAAACGCAACGTGAACACAATGAAATACGAAGAAATCTTTGCATTGAGTTTCGGTAAAGTTGATCGTTTTTTAATTCTTTATTGTTACAATAAGGAATTGAAAAAAAAACGATTAATTTTATCGAAAGACAATGAAATACGGAGTGATCTTTATAATCTTCGTTTTATATAAAGTTGTTTTTTAAGCGCTTCACTTCTATATTGTTACCATTTAAAAAAAAAGAAAACGATACATTTAACCGAAACAGTTTTTTTTTCTTTTAAAATTGTAACGTAAGGGAACTGCAAAAAATTATTAGTTGTCAAATTTTATACATTCTGGAATGTTTCGCAGATCTCGTCATTGAAGCAACTGCTCGATCGGAACAATAACACAACGAAGAGCGTGACAAACATTCTCAGAAGATTTTTCACGCAGGACTTGGTGCTGAAATTTACAGCTAAAAAAAAAATGGACGGGAAAATATTGCTGAAATCAACCAATTTCGGAAATTGCATGATAGGTATGTTTTACTAGGTGTTCAAAATAGTTTTTGCTGTGTTTCTATGATAGAATATATATACATATTATTCGTCGATTTATTTACATTTATTATTTATTTACAGTTGCGCTCACAAACTTCCACACGCAGCAGGATGGAACTCCTATCAACGCAGATGCCGTATTAAAAGCGGCAGGGAGTGCCATATCCAACGCTAAGGACTGGGATGGACGCAAAGGACGCCAAGCAGTCCAAAAAACAATAACCTAGTCGTTGTCCATTTTTTGTGTTGTGCTTGTCTTTTTTTTTCCTCATCTATTATTTAACCTTAACTTTCACGCTTAACTTGTACCCAAACTTTTCATCAAAAATCTGTCATTTATTTTTATAATAAATTTAATGAGTAATAATTTCATTTCATTTCATTTTATTCCAGCCCGTCTTTACTTGTGATCCCTCCAAGATTCCTCAATGATTCCATGGGGAATCTGTTCAGGGTCATTGAAGGATCCAGTTCTGGATCCCTAATGGAATCCAGTTTACAAATCTTACATTCCGTCTTCGAATCTGATCCGATATCGAACTAGATCCCGACTGGGAGCCCGGGATACATAGTCAGAATCCAGCTGTATCCCTAACAAAATTTCTGCACGGGTATATCTTGTATTAAAAGAAATCGGTGGTGACTTTGGCCCACGCGTAGAAAAAACGTTATTCAAACCCTCAAACGTTTTTGTTTCGGCATCGAAATCTGGAAAGTTAACATCAGGTAAGAACTATTCAAATTTTACATTCTTGTGGCTATTAAATATTGCAAACCAAATCAAATGAAATATTCCTTTCGTTTTTTCGACAGATCATTTCAAACAGTGGCTAACCGAAATCTATTTTCCGAATGTTGGCGACAACAGTGCGCTTTTAATCGACTCCTGGAGTGGACACTGTTCAGAAGTAGTTGATGTAGGCACTCCTCCTAATAAAAAAATTGCATTAAAAAGAATTCCAAAAGGAACAACAGGACAAATACAACCATTAGATGTGTTTGGTTTTCGAATATGGAAAAATTTTGTTCGGCATTTTTCAGGTATAGTGATTCTTTCCGGTAGCGATATAAATCTGCAATTAAGGAACAACATCATCAAACTGCCGTCACTTGTTCACAATCAACTGTCTTCCCCACGTTATATTGATATGCTTAAATATGTATGGTACAAAAGCGGGTACATAGAAAAAACACCCCCTGAGTTCATCAATCCGGTGACGTTTGGTTTTGGAGATAATTCGGAACCACGATGTCACATTTGTGGCGATTTAGCTGTTATAACATGTTCGTGGTGCAAAAAACCTTTATGTCTCAAACACTTCTTTGAGGAGTATCATTATTGCAATGAATACATTCCATAATACGAAGCGAAGAAACTGATAAGTGCATTGTCTGCTTTTTTTCCTGTCATGAGTACCAGACATTTTCATAGCTATATATGAATTAAAGGTTTCTAGTAAATAAAAAAACGACATGGATTTTAAATAAAGTTTTATATAAATTGAAAAAATATCATGTGATAGTCATTCGCTTGTACTAAAATGGATGCACAAAACTAAGCTAGATGTAAAAGATTTATGAGTATTCTACGATAAGGATGGAGCAGCATATCTGTGGATTTAATAAACCTATATATAAATATGAACATATTCCGTTTGACGGATTTGTCAACCTTGTTTAATTTTCAGGCGAAATAAGAACTTTTTCAGTGATCAAATGACGAAAAATGTATTTAAAAAGACGTTTTTTTCAAATAAAAAAAAAAATTCGAATTTTCGATTACATGTTATTGTAGAGCACTGAAAAATGAACAACTTTGCTATTTAAACTTTTGGCGTATCTATTTTTGTTTCGAAGATATCAGCGAAAAACGAAAAAACCACCGAATTTTGAGAATTAATTTCACCCCTTAAATATGCGAGTGGGCCGCTAATTTTTTGTGAGGGTTTATACTTTGGTGTGAACTGCAAAATATAATTTTTTTGACCTAGGTTGTAGGGGTACAGTAAGGTGACCTTCCTTGTGAGATCTTTTTGAAGGCAATGGAGGTGAGATATATCCGTTGTATATCCGTTGTATATCCGATAAATCCTCGCGCACAAAATTTGGCCGGGATGCACGAAAGACGATTATGACCGAGGCGGTCCGGCCACTCAGCTCCATACTGAGATACTAAGGGGCAGAGGGGGTGATTCTTTTGGGGAAAGAGTAACAGCGGGATAGCGAAACAAAAAGAAATAATGGACTCTAGACGGCAAAAATGAAAGTTAACAAGGGCATTTATTTGAATAATATTTCAGGAGGATTACAAGAGAGATTTGAATAGAAATTCGGGACGGTGTATCGCCGGCCCATTACAAAGAAAATCACAAAATTGCGCGAGTACTGCCAGGGCGTAAGGTCTCCGTCTGACGATGGACGGAATTAAGCAAAGGCAAAAGATCACGTCGGAACTGCAGCATGGCGATCGGAGGGTCGGCGGCGCAACGCCCAAAAAGGTACGGCAAGGTAACCGCTGCCAAACCACCGATCGACCAAGAGCAAAGGCAGGCAGCTCCGGCGGTACGAGAACACAAGAATAAGATAGAAAACGAAAGCGAAAATGTCTCACGTATTGCCAAGTGGTTAAAAAGGTAGCTAATGCCGAACGCTATTCTGACTGTGGCCAGGCGACTGCTGTGTTTGTGACGCCGTGCCAAGAAGGCGCGCAAAGTAAAGCAAAGGTAAGACGTCATCAAACTCACAGACCGCCATGGCTAAGGTAGCAGCTCAGAACAATGACGACAGGCAAAAGGTAATCGGCCCTAAACACAAGGCAATACTGAGATAACGCAAGGTCTCGTAAGGCAAAAGAAATGCAACGAAAGTTGAGGCGCAAGAATGCAAAAATTACACATCGTCAGTCGAGACTCGAAGGCAAAAGCTCCTGGTAGTACGTAAAGAAAAACAACGCAACGAACTGACTCGAAATAATTATTAAAGCACAAAAGTATACTGGAAAACGCACGACACGTGCAAAGATAAAATAAATACGAAGCCGAGCTCGAATCACCGAAATATCGACAAATACGTTCGCGAACAATAGACTTTACGCCTCGCCGTAGCGTTCTTAGCCACGACGCGAGAGCGAGAAAGATAGAACCAATACAAACGCTTGCGCGCTGGCTGGCTCGAGGCCACGCGCGACAAAGGGAATTCTCCGAGCGGCGACTTTAGCACAACGAAAGAAAATATATTTTCTCGTCACTCGAAGAATTCTGCGACATGAGAAATACCGAGATCGAAATTAATGTCACAACCGACGATTTTAAATTTTATTTTATATATAGCAAAGATTCTATAAGTTTTCCTTCCGAGAACTCTTAAAATGACAGTGCCGAGTAACACTCGACACTTGCGGCCATAAATTATGATACGCGACACACGCTCCCGAGTTAGGTCCAGATTTGTAACCGAAACACTTCTAACCAAACGGGTAAAGGCCGATCTAACTTCCGAATGTATTTCCGGATTGCGTTATTGACGATACTGAATATCCGCTCGCCTAATTAGGTCACGACGATACTACTTCTAAGAAAACCCATAAAACCCTACCATTTTCCATATCTCAACCCTATAAAAAGGCCACGTCTAGCCACGATCATTGCATTCTGTTCGCACCTAGCGTCGCGTCTATGAGGTTAGCCGTAGTTCAGTTTGTCATTAGTTTATAGTGAAACTTTGCTAGTCAGTTTTGTACCGTACTTAGAGTCACACGGCAATACTCCCAGCAGCAGTTCAAATTATTGATTTTATTTTACACTGAAACTCTGCTAATCAATTCTGTACCGTACTTAGTGTCACACGGTTATACAACTAGTAGTAGTTCAGATTATCGTCTATTGCAAAGAGACTTTTCATTTCAAGCATCGAATCATTATAAATGAAAGAAGTAATAATCCAACGAATCAAACAACGCGTCGAAACCAAAGATAAACTGTCATCGACTTAAAACAAGTAAGAATCAACCAGAGAATAACCAAAGGACACCTCTCCGGTAACGTAATCATTTATATTGTATCAAGTTTGTATTTCACCATTTATATTTACTAATCCTTTACTTTCATTAAAGAAGTGCATAAAGAATCTCTAATCTCTTTATTCACGAACTACACCTTTTCCCTCTCCTAGTCGCAACTTAAAGATAAAAGGCAAGACTTCTCGAGGTCTATCAGTGTGCGCCCACTATACTCTTAGGAGTATATCTATACCGTGGAAAAATACTCCAGAAAAGTAAAAACAGAACGCCAACTATTAAAAAATCGCAACCTCAGTTGGAAAATAACGACTCAATTTTATTCTTGATATCACTTTGCAATGAAACACTTTTGATTTACTATATTCATGTATTTTACTTTTTCTTCACTGCGAACAATCTTTTGACCTTCATAAAAATCTTCTCAAAAATTTTCAAACTCAATTGAGACGAAAAAAAATGAAATCATTGCAATATAGCCAAGAATTCATAAATGAGTGGCAAAATTTCACAGACGAACGTGCGCCCTCGACACATACGGTTCAAGGGTTTCCCCATTTCGGAAGATTCCAGCATGATTATCCCGAATATTATGATGACTTCATGCTAGCTAAAGATCATGAATGTACGTACAATACAATTCCACGGGGAACGAAACATAAAAAAGGGCACGTTTGCGTACAAGGGCACGCGTACACGTACACGTACTTACCGGACGAATTCACTGCAAAGATTATACAAAAACTTGGCGTGCATGGTTTTCAAAAATAATTTCGGGAAGACAAAAGATAATTGAATGTACCAGTTTAATGATCATCTCGTTTCCGTCTATGATAGAAGAATTTTCATTTTTAGATGGCATATGTCACTTTGTA
This sequence comes from Hyposoter dolosus, assembly GCA_963921915.1. Taxonomy (NCBI): domain Eukaryota; kingdom Metazoa; phylum Arthropoda; class Insecta; order Hymenoptera; family Ichneumonidae; genus Hyposoter; species Hyposoter dolosus. The sequence continues at coordinate 24,027,955 of OY998130.1, read as the reverse complement.
TTAAAGACGAACTATACGGGATAAACGACAGTATTTTCTAGTTGAATTTCGCGAACTCTCCCCCAATTGAATATCGCCCGCTGAACCCCCTGCTGCGAAGTATCCTATGCACCGAGGAAGGACAGTCAACGCCGAACGCGGTGTTAAATGTGCCATTTTGTCTCTTTGTTTCTTAATGTATCCCATCTGTTCCCGCCACCCTCTCAGCGGCTACCCCAGTACGGGTAAACATGGATGAGGAATACCTTCGCCGAAATTATTTTTGAAAACCATGCACGCCAAGTTTTTGTATAATCTTTGCAGTGAATTCGTCCGGTAAGTACGTGTACGTGTACGCGTGCCCTTGTACGCAAACGTGCCCTTTTTTATGTTTCGTTCCCCGTGGAATTGTATTGTACGTACATTCATGATCTTTAGCTAGCATGAAGTCATCATAATATTCGGTATAATCATGCTGGAATCCTCCGAAATGGGGAAACCCTTGAACCGAATGTGTCGAGGGCGCACGTTCGTCTGTGAAATTTTGCTACTCATTTATGAATTCTTGGCTATATTGCAATGATTTTATTTTTTTTTGTCTCGATTGAGTTTGAAAATTTTTGAGAAGATTTTTATGAAGGTCAAAAGATTGTTCGCAGTGAAGAAAAAGTGAAATACATGAATATAGTGAATCAAAAGTGTTTTATTGCAAAGTGATATCAAGAATAAAATTGAGTCGTTATTTTCCAACTGAGGTTGCGATTTTTTGATAGTTGGCGTTCTTTTTTTACTTTTCTGGAGTATTTTTCCACGGATTTCCTTCCTTTTTGGGAAGGGCCATATTTATCAAAATTTAAATGATGGGGAAATTTTTATACAAAGTAATATAAAGATAATTGAGTCATAACTTTTCAACTGAGGTTACACTTTTTTAATACTTGGCGTTTTTTTTTTACTTTTATAAAGTATTTTTCCACGGATTTCACTTCTTTTTGGAAAGTAGGATATTCATCAACATTTTTTTTAATAATAGAGGGATTATTCGTTCTGATTAGTTGTTCAGGAGAGAAGACAAATATCTTCAATAACTTTCGTCGAGAGCGCTGGTAAATCTCTTAAAATATCTCGAAAAGAGACATGATCAATCGCTTGAAAAACTCTCGTACAGACTCTCGTTTAATCTCTTAAGGAAACCTCGAAGAGACTGGTGGTCAATCCCTTAAAAAAACCTAAGTGACCCCCTCAGTCAATCCCTTGAAAAAATTCCGTCGCGACCCCTTAAGAATCCCGTCCAGACTCTTGGCCAATCTGTTAAAAAAACCTCGTCGAGACTCTTAGTCGACACCTTAAAAAATCCCGTCCAGACTCTTGGCCAACCCTTTGAAAAAGTCTCGGCAGGATTTTTGGTCGATCTGCTGAAATGAGTCTTAACGAGAATCTGGATAAATCTCTTAAAAAAGCCGCGGTGAGACTCTTTAGGAATCCCATGAAAAACTTCTCCATAACGGTCCTACTTTATCCCTCAGAAAACTTCCGTCCATACCCCTTCCGTCAATCACTTCAGAAAATCTCAGCGACAGACATGATCAACCCCTTAAAAAATCCCGTCCAGACTCTCGGCCTATCTGTTGAAATAACAGCGTCGAGACGTTTAGTCTAACCCTTAAAAAATCCCGTCCAGACTCTTGGACAATCCCTTATAAAAGTCCCGGCGAGATTCTTGATTAAACTTTTGAAAACTCCCATTCAGATTCTTGGTCAACCCCTTAAAAAATCCCATCCAGACTCTTCGCTAATCCCTCAAAGAAGTCCTGGCGGGATTTTTCCCTTTATCATCCCGCCCTTCTCCATCATTCTCCCGTTTTTTTATTGTTCCGTCGCATTTTCGACTAATTTTTTTACTCCGAGCAAAATTGTTCCGGGCTCGCGTGATTCTGCATTAAAAAACGAAAAGAATGAGCCCAAGTTGAACCCTTTTTGTTTCATTTTACCAGAGATATGAATTTTCCAAAATTGGGGTTAATCATGACCCTACGTTACAGGAATAGGAAAAATAAAATAAGGTTACCGTTCTAGGGTCGAAAAACTTCCGTCGAGACCGCCGTTCAACCCCCTAAAGAATCCCGTTCAGACTCTTGACTGATCCTTTATAAAAAGCCCGGCAAGATTCTTGATCAATCCCATAAAAACTTCAACTGAGATCTTATTGTCAACCCTTTAAATAAAGCCCCGTCAGGACTCTCGGGTGATCCCTTAGAAACCCCGCGATAACACTCTGAGTCGGTCCCTTTAAGACCTTCCGTCGGGAACCCTGGTCGAGCCCTGAAAGAAGACATCGCAAACCATTCAGCCGTTGACCTAGACAGCGAAAACTATGGAGATATATACCTAGGAATCGAAAACCATGGAGAAATATACCTCGACAAAAAAATCCATGGAGCCGTGGACTTAGACATCGAAAACCATGGAGCCGTCGTCCTAGACATCGAAAACTATGGAGCCGTCGACCTAGTCATCAAAAACCATGAAGAAATATACCTAGACAACGAAAACGATGGAGTCGTCGACCTAGAGAGCGGAAACTATGGAGAAATATACCTAGACAACGAAAACTATGAAGAAATAGAAATTAGAAACCAGAAATAGAAACCATGAAGACGAAAACCATGGACAAATATACCTAGATATCGAAAACCATGGAGAAATATACCTGGACATTGGAAACTAAGCAGAAATATACCTAGACATCGAAAACCATGGAGGAATATACCTAGACAAAAAAAACCATGGAGCCGTCGACCTGGACATCGAAAACCATGGAGAAATATACCTGGACAACGAAAACGATCGAGTCGTCGACCTAGACAACGAAAACCATGGAGAAATATACCTAGACATCGGAAACCATAGAGAAATATACCTGGACATCGGAAACTATGCAGAAATATACCTAGATATCAAAAATCATGGAGAAATATACCTAGACAACAAAAACCATGGAGCCGTGGACCAAGACATCAAAAACCATGGAGAAATATACCTCGACATCGAAAACTATGCAGAAATATACCTAGACAACGAAAACCATGGAGAAATATACCTAGACAAAAAAAAACATGGAGCCGTGGACCTAGACATCGAAAACCATGGAGCCGTCGACCTGGACATCGAAAACCATCGAGAAATATACCTGGACAACGAAAACGATGGAGTCGTTGACCTAGAGAGCGAAAACTATGTAGAAATATAACTAGACAACGAAAACCATGGAAAAATGTACATAGACAACGAAAACCATGGAGAACTATACCTAGACATCAAAAACCATGGACAAATATACCTGGACAACGAAAACGATGGAGTCGTCGACCTAGAGAGCGAAAACTATGGAGAAATATACCTGCACATCAAAAACCATGGAGAAATCTACCTAGACAACGAAAACCATGGAGAAAAATACATAGACAACGAAAACCATGGAGAAATATACCTAGACATCGGAAAACATAGAGAAAAATACCTGGACATCGGAAACTATGCAGAAATATACCTAGACATCGAAAACCATGGAGGAATATACCTAGACAAAAAAAACCATGGAGCCGTGGACCTAGACATCGAAAACCATGGAGCCGTCGACCTGGACATCGAAAACCATGGAGGAATATACCTGGATAACGAAAACGATGGAGTCGTCGACCTAGACAACGAAAACCATGGGGAATTGAACCTAGACATCGAAAATCATGGAGAAATATACCTAGACAACAAAAACCATGGAGCCGTGGACCTAGACATCAAAAACCATGGAGAAATATATCTCGACATCGAAAACTATGCAGAAATATACCTAGACAACGAAAACCATGTAGAAATATACCTAGACAAAAAAACCATGGAGCCGTGGACCTAGACAACGAAATCCATGGAAAAATGTACATAGACAACGAAAACCATGGAGAACTATACCTAGACATCAAAAACCATGGAGAAATATACCTGGACAACGAAAACGATGGAGTCGTTGACCTAGAGAGCGAAAACTATGTAGAAATATACCTAGACAACGAAAACCATGGAAAAATGTACACAGACAACGAAAACCATGGAGAACTACACCTAGACATCAAAAACCATGGACAAATATACCTGGACAACGAAAACGATGGAATCGTCGCTCTAGAGAGCGAAAACTATGGAGAAATGTACCTAGACAATGAAAACCATGGAAAAATGTACATAGACAACGAAAACCATGGAGAACTATACCTAGACATCGAAAACCATAGAGAAATATACCTCGACAACGAAAACCATGGAGAAAAATACATAGACAACGAAAACCATGGAGAAATATACCTAGACATCGGAAACCATAGAGAAATACACCTCGACAACGAAAACCATGGAGAAAAATACATAGACAACGAAAACCATGGAGAATTATACCTAGACATCGGAAACCATAGAGAAATATACATGGACATCGGAAACTATGCAGAAATATACCTAGACATCGAAAACCATGGAGAAATATACCTGGACATTGGAAACTATGCAGAAATATACCTAGACATCGAAAACCATGGAGGAATATACCTAGACAAAAAAAACCATGGAGCCGTCGACCTGGACATCGAAAACCATGGAGGAATATACCTGGACAACGAAAACGATCGAGTCGTCGACCTAGACAACGAAAACCATGGAGAAATATACCTAGACATCGGAAACCATAGAGGAATATACCTGGACATCGGAAACTATGCAGAAATATACCTAGATATCGAAAATCATGGAGAAATATACCTAGACAACAAAAACCATGGAGCCGTGGACCAAGACATCAAAAACCATGGAGAAATATACCTCGACATCGAAAACTATGCAGAAATATACCTAGACAACGAAAACCATGGAGAAATATACCTAGACAAAAAAAAACATGGAGCCGTGCACCTAGACATCGAAAACCATGGAGCCGTCGACCTGGACATCGAAAACCATCGAGAAATATACCTGGACAACGAAAACGATGGAGTCGTTGACCTAGAGAGCGAAAACTATGTAGAAATATACCTAGACAACGAAAACCATGGAAAAATGTACATAGACAACGAAAACCATGGAGAACTATACCTAGACATCAAAAACCATGGACAAATATACCTGGACAACGAAAACGATGGAGTCGTCGCCCTAGAGAGCGAAAACTATGGAGAAATATACCTACACATCAAAAACCATGGAGAAATATACCTAGACACCGGAAACCATAGAGAAAAATACCTGGACATCGGAAACTATGCAGAAATATACCTAGACATCGAAAACCATGGAGGAATATACCTAGACAAAAAAAACCATGGAGCCGTGGACCTAGACATCGAAAACCATGGAGCCGTCGACCTGGACATCGAAAACCATGGAGGAATATACCTGGATAACGAAAACGATGGAGTCGTCGACCTCGACAACGAAAACCATGGGGAAATGAACCTAGACATCGAAAATCATGGAGAAATATACCTAGACAACAAAAACCATGGAGCCGTGGACCTAGACATCAAAAACCATGGAGAAATATATCTCGACATCGAAAACTATGCAGAAATATACCTAGACAACGAAAACCATGTAGAAATATACCTAGACAAAAAAACCATGGAGCCGTGGACCTAGACAACGAAATCCATGGAAAAATGTACATAGACAACGAAAACCATGGAGAACTATACCTAGACATCAAAAACCATGGAGAAATATACCTGGACAACGAAAACGATGGAGTCGTTGACCTAGAGAGCGAAAACTATGTAGAAATATACCTAGACAACGAAAACCATGGAAAAATGTACACAGACAACGAAAACCATGGAGAACTACACCTAGACATCAAAAACCATGGACAAATATACCTGGACAACGAAAACGATGGAGTCGTCGCTCTAGAGAGCGAAAACTATGGAGAAATGTACCTAGACAATGAAAACCATGGAAAAATGTACATAGACTACGAAAACCATGGAGAAAAATACATAGTCAACGAAAACCATGGAGAAAAATACATCGACAACGAAAACCATGGAGAAATATACCTAGACATCGGAAACCATAGCGAAATACACCTCGACAACGAAAACCATGGAGAAAAATACATAGACAACGAAAACCATGGAGAAATATACCTAGACATCGGAAACCGTAGAGAAATATACCTGGACATCGGAAACTATGCAGAAATATACCTAGACATCGAAAACCATGGAGAAATATACCTGGACATTGGAAACTATGCAGAAATATACCTAGACATCGAAAACCATGGAGGAATATACCTAGACAAAAAAAACCATGGAGCCGTCGACCTGGACATCGAAAACCATGGAGGAATATACCTGGACAACGAAAACGATCGAGTCGTCGACCTAGACAACGAAAACCATGGAGAAATGTACCTAGACATCGGAAACCATAGAGAAATATACCTGGACATCGGAAACTATGCAGAAATATACCTAGATATCGAAAATCATGGAGAAATATACCTAGACAACAAAAACCATGGAGCCGTGGACCAAGACATCAAAAACCATGGAGAAATATACCTCGACATCGAAAACTATGCAGAAATATACCTAGACAACGAAAACCATGGAGAAATATACCTAGACAAAAAAAAACATGGAGCCGTGGACCTAGACATCGAAAACCATGGAGACGTCGACCTGGACATCGAAAACCATCGAGAAATATACCTGGACAACGAAAACGATGGAGTCGTTGACCTAGAGAGCGAAAACTATGTAGAAATATACCTAGACAACGAAAACCATGGAAAAATGTACATAGACAACGAAAACCATGGAGAACTATACCTAGACATCAAAAACCATGGACAAATATACCTGGACAACGAAAATGATGGAGTCGTCGCCTTAGAGAGCGAAAACTATGGTGAAATGTACCTACACATCAAAAACCATGGAGAAATATACCTAGACAACGAAAGCCATGGAGAAAAATACATAGACAACGAAAACCATGGAGAAATATACCTAGACACCGGAAACCATAGAGAAAAATCCCTGGACATCGGAAACTATGCAGAAATATACCTAGACATCGAAAACCATGGAGGAATATACCTAGACAAAAAAACCATCGAGCCGTGGACCTAGACATCGAAAACCATGGAGCCGTCGACCTGGACATCGAAAACCATGGAGGAATATACCTGGATAACGAAAACGATGGAGTCGTCGACCTAGACAACGAAAACCATGGGGAAATGAACCTAGACATCGAAAATCATGGAGAAATATACCTAGACAACAAAAACCATGGAGCCGTGGACCTAGACATCAAAAACCATGGAGAAATATATCTCGACATCGAAAACTATGCAGAAATATACCTTGACAACGAAAACCATGGAGAAATATACCTAGACAAAAAAACCATGGAGCCGTGGACCTAGACAACGAAATCCATGGAAAAATGTACATAGACAACGAAAACCATGGAGAACTATACCTAGACATCAAAAACCATGGAGAATTATACCTAGACATCGAAAACCATAGAGAAATACACCTCGACAACGAAAACCATGGAGAAAAATACATTGACAACGAAAACCATAGAGAAATATACCTAGACATCAAAAACCATAGAGAAATATACCTCGACAACGAAAACCATGGAGAAAAATACATAGACAACGAAAACCATGGAGAAATATACCTAGACATCGAAAACCATGGGGAAATATACCTGGACAACGAAAACGATGGAGTCGTCGACCTAGAGAGTGAAAATCATGGAGAAATATACCTAGACAACGAAAACCATGGAAAAGTATACATAGACAACGAAAACCATGGACGAACATACCTAGACATCGAAAACCATAGAGAAATATACCTGGACATTGGAAACTATGCAGAAATATACCTAGACATCGAAAACCATGGAGGAATATACCTAGACAAAAAAAACCATGTAGCCGTCGACCTGGACATCGAAAACCATCGAGAAATATACCTGGACAACGAAAACGATGGAGTCGTTGACCTAGAGAGCGAAAACTATGTAGAAATATACCTAGACAACGAAAACCATGGAAAAATGTACATAGACAACGAAATCCATGGAGAACTACACCTAGACATCAAAAACCATGGACAAATATACCTCGACAACGAAAACCATGGAGTCGTCGCCCTAGAGAGCGAAAACTATGGAGAAATGTACCTAGACAATGAAAACCATGGAAAAATGTACATAGACAACGAAAACCATGGAGAACTATACCTAGACATCGAAAACCATAGAGAAATATACCTCGACAACGAAAACCATGGAGAAAAATACATAGACAACGAAAACCATGGAGAAATATACCTAGACATCGGAAACCATAGAGAAATACACCTCGACAACGAAAACCATGGAGAAAAATACATAGACAACGAAAACCATGGAGAAATATACCTAGACATCGGAAACCATAGAGAAATACACCTCGACAACGAAAACCATGGAGAAAAATACATAGACAACGAAAACCACGGAGAAATATACCTAGACATCGGAAACCATAGAGAAATATACCTGGACATAGGAAACTATGCAGAAATATACCTAGACATCGAAAACCATGGAGGAATATACCTAGACAAAAAAACCATGTAGCCGTCGACCTGGACATCGAAAACCATCGAGAAATATACCTGGACAACGAAAACGATGGAGTCGTTGACCTAGAGAGCGAAAACTATGTAGAAATATACCTAGACAACGAAAACCATGGAAAAATGTACATAGACAACGAAATCCATGGAGAACTACACCTAGACATCAAAAACCATGGACAAATATACCTCGACAACGAAAACCATGGAGTCGTCGCCCTAGAGAGCGAAAACTATGGAGAAATGTACCTAGACAATGAAAACCATGGAAAAATGTACATAGACAACGAAAACCATGGAGAACTATACCTAGACATCGAAAACCATAGAGAAATATACCTCGACAACGAAAACCATGGAGAAAAATACATAGACAACGAAAACCATGGAGAAATATACCTAGACATCGGAAACCATAGAGAAATACACCTCGACAACGAAAACCATGGAGAAAAATACATAGACAACGAAAACCATGGAGAAATATACCTAGACATCGGAAACCATAGAGAAATACACCTCGACAACGAAAACCATGGAGAAAAATACATAGACAACGAAAACCACGGAGAAATATACCTAGACATCGGAAACCATAGAGAAATATACCTGGACATAGGAAACTATGCAGAAATATACCTAGACATCGAAAACCATGGAGGAATATACCTAGACAAAAAAGCCATGGAGCCGTGGATCTAGACATCGAAAACCATGGAGCCGTCGACCTGGACATCGAAAACCATCGAGAAATATACCTGGACAACGAAAACGATGGAGTCGTCGACCTAGAGAGCGAAAACTATGGAGAAATATACCTAGACAACGAAAACCATGGAGAAAAATACATAGACAACGAAAACCATGGAGAAATATACTTAGACAACGAAAACCATGGAGAAATATACCTAGACAAAAAAAACCATGGACTCGTGGACCTAGACATCGAAAACCATGGAGCCGTCGACCGAGGCATGGAAAACCATGGTACCTAGACAATGAAAACCATACGGAAAGAGAGGCCCGTATAGTCTGTCTCTCTCGCTCAGTGGCGCGTGAAGAGTGGGGATACCGCGTTCAGCGGAGCGCGTGACGTCACGGGCCGAAAATGTCCACCAGACGCGTAAGGGCGTATGTCCAAGCGCCTGCGCGGACAACTTACGCCTTTCTGACTCCAAGAAACAGAAAACATCCCAAACCTCGCGTCCAACATCTTCAATATCAGATTTCTCTGGATTGGCTGAACGGATTCTGTTCTACCAAGGACCATTCGAAAGATAAAAAATCATAGAAAATTCGAGTCTAATATGAGATTTTTCCCTCAACCCGTTCTCCTGTGAGAACGATTTAAAGTTGCTGTGACGTCATAAAACGCCTATTTTACTGTATATAAGAGTACGGCAGCTCTCGCGCTACGCTTTCTTTTTAATACTTGGCGTCGAGCCACTGCCGCGTCTCTTGATATGCTTAAATATGCATGGTACAAAAGCGGGTACATAGAAAAAACACCCCCTGAGTTCATCAATCCGGTGACGTTTGGTTTTGGAGATAATTCGGAACCACGATGTCACATTTGTGGTGATTTAGCTGTTATAACATGTTCGTAGTGCAAAAAACCTTTATGTCTCAAACACTTCTTTGAGGAGTATCATTATTGCAATGAATACATTCCATAATACGAAGCGAAGAAACTGATAAGTGCATTGTCTGCTTTTTTTCCTGTCATGAGTACCAGACATTTTCATAGCTATTGTTACGTCCCGGTATTTTTGCCCGATCGTGTTAGGACTGTGACGTAACTTCCAGTCACGTCACTCGTACGAAGGGCCGTCGACCAGTGGACCGAGTTTACGGTCCAGCATTTCGGTCGCCACTCGTCGTTTCAGGAGAAGGTGTCGGCGGAGACTCACCGCGGTATTTTAGGATAAGATTAATTATAAGCTCGTATTATTGTTTCGTGCCCTTTCCGCGGTTTTGTGCGATAAAAAGAAAGTAACGTCCTGTAAAGTAAAGTAAAGTAATGTTTGTTAAAAATCACAATCGACCCCGAAGTATCACCGCGTTTCGCCGTCGAGTTTCATCCCGGGTACCGAGCTCAACTTTCGGTTTCCGTGCATCGCCGTTGAGATTACCTTGTCGTTTGGATTGCCGAGAGCCGCGGGAGCTACCTTTTCCTTTCAGTTTTGCCATCCATTTTGTCGCGTTTCTCGCGCGACCTCGCCGCCGCTCGTCTCTCGCGAGGAGACTAACTTTTGCCTTGTACCTTGCCTTTTCGCTCCGTTCTCTTTAGGGATCGTCGCCCCTGTCGAACGTTTTAAGTCGAGACCAACGCGGCTTGTCGTGGGCGGTCGGAGGTGCACGCTGGTTCCGTGGCCATTCGATGATGCCCCCCGTGACCTCCTCGCGGTTGCAACCGAGTAGTTGCTGCGCCCACGGCTGTAACCTCGGGTACCACGGTCCGCTAACCCCGGCGCCTCATCGTAGCGGGATTCGGGAAATACCAGGGGTGGAGGTGCTGTTTGCCATGGTGGCGAGTGGGCCCACCGCGGCTCGCACTGATCCGCGAGTCGTGATGGAGGCCTCCCCTTCTCCCCGTCATGGACGTCGCCCGGATCTCCGGAGGAAGCGTGCCCGAGGCACGGCCGACATAGACGTAGGGGGTGGCAATCCTGGGAGAGACGGCAGGCGGAAAGGTACAGGAGTCACTCGAAAATTGCTTTGCGTATCGTCGATCTGATCAATCGGCGGTACGCGCGGCTAAATAACCCGCCAAACATCGCGCGGCGCGGCGACGCCTAGCTGGCGCCTAGAGCGCGCTAGAGCTGCCTCGCGCGGGACTAGTGGTGGTGGGGAGAGCGCGAGAACGGGAGAGGTAGGTTTGCGCGCTACGCAAATCAGTCGCCTGCCGGTGTCCGACCAGAGTGGTGACACCTTCATTCCTTTTCGCTATCTTGGCCGTTCATTACCTTCTGCCTTTGTTCGAGCTGTTCGGGACCTTCTGGACGCGCAGGTTTCTCGGTAAGCCCGATCCTTTTTCTATTCAACTCGCGTTACGGGGGTTTGCTCGTTGAAATAAATTCTAGCATACGATCACCGGCATGGCGAACATTGTCGGCCATTCCGGGAGATCTTTTCGTAAAGTCTCTTTGTCGCTGCAGGGGGGAAGCGGGTTGACAATTTTCGGGCACTTGGCCACCCGTCCCCGGCTCGCCCGCCTGTATTTCTTTGATTAATTTCGTTGTCGTGATAGAGAACCGAGCAAACCGCCCGAGTCGCAATTCGAGGGCGTCTCAATAATTTCCCTTGGCATGTCGTAATTCTCGCTTCCGTATTCAGTAAGATTGTTCCCTTTTGTCGTGATTTCAAATTTATTTCGCGAAAGTGAGCTCGGTAATTTATTGAACGAGGTTCTTCGAGCGACGAAATCTTTAGTCTTATTTCGTTGCCTTTTCGTCGCCGCTCGAAGGACCCCCTTTGTCGCGCGTGGCCTCGAACAAGCCGGCCCGCGCGAAGTTTGTTTTCGCTCGTTCTCTCTCGCTCTCGTACGTAAGCCGCTCGGGCTACGGCGAGGCGTAGAGTCGCTTGTTTGCGTGCGCGCGGTGTTATGTTCGGTGGTTCGGTCGTGATTATCTTTTGCCTTTCGTGAATTATGTTTTCGTTTGCTATGAAATATCTTTTGCCTTTCGTGGACTATTGTTTCGTTTGCCGTGAAATATTATTTTGCCTTTCGGGGCTTCGTTTCGCATTCCGGGAAATATTATCTTTTGCCTTTCGTGAATTATGTTTTCGTTTGCTATGAAATATCTTTTGCCTTTCGTGGACTATTGTTTCGTTTGCCGTGAAATATTATTTTGCCTTTCGGGGCTTCGTTTCGCATTCCGGGAAATATTATCTTTTGCCTTTCCTGGTTTCGTTTCGCATTCCGGGAAATATTATTTTGCCTTTCGTGTAGTATTCGTTGCTCTAGTTGCGTTATCTGCGTGTCGTTTCGCGAGTTATTTCCTACTATAGTTTATCGTGCCAACATTGTCGAGCCCTTCGGTGGCTTTACTATTTTCGCTACCTAATTGCATTGTATTCGAGCCTTTTTTTTGTTTGAGCGACTAACTTAGAGTTTCGTTGCGTGAATCCTTCCGATCGTTGCGCTGCCCTTTTGGCTATCTCTCACTCATCCTACGTTTTGTAACCGGGAGCGCTGTATCCGCGCCCCGACTGACGATCTCGAGCCCGCGAATAGAATCTGATTCCGCCGCCACCTCGCGTCTAGGGCCGATTACCTTTTGCCTTCGGAGTCGCTCTGGTCTGGTTACCTTAACCACGGCGATCTGTGAGTTTGATGGCGCCTTACCTTGCACTACCTTGCCTTGCCTTCTCGGCGCGGCGCCACAAACAGAGCAGTCGCCTGGCCGCAGCCAGGGTCTGATTCCGGGGTAGCTCACTCGGCCCTTACCTTGCTTCGCGATTTTGCATCGGACCGGGGAAACCCTCGCGGCTAGGGACGACTACCTTTGCCTTCGACGCCGCTCTGGTCTGGTTACCTTGGCCGGGGCGTTCTGTGAGTCTGATGACGTCTTACCTTGCATTACCTTGGCTCGCCTTCTTGGCACGGCGTCACAAACGGATCAGACGCCCAGCCGCCGTCAGAGCGTCGTTCGACTACGTTTTCCTTCGCCCTGCCGCTCGGGATAATTAGTCCGATCGATCGTCAGTCGAGTACCGCGCCTATCGACAGCTCTCGCGGAAATTATATTACTTTATTTTTCATTGTCATCTTCGCTAACTAATTGTTTCGCGAGGCGGGCCGGCCGTGGGCCGCCCCGACCTCTTAATCAACCATTTGCTTTTGTATCGCTGCTCATCCCTTTTGCCTGAATAAACGACTTATTAAACGCTAATTTCCGTGTTTTCGCGTATTTGATTTCGTGTCGTGTGTTCCCTCCGCCTGTTACTCTCTCGGCAAAGAATTCCCCCCTCTACCTTTTCGTACCTCAGCTGTGGAGCTGAGTAGCCGGACCGCCTCGGTCGTATCGTTCCTCGCGTTACCCGGCCCAACCCGATCGACGAGGGCGGGCGAATCAAAAAGTTGACGTGGTCGGCGGCACGTTGTGCCTGGCGCCCTGCCCGTCCTCGCGGCCGCGGGTCAGCGAGAGGGGCGGTACGAGCCGAGAAGGGACGAGATGGACCCCGATAGGAAAATCTTCGTTACAGGACTTACTGTGGTCGTAGCTGTAAAAGTTGCTCCGGTTTTGGATTTGCAAAGGCAAATCGGGGATTGGAGCCAGTTGTCCAGGCAGGTGAAGTATTATGGTTTACAGTTTTGATTGTATATGGAACGTCGGTGGATGAAGGAAACGATTGGTGTAGTAATTTAGTTGCAAACGGTGAACGATTAACAACATTTATTAAAATTAACAATCATTAAAAACTTGTACACTGGTCTTGTTACATTCGGTGAACATTTAATTGGTTTTGCGCGATGACCCTTTGAACTACAATGATTAGGGTCATTCGCAATTATTAATTCGGAAATTATAATTTTGGTTATTTTACTTTTATTACGGTTCGCGAATTGTGTTTCGCGCAACCGTTTTAACTATTGCCGGACCGGACTTTTCAGTGTGTCCTCGGCCACGAGGACCGAGGCTCTTTTTTGGAAAAACTTAAATTTACTGGTAGATCGTTCCGTTTGAGGTCTCCAGATCGACTGACTATTTCGTTGTCTAAAGTAGTGCCCTGCACTTTTATGAATATTAATCCGCGCGCGAAGTCCGCGATAAGCTGGACCTCGCGCGTTCGGAAGGTGTGAAGCGTCTTCTCGTTACCGTGGGATCACCAACGTCGGCAAATTCTGCTGACTGTCGTCGTGAGATCCCAACGGTTGAAGCGTTCTCACCGTGATAAGGTTGAAACTATCTAAATATTAAAATAGAATAATTTTAGGGATCGAACGGAATCCCAGGACGTAACACCTCCCCCATTAAGAAGAATGCTATGCTGAGGCTTAGCATTTGACAGAAAGAGAGTCCGTTGATTTCCGTTCGTACATTGATTTTTGTTTCGAATGTGCGTACGACGGCTTCGCGTTTCGCTCATCGCAGGTCGCCACACTTCGTTTTTACAATTTTGAGATTGAATTTATGAAAAGAATTTGACTTTATTTCATTTTGGACTAATTGTCCTAAGATAACGCGCTGTGGTGGTCAGCAGCTGTTTTATTTCGAAATTGTCTGCGACGGCTTCGCGTTTTGCTAATCGCAAGTCGCAACATTTCGTTTTTTTTTTATTTTATCCTTTTCAATTTTATAGAATAGATTGAATCCTATTCTTTTACAAATTTTGATTTTAGCAAAACGTCACCCGCGTCAGAGGTTCGATTACACCGTGTTTCATGTCGACTCAGAGGTACTTTGGACGTATCCTTTCATTGACTCAGAGGTTTCTTTTCGACGTGTTCAATGAAGGTTCAGAGGTCACTCTCGACTTGTTGCTTTGTTGTACTTGCGCGTTGGAGTGATTTAATTTTTATTTGAATTTTAATATTAATTTTTTCTATTTGTGCGCTTTCGAGACCCTAAGGATTGCGCGTAACTCGATAACAATTTTATCTTTCACGACCCTTTTTGGATGTCATGGATTGTAAATTTTGCTTTTGTTGTATCTGAATTCTGATTTTGATTCATTTTCGTTTTTTTTTTTATTTAAATTTAAATTTTATTTTAATTTTCAATGTTAATTACACCAAGCATGGTGGAACTGTATTTGACGAAATAATTTCTTCCATTACGATAATTGGTACTTCAATGTCCAATTTCGTATGAATTTACTTTTATTGGTTCCAATTTTGTAGAGATGATTTTTTTTTTCATCGAAATTTTTCAGCATCAGAGGTTCGGGGGCACCTTGTTTCACGTCGACTCAGAGGTTCGCTGGACATGTCCTTTCAAAGGCTCAGAGGACTCTTGAACGTGTTCGACCGTGGAACAAGTGTTCCGTTGTATTTGTGCGCTAATTTTATGTTATTTTTTTTTTTTTATTTATTTTAAATAACAAAATTGACTTCTTCATTTCGTTCACCAATTTTGATTTTTATTCTTATTTGATTTTAATTTTTATAATTTGTGCAAAAATAATAATCATCACGGATTTGCGGTCGCTGATCAATTCAGAGGCTTTTATCTGCGTGTTCGACGACGATTCAGGTTTATTTGATTTGCACAAGATTTTTTTCAAAATTTTCATGCATCAGAGGTTCGGGTACATCTTGTTTCACGTCGACTCAGAGGTTCGTTGGACATGTCCTTTCAAAGGCTCAGAGGTCTCTTGAACGTGTTCAACCGTGGAACAAGTGTTCCGTTGTACTTGTGCGTTAAATTTTTTCTCTCGATATATTTTGAATATCAAAAATTGACTTTTGTTTCATCCACCAATTTTGATTTTTATTCTTATTTGATTTAAATTTTTATGTTTTGTGCAAAAATAATAATGTGAACTCGGATTCACGGTCGCTGTTCGATTCAGAGGCTTTTATTTGCGTGTTCGACAACGACTTTGAAATTTCTGGGATTCGCACGAGATTTTTGAACAAGGAAACAAATTGCATATTTCGTGCAAATTAAATTATTTTATTTTGACTTCGATTAGTATCGAGTTTTATTTGTTCATTGATTAACCCAGTAGAGTTTCATGATTTGATTTATTTTTTAAAATATTTTTCGTGAAAATAATTTTTATTTGGAAATTGTTTTTCCATTATATTTCCATTTTCGTTCTCGCGTCAGAGGTTCAAATGTACGTGTTCGTTTATCGACTCAGAGGCTTCTATGGCCGTGTTCGAATACGACTCACAAGGAAACGTTTTCAAGTGTCCCCCTCCGATTTCGATGAAACTCTGGTATGTTATAGAGGGTCAAAATCGATGACATACGTATTTTTTTTTATTGGCCCAAACTCATTTTAAAGGGGTGAAACACCCCTCCAAAGTTGACCACCTCCCAAGATGATTTTTCTGTTTTGCATACAAGGAGGGGATTTTGATAACTAACAATGATAGTAATAAATACCTTGTCAAAAGTGATGAAAAACAGACTTCAAATATTCTCAAGAACTCTTTATTTTAGGGGTTAACTTGTATATACAAAGTTCATTTTTTACATTAGAAACAAGATGTTCATCGGGGCTCAATGAATCCAACAGCACTGTGAAGAGCATGCAAGAATACAGAATACGTGCTTTCGATTTTTTCCCAAAAACTGAATTCTTATCGACTTTTTTCCCAATATTGCGGATTATGTCTAGTATTTAGCCATGAATCATTGAATAACATTGTTTGAGGCTCGCATTCATTCTGGCATCGCTCTCTTATCATTTTATTGTTTTATCATTTTTTTTCAAGAAACGTGAATATTTTTCATTTCAAGCAGACTATCAACTACTCGAAAATTCGATGTGTGTCATATGTAAACAAGTCATATCTCTATTTGAATTAATTCTATGGCACAGATATTTGAGGGGTAAGGGCTGGGAAAAAGATACACAAAAAACAAGTAGTGATTATTAGCCATTTTGCATTGAAAAAAATGAATAAAGAAATTTTTTTTTGTTACTTTGATTCATACACTAAATGCACCTGTAAATAGTTTTGTAAATAAATGACGTTTTTATATAATACAAAATTGTTGAATATGCACATGATTCTACTTCCTCTACCGTGGTCACACCCTTTAAACAAAAACAAGTTCCAAGTTTATCTATAAATCGCTTTATGGATGATAGTCGGTACAATAATGATATTCATCAAAAAAATGCTGTAGGCAAAGTGATTTTTTACACCAAGAACATCTGATTACTGCGACATTCGTGCAACCTTCGATTTCACAGTTCGGATGAGATGACTGTCCAAATGCAAAATCGACGGGGTTATCAAATTCATCAGGCTTCTTTGCAATGAACCCGCTTTTATGCCACGCATAACGAAACAAATTATGATATCGCGAAGATGACAGTTGGTTGTGAACTAAAGACTGTAATTTTATTATATTATTCCTTAAATGTAAATTTAAATCATAATCAAGAAGAACTACGGTGTCTGAAAAATGACGAATATAATTTTTCCATATACGGAAGCCGAAAACATCGAGAGGTTGAATTTTTCCAGTGGTTCCTTTCGGTATCAATAAAGTCGTCAACTTTTTGTCTGGGGGTGTTGTCTCTTGCACAACTCTAGAACAATGCCCACTCCAAGAATCAATTAGAAGTAGACTCTTCGGTCCCACTTTTGGGATAAACACTTCTAACCACATCTTGAAGTGCTCTGTAATGAATCATTGTGATTAATACCGTTTGAATATATGCAGCGCGAAACAAGAATTATTATACCTGAAGTAAGTTTTCCTGATTTGGAAGCTGTGATGAAAACATTTGGCGGTCTGAATAAATGTTGTTCAACTATAGGTCCGAACGTTCCGGATGGTTCTTTTAAAACAATAAATAAAGGAGATAATAATTTTCCGTCCGCTGAAATTGTAGGCTGTATAGTATAACTGTGCGTTGTTGAAGTTACTGATTGTACTATGCACGACACTTGTTTAGTTCCTTCTTCTGTTAACGTTCGTCCAGAATGAATCTCTATTTGGAAACCACTCTGATCAGAATTATATATATTTTGTAATCCATATTCGGAAATATAAGGTTCAACTCTTTTCAAAAATTCTTCAGCACTCTTGTGTAAATATTCACTATTGTCCACTGATTTTCGCGTGACGAATTTATTGATTTTTCTGCTAGTAATGCGATGGATCTTCTTAAAGTGAAGTAACCACGTTGGCGATGCTTTAAATCTAAAATCCTTTTGACTGATAAGTCCTTGGGCCTTTAAAGCCCATCTTCGCAGATCCGTATCATGAACAATCAAGCCTGCGTCAATGGCATTTTTCATATTCTGCAATGTATAATCTGATATGCGAGCCAATTTTTCCATGTATGTCTCTCCCTGGTTGATTTGGTGTGCCCAACGACGCAATTGTCGCACTGATTTGACTTTTTTATATCTATGACGAACCGTATCAATTGAGCGATTTTTTTTCGTCTTTGCACTTCTCCAATATTCAACAGCTCTTCTTTTATAATCGAAACTTAAAGGTTCGTCATCTTCGGAACAGCTATCTTCAGGTCCTTCGGAAGGCACCTGAAAATCTGCATCTTCCACTGCGAACGTTTCAAGATTTTTGTAGGGCTCTTCAAAGTCAAGAGAATTTTCCTCAATCATTTCCACACTATTATATTCTGTCATGCTTTGTAATAAAATGTTTTCGAAGTTCGATGCTATTTCACGTTCATCATTTGTTAACGGGGACTCGGGTATATTCATTACTTCAAATGCTGCCCACAGAAGTTTAATAACGTTTATTGGATTCACTTTCATTGTAAACGTGAGAAGAAATTCAATAACTGCTCGAAGTTCTGTTATTTACGTATTAACAAGCACTGAACGGTCTCACGACTTTTCATATTGAAAGTATCCGGAAGATACGTGTAATCGTTAAAAAAAATATCTGTGCCATAGAATTAATTCAAATAGAGATATGACTTGTTTACATATGACACACATCGAATTTTCGAGTAGTTGATAGTCTGCTTGAAATGAAAAATATTCACGTTTCTTGAAAAGAAATTATAAAACAGTAAAATGATAAGAGAGCGATGCCAGAATGAATGCGAGCCTCAAACAATGTTATTCAATGATTCATGGCTAAATACTAGACATAATCCGCAATATTGGGAAAAAAGTCGATAAGAATTCAGTTTTTGGGAAAAAATCGAAAGCACGTATTCTGTATTCTTGCATGCTCTTCACAGTGCTGTTGGATTCATTGAGCCCCGATGAACATCTTGTTTCTAATGTAAAAAATGAACTTTGTATATACAAGTTAACCCCTAAAATAAAGAGTTCTTGAGAATATTCGAAGTCTGTTTTTCATCACTTTTGACAAGATATTTATTACTATCATTATTAGTTATCAAAATCCCCTCCTTGTATGCAAAACAGAAAAATCATCTTTGGAGGTGGTCAACTTTGGAGGGGTGTTTCACCCCTTTAAAATGAGTTTGGGCCGATAAAAAAAAATACGTATGTCATCGATTTTAACCCTCTATAACATACCAGAGTTTCATCGAAATCGGAGGGGGACACTTGAAAACGTTTCCTTGTCAGAGGTTTTGATGTACTTGTGCGATTTTTATTTTTTTTATTTATTTAGAATATAATCGACCTGATGGATTTTTGTCAAGGGTTGCTCGCTCTTTATCGCTAAGATGATCGAGTCGTAGCAGCGATTTTATTTTTGACAATACTGAATTTTTATCGGCTGTATTTGACTTTACTGTCTGGACTCTATGATCGTGCGTACGATGCTCGTTACTAAGCTGATCCCGTGAATTCCCGCTCAGGTCTTGCCAATTTTCTTCGTCGCCCGGCGGTTCTTGTGGATTCTCGTCTTTTTCCGATTATTCGTCGAGGAGCTCAATGCCTCTAAGGTCACCGTTTGTACGGCGAGCTCCACGGCTTTTCGGTTGTATTGAACGCTCTCATATACGCTACGCCATTTACATTGGACACAGCAGCTTGCCTATATAAATCCCGTTTTCAGTTTTTAAACGTGGAATTAAGCCTTGCTTAATTTCAGTATTTTTAACGCGTACGTAATACACGCATCTTGATCGGCTCGGAATTTTTCCGGTTTTGCGGTTTTCATCGAACGGGGAAAATTATCTCCACTTTTGTTTTATTTTTTTTTTATATATTTCTCATGAAAATAGTTGTTATTTGGAATTTCTATAATTTTTCCTATCATGTTATTCGTGCTCGCGTCAGAGGTTCAAATGTACATGTTCGTCTATCGACTCAGAGGCTTTTATGCGCGTGTTCGACTACAACTCAGAGGTTTTGATGTACTTGCACGAGAAATTTAATAGTAAATTGTAATTTTTCGTATACTCGAACAACTTATGTTTTTGGACTATTTCGCTTTTGATTATTTTGTTTTCGAAAGTAGTCAACCCGATGGGTTTTTGTATAATTGGAATAATCTTGATTTTCCATTTTTTTTTAATATATATTTTATTTTAAATATTTTATTATTACTCTTGCAAATTTTCTTGCAGAGTATTTTGATTATTTTTGTCATTTGTATTTTCAAATAACTTTTTCCTTTGTGGGATTACAACTCGTAAAATAATGCATTTGGCGTTATAAATTTTCGGAAGTTCGTTACGCACATTTTCGTTTCTTTTTAATTGTGACGCCTATGACATTTCCTCCTTTGGCTTTGAGGAAGTTTATGCTAAGATAACGATTCGGCGTTTCGTTCGTAGTGCATATACCGAGGCCTTTCTTTTTGGCTACATTGTAAGAGGCTCAACGGTTAACTCTGTGTTTATTTATTTTGTCGCGATTGCTGGAGCGCCGTCAGGGCGATAGCTGGCCCTGGTTGCGCCTCGCGTCGTTGTCGGTAATTTGATGCATGGCTACGCTGCCTTCTTCGTTTGAATTTTTATTTTGTTTTTTTTTTGTGAGAGCATCGTTCGTGCTCTCGATTAATTCTCATTCGCTAGACAGAAGTCGAACGCGCAAGTTCTCCTGCCCTACTGTGAATTTTTCGCTAACTTGAGTTTAAAAATGAATTCGTTTCCGGCTTTGAACCCCATGCCGGAGGATTTCCCACCCTACCAGTGGGCTGATCTGCCTGCGCACGTGAATTGGTGTGCTCGTCGGCACACTTTCGGCATCGCGTTGAATGTGAGTGTTGCGGTTCTCGTGCAGTTTTGTGTTTAAAGTGGTTACCCGATTTTTGAGGGATTCTAGGTTAATTCGAAATATTTTCTAGTACCGTCTTCGGGAACTCTACCGCTGTGGTCCCAGCGAGTTGATTTTCAGCGACATCGCTTTCGCTGTTTGGCGGGTGAGGGAGGCCAAATTTTGGCGCCCTATAATGAAGTGGGCGAGGGAGGAATTGATGGAGGAGGACCTTGGGCTGGACAGGCTCTTCGAAGAGCCTGCCGCACCACAACTACTACGGCGGTAGTTGGTGAGTGACGCTTCCCCTTTTACTTATATGCTTTTTTTATTTTTATTTTTTATTATTTATTTTTTTTTTTACGTCCCAATTCGGGTGTTTCAGATGGCATTTTTCTGGGGTGGTGCCGGAGATCTTCTTAATTACAGTCCCTGTTTGGCAGCCCCTCTTTAAGTTTCCCCTTTTTCTTATACCGTAATTTTCAATTTCATTTAGTATATTTTGTACCGTGTATATTTTATGCAAATACAACGGTGTTCAATTTATTTGTGTAGTAATTCATTTACTTGGTTTCGGATTTCCCGTTGGGGCGGATTAGCCCGTAAGTTTTGTTTTCATATATTTTATTATTTTTATTTATTTTATTCATGTACGATGGCGTTTTTCGAATTGAAAGATTCTCTGGGAATTCTTTGGTGCTCATCCGTCCACCGTCTCAAGGATCGTTGGATCGTAATGATTCGTACTTCGTCACTTTTTATTTAAGAGTTTAATTTCTTTACGTTGTTTCGCCTCAGAGGTTCGAGTGCACCTGTCGCATGTCGACTCAGAGGTCTCTTTGGGCGTGTTCGGCTATGGGACGGTGTTTCGTTGTACGTGGGCGTTTTTTTCTCGAAAGTAACAAGTTTGATTCTATGCATTTTGACTGATTGGACTTTCAATTTAATTTGATTTAATTTGGTTTGTTTATTAACTTAATAATTGAAAATAATAATATAATTAATATTATTTTTCATTTTCTTTTCAATCGGTTACGCCTTTCATTTTCGTAACCGTGCAGTTTTATGATTTTTATTTAGGAAAATATGATTTTCTTTACCTACGTGAGTGTTTGACAAGTACGTCCGTGCCTTCGCTACGGCGTAACCATTCACTCATTCTGATTTTTTTTTTTTTTTTTTTTTTTCGATGATAACATTCATTTTCGAATTTTTATAAAATATTTCTTAAATCTACAGCATAAATGTTCTTATCTGTCGATACTGTGGTTCGCAGAACTTGACATTTTAGTTCAACTAAGTTTACCTTGATTTTTCCAAACTTTAGGATATTTGTATTTTATTTTTCATTTAACTTTTACTTGCTTACTGCTACGCAGTGTCTCAGAGGTCCGGTTGACTTGTCCGTTGGTGGTTCAGAGGTTCGGTGGACGTGTACACTCGTACTTGGCGCAAGGGTTGTCGTTTCATCGCGCGATTTTATTTTGACGTCTCAGAGGTCCTGTTGACTTGTCCGTTGGTGGCTCAGAGGTTCGGTGGGACTTGTACGTTCGTACTCGGTGCGATCGACGATGGGGTGGTCCAAAGGTTTTTGTGTCACCCTGTAGCTTTCTGTAGCTGACACAGCTGCAGGGCTTTTCGTGTGACTTGTCCTCTGGTACTCACTTATTTTATTTTAATCGCCCACGTGTTGTATTCACGTGGTGATAATGTCATTATTTTTTTTTTATAATTTTTGCTTTCGAAATTTAGTTGGCCCATGAAAATTTTGGAAATAATTTTCATTTTTTTTTTTTTTTTTTTTTTTTCTTATGCGTGCACCTTATCACTGAAGCACTTTAGCGCAATGTATTTTCTTGAACCACCCTTTTCGGCGTCGAATTTTTGTCGATTAAACGAAATACGTTTTATTTTATTTCTTTCCGTTTTAATTATTTTTCGACTTTTAATATTTTGTCGATTAGATAAAATACATTTTATTTTTATTTCCCAGTTTTGAGTGCGCTGGTGAAATATTTTTACAACCGAATGATATTCGTTGTGATTGATATTTTTATCAATCACTCACTTCATTTCACCCTCGCGATTTTTGACGAATTTTGTTTAATTCGATTTATTCGCGAAGCGTTTTTGGTAGTTCGTTTGGAAAATTTCTTTTTTCCTTTTTTTTATATTGAACTGAACTAATTTTACTTCACTTGATCCGTTTTGGTTGAATAATGTTCGTCGTGGTAAGAAAATTATTTTTCTTCCACTCCAACTCACTTTATTTGGATTTTCCATTTTGGATTTGATAAATGTTTGTGAGCTTTCTGTATTTAAAATACTCCGCACGTCAATTTTTGCAACACGGGTTCCGTCGGCACTCGCGTGTTGTCGTTATCGTCGAAGTTTGGTAACGTGAAAATTCCCGTTTATTGTTCGGAAAACGCGAACCACTTGTTTTATTTTCGCACTCACGATATTTGACAATTTTAAATTTTATTGAATTTATTCGCGGAGCGTCTTTTCGTGGTTCTGATCACTTTATATTTTTTTTTCGTCGAGCTTGGCACGTGGACATTCCCTTTTGTGGAATTGTCCGTTTCGTGTTCTTCATTTGAGACACTGCCCGCGCACTCGCGAATTATTTTTACACTCGTTTCCTTCCGATCGTTCCATTTATTTATTTTTTCAATTTTCCATTGGACAACAAATCCCACCGCTGTCACCAAAAATGTTATGTCCCGGTATTTTTGCCCGATCGTGTTAGGACTTACCGTGGTCGTAGCTGTAAAAGTTGCTCCGGTTTTGGATTTGCAAAGGCAAATCGGGGATTGGAGCCAGTTGTCCAGGCAGGTGAAGTATTATGGTTTAGAGTTTTGATTGTATATGGAACGTCGGTGGATGAAGGAAACGATTGGTGTAGTAATTTAGTTGCAAACGGTGAACGTTTAACAACATTTATTAAAATTAACAATCATTAAAAACTTGTACACTGGTCTTGTTACATTCGGTGAACATTTAATTGGTTTTGCGCGATGACCCTTTGAACTACAATGATTAGGGTCATTCGCAATTATTAATTCGGAAATTATAATTTTGGTTATTTTACTTTTATTACGGTTCGCGAATTGTGTTTCGCGCAACCGTTTTAACTATTGCCGGACCGGACTTTTCAGTGTGTCCTCGGCCACGAGGGCCGAGGCTCTTTTTTGGAAAAACTTAAATTTACTGGTAGACCGTTCCGTTTGAGGTCTCCAGATCGACTGACTATTTCGTTGTCTAAAGTAGTGCCCTGCACTTTTATGAATATTAATCCGCGCGCGAAGTCCGCGATAAGCTGGACCTCGCGCGTTCGGAAGGTGTGGAGCGTCTTCTCGTTACCGTGGGATCACCAACGTCGGCAAATTCTGCTGACTGTCGTCGTGAGATCCCAACGGTTGAAGCGTTCTCACCGTGATAAGGTTGAAACTATCTAAATATTAAAATAGAATAATTTTAGGGATCGAACGGAATCCCAGGACGTAACACTATATATGAATTAAAGGTTTCTAGTAAATAAAAAAACGACATGGATTTTAAATAAAGTTTTATATAAATTAAAAAAATATCATGTGATAGTTATTCGCTTGTACTAAAATGGATGCACAAAACTAAGCTAGATGTAAAAGATTTATGAGTATTCTACGATAAGGATGGAGCAGCATATCTGTGGATATGATAAACCTATATATAAATATGAACATATTCCGTTTGACGGATTTGTCAACCTTGTTTAATTTTCAGGCGAAATAAGAACTTTTTCAGTGATCAAATGATGAAAAATGTATTTAAAAAGACGTTTTTTTCAAATAAAAAAAAAAATCCAATTTTCGATTACATGTTATTGTAGAGAACTGAAAAATGAACAACTATGCTATTTAAACTTTTGGCGTATCTATTTTTGTTTCGAAGATATCAGCGAAAAACGAAAAAACCACCTATTTTTGAGAATTAGTTTCACCCCTTAAATATGCGAGTGGGCCGCTAATTTTTTGTGAGGGTTTATACTTTGGTGTGAACTACAAAATATAATTTTTTTGACCCAGGTTGTAGGGGTACACTAAGGTGACCTTCCTTTTTAGAAGAAGACACCCCAGACTCTAACCGTGGTAAAGAAAAAGACAAGACGAAATCACGAGTCAAACTCGCAGCCCAGTGCAAGCGCACTTAAGCGAATATAGCATCAGCAAAATCCGCCACACAGCAACAGAAAAATACAAAAAAAAAAAAGTTTCCAAGAGAAAGAAAGATAAAGCTAATAAAACCCACCATTGCAGGTGTACGACCTTGCTGTCCGTAGCAACGGGGAAAGAACAATTCCACGTGGAAAAATTACGAACCACCCCTGGAATTTACTATGAGGAAGTAGGAACTTTGCACACCGTCAAGGAAATTTGGAAATTGGCTATCCAATTGGACCTGACACCAATAGAAGCAAGGGAATCCTCCCTAGGACATACCATCACGGCCCTACAACACCTCTGCAAAGAGATGAAACACGACACCTTATGTTCAACATTATCAGCCACCCTAGAACCAACAATAGAATCACTAAAAAGCGAACTACAAACAATTCACGACCTCGTCGGAAAAGCACCTAGACAAAAAAGAGGGTTGATCAATGGTCTAGGATCAATAATTAAATCGATAACAGGAAATTTGGACGCAGACGACGCCCAAAAAAATAGAAGAAAAAATACAACAAATAACTAACAGACAAGCAACGGACGAAAAAATACTAAAAGAAAACTTGCAAATCCTAAAGTCAAAAACGACCCTTTTTGATCAGGACAAATCAAAAACACTAACTAACATAAAAGCTTTAAACAGAGCGGTAAGAAATATAGAACAAGCATTTAACCAACAGACAGACCTGGTACAACAAAGAGAAAACCTAGATGAAAACATAAACACAGTAGGTTTAGTACTGACGCCACTACTGAGCGACGTACGAAGAATATCAACTTTCCTAGTAGGAATTACAAAAGGAATAGTAGACCCAACAATTATTTCACCGAGACAGCTAACAGAATACCTAAAGAAAGCGCTCCCAAGCATCCCCTCAGGATTAAATTTTCCAGCGGAAATAACACCAGAAAAAATGCAAGAAATATTAAAAACATCCGAGCTAGGCTCTTACAGCAGCGAATCACGAGTAGTGATCGTAATAAAAATACCACTAATAGAAAATACAGAATTCAAAATAAACAAAGTCTACCCGTTACCTGTAAGAACAAATTCAAACACTTTCCAATTCTTAGAAACGAAAGAATAATTCATCACAGTAAATAACGAAAACAGAAATTACCTCACGCTAACAGAAGAAAATTTGAAAGAATGTAAAACGATAGGAAAATAGTATTATTGTCAACCAAAACACGCAACGAAAGTCATCGGAAATACCATCCCTTGCGAGATAGTAGTTTACCTAGGCGGCAAACCAGAAAAAAGCAGCTGTACGCCACGAATAGCAAAACTTGTAAACACTATGATAATAAAATTAGATCAACCCGGAAAATGGCTCTACGTAGCACCAAACCCGGAATCACTAACGATAAAATACAAAAATGCGAAAACTGCGTACACAACGATTACCGACACGGGAATACTGGTTTTGGACGGGAAATGTTCCGTCAGTGCCGCCGATTTTAAACTAATCACTACCACAGAAAATACCCAAAAAGAAACTGTAGATTTTATACCACCACATAATCTAACCTTCGAGATCGGAGAACCACTTGTTAAACACTTAAAATTGAATCTCAATACTCCGAACAAAACTATTACAAATTCTCTCGAAGTCAACAAGCTTGGCGAAAGAATCGAAAACCTGCAAAACAAATTAAATGAGGAACCTGACATTTGGTCAGATTCGTACCCTCACATCTTGGGAAATTATTCCTTACACGGTATGACAATAACAATACTAATCATTTGTGCAGTAATTCAAAAAATAAGAAGAAGCCGATGCACCCAAGCAATTTCTGACATCGAGCGACCGACGATAATTTCGCCAACGCCAGCGAACAGAAATATCCAAGCGACGGATTTAAAAGTTATATATACACCGTCACAGCGACCATTTAAAACAGATTCTCTGTAAAATTACACAAACCTATAACAATATTACAAGAAAACAAATGTAAGCGAAAATTGTAAGCCGAAAGACCAATTTTTACAGAATTTATGTTGTTCAAATAGAAAAGTCAAAACGTAGTTTCGTCTTCCCAAGGGCGGAGGATTGTTGCGCCCGCATAGCAACCAATTCCATGAAAATCACATTAATCGCCATCAACAGGAAGTTGACCTATCGTGCACGCGCCGTTTCAAAAGCGCATCCCTCAGCTAGTTGAATGGACTTCGCTCCAACTTCGAGGCCATATCAAAATGCTGACGAAGAACGCTGCCCACCATCAATCTTTACCACTTCCAATTAATACCACCTCCACAAACAATTGAAAACCCTTAGTTAATAAAAAGGGAAAGCAACGCCGAAATAGAGGACTCTGTGATCAGACACCAAAACATCAGATCATTATTCACGTCAATTGGTCTCGAGGCATTTGTACCCGATTGTATCAAGAGACTCGGCGGAGGCTCGGGACAAGTACATTTGAAAACAGCTGTGCGTCGTCTGCTTGTCCCGAGCGCTCGCCGAGTCTATACTTTCTCGTAGTAAAGCGATTCGCGGTGGTGGGAAAAAAAATTTCGATGACATTTCAGCTGACCGTAAAGCCCAGGAGTCGTCTAACGACCTGAAAATTGACATGGAGACTAATTACGCGATGCTCTTTCGATTGAGCCTAAAATCGGTACGATTGATCAAGTAATTGCTGAGAAAAAACTTTGCACGGGTTTAGTCCTATCTCAGCCTTCGTCAGAACCACGCTACATCGAAGGATTTGACGTGTCTGTATATGCGCACCCGACAACACATTCAAAGGGGTCTCCGTGCCCATCCTAGCCAATCCCTGGCAACGAATTTTCTGATTGGTCGAGGCTGCGATGATTCCAATGGATCCGTCGCGCACACGACAGTGCAGACGAGCGAGCGAAAAATGTCAGCTGATTTTTCGAAGGGCCATATTGACGCGAGTGTGAGAGAGATAGCTGGAATAAGTTCATATTTTTCTTTTCCGCCTGTTCCGGAAATTGCCCCGGATGAATTGCCGCTGCAAATGATCGAAGGCGAGGTGGATTCGTGCGGGAGGTTTTCTGGACAAATAAATTGTACACGACACGAGAAAAATATGTTTGGAGCAGTCTTTATTCGTTACCTGGTTTTCCAGGCGAAAGAGATAGATTAATTGACTCGGGAGCGCTCGATCGCTGTTTCGCGAAGCACCAACACGTGTCCGGCGCGTGGTGAGAGCAGTCGCGGTTGTCGTAGAGCTGAACTTGAAAATAAAGAGTGCAATTGCGCACCAGAGAGCGAACTTGAGGTGAGCGATCGGTTCGAGATGAAAAAGCGGACACTTTAACAGCTCGCGTGGTTGAATTGAGGTGATGAAATATACAGAGAATTGGAACTTTCGGAGAGCACGTTTTCTCGTGTCGAGAGCCGGTGAACGAAGTGAGGTTCAAGATGGCCTCAGCTCAGTTGTCGCACTCTTCATGATGGCTGCGCCACTTTCCAGGTTGATGTCGTCTTCTCATTCGTCGAGCGGATGGGGGAGAGCGACTTGTCAGCGAATCGTCGGCTGGACAGTTATGGCCTTGGAGATCGGCCTATCGGAGACCTGACCGCCACGTGCGTGGCGTCTTGGGATTGGTCGCGCAGCGCGCAAGCGCGCTGGCAGCGACTTCGTCGTCAGCCCGAGTGCGAAAGTGGTGCCGCGCTGTGAGCGCGAGCTGGGCGGGGAGATGCAAAAGGCTCTTTCCCAAACACCGCCCTTGACATTTTTGAGAAAATAACTGTTACAACTTGTTCCTTGTCGAACAACGAACGTTGGCTAACCAGTTATTTGCCGGAGAATGCAAGGTTATGGGAGAAGAATGTGTGGCAAGTTTGTTGGTTCCGAGTCTGAACGAATACAGCTTTGACAACTCGGCATAACCTCACAAATTCTAATTTTCAGCTGGCATATTACCGACATGCTCCGATGACGAGAGAAAATGCTCTATGAATGAAAATGCTCTATATCTTTTGACCTATTCCTACATCCAACATTTTATTCATTTACAGCATGACTTACATAATAACTCTCAGCGATATAAAATCTTGTCGCTGATTTGAGCCACATGAAAATCTTGTCGCAGTGGCACATGAAAATCTTGTCGCTGCAACTTATCTGAAAGCCCTGAATAACTTTTAGCGACATAAAAATCTTGTCGCTGAGCCACATGAAAATTCATCGCTAAGCAATAATATCTTTCAGGGAAATAAACTCTTGTCGCTGAGCGAAATAAACTCTTGTCGCTGAGCGACATAAAAATCTTGTCGCTGAGCCACATGAAAATCTTATCGCTCAGGCAAATGAAAATCTTGTTGCGGCAAGGGCTTAGTGACATGAAAATCTTTTGGCTGCGACGGCTCAGTGACATGAAAATCTTGTCGCTCCGAGGGCTCAGTCACATAAAAATCATGTCGCTGAGTCACAAGAATATGTTGTACATTCATGCCTTTTTGATTTGATAGTGATAGTGATAGTGATAGTGATTTTTCCTGCTAGAGGTCAAATTTAAAAAAAATTGTCCAAAAAAAAAAAATTAAGAGAAATTATAAAAAAATTCCAGGCGATTTAGTATGAAAATACGCAACTTCTTGTATCTTAAAAATGTTCTATTTCAAATCTCATTCATTCCCTTTTTCAAAAGAGGACGTTGGAGCTTTTGCATTGCATTCCAAGTTTTACATAGTAAAAAAAAAAATCCCTCATATTGTTTGCCGGATTTGCGATGGTCCAAAAAAGCATAAAAACGGTCGGGAACCAAAGTCCGTACCAGGCCTAAAAAGAAATCAATGGAAAAATATTTAAATAAGGCAAACTCAAGCCTGATCTATCCTTTTTGAAACGCCACTTTGGAAATTCGAATATCTTTCTTTGTGGTAGATTTGTCTGGTGTATCTAAACGTTTGCGCGGTAGGGTGTGACTAGATCGACGAAACTAAACCAATTCAAACCATGGGGAGAGATTCACGAAGTATCATGTGATCATGACAAAATTTAGGTTTCGGAGGAGTCAG
This sequence comes from Hyposoter dolosus, assembly GCA_963921915.1. NCBI lineage: Eukaryota > Metazoa > Arthropoda > Insecta > Hymenoptera > Ichneumonidae > Hyposoter > Hyposoter dolosus. The sequence continues at coordinate 23,997,279 of OY998130.1, read as the reverse complement.
AAAAAAGGAAGTGAAATCCTAGCCAAAAATCCCCTCCACGGGGAAAAAAGCTTGGACAAGTCCATTTGTTTGTGCCCCCGTTTCCATTTGTTTTTACAGGAAAATCTAACTCCCCTAAAAAAAAATTAAAACCTCCAATAAAATGAAAAATAGGAAAAAAATCCCTAGAAAAAAATGGCTCCTAACAAAATGTAAAAAGACTCAAGAATTACACGAAAATGAAAATCGCTAAAAAAAACCCTCCTGAACAACTCCCCTCAAAAAAATAAAGCCCCAAAAAAAATGGAGAAAAGCCCCAAAAAAAATCCAAGGCAATTGAAAAAAATACAATAAATGTGAAAATGGTTAAAAAAAAGTTGATAATTTTCGCTCAGCAATGAAAATTCTTGATATCCATGGAAGGACAAGTATTCCATTGATGGCTGAAAATAAATTAACGAGAAAAAGGGCAAACTTCCGAAAAGACACGTCACAAAATAAAGAAACTCTTAAATACAAAACGCTAAAAAAACCCTCCTGAACAACTACCCCTCAGAAAAATAAAGCCAAAAAAAATGGAGAAAAGCCCCAAAAAAAATTCAAGGCAATTGAAAAAAATACAATAAATGTGAAAATGGTTAAAAAAAAGTTGATAATTTTCGCTCAGCAATGAAAATTCTTGATATCCATGAAAGGACAAGTATTCCATTGATGGCTGAAAATCAATTAAATCAATTAACGAGAAAAAGGGAAAACTTCCGACAAGACACGTCACAAAATAAAGAAACCCTTAAATACAAAATGGCGAATCCACTGAAAAACTTCATACAAAAAATAAAAAACTCAAGTTTGCCATCGCATGTTGAGCAGTTGACCGGATGCGCACAGAGTACTTGTCCGGCCCGAAAATTTTTTTTGGAAGTGCTCACAGAAGTTGAGCTTGACATAATGTAATTAATTGTTTGGTCTCAGAAAGCTTTTTAGAAATACACGTGAAAGGTCGGTGAAAATCTCGAGTTTATCAAGGTTCTCTCCTAAATCGAATAATACAAAAAATAGCTAGAAGTGCAATTTTTTCCGATGCATTACGGGTCATTAAATCTAATATCTAGCTGCACCTTAATTAGTCATTAGTTGTTATTTTTCTACGTATCCATACTCGTGCAAAATACTGCGCAAATAATTAATTTACTGCGTAATAGTTAATTTACTGGGTAAATAGTCAATTTATAGCGTATTTAATACTGCGTAAATAATTAATTAACTTTGAATTTGTACTAATTCATTTGAATGTATACAGTTCAGTGACGTTTGTATAACGCTCATCATTTTTCTCATGAATACAACCGAGTTGTTCTATCTACCTATAAATAGGGGAAGCAAATACAAAAATTTTCACAGTGATCTTTTAATTTTGTATAGCAACCCAGTGTGCCACACCTTGTCGAAGGCTTGTTCAATGTCCAGGAACACTGCGGAGCAGTACTTTTTTTCTCCAGTGCATTGGCTATAACGTTATAGACCCTGTTTACTTGTTCCACAGTTGAGTGTTGAGGCCTGAACCCGAATTGATCTGCAGGAATTAGTTCGTGCGCAGTGATGGTGTTTTTCATTCTTATCAAGAGCAGCTTTTCGAATAATTTAGAGATGATGGGCAGGAAGCTAATGGGTCGATAGGATGTGACAGAGTTTGGTGGCTTTCCAGGTTTAGGGATCATGATTATTTGTGCGATTTTCCACTGGCTGGGTATGTGCGATAGTCGTATGATGGCATTGAACAGAGTGGAAGTTTTTTAAGGGTTAATCCGGTAATTAAGTCATAGCCAGGACATTTCTTTGGATTTATGTTTTCGCGTATTGTATTCCCAATTTCCGCTGGGGAAAAGTGTCGGATCGGTAGTTCCATCGGGAGTGGACATTCTAGGAAATTGAGTATATCTACGTCGTTTTCCTGTGTTGCGAGAGGTGTGACGACTTCAGCAAGATGTTCTGCAAATATTTTAGATTTTTGAGTAGCGCTTTGCGCCCAGTCGCCGTTGGTTTTTTTGATTGGTGGATTGTGGTTTTGCGTGTTATTGATTCGTTTGCTTGCTTTCCACAGGGAGTAGTCCGTGCTTTTTGTGTTGGTTAGGTTTACTAGGTAATCTTCAATATTGCGATTATTGTATTCAAGGATTTGTTTTTTGAGTTCTCGAGCTGCTTTGTTGAATTCCCTTTTGTCGTTAGGGTTTCTGCTCAGCTGCCACCGTCTTCTGAGTCTTCTTTTCTCACAAGGAAGGTCACCTTACTGTACCCCCACAACCTGGGTCAAAAAAATTATATTTTGTAGTTCACACCAAAGTATAAACCCTCACAAAAAATTAGCGGCCCACTCGCATATTTAAGGGGTGAAATTAATTCTCAAAAATCGGTGGTTTTTTCGTTTTTCGCTGATATCTTTGAAACAAAAATAAATACGCCAAAAGTTTAAATAGCAAAGTTGTTCATTTTTCAGTGCTCTGCAATAATATGTAGTCGAAAATTATATAGAATTTTTTTTTCATTTTCATAAAAAAACGGGTTTTTTACACATCTTTCTCTATCTTTTCATAATAAAACGTAATTGTTCCGACTCCACATTTAATGATATCAATCTACATTTGTTTTTTACGTCTCAAGAGATTATGGAACCGGAAAGTTATTTTTATCAAACGCAAAATCTTTTATAGATTTGGACTGATTACATTTCCTTATCATAATCAAACTGTGAGTTCGACTGTTTGAAATACGTTATATTTTTTCATCATATCCTATTTGAGATGTTTAAAACCGTCATATCAGTAAAAAATGAGGCTCTATATAAACCGACTCTTGCCACATTTAAGTTAGCATTGACGGTTTCCGTTCATCAAAGTTCTGTAGTTATAGGAGTGCATTATCAAGAACGTATTGAATACTGTGGACGTTTTCAAAAATGTATATCAATCCCGTGAATGTCATAAATATTTTGTCGACTTATTTTATGATGATGAATTTGCCCGAAACACCAGTGAATGAGAGTGAAATGAAATTAGCAGATACAATTAAAGAGTTTTTAATTGAAAGCATAAACACATACACGAGAATCGAAATTGAAGAAGACGAAAGCTTGGATTTTCAAGAACAATTCAAACACCATGAGCCTAAAAGTATAGAAGACAGTGAATTGGAATGGTATTCAATTTCATCTGATGAGGCAGATAACTCTCAATGTACAAAAAATGAAGATGAGATTTCATTCGATTACAAGAAAAAAGCTGTGGAGTTTTGGAGAAGTGGAAAAACAAAAAATTTAATTATTCATACAGTTGCACACCGTTTTAAAAAAGTTATTTCTAAAACACAATTGAAGCGATGGGCTCATCAAATCAATGAAGGTGGGACTCATAAAGAAAAATTAAATGAGATATCTCAATATACTTTAAATCGCTTCATTGAAGCAACTGAATGTGGCAAGATAGTACACGATATTGATTTGCGACGATGGGCTTTGATCGCACATAAAAATTTCATGAATTCCGATGCACGATTCAAAGCGTCAAAAAAATGGGTGAATAAGTTCAAAAGAGCACATCGCATTACGTCTCGGAAAATTACAAAATTTATTACCCGGAAAACTTTAGAAGACTCAAAAGATCTTAAAAAAATGGCTGAAGAGTTTACAAATAACGTGAAATCTGTTATCAACGACCTTGGTCCGGAAAACGTTTACAATTCAGATCAAAGTGGATTTCAATTTGAAATGCATTCTGGTCGCACTCTTGCAAACCAAGGATCAAAAGAAATTGAATGCGTTGTTCAATCAATATCTTCAACAACTCATTCTTATACCATTCAACCAACGACATCCGCCGATGGAAAATTACTTTCACCGTTATATCTTGTATTAAAAGAAATCGGTGGTGACTTTGGCCCACGCGTAGAAAAAACGTTACTCAAACCCTCAAACGTTTTTGTTTCGGCATCGAAATCTGGAAAGTTAACATCAGGTAAGAACTATTTAAATTTTACATTCTTGTGGCTATTAAATATTGCAAACCAAATCAAATGAAATATTCCTTTCGTTTTTTCGACAGATCATTTCAAACAGTGGCTAACCGAAATCTATTTTCCGAATGTTGGCGACAACAGTGCGCTTTTAATCGACTCCTGGAGTGGACACTGTTCAGAAGTAGTTGATGTAGTAACTCCTCCTAACAAAAAAATTGCATTAAAAAGAATTCCAAAAGGAACAACAGGACAAATACAACCATTAGATGTGTTTGGTTTTCGAATATGGAAAAATTTTGTTCGGCATTTTTCAGATATAGTAATTCTTTCCGGTAGCGATATAAATCTGCATTTAAGGAACAACATCATCAAACTGCAGTCACTTGTTCACAATCAACTGTCTTCGCCACGTTATATTGATATGCTTAAATATGCATGGTACAAAAGCGGGTACATAGAAAAAACACCCCCTGAGTTCATCAATCCGGTGACGTTTGGTTTTGGAGATAATTCGGAACCACGATGTCACATTTGTGGTGATTTAGCTGTTATAACATGTTCGTGGTGCAAAAAACCTTTATGTCTCAAACACTTCTTTGAGGAGTATCATTATTGCAATGAATACATTCCATAATACGAAGCGAAGAAACTGATAAGTGCATTGTCTGCTTTTTTTCCTGTCATGAGTACCAGACATTTTCATAGCTATATATGAATTAAAGGTTTCTAGTAAATAAAAAAACGACATGGATTTTAAATAAAGTTTTATATAAATTGAAAAAATATCATGTGATAGTCATTCGCTTGTACTAAAATGGATGCACAAAACTAAGCTAGATGTAAAAGATTTATGAGTATTCTACGATAAGGATGGAGCAGCATATCTGTGGATTTAATAAACCTATATATAAATATGAACATATTCCGTTTGACGGATTTGTCAACCTTGTTTAATTTTCAGGCGAAATAAGAACTTTTTCAGTGATCAAATAACGAAAAATGTATTTAAAAAGACGTTTTTTTCAAATAAAAAAAAAAATTCCAATTTTCGATTACATGTTATTGTAGAGTACTGAAAAATGAACAACTTTGCTATTTAAACTTTTGGCGTATCTATTTTTGTTTCGAAGATATCAGCGAAAAACAAAAAAACCACCGATTTTTGAGAATTAATTTCACCCCTTAAATATGCGAGTGGGCCGCTAATTTTTTGTGAGGGTTTATACTTTGGTGTGAACTACAAAATATAATTTTTTTGACCCAGGTTGTAGGGGTACAGTAAGGTGACCTTCCTTGTCAGTGATTTTCCGTTTTATTTTATTTTGGGTAGTTTATATTCCGATATTTGACTATGTACTGTGACGTAACATTTTGCCACGTCACTCGCACGAATGCCTGTCTCGGTTTCGTGTCTGCGGTTTCCGTTTTGCCGTGTCTTGAATATTTTTCGCGAGAACTTTGGCGTTCTTGGTTCTTTGAGTCTTGTAGTCCGTTAATTAATTTCGATCTCGGTATTTGTCATGTTGCAGAATTCTTGGAGCGACGAGAAAATATATTTTCTTCCGTTGTGCTAAAGTCGCCGCTCGGAGAATTCCCTTTGTCGCGCGTGGCCTCGAGCCGGCCAGCGCGCAAGCGTTTGTATTGGTTCTATCTTTCTCGCTCTCGCGTCGTGGCTAAGAACGCTACGGCGAGACGTAAAGTCTATTGTTCGCGAACGTATTTGCCGATATTTCGGTGATTCGAGCTCGGCTTCGTATTTATTTCATCTTTGCACATGTCGTGCGTTTTCGAGTATTCTTTTGTGCTTTAATAATTATTTCGAGTCAGTTCGTTGCGTTGTTTTTCCTTACGTACTACCAGGAGCTTTTGCCTTCGAGTCCCGACTGACGATGTGTAATTTTTGCATTCCTGCGCCTCAACTTTCGTTGTATTTCTTTTGCCTTACGAGACCTTGCGTTATCTCAGTATTACCTTGTGTTTAGGGCCGATTACCTTTTGCCTGTCGTCGTTGTTCTGAGCTGCTACCTTAGCCATGGCGGTCTGTGAGTTTGATGACGTCTTACCTTTGCTTTAACTTGCGCGCCTTCTTGGCACGGCGTCACAAACACAGCAGTCGCCTGGCCACAGTCAGAATAGCGTTCGGCATTAGCTACCTTCGTTACCACTTGGCAATACGTGAGACATTTTCGCTTTCGTTTTCTATCTTATTCTTGTGTTCTCGTACCGCTAGAGCTGCCTGCCTTTGCTCTTGGTCGATCGGTGGTTTGGCGGCAGTTACCTTGCCGTACCTTTTTGGGCGTTGCGCCGCCGACCTTCCGGTCGCCTTGCTTAATTCCGTCCATCGTCAGACGGAGACCCTACGCCCTGGCAGTACTCGCGCAATTTTGTGATTTTCTTTGTAACGGGCCGGCGATATACCGTCCCGATTTTCTATTCAATTCTCTCTTGTAATCCTCCCGAAATATTATTCAAATAAATGCCCTTGTTAACTTTTATTTTTGCCGTCTAGAGTCCATTATTTCGTTTTGTTTCGCTATCCCGCTGTTACTCTTTCCCCAAAAGAATCACCCCCTCTACACCTTAGTATCTCAGTATGGAGCTGAGTGGCCGGACCGCCTCGGTCATAATCGTCTTTCGTGCATCCCGGCCAAATTTGACGCGCGAGGGTGGGCGAATCAGAAGTCGGCCTTGGTCGGCGGTACGTTGAACCTGGCGCCCTGTCCACTCTCGCGGCCGAGGGATTGCACGAGGGGCGATGTGAGCCGAGAAGGGACTAGATGGACCCCTCCGGGAAAATCTACGTTACAGTACGTAACACCCTGCACATACGTGATTTTGTTTTTTGGGCAAATATAGTACCCGCCGTCGTCAAACTCGACGAGCACAAACATTGCGTTTGCCGTAATTCCGCGACTTTATTTACGATACGAGCTCCGGATTTCAGACTGGCGAACAAGCGACTGAGGAACCATTCGAGTTTTGATTCCATACTTGATAAGACAACTTCTCCTCTTGAAGGAGGGTAAAGAATAGTCCTAATAACTACTCAACAATTGAAAACACACAAAAATATAGATTTATATTGATACGCAATTGGTTGCTCGAAAATTCCTCCCACTTCGTTAAAGTCTCACGCATTTCGACCAATAAAAAGCAAAGAACTGCAAAAGTGGCCCAATCCACCCAGAAAGTATGGATTCTAAGAATCACGGGAGCATTTCTCGGCAACAATTATCAAGAGACTCGGCAGAGTCTCGGGACAAGTACATTTGACAGCGTCGTCTGCTTGCCCGAGACTCACCCGAGTAGAGGAATATGGGGCAAAGTGGCCTACTTAAGGAATTTAGCGGGTATCATCGGTGAGCACAGGGCCATTTACTTATTTTGGAGTCCCAAAATTCATTCCACCTTCTTGTTTCCCGAATTTTGGGGGAAAAAAATCGGGGCAAAGTGGCCAACCCCTCGAGTGAGGTGAAAATCCATAATTGCCAATTCTGGCTATACACCAGTTGCAATTTTCTCTTCCCGCATGAAACATAAAGGCTTCGATAATAAAACAAAGAAACAGAGTATAGTGGACCCTCCCATGGATGAATTTAAAAAAAAATGAGCCAAAATCTTCCCATACATTTTGCCAAATTTTTATTTCATCCGCAAAATAAAATTTCGGTCCATTAGATCGAAGAACAAATGATCTTTCGTCTTTTCTCGAGTCCCAAAGTTCATTTCCCATTGGTATTTCCCGAATCGGGGTCAATAATTTTTTTGGGGCAAAGTGGCCACGTCACTCCAGATGCGGTACAAATTTGTTGTTGGAAAGTCTGAGTGCTTAGCGATCAGGCACAGCAACAGGTTCGCAACTGGGAAAGTGTGTGCATAAGTGCTCAATGTTTTGTCTTTCCCAAGGCAATGTAAGACCTTGGCCTGCGCCAAGGGAAAATTATCATCAAAAATCGCCGTGCTTATGAAGTCAGTTTTTTTTATTACCACGATTATAGTGCTATAAGTGGCCAAATTTTGCAGAAAAAACTTGCAATCTTACAGTGAAATCGTACAATGGTTCGGGTGTACAAGAGAAAAACAAATCAGCAGTCGTGGGATCAGGCTGCCATGGAAAACGCTAATCAAGCTGTGCTAAAAAAAGAAACAGGATGCAAGCAAGCTTCGGAATCTTTTAATGTTCCACGGACAACTTTGAGACGGCGTATCAAAATATTCTCACAGACTTGGGATATGCAATTAACTACGTTAAAAGGTAAGTGCAGTTTTAATGTTTTCCCGTCTTTTTCTTCCTCTTGCTCCCTCTCTCTCTCTCTCTCTCTCTCTCTCTCTCTCTCTCTCTCTCTCTATCTCTCCTCCCTCCCTCTGCCAATCGCTCTCTCTCCATCTTGTCCCTCCTTCTCTCTCTCTCTATGTCTTCTCTTCACCTTCTCTATATCTTGCCCTCCCTCTCCTCTCTCTTTTATCACCATTTCTCCTTCTTCCCCCTTCGTAAGCCTACTTTTGCCTCTCTCCGGTGTATGTCTTGTCATAATTTCCAATCCCTCTCCCTACTTTCCTCTGGTTCTTTCTCATTGACCTTTTGATGCCACGCTTTTTTTATTTCTCGACTCCCTTTTACTTTTTCACCTCCTCCGATCCCTTCTCTCTTTCCCTGTTTTCCCTCCTTCCTTCCCTCTGTTGCACCCTTTCCCTCTGTCGTATTGTCGACCCCCGCCCTTTTCCTCCCTTTCTCGCCCTCTTTGTTTCTTCTCGTGCTCCATATTGCTATTTTCCGCCATTCCCCTGGTCTTCTCTCTCTCTCCGTCCTCTTCTTTCACTGTCCCAATCTCTCCCATTCATTCTTTTCGTTCAATGGCATTTGAGGGTTAGCCAGGTTCCAAACAGTCTTCAGCATAGCTCAAGAAAAAGAGTTGGTCGACTATCTTCGGGATCTGGACGATTCTCTGCACGGACTGACAAAAACTGAGATGAGAGTTCTTGCTTATCAATTGGCAGAAAAGAACGACATTGCCCATAATTTCACCGATAGGAAAGCCACCTTGGACTGGGTAGACGGATTTTTAAAGAGACACCCACATCTGGCGTTATGGAAACCACAAGCCACATCAGCAACACGAGCCAGAGGATTTAATAAAATCGTGGTTAATAATTTTTACAATTTATTGGAGTCTGTGTACCAGAAGCATCATCTCACGCCGGACCGAGTTTACAATGTTGATTAAACGGGCTTCTCATCGGTACCAAAACACCTGTCGAAGATAATTTCCACAAAGGGTAAGAGACAGGTCGGCACAGTCACTTCTGGTGAGAGAGGCCAGAACACCACGATCGAACTATGCGTCTCAGCATCGGGGGCTTTCTTACCGTCATTGTTTGTGTTCCCTCGACAATGCATCAAGCCGTCTTTCATGGCCGGAGCACCTCGACGTAGTTGGGGTGCATGCCACCCAAGTGGTTGGATGCAATCCGACATTTTCTTAAGGTGGTTCAAATGGTTCACGCAGTGTTGCCAACCTCGACTAAGCGTCCCCCCCTAGGGTCATCACGAAATCCCCCTCTTTCCCCCCGCCACTAACTCAAGATCACCCTAGACTATTTGAAAAAAAATCTTATTCCAAATAAGCATGTTTTTTCAAGGATAAATTGAAAGGGAAAGAAAATACACACTTGATCAATGAAATGGAGGTTTATTTGGTGATTATATTGTGATTATATATAAATACATCTACGATCATAACGAATTAATATCACGTTTCATTCAATTTGACATTTTGTCTCTCAACTACTTCGTACTTTGTTCGATTAGAGGCAACACAGTTATATCAAGTAACTATGGTCCGATCACAGCATTAAACTTTCCATAATACTTTGGTGTTCAATCTTAATCAATAGATTTGTAAAATAAATATTCTCTGCTTACAGTAATACAACGAAGTTACATGTAGTTGAAGTTTTACTATCGCGAAAACAGAATCTTTTACATCTCAACAAATTGAGATTATTTTATGCGAAAAAAAATTGGAAATTTTCTTTTTTTAAACTCACTAGGAAACGTTTTCAAGTGTCCCCCTCCGATTTCGATGAAACTCTGGTATGTTATAGAGGGTCAAAATCGATGACATACGTATTTTTTTTTATCGGCCCAAACTCATTTTAAAGGGGTGAAACACACCTCCAAAGTTGACCACCTCCCAAGATGATTTTTCTGTTTTGCATACAAGGAGGGGATTTTGATAACTAATAATGATAGTAATAAATACCTTGTCAAAAGTGATGAAAAACAGATTTCGAATATTCTCAAGAACTCTTTATTTTAATGATCCTGAAGTTTCCATCGTTGCAAATAACCGAAATTGAAATTTTTTCAAAATCAAAATGGTAACTTTTTTATTTCATGAATAATTTTGAACAAGCATAAAAGTAACGCAAAAAAAGTTTGAAAGCGATCCGAGGTATGGAACACTGTTTTTAAGGGGGTTGAATGCTCCAAAAAATGTTACCGCTTCCGGTATGGAAAATGGTAACTTTTTTATTTCGTGAGAAGTTTCGAACTGTCATTCAAAAAACGGAAAAAAAGTTGCAAGAGCGTCCGAGGTATGGAACGTGATTTTTAAGGGGGTTCAATACTTCGAAAAATTCCACCGATTCCGGTATGGAAAATGGTAACTTTTTTATTTCGTGAGAAGTTTCGAACTGTCATTCAAAAAACGGAAAAAAAGTTGCAAGAGCGTCCGAGGTATGGAACGTGATTTTTAAGGGGGTTAAATACTTCGAAAAATTCCACCGATTCCGGTATGGAAAATGGTAACTTTTTTATTTCGTGGGAAGTTTCGAACTTGCATGAAAAAGAGAGAAAAAAATTTAAACGACGATACGAGGCATGGAACGAATTTTTTAAGGGAATACTCCGAAAAATGTTACCACGTCTGGTATGGAAAATAGTAACTTTTTTATTTCATGAGAAGTTTCGAACTGTCATTCAAAAAACGGGAAAAAAGTTGCAAGAGCGTCCGAGGTATGGAACGTGATTTTTAAGGGGGTTCAATACTTCGAAAAATTCCACCGATTCCGGTATGGAAAATGGTAACTTTTTTATTTCGTGAGAAGTTTCGAACTGTCATTCAAAAAACGGAAAAAAAGTTGCAAGAGCGTCCGAGGTATGGAACGTGATTTTTAAGGGGGTTAAATACTTCGAAAAATTCCACCGCTTCCGGTATGGAAAATGGTAACTTTTTTATTGCGTGAGAAGTTTCGAACTGTCATTCAAAAAACGGAAAAAAAGTTGCAAGAGCGTCCGAGGTATGGAACGTGATTTTTGAGGGGGTTAAATACTTCGAAAAATTCCACCGCTTCCGGTATGGAAAATGGTAACGTTTTTATTTCGTGAGAAGTTTCGAACTGTCATTCAAAAAACGGAAAAAAAGTTGCAAGAGCGTCCGAGGTATGGAACGTGATTTTTAAGGGGGTTCAATACTTCGAAAAATTCCACCGATTCCGGTATGGAAAATGGTAACTTTTTTATTTCGTGGGAAGTTTCGAACTTGCATGAAAAAGAGAAAAAAAAATTTAAACGACGATACGAGGCATGGAACGAATTTTTTAAGGGAATACTCCGAAAAATGTTACCACGTCTGGTATGGAAAATGGTAACTTTTTTATTTCGTGAGAAGTTTCGAACTGTCATTCAAAAAACGGAAAAAAAGTTGCAAGAGCGTCCGAGGTATGGAACGTGATTTTTAAGGGGGTTCAATACTTCGAAAAATTCCACCGATTCCGGTATGGAAAATGGTAACTTTTTTATTTCGTGGGAAGTTTCGAACTTGCATGAAAAAGAGAGAAAAAAATTTAAACGACGATACGAGGCATGGAACGAATTTTTTAAGGGAATACTCCGAAAAATGTTACCACGTCTGGTATGGAAAATAGTAACTTTTTTATTTCATGAGAAGTTTCGAACTGTCATTCAAAAAACGGAAAAAAAGTTGCAAGAGCGTCCGAGGTATGGAACGTGATTTTTAAGGGGGTTCAATACTTCGAAAAATTCCACCGATTCCGGTATGGAAAATGGTAATTTTTTTATTTCGTGAGAAGTTTCGAACTGTCATTCAAAAAACAGAAAAAAAGTTGCAAGAGCGTCCGAGGTATGGAACGTGATTTTTAAGGGGGTTAAATACTTCGAAAAATTCCACCGCTTCCGGTATGGAAAATGGTAACTTTTTTATTTCATGAGAAGTTTCGAACTGTCATTCAAAAAACGGAAAAAAAGTTGCAAGAGCGTCCGAGGTATGGAACGTGATTTTTAAGGGGGTTCAATACTTCGAAAAATTCCACCGATTCCGGTATGGAAAATGGTAACTTTTTTATTTCGTGGGAAGTTTCGAACTTGCATGAAAAAGAGAGAAAAAAATTTAAACGACGATACGAGGCATGGAACGAATTTTTTAAGGGAATATTCCGAAAAATGTTACCACGTCTGGTATGGAAAATAGTAACTTTTTTATTTCATGAGAAGTTTCGAACTGTCATTCAAAAAACGGAAAAAAAGTTGCAAGAGCGTCCGAGGTATGGAACGTGATTTTTAAGGGGGTTCAATACTTCGAAAAATTCCACCGATTCCAGTATGGAAAATGGTAACTTTTTTATTTCGTGAGAAGTTTCGAACTTGCATGAAAAAGAGAGAAAAAAATTTAAACGACGATACGAGGCATGGAACGAATTTTTTAAGGGAATACTCCGAAAAATGTTACCACGTCTGGTATGGAAAATAGTAACTTTTTTATTTCATGAGAAGTTTCGAACTGTCATTCAAAAAACGGAAAAAAAGTTGCAAGAGCGTCCGAGGTATGGAACGTGATTTTTAAGGGGGTTCAATACTTCGAAAAATTCCACCGATTCCGGTATGGAAAATGGTAATTTTTTTATTTCGTGAGAAGTTTCGAACTGTCATTCAAAAAACAGAAAAAAAGTTGCAAGAGCGTCCGAGGTATGGAACGTGATTTTTAAGGGGGTTAAATACTTCGAAAAATTCCACCGCTTCCGGTATGGAAAATGGTAACTTTTTTATTTCATGAGAAGTTTCGAACTGTCATTCAAAAAACGGAAAAAAAGTTGCAAGAGCGTCCGAGGTATGGAACGTGATTTTTAAGGGGGTTCAATACTTTGAAAAATTCCACCGATTCCGGTATGGAAAATGGTAACTTTTTTATTTCGTGGGAAGTTTCGAACTTGCATGAAAAAGAGAGAAAAAAATTTAAACGACGATACGAGGCATGGAACGAATTTTTTAAGGGAATACTCCGAAAAATGTTACCACGTCTGGTATGGAAAATAGTAACTTTTTTATTTCATGAGAAGTTTCGAACTGTCATTCAAAAAACGGAAAAAAAGTTGCAAGAGCGTCCGAGGTATGGAACGTGATTTTTAAGGGGGTTCAATACTTCGAAAAATTCCACCGATTCCAGTATGGAAAATGGTAACTTTTTTATTTCGTGAGAAGTTTCGAACTTGCATGAAAAAGAGAGAAAAAAATTTAAACGACGATACGAGGCATGGAACGAATTTTTTAAGGGAATATTTTTATTTCATGAGAAGTTTCGAACTGTCATTCAAAAAACGGAAAAAAAGTTGCAAGAGCGTCCGAGGTATGGAACGTGATTTTTAAGGGGGTTCAATACTTCGAAAAATTCCACCGATTCCGGTATGGAAAATGGTAACTTTTTTATTTCGTGAGAAGTTTCGAACTGTCATTCAAAAAACGGAAAAAAAGTTGCAAGAGCATCCGAGGTATGGAACGAGATTTTTAAGGGGGTTCCATACTTCGAAAAATTCCACCGCTTCCGGTATGGAAAATGGTAACTTTTTTATTTCGTGAGAACTTTCGAACTGTCATTCAAAAAACGGAAAAAAAGTTGCAAGAGCATCCGAGGTATGGAACGTGATTTTTAAGGGGGTTAAATACGTCGAAAAATTCAACCGGTTCCGGTATGGAAAATGGTAACTTTTTTATTTCGTGGGAAGTTTCGAACTGTCGTTCGAAAAACGGAAAAAAAGTTTCAAGAGCATCCGAGGTATGGAACGTGATTTTTAAGGGGGTTCCGTAATTCGAAAAATTCCACCGCTTCCGGTATGGAAAATGGTAACTTTTTTATTTCGTGAAAAGTTTCGAACTGTCATTCAAAAAACGGAAAAAAAGTTTCAAGAGCATCCGAGGTATGGAACGTGATTTTTAAGGGGGTTAAATACTTCGAAAAATTCCACCGCTTCCGGTATGGAAAATGGTAACTTTTTTATTTCGTAGGAAGTTTCGAACTGGCATTCAAAAAACGAGAAAAAAGTTTGAAAAGAATGCGAGGTGTGGAACATGATATTTAAGGAGGTTGAATATGTCGAAAAATTCTACCGCTTCTTGTATGGAAAATGGTATCTATTTTACTCCGTGGGAAGTTTCGAACTAGCATGAACAAGACCGAAAAAATATTTAACGACGATACGAGGCATGGAACGAATTTTGTAAGGGAATACTCCGAAAAATGTTAATGCTTCCGGTATGGAAAATGGTAATTTTTTTATTTCGTGGAAAGTTCGAAACTGGTTTTCAAAAATCGAGAAATAAATTTGAAAAGAATCTGAGGTATGGATCATGATTTTTAAGGGGGTTTAATACCTGGAAAAATTCCACTGCTTCTGCTATGGAAAATGGTAACTTCTTTATTTCGTGGGAAGTTTCAAACTAGCATTCAAAAAATGGGAAAAAAGTTTGAAAACAATCCGAGGTATGGAACATGAATTTTACGGAGGTTCAATAGTTCGAAAATTTCTACCGCTGCCGGTATGGAAAATGGTACATTTTTTATTTCATGGGAAGTTTCGAACTGTCATTCAAAAAACGGAGAAAAGTTTGAAAAGAATCCGAATTATGGAACATGTTTTTTAAGGAGGTTAAATAGTTCTGAAAATTCTACCGCTGCCGGTATGAAAAATAGTAACTTTTTTATTTCGTGGGAAGTTTCGAACTGTCATTGAAAAAACGGAAAAAAAGTTTTAAGAGCATCCCAAGTATGGAATGTGAATTTTAAGGAGGTTCAATATTTCGAAAAATTCTACCGCTTCCAGTATGGAAAATAGTAACTTTTTTATTTCGTGGAAAGTTTGAAACCGTCATTCAAAAAACAAGAAAAAAAATTGAAAAGAATCCGAGGTATAAAACATGAGTTTTAAGGGGGTTCAATACTTGGAAATATTCTACCGCTTCTAGTATGGAACATGGTATGTTTTCTATTTCATGGGAAGTTTCGAATGGGAAGTTTTGACAAGAACTGAAAAAAGTACGCTGCCGAAATTTTCATCGTCGGAATGCAATGAAATTCTGTTTTTTCTTGACCACATTTCAAGACTTTTTTTTAATATTTGGTCAGGACAATGGAATTACTTTTTTTTCACGATCCGAAGACAAAATCTGTACGAAAATTGTCATGATTTTTTTTATTAAACGAATAATTAATAGAAAAATGTATTTTTTGTTGGACCTCGACGTTGCGAACTTCAGTGTCATAAAAAGGTTAGTCGACGGTTGGAGCGTTTGAAAGAATCTTCATGGAGATGCTGACCAATTGCAGAATTCCCTGTGTACAAAAATTTTTTTTCATTGTTCAAACAGTACATTTGGAAAACAATAACGTCTGATAGAATGTATTCCGATTCATATTAGGTTGCTCCAGCAAGTTGCGACAGTTGGAAGAAAGTAGCGTGGTCCCACACTTTGAAATTTCCCGGGGCGCACTTGCGGTCATATTACCGACGGTACATTTGCCCCACGAGGCTAGCTAGCCTATCGTCCAAAGCTAAAACTCCGCCGCTACCTGTGGTTTGGAGCACAAACATGGCCGCTGGTCACCGTTACAGGCATCGCTAGTTATTCTATCAGAATTCCGTGTGATTTATTGTTAAAACCAGTGTAAAGAATTCGGGTCTTCGAATGAATTGCGATTACTGTAAGCGTGGTTCTTTCAATTCAGTGAAATGCGTGAGGAGTTCGATTTTCAATAATTTGTGTAAGCGTGATTATGAAAACGTAGTGCGAGCATACCGTCCCTTATTTTTTTTGTTTACTTAGTCGTCGAGTAATATTACACGTTCTAATCAAATCTTTCACTCCGTCGTTCATTCTGACATTCATCACGTTTGCGGATAATCATGTGTGAGGGAATCTGAACAAAGTCATTTGTAGTCTTTTTTTTTGTGGCTCCATGCTCCATACGAGGTTATGTACGCTGAAAATGCCCCCAGTCGCTATGGGACCCAACTTTTTTCCTGTTTTTTGCTCTGCACTCAGTTTAGTGCCATCTAGAAGTCGTGGGTCCACAAAGTTGCACTGCATGTGCCCCGATATTTCAAATGCAGCGTAGGGGGAAAGTTTACTCATTTACAGGTCCAGTTGCTCCAACTATACGATGAGCTCCGGGCGCGACCCCGTAATTCGCCTAACTACCTGGGCACAAATGGGCGCGCAACGTCTGCCACGTGCGTTTTTCTGAAAGTCATGACAGCATGAGATGCTCCTTCCCGGTCATCGTCGGTCTACTCATGGTTTACGTCACTCGCTACCTTTTCAACTCTGTGTGAGTACACTTATCAGCGTTTTCTATGTTTTTCTTGTTTTTGTCGAGCAATACGGCAATGGTATGTCACAAGCGATTAGTAACTTCATAATTGATTCTTTGTGAAACCTTAAGTTTCCAATTCGATACTCCGATCGAATACGAAAAATGAAACCGTTTTATAAGATTATATTCCTAAGTTATGATGTGCGTCAGTGGCGTCACTTGTTATCGGTTAAACTGGATGTGAGTACTCTTTTTAGCATTTCTGTAATGACGACAATAACAGTTGGGAAGGGATCGTAAAAACCAAAAAGGGTAAACACAGGTACAATATAATTAAAAAAAAAAATTATTTTTTATTTTTTAAGATCACAAAATAAGGCTATCTCGCGTCACAATATGGTGAATGTTGCTACACTGGTGAAGGATTCGTCTCTATTCAAAAAAAGCAATTGTCACACTGACCAGAATTTACAATTTCATACGGAACTGTTCCATGAATTTATTATTTTAAAAGTAACATTAATGTATTGCATTAACAAAAAATGCCCATACAGATCGCAGGTCAAACATTTAAAAAAAAAAACAATTCAAAAAGTGGTACACCAGAATAATCAGTTCACCGGTAACGACACCCCTTAATCATGTACTTGAAAACTTATTTGAACGAATCATTCAAAATTCCACTTAGCAAATTCTTAAAACTTTGGAACTATATTTCTCCCACATTCCTAAGATTACTAAGATCCTAAAACAATTTGATTTCCTTTCTTTGCGCAATTTCTTGGAGACGTTCTATACTAATGTACATAACTCTTTCGTTTTATTAGGCAACAAATTCAGGGTAACAAATTTTGCTACTTCCTTTATGGCATTTGGGAAAATTTCTCTAATTTCAATTGCCCTTCAATTACTCTCTGAGCTGTTCATTTTCGAACAAACATTGTCATTCTCTAACTACCAACTGAAGAATAGCGTTTCATCTCATTTTCTTGCGTCACATTTTCGAGTGCATGAAACTGTTTTTAGGCAAAATGCTAACCTATTTCTCTTTTGACATTTGTCTGCTATAGATTTTGAAGTATCAAAGGACATTCCAATGTCTTTTTATTTGCTTAACATACATCTGTTAAGGTAGTCGATTGATTTTCGAACTGTGTAAAAAGGGCTACTTATGTCACGGAAAAGCGTGCTTAAAGTGCGGGTTTAGGTCACACTGTGCTATAAAATAATCAATGAGATGACTCTGAAGTTTGCAAGGTTGATATTCAACGAAGAATATTTGAACTCTGCATTAGTTATTGAATTTTTAAAATTGTGGCGCAATTTTTCGTGTCGTATGAGTTTTTAGTGGCAAGGGAGGATCGTTTCATTGACCAGACTAAATATTGAATAATAATTGCGAGTTCTGTTCAAGAAAAAATAGAATTTCGTTGCGTTCCAACGATGCAAACTTCAGCATCACATAATGAGATCGTATCACGCGGGGATATCAATCCATACATTATCTGGTTTATATTTCGTCGTCGATTTCTTAGAATGAAATCCTCCACGTAGACTAATCGACTCATCCGTCCATTCTACAATCCATTCACACGTGACTCCACCCCAATAAGAGTCTCATCCTAACAAATTTGTAATACATTCATACGGCTCTCGTTCACTAACTTCGTCACATAAACGCACTCAGCTTATTTATGACGTTCAAGCTACCAACGTTGGAATGCAACGACAAATATACATATATATGTTAACATTTTTTTCATTGCCAGCCAGGCGAAATATCTATAATATTTCAGTTTGCACCGTCAAAATGCAACGAAATCTAGGATAATGACCTTTGAATCGTTAGAATAGAAAAAAAATAATTTATTATTCATTACTCAGATATTTAATGCACTTACTTCAATGTTTTCAGTATATTTTGTTTTCAAATAGCAAAAATGACTGTCCCATTGTCAGAAAAATGTTGCGTTATGCTATAAGACATCGTTAGTTTTCGTTGCACTTAAACAATGCGATCAGTAACATCGTCGGAATCTTGTTTTTTTTTTAGCAGAGTTCATCGTTCAAATGAGGGTTTCGGGAGGGCATTAAGAAGATTTTCTTTGCCACTGAAAAACCAAGTAGGCGCCAAAAATTGTTGTGATTTGGAAAATGGAACAAGCAATGAATACAAAAAAAGACATTGTAACAAATATCTACCCAAGGCGAACTTTGAACTACGTTCGTAAGTTAGTCATTGACATTATCGAGTCTGGATCTGCACCATAATTCAGTGTCATTTTGTGACACTAGCGCGAGATCATGAGACAAGTCAGTTCCTTCTTTATTATGAAGGAGTAAAGACGTTAAGGGTGTATGGGGTTGATTTTCACCCCGGTTTCTAGTAAGAATGAGCGTACGAGTGTATGGAACCTGAATGTATGTATGATCTTAATGTTCACTTAAGAAACCAAAAGTAAGCATAGAGCATAGCAAATCATTGGATGTACCCTCAAAATGAAAGCAATCCACACGACATACAAACTAATTCCACAATGATAGCAGCTCATAGTTAGAGGCTGGAAAAGAGAAAACCGAAAATGTATAGTTTGAGATTTCTAATTTCACGTGTTTTCAGACTTTCAAGTAAAAACATTTTTTGGACAAACCATGATGTTACTTTTTTTCTCTAACCCTCATGTGTCCTTTTAAATCTCGTATCCGAGGACCTAACCGATTTCCAAATCGGTTGTTTGCAAAAACAGTTATAATTTTTGTTTTGTCAATTACGTTTTCACCGTTCTTCAGCAGTTGTAGGTATTCTGATTTATTTTCTGCTAACTAAACCTTCATGAAAGTGGATTACCTTTTTATCATTTTCATTGGCATGAAAGAAATCAGATTCATGTACTTCTGAGACAGATTATTGCTTTTTTAATGCCATTCCACGAACAATAAACCCGGGGGGGGGGGGGGGGGGGTAGATATCTACTACAGTCTGTCGTTGAAGGTGAAAAAAAGAATTCATTTCCAAAATTGTTCAAATTTTTTGAGCCGGTGTACTTTTCAGGGCAGGAAAACCGTGCATTTTATCGTATTAAATACACTCTGCGTTTGAATAATGAGCTATGGTAATGAAAAGAAATTGTGTTCCAATCAAACGTTAGGAACTTCAGTGTCACTTCAAACGATGAGCCTATATATTTTCTTGGATCACTGAGATTGGGCGTTTCTGCACATGGATCTCTTTTTTAGCATCAGCGAGAAGACAACCATGTGACTCTTTTCCTTGCAGAATTTCATATTGTCTTTCGAATAAATGCAAAAACTGCGTAATCCTAGTACAATTACTGAATTGGTGAGCAACCATCACGGAGGATCACGCGTATCTAATATTCCAATATTATACAAAAATTCCAACTGTGAAGGTTTCATTTTGGCCGAATAACACGGAAATGCATCTCTTACTGGATTTTTTTGAATCCACCGTCCAGCTGTCAAGAAAATTACATAAAAACGTCACATTTGTTAAATCCTTTCATAAAGGCTTTTGTTGGCTAACACACTATCTTTGGTACTATCCACATTTTTCAAGATTATTCTTTCTAACTTTATCAAATCAATAACGAACGCAAGAAAACATAACGTTTTTCACAGATTGTTGTTGTGCTGAACGCCAATTGAGCCCAACAAATAAGTTACTCATAATTTCAATAATAAAATGAAAAAAAGGTTTTTTTGACGACTGAATAACAAAAAAATTAATGTTGCTCTTTCGCCTCATAATCTACACGTGTGATCCTCTTTAGTAGTAGCAAATCCGCAATTTAAAGTGTTTCGAAGTACGATCGTTGAAGTTTGCATCTTTGGAATGCAACGAAAACATATTTTTTTTTTATAGCAGAGGAAACAGTTTTCTCACCGTATCTGTCTACGATAATGAGACAGGCTTCTTCGCCGTTGGAAAACGGAATTTAGCAGAAAAATTGACAAGCATTATTTTATTATCTGAATAATGAATAAAAACTATATCTTTTGTTGTATTCCAAAGTTGGACACTTCAGTAGCTTCATCCAGAGATTGTTCATTTTAATTTTAGAAATCTCTATGCAATAACGTTCAAGTTTGCACGATTGGAATGCACGAAGTTCTTTATTTTTTTATGTAGCAGTGGTTATTATTTAATAGCAGAATTCAATTACGTAATTCGGGAAATTTAGATAAATTAACAAATCATCAATAAAAAGTAATATTTGTCGTTGTATTCCAACGTTGCGAAATTCAGCGTCATTCTATACAGCGGCTGATAAGCTATCTCTCATTTGATTTCATGTGTGATAGTGAGGGAATAAAAATATTGTTCTTCTGATACTCGCCCCTAAAGTTTGGACTACGAAACCCACCACTCGGAAGTTTCGATTCGTGTTTGCCGTGGGTAAAGTATCCTATTTCTCAACGCTTACTCTTGTATCTTAATTTACCGCACTAGTCCGGTAAAGTGGACATTACCGCACGCTAAAAGAACTTTATCGCACTAGTACTGACACTTATAGGTCAGATAGTTCGAATGACAGCTATCAGTTGATGTTTTTTAAATCTGAAATCGAATTTTCATGGCAAGCATCACAAAAAATTATGTATGGGACAGGTGCGGTAAAACAACTACATTGGTCGTTTTGCCGCATGAGCCGAAGGCTTATGAAGCGTATCTGCAACGACATTGAAGTTTGCATCGTTAAAATCCTACGTAGAATATTTTATCCATTCACCATTTTTTTAAATCTTGGAATCGCCTTTATAAAACTGGCCACCGACACTGCAGTTTTATTTTTTTGGCTCTTCTTTCAAAAAAATGGAATTAATTAATTAATTCCATTGCATCCCATCGATGCAAACTTCAACTCCATTATTTTCAGGGGTACGACTGTTATTACACGCAACCTCACGCGTCATGTAATCCGTCGATTTCCGCTTTCCAGTCGTCCATCGCGTGAACCCGATCTTGTATCCGGGTGACGAGTGACGATGACGTGTTCTTCTTACGCATCCTTCTTTTATATTTGTTCTTCCCATCTCTTCCTTCATCATCCTTCATTGTTTGATTCAGCCTGAATGAATTGTTTCATTACATTGAACTACATTCTAATATTAGGGAAATTCTTCGACAGGTAAAAAAGCGTACGTTTAATCCGATGCTCACCGTTTTTCAAGCGACTTTTCTTGCTTCGACTCCTTTCCGCGTCACATTGTTGCCCTCGATCCCGGTGTATTCGCGATGACGTTCTACCTTTGAATGCAACTACTGTAAGGAAACTCTGGACGAATGTACACGGAAACAGGAATGGGATCACAATAAGGAAGATTGAAGTAAGGTAAAAGTGACAATCCGCAAGAATGCGCGCCAAAACCATGAGGATAAGTGGAAACGAGATGAAAGGATTATTACGTTGTCGCATTTTGCGGATCGTTCAATGAGGCTGAAGTTCGCAACGTTGGAATGCAACGAAAAATAAATCTTATTTTTGCTGATTTGTTAAATTTTGAAAATGGTCCAAATTTTTCTAGCCAATGTACTTTTCGGGTCGGAGAATCTCATCGTTTCATCACCGTAATTAAATTCTGCATTTAAATAATGAGATTTGCCAACGAGAGCGAAGAATTCCGTTGCATTCCAACGATGCAGACTTGAACGCCATCATCGTTCAAATGCAACATAATTCTGTTATTTCTTCAGCGGAGCCCGAGATTCTTATTCCAGTATTTGGTCAGAATAATAAAAGGATGTTTTTTAAGATTGAAAGACTCGATATGAAAATTGTCATGGTTTTTGAAATTGAACAAACAATGAATAGAAAAACTATGTTTCGTTGGACCTCAACGTTGCGAAATTTGATGTCATTGATCGTTTCGATCGCGATATTCAAGTTTGCATGGCTGGAGTTAAATGAAAAATATTCTATCACAATTTTATCACATTTTATAATTTTTTCGGATCTTCCTAATTTTTTTTCGACATTCAATTCTTCATTTGCCAACATTTTCATTGATCGACACCCCATTTTTATTTTCGGCTTTGCTCAAAGAAAAACAATGAAATAACGAAATCCGTTGCATTGTAACGATGCAAACTTCAACATCATTTTTGATCCTGCCAAATTAAATTATTCTGCAACTGAAAAAAAGGCGTTACTATTTTTCCCTAACCTAATTTAAATCATTTTAAATAGAGTTTACGTTTCATCTTTACATGCATGTTTCATGCACTGTGGTCTTTTCAACCTCGTCGCTGTCTGCTACTTTCTGCCAGACAGTCTTACATACACGAAGCTTACATACACATCATGGCGATGAATCAACGCCATCGACATGACGCAAGCTTCACTGCTCTCTGAAAGAGCCCAGGATCGCTCTCTGCGTCCACCTTGCACAGTCGCGCTGGAACGCGCCGTCTGCATTTCCGTAATATTTTACGGAAAGCTATTACCAATTCCGTCAATGTTCACACATCAAACATCGATCCTTTTCTTTTATTATCCATTCACGGATATTCGTGCTCAACCTAATTCTATTTTACAATACCGTTTGCATAATCTGCAGTTGAAATATTCAGGAACGTCCGCTTTCCTTTTGCGCGATTTTCTTAAAGCCTCGTCTTCATCGTCGCTTTTGACATCAGTTTTGAATACGCAAGCTTTGTGGCTTCTGCGGTCACATATCTTGCACTTTGCTTCCGCAGTTATTATGGGTGAAAAGCAATGCAAACATACGTTTTCAACGTTTTCCGATTTCGAAAGCAAATCGTGGGCGATTGTGCTCCTATAAGCTACTGGATCAAACTCCTTTTCCATCTTTTTTTCGCTGCCCAAGCATTCCATGTAATACATTACGAATGCTCCACAATTTGTTCCATCGTTTTCCGGTTGGTACGGACGTTCACAAATGTTGCGATCTTTCCACGTCAATTTTCTGAGATCATGTAACGGAGTACCTTTTTCACAGGCGCATAGAAAATCTTTGAATGCTCCTACAACGCGATCTTTGTCCGTTCCATTTCTGTAAGGGTCAAGCAGCATCAAATTCTGTTGCTCCACATCCGCTACTAATAATCGCCAATGCCCTTCGAACAAATAAGGCATCATCAATTTACCGCCGATCGGTTTTTTAGTTTGTGATATTTTTTTTCCTTTTAATTTGTGTCTCGTTCCATCATTCTCTTTGCCGATAGAAACTTTGGTGTCATCGGTGGGGATGAACGTAAAATCTCTCCAATCATCAATGTTGGCAGCTACGAATGAATCGATTGCTATCCCATCGATCCATCTATTGCAACGCAGGCTCGCAAATTGGCTAACTGTCATTTGGAATGATTCTACTGTTAATGACTTTTTGGTTTGGTATCGACCAACTGTCAGTATTCTAGAATTTGATGCCATATAATAATTGACATCTTTTACTAAGCCATTGAACAATTTTTCAACACCGTCATTCTGTTCGCTATGTGCATCACCTTCGTCCTCTGCGAAGGCTTCTTCAACAACCTCTGCTTCTTCAACAACCTTATCAAGGATTATTTCTTCGCTGAACTCTAACGGCGGACATGACATCTCTCGATTGAAAGTATTTTCTTGTCGTTGCTCGCTCTTTTCTACTTCTCCATCTCCATCTCCTCTGGTTCCTCCGGCTTCATTCAAATTTAATTCCTGAAGTAGTGGTTCTTCTTCGTACGAATTTCCGATTTTTTCCGTAATACGTCCTTTTCCTTCTGCGTTCGCTTTGGAGCCCAAACGACTTAGAAGATTTCCGCGGACATAGCCGTGGGTACGCGCTCTCTTGCCTTTTTTCTTTTGCCACGATTCCTCCGCCATTATATCGTCTTCCATTTGCGGGTATTTTGGCTTTGTTCTTGATTTTTTTGTTCCTTTTACCGTCGCAGCATTTAAATTAATCTTGGCAATCGTTGTTTGTCGCGCTGTATTCAATTTCCGCACGCAATCAGCTATCGACGTACGTGTTTGATTTCCTAATACCGATACTTTTATTACTCGATGTGTACTTTCGACATAGGCATTACTGACTCTTGACACATTGGCGTCCAATAAATCCAAATCGATGGCACTCCAGAAAATTATGTACGGCATCCATAGTCTGACAACATGTTCGATGAATCCGGGCGCATGATATTTATTCTCACTTGTTGTTCCATTCATTCTATCACGATTTTCTTTTTTTTCAATGTCAGCTTGCACTAGAATCATCATTTGATTGTATTTTTGATAATATGGAGATTTCCGGTACATTGCATCGTCGTTTTCATGTCCGGGAATTCGGATATCTCGATCCACTTCAGCATATTCCGGGTCTTGAAGACTTTTCGTCTCATGCCATTTTCTGCTTGTGCGGTTCCTGATGACAGCTAGACTGTCTGTTGCATCGTGTTCGCTGCAAAAAACTTTACAGATATGCTTGAAAATGAGATCAGCTTCTTCTGTGCTCCTACTCAAACATAAGAGCGCCATGGATTCTAGCATCAGTGGCTTGAACGGTTTGCACCTCGGAAACTTGTCATGGATGGTCTTCGATACCACTTTCATAAAGTGGGCGAAACATATTTTCACTAAGGTCATTTTTCCAAGTACTTCTTTCTTATTCTCCTTTACCAAATGAGTATTGAACATGAATTTCAGATAATCGCTTACAGACATATTGTTCCATTCTTGAATTACTGAGTTTATCAACGCCCAGGACCAATCGACGACAACAGCTTGCGCCAACGGCCATTTATTCGTCTCCTTTCTTACGAAAAACTTATACTCCCTCAAAAACGCGCCTATTGAAAGGATGCCATGTTCAGACGTGATCATTTGTGCAAGATGAATTACTTCCACCTCGAGTTTAACGACGATCGTGTAGTAAAAAATCGATTTACAATGCAAGTGTTGCGGTTTCCGAGCTATCGATCCAGTCGCGTCTATATGTGCAATTATTGGTTTCTGATCTTCCATTGCATTCAAGTCCTCCTTAGTATACATATACGCGCCTAATGGTATCGAAACCCTTCTCAAGAATGGATCTTTCATGTATGAATGTTGCACACACAGTTCGACCAAGTCGGAAATGTCTTTGGATGTCACTGTCAAACGACCTTGGACAGTCTCTTCCGATTTTATCTTGTACAACGTGTTGATATTGCACAGATTTTGATTGTGTCCATCTTCCTTCAATCCTACGTCGGTAGTTGTCTGCAATTCATCCAATAGATCCATTGCTCTTCGATGCCTTAGCTCAATACGCCGATTTCTGCGAGCTTCTCCCTTCACTACACGGAAAATATTTCTGCTGTCATTTCTTTTGTGAACATATTTCATTTTAGCGTCACTTGTGATTACTACATCCACCAACGCTTTCTCCGGATAATGGATCCGGAAATGGAAGTGCTGCTGATGCTCGGCGCTTTTGCACTTCGCATAAGCCACAATGTCCGTGTTGTTGCGCCGCATACTACCATAAAAACTTAGCATACAAGTGCATTTCAGATCTTCCATCAGCTTGTCTAATGCTGTCCTGATTTTGTCGGTGCATAAACGCCCACATGCAGTCTTGAGCTCTGTCGATACAAGTTGAACGGTTGCAATTGTCGTCGTATATTCTATTTTTTTCTTCGTCTTCTTTTCCTGTTGCGCAGCTCCATTATATTTCCTTATTGCTCCATTCAGACTGCTATGACTATCTTTTCCTCGGTCTTCCTTCTTTTCTCTTCTGATGAGCCGTTGTGAATTTCCTTCACTCCAAACGCTCCCCGTGTCCGTTGAATCGGAATGTTCGGTTGAATCGTCTGTTTCGTTTTCGGAAGCGAACCGATAAACGTCCTTATGATGTCTTTGTGTGGGAAGGCTACTTTTTTCATAGCAGACTTTTCTGTTTTTTCGTTCCAACGAGTCTGCTCCTGCCGCATCCACAATTACCTCGGAAGGATGCTGCCATTCCTTTTTTTCGGAACGCAAGTATACATCATTATTAATGATGTCATTCGATACTTTATTATCAATTTCCTCCATGGTCTGCGTAGCATCCAGTTCTTCGTGCGTAATCATTTCCACTTGGAGTTCTGTCGTATCAATTTCTCCCTCATTGTTTGCGGCTTCTGCTGTTTCTGACGGCGAAATGGAGACAGACAAATCTGTACATTCGACTCCTTGCGCTTCTTCCGTTTTGCTCACAGAAATCGCATTGACGATCTTTTCTGTGTGATCGATTATTTTCTTGAGCACAACCCAATGGCCACTGCGTTGCGCTCCGGTAAACATAATTATTAAGGGCTTGTTGTCACCGTTTTGACCACACGAGAGCGTTTGCACTTTAACAATGTTACCGCATGCTTGCTCGCGAAATATCGTTACCTCGATTTCATAACATCGCACGAAAACGCCAATTTCGTAATCAGTCCCGTAAACGGTTTCCCTGCCCATTACATCGCTGTAATGTTTCGCACGTTTGTACGATGTCTCTTCACACGTACTACGAAGTAGTACAATCATCTTGGCCCGTCAGGATTCTCTCCACAGCTACTCGCAAGCGGGCGTTCTCCCACAGATGATTTATTTTTTTAAGTAGCTTGGAGTCACAAGCGATCTTCAATTCCTGTGCGACCTGTTAGAAGAAATGTTGGTGTTTACTATGCGGATCAACTAAATTGTGATGATGTTGAAGTTTTCATCGATGAAATGCAACGAAAACTCATTATTTTTTATAGCATCGCACCAAATTTTTATACAGTGTTTGTCGACACTAACGAGGAAGCCATTCGCCATTCGAAAAGTCGATTTACTAGAAAAATTCGAACGAGTCAATTAATTATCAAAATAATGAAAAAAAATATATTTTTCATTGCATTGCAACGATGCAAACTTCAATATCATAAAGCATAGCTTTTCGCATACGGAAAGCACATCTTAACAAATCCTAATTAAAAAAACGATTACAAATATTTTTTGCAACATCACTATTTTATAATAATGTTGAAGTTCGCATCGTTGGAATGCAACGAAATGCTGTTCGCTTTTCAGGAGAGCTCGTAATTATTATTTCATATTTGGTTTGAACAATAAAACAATCCTCTCTTGCGACCTAAAAACTCAATCGACACGAGAAATTGCTATAATTTTCAAAATTCAAAAAACAGTACATTTACAAAATATTTTTTGTTGAATCTCAACGTTGCAAACTTCAGACTCATATTTTATAGACTATGAACTTTATTTTAAATACCGAATCGTTCATCCATTAGTCGGAAAACAAGAAGAATATATTTTTAATTCATTTTACTGATGGTTAATGCATGTGTTCCAATTTTTTATAGTAAATTACATTTTTCAATGGCAGGGAAGACTGTCCCATTATAGTTTACAAGAGACGAAGTTGACGTTTCCATCGTTGGAATGCAACGAAATTCCCTTTTTTCTTGGGGAAATCTCTAGATTCTCATTGAAAATTTGGTCAAGACAATAAAACGATCATTTTTCAGCGTCCAAAGACAAAATCAGTGTGAAAATGGTGCTGGTTGTTAAAATTGAACAAACAATCGATAGAAAAACGTATTTGGTAAATATTCGACATCGTTAACATCTGTTTGGGTTTGTTAACGTTTGTTCGACTTGTTAACGTTTGTTTTCTGTATGCTTGTCGGTTTGCCTGGGGGTACTGTCTCTCGGTTTGGGGGGGGGGGGGGGCACGCCCCCCTTTCCGGAGGTAAGAGTCGAAATATTCGAGATTTTCTCGGGTATTTTTGAAAACTTGAAATCACCATAATTTATGGAAATTTATCGGAAAAAGGCCATGTACCTGCATAATATGACTGCCTATGGTGTAAGCAAGTCGTTACGAAGCATGAAAAAAAAAATCAGCCCGAATATCGCTGGTGCCGCGATATCGAATATTTACCATATTTTATTTATTCATTATTTTCTGAATTGCTCACGTTTCAATTTTTCTAGTAAATTCGATTTTGGAATGACAAAGGAGACTGGCCAACAAAAATTAGGAAAATTATATATTTGAGTCATTATTGTTGTTACTGATGCTTTCGTTTCCAATTTTTCAAGTAAATTCAATTTTCGAATAGCAAAGAAGACTGCTTGAGAAAATACGACGGAAAATATACTTTTGATTCATTCGAGTAAATTCAATATTTTGGAATGGCGGAGGAGACTGCCTGAAAAATTTAACGAAAAATATATATTTTAGTCGTTATGTTTGCAATTTTCGTTTCTATTTTTATGACTCTGAAGTTTGCATCGTTGGAATGCAACGAAATTCTTTTTTATTTTTGACAAAGATAATTATTCAAATGTGGAATGTAATTGCGACGATAAAATAAGCGGTTCTTGCGACCCAAAAAGCATTTGGGCTCGGAAAATTTGGATGATTTTGAAAATTGAACGAATCATCATTAAAATCAAATATTTTTCGTTGCATTCCAACGGTGCAAACTTCAGCATCATCTATTTTTGTAGTAAATTCAATTTTCGATTAGCGAAGACTGCCCGCGAAAATACGAAGGAAAATTTATTTTTTATTCATTGTTTCCATCATCAATGCTTTTGCTTCAATTTTCCTATGACAGAGAAGATTGTCACGTCATCGTTAACGAAAATGATGTTGAAGTTCACATCTTTTAATTGCAACGAAAACTGATTATTTTTTATAGTAGATCACAAAATTTTCATACCATATATTTGTCAACGAAAATGCTAAGTCTTTTTTGCGATTCGAAAACTGAATTTACTAGAAAATTTCAAACGAGTGTCCAAATTATCAAAATAATGAATTAAAAAAATACATTTTCCATTAAATTTCGACGATGCAAACTTCAATCTCATCAAAAACGATGTTGAAGTTCACATCTTTGAAATGCAACGAAAACTGATTATTTTTTATAGTAGATCACAACATTTTCATACCATATATTTGTCAACGAAAATGCTAAGTCCTTTTTGCGATTCGAAAACTGAATTTACTAGAAAATTTCAAACGAGTGTCCAAATTATCAAAATAATGAATAAAAAAAAAAACATTTTCCATTAAATTTCGACGATGCAAACTTCAATCTCATCAAAAACGATGTTGAAGTTCGCATCTTTGAAATGCAACGAAAATTGATTATTTTTTATAGTAGAGCACAAAATTTTCATACAATATATTTGTCAACGATCATGCAAAGTCTTTTTTGCCATTCGAAAACTGAATTTACTAGAAAATCTCAACCGAGTGTCCAAATTATCAAAATAATGAATAAAAAAAATATTTTTCATTAAATTTCGACGATGCAATCTTTAATCTCATAAACTTATGGAAACATACAACCAAAAATATAATTTTTATTCATTATTTTCATCATCTCTCTCTTTCTCTCTAATTTTTCTAATTTTCAACAATGACGCAGCGGAGAAGATAGTATTTGTGGCGGTGAACAGACAGCAAAATCCATTCATATGTGAAAGCAAGTCTTCAAGTTTACATCGGAAATCTACACACCGTAGCCCGGTATACACTTGAAACCTTGCCGCTACAAATGAACGAGTTTTGCTGTTTGTTGCAACGGCGCAAGAAATATCATCTCCCCCCTGCAGTCATGATCTATTCCAGTTACTGTGACACACGCAGGCTGAGGTGAGAAGTTGACCGGCGTAGATTTGACAGCGGGGGAGATGATATTTCTTGCGCCGCTGCGACAGACAGCAAAACTCATTCATATGTGAAAGCAAAGCTTCAAGTTTACATTGGAACTCTGGACCGTAGACCAGTATACACTTGAAACCTCTTGCCGCTACAAATAAACGAGTTTTGCTGTTTGTCCCAGCGGCGCAAGAAATATCATCTTCCTCGCTGCAGTCGTGATCTATTCAAGCGACAGCGTTTACGAACGTTTACGAACGTTTACGAACGAAACTCACACGCGTATTGGTACGGGGCACGAGTGATAGCTGTGCCGTTTTGGTTTGAAAAAAGCGATACGAGTAAGTATTCACTTTTTTCAGTAAAAATAGGTTAATTGGGTAAGTTTGAAGCTGCAAGAGGGTGAGAATATTTCTCAACTGAGACAACGAGATCGGAAAATTTGCTTCTCGATCGTGACTCGAGAATAATTCTAAATACGAAAAAAAAATTTCCAGCGAATCTCGAAGAAATGGCGGACGGTAAAAGTTCGGAGAGAGACGCCGAAATGGAAAATATGCGGAGGACCATCCAGGATTTGCAGACGACCCTGAGCACGATGCAGCTCCAGGAAAGGCCGTTAGCAGGAGAACAGGCGACGGAAGCTGGGGCCATGGATACGCAACAGACCAATTTCTATCTGGCACTTGGGCTTGTCAACGGAGAGCAGCAGCAGCAGCGGTCATGGCCTCAGCATCCTCGATCAATGTGGCCTCCGCAGGCTGGGCAAATAAATGAGTATGCTCAGCAGCCTGCGTATGTATCGCCGCAGAGATATTTCCAATCGCAGATGACATATCCGACACAGACTGCTTGGGCACCGCTGTCTGCGACATATCCTCCCCAGCCTGCGTGGCCACCGCAGCCACCAATAAATCATAGGTGAGTGGATAGCTTTGTTCGCCCACCCATTTTATTCATTTTTAAAGTTTATTTAATCGGTGAGAGAAAATGCTGGAATGAATGTTCAGCGCAACGATTTTTTCATAAAATTTTATCTTTATTTTCAGTGCATGCTCCTGTCCTTCGCCTGGGGCGTACGTAGATCTGCTTTCGTAAGTATTAAATTGTCTCTTCGCCATGTCTTCTAGTAATTTATTACTGCTTTCTTCATAAATTAATCATTATCGTTGTTTCAGGAAATACGAGGCTCTCACCGCACGGTTTGCCGCCACCTCCGAAAATGAAGAGCGAGCATGGAAAGTGAGTAAATTTATTGACTTTAAAATATTATGGCGTGTCGATTTAGTTTTTGAATCGCAAAAAAAGATCGTTTCATTGTCCAGACCAAATATTGGAAAATAATGACGAGCCCTGCTCGAGAAAAAACAGGTTTTCGTTGCATTCCAACGATGCAAACTTCAACAATATCGTTGTCATTAACTTATAACGTTGAAGTTTGCATCGTTCAAATGCAACGAAAATCTGTTTTTTCTTGAGTAGGGCTCGTCATTATTTTCCAATATTTGGTCTGGACAATGAATCGACCCTTTCGCTGCCTGAAGAAAGATGATTTTATTCTTCTGACCAAATATTGGATCAGAAGTTTCCTTATTCTGTTTTTCCTCGAGCGGAACTTAAAGAAAAACAGAATAAGGAAACTTTGCGAAAACAAAATCGGCACGAAAATGTCACGGTCTTCGAAATTGAACGAATGATCAAGAGAAAAATCATTTTCTGGTGATTTTCTTTATTTTCTGGCATTTGTCGTGATCGTTTCTTTTATTAATGAAATGTGTTTTGAATTTTTTGTTTCAGAAAGTGCATCTGGAGAGACAAAGCGCCAAGAAACTACGACAAAAGCTGAATGTTATCAAGAATCAATGTAATTTCGGTCATAAAAAATAAACATAATTACTGCTATTTTCGTAGTTTCATTTCGGACCAGCCCCTAAATTTCTACGAACTCACGCGAACTGAGTATTAAAAAATAATAAGTTTTTATGATGACTCTGAAGTTTGCAACGTTGAGATTCAACGAAAAAAATTTTGTGTATTCATTATTTATTGAATTTTGAAAATTGTGGCAATTTTTCGTGTCGATTGAGTTTTTAGGTCGCAAGAAAAAATCGTTTTACTGTCCGGACGAAATATTGAATAATGATTGTGAGCTCTGCTGAAGAAAAAATAGAATTTCGTTGCATTCCAACTATACAAACACTTTAAGATTGTTATTTTCATAATGTTGAATCGTTAAACGAAACGTTTGTAAACAAACGAACGTTCGTTGGTTCGTTCGTTCGTTCGTTCGTTCCTTTCTTCGTTCGTTCGATGACTCTGAAGTTTGCAACGTTGAGATTGAACAAAAAATATTTTGTGTATTTATTATTTATTGAATTTTGGAAATCATGGAAATTTTTCGTGTCGATTGAATTTTTAGGTCGCAAGAGAGGATTGTTTTGTTGTCTAGACCAAATTTTGAACAAAAATTATGAGCTCTACTGAAAAAAGAATGGAATTTCGTTGCATTCCAACGATGCAAACTTCAACATCATGTTCGTTCGTTTGTTCGTTC
Source organism: Hyposoter dolosus (assembly GCA_963921915.1). Lineage (NCBI taxonomy): Eukaryota > Metazoa > Arthropoda > Insecta > Hymenoptera > Ichneumonidae > Hyposoter > Hyposoter dolosus. Next base: position 23,964,480 of record OY998130.1, on the reverse strand, counting down.
CTTCGTCAATTCATCATAATGGAAAACAAACTCACAATTTGTATCGTTGGACTGCAACTAAAACTTATTATTTTTTATTAGTTAGTTCATTAGTTCCTTACTTAGTTCTTGAATTTATTCCTTCGTTGATTACATTTTCTTTTCGTTCGTGACGAAAACAACGAACTTACGAACCTAACGGAATGACGATGTAAGTCTGCTTCCTTAGAATATGACGAAATTTGATATTTTTCAACGGAGCCCAAGATTCTGAAACGACCTCATTATTTATTAAAATAGCGAGCTATCACACTACGTATTACATTTGGAACAGTCACGGATGAAATTGTAAATTCTGGTCAGTGTGACAATTGCTTTTGTCGAAAAAAGACGAATCCCTCACCAGTGTTGCAGCACTCGCCAATTTGTGACACGAGTAATATCGTTATTTTGTGATCTTAGAAAATGGAAAATGAATACATTTTATTTTTAAAATAATATTGTGCGTGTACCCTTTTGGGTTTCAACGATCCCTTTCCAACATGATGTAGAAGTTTGCATCGTTGCAATGCAACGAAAAATATAAATGTTTGTTAACGATTTGTTGAATTTTCAAAATCATGCAAATTTTTCAAGCGGACATACTTTTTAGGTCGCGAAATTCGATCGCTTTACATTCGTAATCACATTTTTCATTTAAATAACAAGCTTCGCCCCAGAAAAAATAGGATTTCGTTGCATTGCAACGATGCAAACTTCAACGTCATTTTCCATCATTTATTGTCGCCATTACAGAAATGCTGATAAGTATACTTACCTCCCGTTTAACCGGTAACAAGTGACGCCACTGACGCACATCATAACTTAGGAATATAATCTTATAAAACGGTTTCATTTTTCGTATTCGGTCGGAGTATCGAATTGGAAACTTAATGTTTCACAAAGAATCAATTATGAAATTACTAATCGCTTGTGACATACCAGTATTGCTCGACAAAAACATGAAAAACATAGAAAACGCTGATAAGTGTACTCACACAGAGTTGAAAAGGTAGCGAGTGACGTAAACCATGAGTAGACCGACGATAACCGGGAAGGAGCATCTCATGCTCTCATGACTTTCAGAAAAACGCACGTGGCAGACGTTGCGCGCCCATTTGTGCCCAGGTAGTTACGCGAATTACGGGATCGCGCCCGGAGCTCATCGTATAGTTGGAGCAACTGGACCTGTAAATGAGTAAACTTTCCCCCTACGTTGCATTTGAAATATCGGGGCACATGGAGTGCAACTTTGTGGAGCCACGACTTCTAGGTGGCACTAAATTGAGTGCAGAGCAAAAAACAGGAAAAAAGTTGAGTCCCATAGCGACTGGGGGCATTTTCAGCGTACATAACCTCGTATGGAGTATGGAGCCGAAAAAAAAGACTACGAATGACTTTGTTCAGATTCCCTCACACATGATTATCTGCAAAAGTGATGAATGTCGGAATGAACGACGGAGTGAAAGATTTGATTAGAACGTGTAATATTTCTCGCCGACGAAGTAAACAAAAAAAAATAAGGGACGGTATGCTCGCACTACGTTTTCATAATCACGCTTACAAAAATTATTGAAAATCAAACTCCCCACGCATTTCACTGAATCGAAAGAACCACGCTTGCAGTAATCGCAATTCATTCGAAGACGCGAATTCTTTACACTGTGGTTTTAACTATAAATCACACGGAATGCTGATAGAATAACTAGCGACGCCTGTAACGGTGACCAGCGGCCATGTGTGTGCTCCAAACCACAGGTAGCGGCGGAGTTCCAGCTTTGGACGATAGGCTAGCTAGCCTCGTGGGGCAAATATACGGTCGGTAATATGAACGCAAGTGCGCCCCGGGAAATTTAAAAGTGTTGGACCACGCTTCTTTCTTCCAACTGTCGCAACTTGCTGGTCCAACCTAATATGAATCGGAATACATTCTATCAGACGTTATTGTTTTCCAAATGTACTGTTTGAACAATGAAAAAAAATGTTTGTACACAGGGAATTGTGCAATTGGTCAACATCTCCATGAAGATTCTTTCAAACGCTCCAACCGTCGACTAACTTTTTTATGACACTGAAGTTCGCAACGTCGAGGTCCGACAAAAAATACATTTTTCTATTAATTATTCGTTTAATAAAAAAAATCATGACAATTTTCGTACAGATTTTGTCTTTGGATCGTGAAAAAAAAGTAATTCCATTGTCCTGACCAAATATTGAATAAAAGTCTTGAAATGTGGTCAAGAAAAAACGGAATTTCATTACATTCCGACGATGCAAACTTCAGCAGCGTACTTTTTTCAGTTCTTGTCGAAACTTCCCATTCGAAACTTCCCATGAAATACAAAAGTCACCATTTTCCATACTGGAAGCGGTAGAATTGTTCGAAATATTGAACCTCCTTAAAATTCACGTTCCATACTTCGGATGCCCTTGAAACTTTTTTTCCGTTTTTTGAATGACAGTTCGAAACTTCCCATGAAATGAAAAATTCATCATTTTTTGTACCGGCAGCGGTAGAATTTTTCGAACTATTTAACCTCCGTAAAATTCATGTTCCATACCTCGGATTCTTTTCAAACTTTTTTCCCGTTGTTGGAATGCTAGTTCGAAACTTCCCACGAAATAAAAAAGTTACCATTTTCCATAGCGGAAACAGAGGGATTTTTCCAGGTATAGAACCCCCTTAAAAATCATAATCCATACCTCGGATTCTTTTAAATTTTTTTTCTCGATTTTTGAATGCCAGTTTGAAACTTTCCACGAAATAAAAAAATTACCATTTTCCATACCGGAAGTGGTAACATTTTTCGGAATATTCGCTTAAAAAATTCGTTCCATGCCTCGTATCGTCGTTTAATATTTTTTCGTCTTTTTCATGCTAGTTCGAAACTTCCCACGAAATAAAATAGATACTATTTTCCATACCGGAAGCGGTAGAATTTTTCGAAGTACTCACCTCATTAAATATCATGTTCCGTACATCGGATTCTTTTCAAACTTTTATCACGTATTTTGAATGCCAGTTTCAAACTTTCCACGAAATAAAAAAATAACTATTTTGCATACCGGAAGCGATGGAATTTTTTGAAATATTCGACCTCCTTAAAATTCATGTTCCATACTTCGGATTCTTTTCAAACTTTTTTCTCGTTTTTTGAATACCAGTTGGAAACTTCCCACGAAATAAAAAAGTTACCATTTTCCATACCGGAAGCAGTAACATTTTTCGGAGTATTCCTGCGGTGTCTTGGGAGGTGGCAGGGTTAATAACGAAACAGCATTATTACAACTTATTCTTGCTTTATTATTCCGATATTACTTATGCTTAATTTTGAACCGCTCCCTTCGAGCGTCGGGAACATACTGCTCGAGGTAGCACGCGATTCCCGAACCATGTGATTACTTGAGGCGTAATACACCACAATTCTTCCCTCTTAAATTCTTGCCTTACTTTAATTGTTCTTTAGCCGTTCGGAACGTCGTAGTCCGGTCGGTGGATTATCGTCGACTGGTCTGGTATCGCCCGCCGCGCTGGCGTTCGCTCCTGGATACCTCACGATTTGATCAACATGTCGCTTCCAGGTTTTTCCAGATACGGTTTCAACTCGATACGTTACAGGGGACAATTTCTGTACAATTTTTCCTTCGGCTCGCTTATCGTTACGTGTACTGAAATCATTGGTCATTACTCTCTCGCCGACTTGGAATTCGACGTTTCGCTTACCATTTTTGTCCCTAATTTGAGTTATTTGTTTATCAATAACATTCCCACCGACGTCTGGCCTCAATAAATCAAAACGAGTTCTCAATTCCCGTTTATACACCATATACGCTGGCGTTCTTCCCGTCGTACAGTGTTCCGTCGTTCTATAGTCAAATAAAAACAAGTTCACCGCCTGCTGTAATGATTTGCCGCTTTTTACTAATTTATCTACTTTGTCCTTAAATGTTTCTACGAAATTTTCCGCTGCCCCGTTCGTGGCGGGGTGGTGCGGAGCGGTAAAACTATGCTTGATGCCGTTTTTATTTGTAAAGTCTTGGAACTCGTTACTCGTGTATTGTGTCCCGTTATCGGTAACGAGATGTCTCGGTAGGCCATGTCTTGTGATTATTTTCTTGAATTTTTCTATCACTTTTGACGCTTGCGTGCATTTGTGCATGTCGACTACTTCCGGCCATTTTGAATATGCGTCTATAATTATCATGAACATATGCCCGTAGAACGGGCCCAAAAAGTCTGAGTGAATCCTGCTCCAGAACCTATCAGGGTAGGGCCAAGGTGTCAGAGGAACGCTCGTAGGTGCTTTTCTCTCTCGCACACATACCGTACACGCCGCAATCATATTTTCGATTTCACCGGCGATGTTCGGCCACCACACGTATGACCTCGCAATCATTTTTGTTTTCACTATTCCAAAGTGTGATGCGTGAAGTTCTCGGAGAACGCTTTTTCTTAATTTTTCTGGGACCACCACTCTGTACCCCCACAGCACACACCCTTTGTCCACTGACAATTCGTCTCGTTTTGTGTACAATTTTCTTTCTTCCTCACTCAGCTCGTCTACCTTTGGCCACCCTGTTTTTACGCAGCGCATAATATTATTTAACAATTTGTCACTTTTGCTCTCTTTCGCAATTGTTTTCGCATCTACCATTTCGCTTTCCTCGACGTAGTTTATCGCAGTAAACTCTTTGTCGAAAATTGGAGTGCCGTCATCGATAGGGAGCCTCGATAGTGCGTCGCAGTTAGTATTTTTTTCTGCTTTGATGTATTCAATTGTATATGAAAATCTTGAAAGAAAATATGCCCATCGCTGCAATCGGCTAGCCACTGTGAGTGGGATTTCTTGTTTTGGGCCAAAAATATGGGTCAGAGGTTTATGATCAGTCCGGAAGATTATTTGTTTACCGAAGATGTAGTTATAGAATTTTTTGAATCCGAATACTATCGCACTGGCTTCCTTATCGATGATGGCTCTGTTTAATTCGCATTCTGGGATTATTTTTGATGCAAACGCTATTGGTCTTTCCGATTTATCTTTATATCTATGTGATAATATCACTGCTATTCCGTATGCTGATGCATCGCAGGCCAAGACTAGTTCCTCGTCAGGGTCGAAGTGAGCCAGAACCCTCGGCGATGCTAACTCCGTTTTTACCCATTTAAATGCCGCTGCGCATCTGTCGTCCCATTTGAATTCTGTTTGTTTGCCACATTCGTATAGGGGCTTTAGTTTTTCAGCCCTATTCGGTAAGAATCTTGAATAATATGTTATTAATCCAATGAATGACTCTAATTGTTTCTTATCTCTCGGTGTCGGAGCGTTTATCATTGCCTTGACTTTTGTTTCCGACTTGTGAAGCCCATTTTTATCAATTACGAATCCCAGAATATGTACAATCCTTTATGCGTAATTATTGTCAGATAGTCTTGACTTTTCTCATCCACCGGGATCTGCATATACGCGTGTTGTAGATCCCATCCTCGTCGCCAAAATTGCGGTGTCTTGGGAGGTGGCAGGGTTAATAACGAAACAGCATTATTGCAACTTATTCTAGCTTTATTATTCCGATATTACTTATGCTTAATTTTGAACCGCTCCCTTCGAGCGTCGGGAACATACTGCTCGAGGTAGCGCGCGATTCCCGAACCATGTGATTACTTGAGGCGTAATACACCACAATTCCCTTACAAAATTTGTTCCATGCCTGGTATCGTCGTTTAAATTTTTTTCTCTCTTTTTCATGCAAGTTTGAAACTTCCCACGAAATAAAAAAGTTACCATTTTCCATACCGGCAGCGATAGAATTTTTCGAAATATTGAACCCCCTTAAAAATCTCGTTCCATACCTCGGATGCTCTTGAAATTTTTTTCCGTTTTTTGAATCACAGTTCGAAACTTCTCACGAAATAAAAAAGTTACCACTTTCCATACCAGACGTGGTATTATTTTTCGGAGTATTCCCTTAAAAAATTCGTTCCATGTCTCGTATCGTCGTTTAAATTTTTTTCTCTCTTTTTCATGCAAGTTCGAAACTTCCCACGAAATAAAAAAGTTACCATTTTCCATACCGGAATCGGTGGAATTTTTCGAAGTATTGAACCCCCTTAAAAATCACGTTCCATACCTCGGACGCTCTTGCAACTTTTTTTCCGTTTTTTGAATGACAGTTCCAAACTTCTCATGAAATAAAAAAGTTACCATTTTCCATACCAGACGTGGTAACATTTTTCGGAGTATTCCCTTAAAAAATTCGTTCCATGCCTCGTATCGTCGTTTTAATTTTTTTCTCTCTTTTTCATGCAAGTTCGAAACTTCCCACGAAATAAAAAAGTTACCATTTTCCATACCGGAATCGGTGGAATTTTTCGAAGTATTTAACCCCCTTAAAAATCACGTTCCATACCTCGGACGCTCTTGCAACTTTTTTTCCGTTTTTTGAATGACAGTTCGAAACTTCTCACGAAATAAAAAAGTTACCATTTTCCATACCGGAATCGGTGGAATTGTTCGAAGTATTGAACCCCCTTAAAAATCACGTTCCATACCTCGGACGCTCTTGCAACTTTTTTTCCGTTTTTTGAATGACAGTTCGAAACTTCTCATGAAATAAAAAAGTTACCATTTTCCATACCGGAAGCGGTGGAATTTTTCGAAGGATTTAACCCCCTTAAAAATCGCGTTCCATACCTCGGATGCTCTTGAAACTTTTTTTCCGTTTTTTGAATGACAGTTCGAAACTTCTCACGCAATAAAAAAGTTACCATTTTCCATACCGGAAGCGGTGGAATTTTTCGAAGTATTGAACCCCCTTAAAAATCACGTTCCATACCTCGGACGCTCTTGCAACTTTTTTTCCGTTTTTTGAATGACAGTTCGAAACTTCTCATGAAATAAAAAAGTTACCATTTTCCATACCGGAAGCGGTGGAATTTTTCGAAGGATTTAACCCCCTTAAAAATCGCGTTCCATACCTCGGATGCTCTTGAAACTTTTTTTCCGTTTTTTGAATGACAGTTCGAAACTTCTCACGCAATAACAAAGTTACCATTTTCCATACCGGAAGCGGTGGAATTTTTCGAAGTATTTAACCCCCTTAAAAATCACGTTCCATACCTCGGACGCTCTTGCAACTTTTTTTCCGTTTTTTGAATGACAGTTCGAAACTTCTCACGAAATAAAAAAGTTACCATTTTCCATACCGGAAGCGGTAACATTTTTTGGAGCATTCAACCCCCTTAAAAACAGTGTTCCATACCTCGGATCGCTTTCAAACTTTTTTTGCGTTACTTTTATGCTTGTTCAAAATTATTCATGAAATAAAAAAGTTACCATTTTGATTTTGAAAAAATTTCAATTTCGGTTATTTGCAACGATGGAAACTTCAGGATCATTTATTTTAGGGGTTAACTTGTATATACAAAGTTCATTTTTTACATTAGAAACAAGATGTTTATCGGAGCTCAATGGACTCAACAGCACTGTGAAGGGCATGCAAGAATACAGAATACGTGTTTTCGATTTTTTCCCAAAAACTGAATTCTTATCCACTTTTTTCCCAATATTGCGGATTATGTCGAGTATTTAGCCATGAATCATTGAATAACATTGTTTGAGGCTCGCATTCATTGTGGCATCGCTCTCTTATCATTTTACTGTTTTATCATTTTTTTTCAAGAAACGTCAATATTTTTCATTCCAACCAGACTATCAACTACTCGAAAATTCGATGTGTGTCATATGTAAACAAGTCATGTCTCTATTTGAATTAATTCTATGGCACAGATATTTGAGGGGTAAGGGCTGGGAAAAATATAAGCAAAAAACAAGTAGTGATTATTGGCCACTTTGCATTGAAAAAATGAATAAAGAAATTTTTTTTTGTTACTTTGATTCATACACTAAATACACCTGTAAATAGTTTTGTAAATAAATTACGTTTTTATATAATACAAAATTGTTGAATATGCACATGATTCTGCTTCCTCTACCGTGGCCACGCCCTTTAAACAAAAACAAGTTCCAAGTTTATCTATAAATCGCTTTATGGATGATAGTCGGTACAATAATGATATTCATCAAAAAAATGCTGTAGGCAAAGTAATTTTTTACACCAAGAACATCTGATTACTGCGACATTCGTACAACCTTCGCTTTCACAGTTCGGATGAGATGACTGTCCAAATGCAAAATCGACGGGGTTATCAAATTCATCAGGTTTCTTTGCAATGAACCCGCTTTTATGCCACGCATAACGAAACAAATTATGATATCGCGGAGATGACAGTTGGTTGTGAACTAAAGACTGTAATTTTATTATATTATTCCTTAAATGTAAATTTAAATCATAATCAAGAAGAACTACGGTGTCTGAAAAATGACGAATATAATTTTTCCATATACGGAAGCCGAAAACATCGAGAGGTTGAATTTTTCCAGTGGTTCCTTTCGGTATCAATAAAGTCGTCAACTTTTTGTCTGGGGGTGTTGTCCCTTGCACAACTCTAGAACAATGCCCACTCCAAGAATCAATTAGAAGAAGAGTCTTCGGTCCCATTTTTGGGATAAACACTTCTTCTAACCACATCTTGAAGTGCTCTACAATGAATCATTGTGATTAATACCGTTTGAATATATGCAGCGCGAAACAAGAATTATTATACCTGAAGTAAGTTTTCCTGATTTGGAAGCTGTGATGAAAACATTTGGCGGTCTGAATAAATGTTGTTCAACTATAGGTCCGAACGTTCCGGATGGTTCTTTTAAAACAATAAATAAAGGAGATAATAATTTTCCGTCCGCTGAAGTTGTAGGCTGTATAGTATAACTGTGCGTTGTTGAAGTTACTGATTGTACTATGCATGACACTTGTTTAGTTCCTTCTTCCGTTAACGTTCGTCCAGAATGAATTTCTATGTGGAAACCACTCTGATCAGAATTATATATATTTTGTAATCCATATTCGGAAATATAAGGTTCAACTCTTTTCAAAAATTCTTCAGCACTCTTGTGTAAATATTCACTATTTTCCACTGATTTTCGCGTGACGAATTTATTGATTTTTCCGCTAGTAATGCGATGGATCTTCTTAAAGTGAAGTAACCACGTTGGCGATGCTTTAAAACGAAAATCCTTTTGACTGATAAGTCCTTGGGCCTTTAAAGCCCATCTTCGCAGATCCGTATCATGAACAATCAAGCCTGCGTCAATGGCATTTTTCATATTCTGCAATGTATACTCTGATATGCGAGCCAATTTTTCCATGTATGTCCCTCCCTGGTTGATTTGGTGTGCCCAACGAGGCAATTGTCGTACTGATTTGACTTTTTTATATCTATGACGAACCGTATCAATTGAGCGATTTTTTTTCGTCTTTGCACTTCTCCAATATTCAACAGCTCTTCTTTTATAATCGAAACTTAAAGGTTCGTCATCGTCGGAACAGCTATCTTCAGGTCCTTCGGAAGGCACCTAAAAATCTACATCTTCCACTGCGAACGTTTCAAGATTTTTGTAGGGCTCTTCAAAGTCAAGAGAATTTTCCTCAATCATTTCCACACTATTATATTCTGTCATGCTTTGTAATAAAATTTTTTCGAAGTTCGATGCTATTTCACGTTCATCATTTGTTAACGGGGACTCGGGTATATTCATTACTTCAAATGCTGCCCACAGAAGTTTAATAACGTTTATTGGATTCACTTTCATTGTAAATGTGAGAAGAAATTCAATAACTGCTCGAAGTTCTGTTATTAACGTATTAACAAGCATTGAACGGTCTCACGACTTTTCATATTGAAAATATCCGAAAGATACGCGTAATCGTTAAAAAAAATATCTGTGCCATAGAATTAATTCAAGTAGAGATATGACTTGTTTACATATGACACACATCGAATTTTCGAGTAGTTGATAGTCTGCTTGAAATGAAAAATATTCACGTTTCTTGAAAAAAAATGATAAAACAGTAAAATGATAAGAAAGCGATGCCAGAATGAACGCGAGCCTCAAACAATGTTATTCAATGATTCATGGCTAAATACTAGACATAATCCGCAATATTGGGAAAAAAGTCGATAAGAATTCAGTTTTTGGGAAAAAATCGAAAGCACGTATTCTGTATTCTTGCATGCTCTCCACAGTGCTGTTGGATTCATTGAGCCCCGATGAACATCTTGTTTCTAATGTAAAAAATGAACTTTGTATATACAAGTTAACCGCTAAAATAAAGAGTTCTTGAGAATATTCGAAGTCTGTTTTTCATCACTTTTGACAAGGTATTTATTACTATCATTATTAGTTATCAAAATTCCCTCCTTGTATGCAAAACAGAAAAATCATCTTGGGAGGTGGTCAACTTTGGAGGGGTGTTTCTCCCCTTTAAAATGAGTTTGGGCCGATAAAAAAAAATACGTATGTCATCAATTTTGACCCTCTATAACATACCAGAGTTTCATCGAAATCGGAGGGGGACACTTGAAAACGTTTCCTAGTAAGAGACCACTCATATAATAATAATTATGAGGACGGGATTTGTTCATCGAACAAAACATCGTTTAGTAAGACGAGAAATCGTAAACTAATTTGGGAATGGGACTGTTTAACAAGTCCAATGTCTTTTACGGGCGTTGCATTGGGACTGGAATATCGTGTGAAAGCTTGTCCAAAATGGTGTGTTTTCCTCGAGTCTCCACGTGTACTTATCGGAATTTCTCCAATAACTCACGGGACAACCGGTGAGAACGGTAATTATTCATCGTTTCCGTTTCCAGCGTGATTCATCGAATAACAATTTTTTAATTTGTTTTCATTCATCGGGATAGTCTCAGTCAATGCATCACGGAAACTCGATGGATTTTAATTTTTTGGGAACCGATAAAACTTACGGCAAATTTGAAATTCGAACCCGGTAGCCTGTTCCCCGCAAACGCTAACCCACGCAAGCAGGTGTCTAAGGTCGTAATCTCCCAAGCCAATGGAACACTCGAGCACAAAAGATTCGCCTCAAGCTGTCGAGAATAATTGTCAACGCTTAAATATCTAGAAAATTTTTCCCTCAATCCATTTTCCTCCTTAAAATTATCGGCTTTACCAATTCTCAACGTTGCCAAACCCGAGGAAATGCAAATTTCTTTTCCATTTATAAATCCTTAGCAAGAAAATTCGGCGGATAAATCGAGAGGCTCGAAATGTGAAAATAAATTGCAGGACGACCGAAAAATGGACAATAATTCAACCAGGAGCCCGTCCCCAAAACCCAGAGTCGTTCAACGAAATTTAACGTCGAACTGGATTACGTATTAGAAAGGAAAATTCACGTGACCGACTAATCTAGAAAAATACAATAAACATTCCAAATAAACAAAATTTATTGAATTTCGCCTCTGTATACAGATTTAAAAATTTACCAGCAACAATTTGCATTCGGAATTCGAGAAAATCGGACCAAGCAAGAAGAGTTAAAGATTTAGGGAGGAGATTGAGCGATTTCGTTGTTTCGAGCTGCACGTAATTTCGGAGGGAAAAAAGATTTTATCTGAAGAGTGGGACCCCATGAGATTTCTGCGAGATTAATGGGGGCGAGTGTCCTAAAATTCGGAGCTTATCCAAAAATGTAAAAATACAAGGACTCGATTTTTTCCCGTGGCTTGTACACAGCCAATTTTTTAAAAAGAAAATCGCGTGCGTAAAAGTCCGAAAACTGACGAGATCGGTTGATGCGCAATTTAACGATCCAACGATCGGAAATAATTTTTCCGGAGAAGGAGAAAATTGGCCGCTCGAAAGACCGCGATCTCGAGGGATCGAATATGAATTTTCTATATCCACCGGTAATCGGCAATCTTATTGACCAGCCGGAGCAGTTACAGATCGCGAATTAACCTCGGCAACATGAGAAAGACTCGACTCCAGGGAATTACGTTTCCTCGCGACTATCGAGTCTCCCCTACCGCCGTCGCAGAGCAGTGAATGCAATAATACTACGAGAGAAGTCATCGAGGCCTGAATAACATTATTTCCACGTGTTGCAAGCTCCAGTGTACGAAACGTCTCAACCGCAATTTATCGCGATTTATTACGCATCTTGCTTGTAATCATAACATCATCACTTTTGCCGATGAATTTATAAAAGCTCTGTCATTCCAAAGCTATGCGTTGGCACAGACAAGAGAAGATTTATTATTTTGCACAAACTTTTTTAAAAATTTTTAATTAAAACGTCTCAATCGTTTTTTTTCTGGTTGAAAGTTGTCAAAAGAAAAAAACATAACCAGAATTCTGTAAAAATTGGTGGCGTTTGTGCTGATGGAAAAAAAATTCACACAAACATCTTTTATTTTTTATTTTTTTTTTTCGTTGTTGAAAATTAATTAAAAAAAATAAAATTAAAACGGGATGCTGAAAAATTTGGTGGCGTCTGTGCTGACGGAAAAAAAAATCACACGAACGTGTTGTATTTTTTATAATTTTTTCTAAAATCAAAACATTTTTTTCAACAAATTGTTTTTTCTGGGTTGAAAGTTAATTGTAGAAAAAAAAATAAAAAATGACACTATTCTGAAAAAATTGGTGGCGTCTGTGGTGACGAATAAAAAAATTAACACATAAGTATGTTATTAAAAAAAAAACTTTTTAAATAAAAACTTTTTTCATTAAATTAATCCCTTTTGGTTAAAAGTTGTAAAAAAAAAAATAACAAAAATTCTGAAAAAATTGGTAGCATTTGTGCTGAAGGAAAAAAAAATTCACACGAACATGTTTTATTTTTTATAATTTTTAAAACATTTTTTTCAATAAATTCTTTTTTTTGTTGAAAATTGATTTAATAAAAAAAAAACGGGATTCTGAAAAATTTGGTGGCGACTGTTCTGACCGTGAAGCAATACGAAAGCTCGTTGAAAAAATAGTTGAAAATTGTGAAAGGTTTTTGGTTCGCGTAGAAAAATGCGAGGAATCGCGTTCCGATCGGCAACAGAGCGAAGAGGAGCGTCGTGTTTATACAATTCTACACGAATGTGGATTATACATTTTTTATAATTTTTTTGCTGGGTACTGGAGGTGTCTTTTGGGTATTTTTTTAACGCATTTTTTTTTTGGCAGTGAATCCAAGTACGGACTTGTGGGACCGTTTTATGCAGCAAGCAGGCTTCTTCGTTAATGAGCCGTTGAATTTCTTGCCCCGAAGGCATTCTCCCACAATTCAACAGTGCTTGAAAGCGAGTCAACACAGCTTTCCGTTGAACACTCGTCCATCCTCGCGATTTAGATGCGCTCGTCCATCCAAAGCTGGAATTAGCTGAAAAAAAAAATAGATAATAATAAAACAAATGAAATAGAAAATTCTGATTCAAAGGTTCGGAGAATAAAAACAAACCACTGTTGAAGGAGCTTCCTTCCCTCACGCTGGCATTTTCCTCGTCGCTGTCCTCAGACTCGCCGGAAGCCTCGTCACAGCCTTGGGCCATTTTCAGAATTTTAGTCATGTGGACTATATCCGTTTGGAGGACGGGCTGCCGATATATATCCTTATGGATTTTTGCGTCATGCCCCATGAAGTTCGCGAGACTGTGTACCTCACCATCCGACATGTTCAAGTTAACGCAACGTGTTGCAATATGTTTTCTTACAATTAGTTGAATTCCACGCAGGGTGCTGGGAATTGCAGCACCGCAGCGTTCTGAGTATTCGTTCATTAGTCGACATGCACGCAAATACTTGTTGCGGTTTTTGTCGGTCGACGGTAATCCAAACAGATACGGGTTGGTTCGTGGAACGCCCGCATCCTCTCGGTGGCGAATAATCAGTTCAAGACAGTCGAACAATTCCTTATGTACCAAAACTGGTACTCCACGTCCGAGCTTCCCTCTGATCTCGAAACGTACGTAGGATCGAGCGTTTTTTTTTCGTTTTCCGTGAGCATATTGTAAGTTTCTTTATCAGCGAAACTATCAATGCCCTGGTAATTGTTGAAATTTTCTAAGTAGATCCTCTCTGTTTCTCCCGGTCGTCTTCGATTGAATAGTTGAAGTGTCAATAACGTTGTTTCGCCGAGATGTTTCCAGTCGGAAAAAGTGAATTTTTGCTGTAACTTGTTGAAATATTTTTTTCGGGCTTCTTGCAAATAATTGTGGAACTTCCGGATATCTTCATTCGTTGGTAGAACGACTTTTTTCCGCCGATTTTGCTGCGCCTGTGTTTCTGAGACCACCCGATTTATACTTGTCCCATAGTCCTCCACTTGCAGCTTTAAAAAATCTTCGACGCGTTTCTGGTCGTGCTCGTTCTCCCTTCTGATGTATTCCGACCGCAGAATATCGCCGCAATACTTGAGAAGCGTCCCAAGTGCGAACGCAGTCGCTGGATGCTTGAACATATGACTTTTTTCCTCGAATTGCGCCACCTGCTTCACCGCTTCGACAGCGATATCATAATGCCGAGGTGTAAAAACTTGTGCAAATTCGGTTATGGATGGTTTTATTTTTTTGACGGCCATCATGAACCGTCCGAGGAGACGGACACGACCTCGTATCATTTGGTACTGATGTTCGTGTGTGGAGTATCTATCACACTGCTTATTCGCAAACAGAGTGACCAACTCGTCATATCGTATGCCGCGGACGACATCGTCATCCCGCAAGTAAGGATAAATATGTGTACGAACCGCAGTACGCGCCCTTTGGTGCAGTTGAGCCGTTACCTTGCGTCCACTACTGACCGCTATTTTTTCTCCATTTTGCGGTTTTTTTCGCGCATTTTTTGAAGTGTACGTGGAGAAGTGCTCTTGAAATGTGTGCCTTGCAGTTACCAAACATGATCGCCTTTTTTCCGGATCGATGCTATTATGGCTTGTCTTTCAAGATTTTTAGGCGGCAGGACACTGAATTTCTTCACATCCGCTTCTTCACTGTGTACTGTCTCTAGATGCCGAGCGAGTTTTGACTGAAACTTCTGGCAGTACAGACAAAAGTGTTTCTTCTGCTACGACGGAGTTGCTGACGAAACAGCGACGTGTAAATTAGTATCGTCCGGGCCGAAAAACCTGGTTTATTTAAACCGAGGGTGATGTTTAACGATGATTCATTGGATTTTGTCGTTTCGTTAATTGTTTCGTCAACGAAGAAATCTATTTCCGATCGCGTTTCTTCTTCTTCGGGCACAAACTCGGCTGTAATGAGGCAATAGTTTATGAGAGTCCGTTCAATGCAGTATGATTCTTTATTAAGCCATCCAACGACTGATTTACAAAAAAAACATTCAATTTTAGATGATTCATAGAATTTTATGCGATTTAATAAATTATATTCTCGGAAAAAATGATTTTTTCTTTTTAATTTGCCAATAATGTTCATCGCTTTTTTTTTACTTTGCAACATAAAAATGAAGCATTGACGATTTTTAAGACTCCAATACGTTAAATTCATTGGTTGTATTTGTCGCGAGTAACCAACAATGGTGAAACATGAAAGATTAGATGAATAATTTATCTGTAAATATATTCGTTCTGTAACCAAAATTTTGCTCAGTACGTTGTAAACGATTATTGGATGCCGTGCAATACTCTGCACTGTAATGTAGAAAAAAAGAAAAAAAACCGGATGAGTTTGTATTTCAAAAATTTAAGAATGAGGCAAAAAGCTCGAGTTGCAAGAATCTCTCAATCGTAGGAAAAGAGCAAGATAAAAAAAAACAGAGCTACAAGAAAAAGGTGGCGGGTATGGTCGAGACGCGAGGAAGTCGAAGGGAAGAAAAAAAGGAACTCTCTCATTTCCCCTTATGCCCCCAATATTTTAAATGAATCCTAAAAAAAAAGACAGTGAAAAAACCGACGCTAAGCGCGAAAACTAATTTTATGAAAGATTTGAAAGAATTTTATGAAAATTGAAGAAAAATATTGTTAAAAAAGCCTTACAGTCTTTTCCAGTTTCATTGAGACTATTCCCAGTGTCTGCGTTTGATTCGATGAGGCTCGATTCTATAAATGTTGAGGCACCATTCTGTTGCATAATCATAGACTCATTCCTTTCCATATCATTTCCGTTGGGTCCAATATTGTCCAAATCCAGCAGTGTGCTCATACCGAACTCGATTGGGGAAATGGCGTCTGAAAAATACTCCAATTTAACTTGACCTTTTGATATCGTCGAAAAAGATTTATTTGTCGAATATTTACCGAGATCAACTTTCGTAGGCAAACAAGCTAATAAATAGTCCAGATTGACCGACTCATCACTGACGATTTGCAATTTTTTTGGAGGCTCCTTGAATGGATTTTCCTCTTTCTGGACAGACGGACAATTTTCGACCGCCAACACCTGTATCGTCGCGAAGCCATTTCCACAATCGACGATCAAAGTACTCCCTTTGTCTGCATATTTTTGAAAATGAAACGAAATGTCATGAAGCACTACAACACATCTTGGAAATTTTTAAATTTCTTGTAACGGTTCTTACCATTGGTCGAAACGGTCGTATCCATCGGAAAATATGAGCCGCGATTCGATTCATAATCGGAGTTTGGAGTTTGGGATGCCATTACGTTTTTCGATACCGTTGAGCCGGCATTTTTTTTTTATCGAATGTCACGAAGACTTCGACAAATCGTGATTCTTTATCTGAAAAAAACGACAACGATTTTAGTAACCTACGAAAGTATCGAGACGTGCGGTAGCGGTGCGACGCCAATCACTTTTAGTGGAAATAAAATTAATTTCTTCACTTTCGCTCACCGAAAAATGCTCCATCACTGTTTATGGTCGAAAAAATGTCAGCGTGGGTGTTAGTAGCGGAAATTTGAAAGAAGGGTACCAACTCTTTTTCCATGTATAATACATGATTATCTAAAAATCCAGAGTATGGGTCAATATAAGAGTAGCACGACATAATATCACCGAACAGTAATATTACTTGACAAAAATATCACAAAAAATGACACTGTGAAAAATATCACGGGTCAAAATATTATTAGGTGAAAATATCACATGCTGAATATTATATGTAAAAATATTACGAGTAAAAATATTATTGGGTGAAAATATCACATAATAAATATCATGCGAAAATATCATGGGACAGAAAAATACTATATAATTCAATTATATTATATACATATGTGTGTTTGTTGATTATTTATATTTTTAACTATATTTTGCGGGTGATAATCGTAGCTGGTTTTTATTTACAATCGATTTCATACTAGCATCGTGATCACGATACATTTTTTTTCTTCGCCTGTGGCTTATCTATATTTTGATATTATTAGCAATGCCATGTAAGTAGTCCAGGATGTCATTATTTACATTGAAATCCGAAACAATGGATTTAATGTTCGCATCGTGATCACGATACAGTCTCCTTTTTTTGGCCTGTGGCTGATGGGTAGCTATATACTGATCCCACATAAGCTCAGTTGTGGATTGCTCATCTTTTAACGCACTAATGAATTTTCCGATTGATGCATGATGTACTGCAACGCGGTTGTTGAACCCATTATGCCAGCCTTCAACGGCATTGTTTGTTCGTGGTTCATCATTGATCACTGTATCGAAACAGTTCCAATGGGAAATTGGAAAAAGAGGTGGGCGAACGGTTCTGCGCTTAGTGACACCAATCCATGTCGTTTTGAAATACTCGATCAGAGGTTTCAATTCATCAACGTTTTCTTGATAATAATCGCATGATATTAAAGTATTGAATGCTTGAATAACAGAATCACAAGGCACAAAACACAAGGCAATTAATGACCTTATATTCATGGAAAAGGTATCATCGGTATTATATCGATGCTGTAAACCACACTGTTGAACTTGCCGCCATATGCATTGGCCGAAATGGAAATGGCATCCTCGAATTTTTGTGTGTGGAAACATTTCGGTTACAGCATTAATAAAGCCGATTTCAAAATCAACCGTTATTGTAGTCGGATTTAATTGTGGTTCCGCTGATTTCACTACTTTTAGTATTGACTTGTACATCTTTCTTGTTTTGCTCGGTGCCAAAACATAAATAAATGGCATGGTCTTATTATTGACGAGAGCATGAATTGTGTATAGTTGGGTGAAAATATTCGGTACGGATTTGAAAGTACCGTCGGCAAACCAGTGTTCCAACGATTTCAAACGCCGTAGATTTGTTTGTGTTGAGAAAACGAGAAATCTTTTCGTATCACCACGGTTATCATGGAGCAAAAACAATTCATTATGATGTGTCATAGTATATATTTCAGGTAATACGAGTTCACCACGTGACGCCGGTGTTAGAAGATTGGGAATATCGCTGTGTTTCGGGGTTTCGGGGTCGCAATAATGCAGGAAACATTTAGTTCGAGGATACGATTATGCACCATCCGTCGACTTTCAGGCCCTCTTTCCTTCCACGACTTCAAAACCATTGTTTTATACATTGGTTCCCCGGTGAAATATACCGTGTGCACTTTGTTTCAACGAGAACCGATTTATTTTATAAAAAATGGATGTAGATGCAATTTAAACGGCATTGAGATCTATTCCGAATCCGACCAATATTAGACCAATTTTCCCATCGAAGATTCTCTCCAATGAAAAAAAGTTGTCTATCGTTGGTAGGATTCAGAATAAATGTTACCAACGTTTAAATAGGTTCTACACCGATTTTTTATTAATCAGTTCTTGTTGAGGAAAAGTGCACGCGAAATATTTCACGAGGCAACAAATTTATGAAACAATGATTTTGAGGTCACGGAAGGGAGGAGGTCCTGGAAGTCGATGGATGGTGCATAATCATATCCTCAAACTCAACGTTTCTTGTATCATCGCGTCCTCGAACCAATCGTTACGCTTGCGAAAATGAGTCCTCAAATTATACGAATGTCGCGTTAATACGTCCTCAATATAATTGCTTCAAAGGAGAATAAGGTCCTTGAATCATACGGATACTGCATGAATGTATTACCAAACTAATCGTTTGCAGCGCGTTCTTCAGACCACCAATACAAATGAGAATCAAACTTTACACTCAAAAAATGATTTCATCTTTACGATGAAAAATGATGATTATTTTTGTCGATTACATGGCTATCGGCAGAATAAAAATCGTGACTAAATGCTCCCACTACGCAACACACAGACATAGGTAAAAAATGCACACTGCAAGAATTGCTATAGAACTTACTGGCCATTTCGAAACGTACACTGTTCAAAGAAATTTGTTTGAGCAACCGAATTGTTATTCAATCAACTAATCTTGCGTTCACAAGCGGTGAACAAAGCAGTTTGTTCGTTCAAGAAAGATTAGATTGTTCTGACGACTCAATCTGCTGGCTCGAATAAATATCTTTCACCACGACACTATCATCGCTGAATTAACAAATGTCATTTTGGTCGCCGCATTCTGTTGGATAGACGATTTTTTTCTCACTGAGAAAGAAAATTCGTCGAATCAACAAAATGTGAGAAAGAAAACTAATTTTTTTAATCCAACGATAATAGTGTCGAAGGGAGTTATATTCGTTCCAGCCAACAGATTAAGTCGTTGAAATAATCAATCTTAAGCGAACACAATGTTTTGTTCACCGTTCAAGAACGCTGGTTTAGATGATCGAAAAAACACATGGTTGCTTGAAGAAATTTTTTTTCTCAGTGTGCATTTTTTTTGGGAATGTTATCCGTTTGTGATTTTCGATGCTCTGCACGAAAATTTGAAAACATATAGTCACGATCTTTATACTGCAGATGCCCATTCCATCGAGAAGTTTTTTTTTCTATTCCTTATTAGAAAGTTGAAGATGATTTTAGAATGCAAAGCTTGAGTTCTATTCGTACTGGCACTCTGACGAACGCGCTCCAAACTTTTAGTTTGAGAATCCAATCATGCAGCAGCCGTATAATTCAAGGACCTTATTTGTCTTTCAAACAGTTATATTGAGGACGTATTAATGCGACATTCGTATATTTTGAGGACTACCGTTTACAATCGTAACGATTGGTTTAGGGACGCGATAATGCAACAAACGTTTAGTTTGAGGACACGATTATGTACCATCCATCGACTTCCAGGACCTTTGTCCTTCCACGACTTCAAAATCATTGTTTTACACATAGATTGCCCCGTGAAATATACCGCGCGCACTTTTCTTCAACGAGAACTGATTGAACTGATAAAAAAATAGACGTTGATTCAATTAAAACGGCATTGAGATCTATTCCGAATCCGACCAATGTTAGACCAATTTTCCCATCGAAGATAATCTCCAATGAAAAAAAGTTGTCTATTGTTGGTGGGATTCGGAATAAATATTACCACCGTTTAAATAGAATTAACACCGATTTCTTATCAATTATTTCTCATTGCACGCGGAATATTTCACGGGGCAAAAAATGTATGAAACAATGATTTCGGGGTTATAGGAGGGAAGAGGGCCTGAAAGTCGATGGATGGTGCATAATCGTGTCCTCGAACTAAACGTTTCCTGCATTATTGCGTCCCCGAAACCATCGTTACAAAGGCAAAAATAGGTCCTCATAACATACGACCGCGGAATTAATATGTCTTCAATATAACTACTCCAAAGGCGAATAACGGCCTTGAATCATACGGATGCTGCTTGATTGCATTGCCAAACTAATCGTTCGGAACGCCTTGTTTTGAAGCGTCAGTACATATGAAAATTACATTTTTCATCCTAGAGATTTCTCCATTTTTATGAGAAAATCTT
The DNA here is from genome assembly GCA_963921915.1 of Hyposoter dolosus. NCBI lineage: Eukaryota > Metazoa > Arthropoda > Insecta > Hymenoptera > Ichneumonidae > Hyposoter > Hyposoter dolosus. Next base: position 23,943,771 of record OY998130.1, on the reverse strand, counting down.
ATCTCTTTTTTCGACAGGATGTCTGGCCGGATTATAAAATCGTTACTCCCATTTTTCACCACAGACGAATTTTCTTTCTGTGTGATAAAAATATCCTCTGGTGAACGAATTTTCTTTTTCGGTGAGAACAAAAATTCCAATAAACGAATGCTGCGTTAATAGCTCCTCAATATAATTCCTTTGAAGACAAATAAGATCCTTGGAGATGCTGCATGATTGTACTTCTAAACTAATCGTTTGGAACACGTTCTCCAGAGCATCAGTACCGATGAAAATCGGACTTTGCATTCTAAAAATGTCTTTATCTTTGAAAAGAAATTTTTTTTGTCGATGAATACCTAGCTGTCGGTAGTATAAAAATCGTGACTATGTTTTCACTACACAACACACACTGGTAATTTTAAACTATGATCAAGGAATTGGCAATAACAGGAATCCCTAGCTCAAGAGAAAAACGTGAGAAATGCCTCAATCATCTTTCAAGTTTTAGGACATGAAATTCAACGTCCTCAATATTAGTTTTTCATGCTTGGCTTCAAAGACTCCAAATGACATATTTAAATTTTGAGGACGTGTCCTCATAATTCGGTCCACATCTATAATGTCCTCAAAACAGACATTCGGCATACATTCGTAGTTTGAGGCCCGTCCTGAAAATATATAATAGGCATAACAAATTTCGAGAACCGGCCTCAAAATCGATAAAAGTCCTCAATAAAGTCTGTTTATAGATGAAATTGTCTCCAAAATGGACCTTGGGCATACATATATATATATATATATATATATATATTGTATGATATTTATAAATTTTTTGAGTACTTACTCGTTATTTTGTTGTCCTCGCCGGCACCCCGATCATTCCTGCCCGATGTCGACGCTCTCGGCTCGGTGCATGCGTTGCGTGCTGGAGGACCGGATTCTTTTTCTTTTGATAGGATTACTTCCAGATCCATCTGGCTACTGACGAGAGCTTCTAGCTCCTCGTCAATAGTCAGATCTCTGAGGCATCTTTCCTCGGCAGAAAGGCCGTCGGACGATTTGGGATCTGAAAAATAAAAACAAAAAAATGATTTTATACGTCCGCTCGGTGATTCGATACGGAAAAAAACGAATAAAAACACATACATTCAACAGTTGAATGAATCCCGAGTCCTGCCGCATAAATACGTATGTACGAAAATACGTACGAATTTATTTTTTTCACGGCGACTTTATTCTTTTCTAAATTATTTTTAAATCAATCTTTTGAACTTACCAACAGATTTTTTCTCGTCCGGCCTGGTGGAGGAACCTGCTCCGTCGTTATTTGCCATTTTTCTGTTAAATTAAAAAAATATTAGATTAAAAAATTATTACAATAACTTGGATGGATTCTAATAGCTCGAATGAAGACCAATATAATAATAATAAATTAAGTACGCACCACAGGCTTTTATGTTGTCACGAGCAGCGTCGGAGCAATTGTGAAGACTTTACGCGCACGTGCAATTCATTGTTTCGGTTTTGTGTAAAAGCATTCTTTCTGATTGGTCCTTGTACCGGTGTGAAACACAATAGGGGCTTAGTAGTAGTGTGTGAATGAATGTGTAGAATTTTGATTTTCGATTGGTCGTCAAACTATCACCCAGGGAGAGCGAAAGACAAAACAAATACACAGAAAGAGAAACGTTCGATATTCCCGATCAATATTTCTTTTTTTTCTTTTCTTTTCGTTACTTTTGGTCACTCATATCGATATATATTTTGTATATATATACTATTACTATACAGTTACTCGTATACAATATTTGGGAGAGCATATCCCACCTTGTAGTTACGGAGTTAATGTGTATTTGATTTGATCGGTTCTACCGTTAGAATTCTGTAAAATTATTGTGCTCATTAATGAAGTTATAGTACTAATTAATTAATTAATTAGTAGTGATAGTGGTGATACACAAATTCTTCTTCATATTGCGTAAGTAGATCATTGTTTTTTAGATTATCTCACAAATAATGATCCATTGTCGTGCAGATTTCATTATAAAAATTTATTTTTCGCTTCATTAAATTGTAAACTTTGTCGATGATTTCTGTTCTATTTGAACATTGCTAGAATTTAATAAAATTTTGTTAATATCAAGACAAGAGACGCAGCAGCGGCTCTTTGGAGATTTTTACATCAATAAAACTAAATATAATCAATGAATATATATTTATAAATTTTTAATATTATAAATAAAAATATAAATAAATATATAAATATATATATAAATATATAAATAAAAAAAATATAAATAAATGAAAAAGAGAAAGAAAAAAGAGGCTTGACCAATTCAAAAAAGCCCCAGTCAGCGGATTTTTGCCATCGTCCCGCATCCGCTGACAGAGCCTTTTCGTGATTAGTCAAACGAAATCGAAAAAAAATGAATTTCGACAATTCGAAGTGACGTTCAGTGGCTTTATTCTATTTATTTTATTTTATTTTATTTCATTTGATTTTATTTTATTTTATTTGATTTAATTTTTTTGTTTTTTATGATTTTATTTTTTGTTCGATTTTTGATGTTATTTTATTTTATTTTATTCTATTTTATTTTATTTTATTTTATTTTTTGTTTGATTTTATTTGATTTTATTTTATTTTGTGTTCGATTTCATTTGATTTTATTTCGTTTGATTTTATTTTATTTTATTTTGCGTACGATTTCACTGAATGACGATGTGACGGTCTGGCAATAATGGAAGGAATAGAGGTGGCCCTAGCGCAGTGGTTAGCGCTCCGGACTCCGACTCCGCGGGTCCCGGGATCGAGTCCCACTCGGATCACCTTTTTATTCGCTCATTATTGCTGGACCGTGCCTCGTCACAAACTGGTGTCAGAAGTTTCTCGGACCGACAACACGTTCACACATACTACGGCCCAAAGCGGCACATATCTACGGCCCACAGCGGCAAATACTACGGCCCACAGCGGCACATATACGCCCAGAGCGGCAGAATCTACGAAAGCCCAACGCGGCAGCAAATGAATCTTCGAAAAATGAATAATTAAATATGTGACGTTAGTCGACGAGGACGTCGAACACTGTAAGAGGGGGAGTGTGACGGTCTGGCAATAATGGAAGGAATAGAGGTGGCCCTAGCGCAGTGGTTAGCGCTCCGGACTCCGACTCCGCGGGTCCCGGGATCGAGTCCCACTCGGATCACCTTTTTATTCGCTCATTATTGCTGGACCGTGCCTCGTCACAACGAAAAATCGTCATTTTCCAGCGATATTCGTGGTAATGGGCCAAAAATCATATCTCGGCGAGAGATTGAGATATCAGCAGGAATCTGGGTTCAAATTCAGCTCCACAGAGTACATTTGCGGGAAAAAAATCAGCATCGTACTCCCATTAAGCGAACACGATAAATTCTTCGTTGCAAATTGATGTAAGAATTGTGATTTTTCCAAGCTGATGGTCAAATGTTGAAAATTGCATTTTTGCGAGAAATGAAGACGATAGCACGTGTTTGCTTTTCGTTTCAGCATTCCAAACCATGTCGACGAAAAAAAAAATCATAATTTTACCATTTTCACTCCGAGATGAGCGATTTTCGTCTGAAAAATGACGAAAAATCGTCATTCGCTGAAAAATGACGAAAAATCGTCATTTTCCAGCGATATTCGTGGTAATGGGCGAAAAATCATATCTCGGCGAGAGATTGAGATATCGGCAGGAATCTGGGCTCAAATTCAGCTCCACAGAGTATCGCGGGAAAAAAATCAGCATCGTACTCCCATTTACTGCATTTTTTTCTCCACTACGAAGATTTTTTCGACCTTTATCAAAATCTTCTCAAAAATTCTCAAACTCAATTGACAAAAAAAAATGAAATCATTGCAACATAGCCAAGAATAAAAAAAGGAATGAATGGCTACACTTCACAGGAAAACGTGTACACCCTCAATACATTTGGTTTAAGGCTTAAGGGCAATGCAGTTTACAAGTGATTAAGGATTCTTAGTGTAGTAACAGCTTTGAGGTTTTAACATTGTCGAAGGAATGTCTTTAAGAACAGTGAATCGATCGAGTTTTCAATTTAATGTATTTCTAATTTAAAAAAAAACTCTATTGCAGGGGTTATTTTTTCTCTATCCTCATTTAGGTTTTTTTTTCCCAGGTTTCACCATTGGATCATCGTCATCCTGATAAAATTATCATCATTTTTTTCCTTTCCTTTTTTTTCTCCTTGTTTTGTTTTTTTATTCCTTCTTTATCTTTATTTTACTCCTTTCATTTTGTTTTTACTTACCTGACGGGAAGTGCCAATTTTTTTTTTATCACAACATCACGCACTGTTGTGTAGAACTGTGGCTTATAGCGCGAAGTTATTGCCACTTGTTGTTGTGGTTTTACAGAAGCGTCGCTTTGAGCGCGCAATCATTGCTACGCATTATTGTGTGAAAGTGTCGCTTTGAGCGCGCAACCGTCGTCGCTGCGAGCGCGATCTTTTATGTGGCATTTTTTTTTTTTGCGTTTCGCACTTTTGTGTGTCTATTGATTTTCATCAATCTTGAAATAAATTGTACTGCAAAAACAATGACTGGAATGTCGAGCAATTATGCGGTTCGAAATAAAAATTGCTTCGCTGAAGGTGAATGGTTAGATGATGAGCATATTGAAACTTTTGCAAAATTATTAAAGAACTCATCTCGATCAATGTTTCAAATGCGACCTCAGATTGGTCTGTATTTTCCAGATATGATAGAGCCTGTTATGGTTGAACAATATCACATTCAGATATTGTACAGTTGCAATGCATTAATCACAGCAGATGGCAAAGAGCCTCAAGGAGGCCATTGGGTTTGCAGTTATTACGATACAAAACAAATATATATCTATAATTCTAGTGGGGCGAAAATGCTTCATCGTGATCACATGACTTATTTAAAAAAGTTATTTCCGTTTTATGACTTCAACAGAAGTCAGTCGGTCATCTTCCCATCGGTTGATAAACAGCCAAATAACAACGACTGTGCGCTTTACTCGATGGCATTTGCTACGTCTATATTGTATGGATTGAAACCAGATGATATGAGATATTATCAGCCTGGTTTCCGTAGACATCTTATGAATATATTTCAATCCGGACAAATTGCACATTTCTCGCTCGATAAAATGAGCACAATTATTGTACCGTCATTACAATCGGTACAAAGTAACCGGAAGGCTACTCTAAGACAACGGCAAAGCCGACAGAAAAAAGCAAAATTGTGCATTGATTCCACCGAAACGAACGTTCATTTTTTCACGGGATGTAATCCAGTCAAGATTAATTAAGATTAAGAGGAAACACAGTTGCGAAAAACCTGCATTGCTGGAGCCGGAAAAATTAAATGATAAACGACGAAAAGAAACGGAAAAGAAAGCTCGTTACAGGGCCAAAAAGAAATCGGATTCTCAAATTGAGGTGCAGCAAAATACAGGTTCTCGACGTTCGATAGAAATTAAAAAGAATGATCCAGTAATTGTTATTGACGACGAGGTTATAACACCTCCGAATAATAATCAAGAATCCTTTGATCTTCGTCAAACTCGCTTGATTGCTGACGGTGATCTGCTCAACGATGATCACGTTGAAGAATTTGGCTATTTATTAAAAATAGCATCCAATTCGAAATTCAATCAAAGGTCACCGTGGCGACTTTATCAACCGCATACTATAGAGCCTGTGCTACAGAATGAACCACATATTCAGATTTTATTTAGTTGTGCTGAACTATTGGTTAAGAACCAAGCGAGCCATGTTGGGGGACATTGGGTTTGTAGTTATTACGATACAGATAAAAAAAAAAAGATATTTATGATTCCATTGGATCTAAAACGTTGCATAAATATCATAAACAATATTTGAAAGCACTATATCCCTATTATGATTTTAATAAGGATGGCTCTGTGATATTCCCAAAAGTTGATTTACAGCCGAATGGTCGTGATTGTGGTTTATTCGCAATGGCATTTGCTACATCAATATTTTATGCAATAAAACCAGAAACTGTCAGATATGATTGTACAAAAATGCGCGAACATTTACTCAAAATTCGACAGTTGAAAACAGTAGAACATTTTCCGTATTTGGAAATTGAAGATTCCACTGTAAAATAAAATGAATACACACTCGAGCAAGAAATCAGTGAAAATTGTGTTCCTGCGAATGTCCATATCGATAATTTTGATATATCGTTAGATAGCGAAGACAATGGAATTGCATCAGTTTCTGCTTCTAGTAAATATGAATACAGCGCATTGCCGTCGAATAATGTCACGAATGGATTACGTAAAAACATTTCGATACGCATGCCAAACCCATTGTTAAATGAAAAAGTGTCTGCGGTAGATATCGATAGAACAAATTTATTAAAACAAAAAATTCCATGTTTGCACAAAACGTGCAATCGTAAGAAATGTTCTTCCTGTGACCATAAAACAAAGAATAAGGTAATTGTTAGTGCAGATTGAGTTAGAAAAACTAATAAATTTACCAAGAACAAGGTACAAATCCGATCTGCCACTAAAATTGTTAAAAAATATTATAACTTCATTCGGAAAAATCGTTGGATCAATATAATCAAGAGACGCGGCAGCGGCTCGACGCCAAGTATTAAAAAGAAAGCGTAGCGCGAGAGCTGCCGTACTCTTATATACAGTAAAATAGGCGTTTTATGACGTCACAGCAACTTTAAATCGTTCTCACAGGAGAACGGGTTGAGGGAAAAATCTCATATTAGACTCGAATTTTCTATGATTTTTTATCTTCCGAATGGTCCTTGGTAGAACAGAATCCGTTCAGCCAATCCAGAGAAATCTGATATTGAAGATTTTGGAGGCGAGGTTTGGGATGTTTTCTGTTTCTTGGAGTCAGAAAGGCGTAAGTTGTCCGCGCAGGCGCTTGGACATACGCCCTTACGCGTCTGGTGGACATTTTCGGCCCGTGACGTCACGAGCTCCGCTGAACGCGGTATCCCCACTCTTCACGCGCCACTGAGCGAGAGAGACAGACTATACGGGCCTTTCTTTCCGTATGGTTTTCATTGTCTAGGTACCATGGTTTTCCATGCCTTGGTCGACGGCTCCATAGTTTTCGGTGTCTAGGTCCACGGCTCCATGGTTTTTTTTGTCTAGGTATATTTCTCAATGGTTTTCGTTATCTAAGTATATTTCTCCATGGTTTTCGTTGTCTATGTATTTTTCTCCATGGTATTCGATGTCTAGGTATATTTCTCCATGGTTTTCGTTGTCTATGTATTTTTCTCCATGGTTTTCGTTGTCGAGGTATATTTCTCTATGGTTTTCGATGTCTAGGTATAGTTCTCCATGGTTTTCGTTGTCTATGTACATTTTTCCATGGTTTTCATTGTCTAGGTATATTTCTCCATAGTTTTCGCTCTCTAGGGCGACGACTACATCGTTTTCGTTGTCCAGGTATATTTGTCCATGGTTTTTGATGTCTAGGTATAGTTCTCCATGGTTTTCGTTGTCCATGTACATTTTTCCATGGTTTTCGATGTCTAGGTATATTTCTACATAGTTTTCGCTCTCTAGGTCAACGACTCCATCGTTGTCGTTGTCCAGGTATATTTCTCGATGGTTTTCGATGTCCAGGTCGACGGCTCCATGGTTTTCGATGTCTAGGTCCACGGCTCCATGGTTTTTTTGTCTAGGTATATTTCTCCATGGTTTTCGTTGTCTAGGTATATTTCTGCATAGTTTTCGATGTCGAGGTATATTTCTGCATAGTTTCCGATGTCCAGGTATATTTCTCTATGGTTTCCGATGTCCAGGTATATTTCTCCATGGTTTTCGTTGTCTAGGTCGACGACTCCATCGTTTTCGTTGTCCAGGTATATTCCTCCATGGTTTTCGATGTCCAGGTCGACGGCTCCATGGTTTTTTTTGTCTAGGTATATTCCTCCATGGTTTTCGTTGTCGAGGTATATTTCTCTATGGTTTTCGATGTCTAGGTATAGTTCTCCATGGTTTTCGTTGTCTATGTACATTTTTCCATGGTTTTCATTGTCTAGGTATATTTCTCCAAAGTTTTCGCTCTCTAGGGCGACGACTCCATCGTTTTCGTTGTCCAGGTATATTTCTCCATGGTTTTTGATGTCTAGGTATATTTCTCCATGGTTTTCGTTGTCTATGTACATTTTTCCATGGTTTTCGTTGTCTAGGTATATTTCTACATAGTTTTCGCTCTCTAGGTCGACGACTCCATCGTTTTCGTTGTCCAGGTATATTCCTCCGTGGTTTTCGATGTCCAGGTCGACGGCTCAATGGTTTTCGATGTCTAGGTCCACGGCTCCATGGTTTTCTTTGTCTAGGTATATTCCTCCATGGTTTTCGATGTCTAGGTATATTTCTGCATAGTTTCCGATGTCCAGGTATATTTCTCTATGGTTTCTCATGTCTAGGTATATTTCTCCATGGTTTTCGTTGCCTATGTATTTTTCTCCATGGTTTTCGTTGTCGAGGTATTTTCTCTATGGTTTTCGATGTCTAGATATAGTTCTCCATGATTTTTGTTGTCTATGTACATTTTTCCATGGTTTTCGTTGTCTAGGTATATTTCTCCATAGTTTTCGCTCTCTAGGGCGACGACTCCATCGTTTTCGTTGTCCAGGTATATTTGTCCATGGTTTTTGATGTCTAGGTATAGTTCTCCATGGTTCTGGTTGTCTATGTACATTTTTCCATGGTTTTCGTTGTCTAGGTATATTTCTACATAGTTTTCGCTCTCTAGGTCGACGACTCCATCGTTTTCGTCGTCCAGGTATATTTCTCGAAGGTTTTCGATGTCCAGGTCGACGGCTCCATGGTTTTCGATGTCTAGGTCCACGGCTCCATGGTTTTTGTTGTCTAGGTATATTTCTCCATGATTTTCGATGTCTAGGTTCATTTCCCCATGGTTTTCGTTGTCTAGGTCGACGACTCCATCGTTTTCGTTGTCCAGGTATATTCCTCCGTGGTTTTCGATGTCCAGGTCGACGGCTCCATGGTCTTCGATGTCTAGGTCCACGGCTCCATGGTTTTCTTTGTCTAGGTATATTCCTCCATGGTTTTCGATGTCTAGGTATATTTCTGCATAGTTTCCGATGTCCGGGTATATTTCTCTATGGTTTCCGATGTCTAGGTATATTCCTCCATGGTTTTCGATGTCTAGGTATATTTCTGCATAGTTTCCGATGTCCAGGTATATTTCTCTATGGTTTCCTATGTCTAGGTATATTTTGCCATGGTTTTCGTTGTCTAGGTCGACGACTCCATCGTTTTCGTTTTCCAGGTATATTCCTCCATGGTTTTTTTTTGTCTAGGTATATTCCTCCATGATTTTCGATGTCTAGGTATATTTCTGCATAGTTTCGAATGTCCAGGTATATTTCTCTATGGTTTTCGATGTCTAGGTATATTTGTCCATGGTTTTTGTTGTCTATGTATATTTCTCCATGGTTTTCGTTGTCTAGGTATATTTCTCCATAGTTTTCGCTCTCTAGGTCGACGACTCCATCGTTTTCGTTGTCTAGGTATATTTCTTCATGGTTTTCGATGACTAGGTCGACGGCTCCATAGTTTTCGATGTCTAGGACGACGGCTCCATGGTTTTCGATGTCTAGGTCCACGGCTCCATGGATTTTTTTGTCGAGGTATATTTCTCCATGGTTTTCGATTCCTAGGTATATATCTCCATAGTTTTCGCTGTCTAGGTCAATGGCTGAATGGTTTGCGATGTCTTCTTTCAGGGCTCGACCAGGGTTCCCGACGGAAGGTCTTAAAGGGACCGACTCAGAGTGTTATCGCGGGGTTTCTAAGGGATCACCCGAGAGTCTTGACGGGGCTTTTTTTAAAGAGTTGACAATAAGATCTCAGTTGAAGTTTTTATGGGATTGATCAAGGAACTTGCCGGGCCTTTTATAAAGGATCAGTCAAGAGTCTAAACGGGATTTTTTAGGGGGTTGAACGGCGGTCTCGACGGAAGTTTTTCGACCCTAGAACGGTAACCTTATTTTATTTTTCCTATTCCTCTAACGTAGGGTCATGAATGACCCCAATTTTGAAAAATTCATATCTCTGGTAAAATGACACAAAAAGGGTTCAACTTGGGCTCATTCTTTTCGTTTTTTAATGCAGAATCACGTGAGCCCGGAACAATTTTGCTCGGAGTAAAAAAATTAGTCGAAAATGCGACGAAACAATAAAAAAACGAGAGAATGATGGAGAAGGGCGGGAGGATGAAGGGAGAAATCCCGCCAGGACTTTTTTGAGGGATTCTCGAAGAGTCTGGATGGTATTTTTTAAGGGGTTGACCAAGAATCTGAATGGGAGTTTTCAAAAGATTAATCAAGAATCTCGCCGGGACTTTTATAAGGGATTGTCCAAGAGTCTGGACGGGATTTTTTAAGGGACAACACCACTGTGACCCCCTGTTTTTGTTGCCGTTTTTCAAGAATTTTTTTTTGTGGGAAAAAAAAAGATATTTCCAAAATTTTTTTTTTGTTTTGTTCGTTGTTTATTAAAGATACATAACAAATTTTTTTAAAATTTTCACGCCCCATGGTGGCGCTGGGGAAGCTCCCGCGTCAGGTGCCGTTGCTTCTGCAGTGATTCGCGGCACGCAGCAGAACTGTCTTCAAAGTCGATCTGAAAAAAAATACCGAGTGTTTTCGTTAATAATATGATATTTTGAAGAGAAGTACATAGGGATTTGAAAAAATATTGATTTTTAAAAAATTGGGACGCTTTTGAAATTTAAAGTCGATTTTCGAGCAAAATTTCTCGTCGAAAAAAGCCTATAATTTATTTATCTATTGAGATATCGAAAAAATCCTATGTACTTCTTTAGATAATCTAGTTTTATTAATGCAGTCCAAATTTGAAGTCGATCGGATAAGAATTGCTCGAGTTCTACTGCGTGCCGCACTCAAAAAAGTGGTTTTGAGAAAAACGCGTTCAAAGTTTGAAGTTCGTTTTTATGCGATAAATTGAAAAAAAAAATTTTCTTACCTAATCAGCGATTCCGGCACCATATAGCTGGCCTTCAAGAAGCAAATCACAGTCTCCAGCAACTTTTCTCGAACTTGTAGAGGCTCTCCTTGCCTCTTTTGCAGCATCCGTGAGCGAGCGCTCCGCCTGCTCGATCCGTGCTGCGTCGGTTTCAACGCAGAAATTGAAACAATTTGGGCCGATGGTTACCCCCAACGTCTCCAAAACTTTCATGAGGCTTCTCAGGCCATCGTTGAATAATAATACCGAGATATCAGCGGCAATATCGATGATTCGGAGCGTTTAGATGCGAATAGCGTGGTTTCTATTCGTAAACTGTCGCTGTGACGCTATCCCTATACCTGCCTTGACAATTTCTCAACTATTGCCACCTATATCTTATTTCGAAACGAAATTTATGACCATAGTCGGCTTTTGTGAAGGGAGACAAAAGAATACTAGCCGACCGGTTGAGACCCGCACCTGGCTGAGGCGGCGCGGGACCCCGAGCGTCACGGAGCGCTGCACCGCTCCACAAAATATTCAATATCTCCGAAAATAATTATTTTTTCGACCTGCAACCAACGGCATTCGATTCCTAAATGTATTCTAGATTTTCCTAGATGGTTTTCAAAAAATCGATTTTTTGAAGCTGTCACAGTGGTGTTGTCCCTTAAGGGTTAGACTAAGCGTCTCGACGCTGTTATTTCAACAGATAGGCCGAGAGTCTGGACGGGATTTTTTAAGGGGTTGATCATGTCTGTCACCGAGATTTTCTGAAGTGATTGACGGAAGGGGTATGGACGGAAGTTTTCTGAGGGATAAGGTAGGACCGTTACGGAGACGTTTTTCATGGGATTCCTAAAGAGTCTCACCGCGGATTTTTTAAGAGATTTATCCAGATTCTCGTCAAGACTCATTTCAGCAGATCGACCAAAAATCCTGCCGAGACTTTTTCAAAGGGTTGGTCAAGAGTCTGGACGGGATTTTTTAAGGTGTCGACTAAGAGTCTCGACGAGGTTTTTTTAACAGATTGGCCAAGAGTCTGGACGGGATTTTTAAGGGGCCGCGACGGAATTTTTTCAAGGGATTGACTGAGGCGGTCACTTAGGTTTCTTTAAGGGATTGACCACGAGTCTCTTCGAGGTTTCTTTAAGAGATTAAGCGAGAGTCTGTACGAGAGTTTTTCAAGCGATTGATCATGTCTCTTTTCGAGATATTTTAAGAGATTTACCAGCGCTGTCGACGAAAGTTATTGAAGAGATTTGTCTCCTCTCCTGAACAACCAACCAGAACGAATAATCCCTCTATTATTAAAAAAAAATGTTGATGAATATCTTACTTTCCAAAAAGAAGTGAAATCCGTGGAAAAATACTTTATAAAAGTAAAAAAAAAGACGCCAAGTATTAAAAAAGTGTAACCTCAGTTGGAAAATTATGACTCAATTATCTTTATATTACTTTGTATAAAAATTTCCCCATCATTTAAATTTTGATAAATATGGCCCTTCCCAAAAAGGAAGGAAATCCGTGGAAAAATACTCCAGAAAAGTAAAAAAAGAACGCCAACTATTAAAAAATCGCAACCTCAGTTGGAAAATAACGACTCAATTTTATTCTTGATATCACTTTGCAATGAAACACTTTTGATTTACTATATTCATGTATTTTACTTTTTCTTCACTGCGAACAATCTTTTGACCTTCATAAAAATCTTCTCAAAAATTTTCGAACTCAATTGAGACAAAAAAAAATGAAATCATTGCAATATAGCCAAAAATTCATAAATGAGTGGCAACATTTCACAGACGAACATGCGCTCTCGACACATTCGGTTCAAGGGTTTCCCCATTTCGGAGGATTCCAGCATGATTATCCCGAATATTATGATGACTTCATGCTAGCTAAAGATCATGAATGTACGTACAATACAATTCCACGGGGAACGAAACACAAAAAAGGGCACGTTTGCGTACAAGGGCACGCGTACACGTACACGTACTTACCGGACGAATTCACTGCAAAGATTATACAAAAACTTGGCGTGCATGGTTTTCAAAAATAATTTCGGCGAAGGAATTCCTCATCCATGTTTACCCGTACTGTGGCAGCCGCTGAGAGGGGGGCGGGAACAGACGGGATACATTAAGAAACAAAGAGACAAAATGGCACATTTAACACCGCGTTCGGCGTTGACTGTCCTTCCTCGGTGCATATGATACTTCGCAGCAGGGGGTTCAGCGGGCGATATTCAATTGGGGGAGAGTTCGCGAATCTCATAGCATAGCTCGTCTTCAATACAAACTGACTTATGCTATCCGAAGATGAAAATTCTCTCATCATAGACGGAAAACAAGGTGATCGATTAACAAAGAGACAATAGTTCGAAGTGATCCAAACAGTGTAGAACTGATCCGCTCACAAGCGTAGACAGCAAAAAGCGAGATGGGCAACTCCGTCTACGCATGCGCGAGCGGATCAGTTCTACACTGTTTGGATCACTTCTAACCCTAAAGAACACGACTAAGGCCCGGTTCCATAACTCTCGGTGAAGTTGGTAAACGGGGTTTAATGAAAAACGCGCGTTCCGCAACTCCTTAATCCACGCTTAAGCCACAGTTTCGTCGGTTAAATATAACCGGCCGAGATTGGGCGTTTAACGGGCTAAACATCCGTCATATATAGGTTATGGGTGTATGAGTGATGTGTATGTGCCAACTGACAGCTCGCTCGCTGCATGCGAAATCTCATTTCTTAACCTATAACTTCCTGTTTCTCTCTGTGTAATGTGTATTAACCCTCAGTAGACACATATGGGTGTTGGGTGTCCAGCACATTCAGCGAATGCCATTAATTTCTCCTTTTTCGTATATATTACCATTAAATATATAACAATAATTAAAAAGAATTGTTATCCATCACCCACACTGCAGGCTCTTTTCCCATATATCGAAAACTACTTTCCTGAATTTTTCAGATTTTCTCAACAAGTCCAAAAGTACAGTAAAAAAACAGTAGGGCGCCTGACCTATGTGTGTCTCGGACGGTGCACTAATTGTACTGTGTGTTTACGGAGGGTTAACAGTAATTCGAGTGGACACACAAATAATAATGTTGCCAAAACATAGCAGGCAGACGAATTATCGATGCTCTATTATCGTCTTCAGTCAGAACTCAAAGATTTTTTTAACATGGAAGACCAAAAGTTGTGAAAAAACGAATTTTGATGAATTTTATGACATCGATTTACCCGCTCGACTTCGCTTATCGAATGAAATTGTATTTGAAGTCCTGCAGCAAATACGTCATGAACTGGAGCATCGAAAAGAATATTCAACGTATCCCTTCCACACTGTCCCATTCCAGAAAGCCAATCATCGAAGATATTTGAAAAGGAATAAGCGCTCGGTTGGAGTTATTTCTAATGGAATATAGGTTTCCAAAAACCCCGGTTAAAAGTGCACTGTGGAATGCAACTGCGATAAATCGCTTGTTTTCAGGACGAGTCGTAGCCAAGCGCGCGAGGCAGAGATGAGGACTGTCCTTCCTCGGTGCATAGAATACTTCGCAGCAGGGGGTTCAGCGGGCGATATTCAATTGGGGGAGAGTTCGCGAAATTCAACTAGAAAATACTGTCGTTTATCCCGTATAGTTTGTCTTTAATACAAAGTGACATATGCCATCTAAAAATGAAAATTCTTCTATGATAGACGGAAACGAGACGATCATTAAACTGGTACATTCAATTATCTTTTGTCTTCCCGAAATTATTTTTGAAAACCATGCACGCCAAGTTTTTGTATAATCTTTGCAGTGAATTCGTCCGGTAAGTACGTGTACGTGTACGCGTGCCCTTGTACGCAAACGTGCCCTTTTTTATGTTTCGTTCCCCGTGGAATTGTATTGTACGTGCATTCATGATCTTTAGCTAGCATGAAGTCATCATAATATTCGGGATAATCATGCTGAAATTCTCCGAAATGGGGAAACCCTTGAACCGAATGTGTCGAGGGCGCACGTTCGTCTGTGAAATTTTGCCACTCATTTATGAATTCTTGGCTATATTGCAATGATTTCATTTTTTTTTGTCTCAATTGAGTTTGAAAATTTTTGAGAAGATTTTTATGAAGGTCAAAAGATTGTTCGCAGTGAAGAAAAAGTAAAATACATGAATATAGTAAATCAAAAGTGTTTCATTGCAAAGTGATATCAAGAATAAAATTGAGTCGTTATTTTCCAACTGAGGTTGCGATTTTTTAATAGTTGGCGTTCTTTTTTTCTTTTCTGGAGTATTTTTCCACGGTAAAGTTTACTAAAGAGAGATATATTCAAAATATTGCTAAAAAATTGCAGTTGCAGTCACCTGCCGATGACCGACTCGAAGCTGAGCGATTAGTTAGATGGTCTTTCGTTGCAAGACAAAAAATAATAACTGTGATGAATAAAACTCTCAAATCTGTCAAAGAATAGGTCGAGGTATGTCTCACACGTTCTGCAGGATTGCCCGGCAGTAAACAGTAAAGATTATATCCAGACATTGTGTGGCCAAAGAATGCATAGTGCTTCGACCGAGGCTTATTTCGCGGATACTACTTATCATCTTTTGAATGTGTCGGAACCTATTATAATGAATGCAGAAGGTAAAGCGGTCAACGTATTACCGCTGATAAAAACGAAAAAAATTTCACACAAGTCGTGGAATTGTAGTCATTTATGTAAAACTAATGATTACGGTATCGAAATGTTCAATGATTTGAAGATGTTTTATCAAAAGCTGACTACATTAAATCTGTCTAAAATCGTCAAGTTTATTGAACAGATTCGAAAGTGTTCCAATAAAATTATAAACGAACAGCTCGGTCATCCTCATGGCTGTTACATTAATCCTAAAACTTGTTCTTCAAAGTTTTTGTCGATAGAAGTATTGTCTCCCCATTTTTCAATGGTTCGACGCATCAAAAGATTGGTACATCATCTCATTTACTTGTATAAAAAATTGCTTGATTTGGATGAAAAATTGAACAACGGTGATGTGGAAAGATTGCGAGAACTTTCAGATGAAGCGGAACAAAAAGCACGAGGTTCAAAGTCCGATGTTGTAGAAATTAACCTCGATGAAACAGAGATAAGATCTCAATACAAATTAGCTTTCAAGGCTTTGGCTAAGCGTACCATAGACTTACCACGACTTGCGTGTATCTCGTGTGAAAAGCTTTGCACCAAAAGCACCCTCAAGTACATACAAGTATCTAAAGTATCAAGATATGGTCAAATTTGGGATCAGCTATTGGAATTTCTCAATAACAGTGGAACAGTTCAGGAAGAAAATCACATATGCCGGGGCTGTGATTTGAAGTTAAAGGCAAATATAATGCCGTCGACTTGTATTCTGAATAGTCTTGATACTCCCAAAGTGCCTCCAGTGATATCGCAGCTGAATATATTTGAGAAAATATTGATTCAACGCGCCAAAGCTTTTCAAGTTGTTCAAAGATTAGGGACCGTTATGAATAAAAAATTGCCTCCGAAACATATGATTCCGAAAGCTGTAGGTAATAATTTTATTTTACCTTTACCTTTGGAGGAAACTTTGAAAAAGATATGTCCTGAAACTGAACCTGTTAACGTGAATCACGAGCTATATATATTAGTCCGTAGCATTCCGACAAAATCCAAAATAGTGTGGGAGCGCCTGGTAGACAAAAATAAAGTTTTCAAAGCCTTACAGTGGCTTAAAGAAAATAATCATCTTTACTTCAAAATAAAATTACCAAGAAGTGCTGACGACTTGTTACCAAATGATATATGCGATGTCGAGTTCGAAGAAGATGAATGTAGAAATGATTGTTCTGTTTCAAACGATGAACATGAAAAAATCGATCACCCAAAGGAAAATGAAAAAAAGGCTTTTTAGACTCAAAAGTCACAATCTGACAGTTTTTACCATTCGTATACCATTTGTCCAATACACGAGAAAAAAGTTGACGCAACGACAACAGATCTGTATCAAATGGTAAAAATCAATGAACTTCCTTTAGACAAAACACTTCCCGATTTAGATTGTCAATGTTTTCCGGACATACATCCCTACGGAATTAATGGACAAAATCAAAAAAGATCTGTACGCCTTACACATTTTGAGTATTGGAAATCTCGATTCATGTCTAAGCTCAATATCGATCAGAAGTTCAATATCTTTTTTATGCTTTGAACGATAATTACAAACGACAACTTAATGCAGGAATTTTTCATAAGCTCAACATAACAAATCCTAAAGTAAAATATACGGCTGCTAGTTACTTAGATCAACTATCAAAAGACCAACTTGAATCAAATCTGAACTCAATATATTCTAGATTGCGTAATACCCAGCAATTTTGGAAAATACCTCGGAGTAACTTGAAAGCCATGACACGGGAATATGGGCCTGCTACTTGGTTTTTGACGATTAGTCCGAGTGAATGGCAGTGGGACGATTTAATAGAATATCTCCGTGAAGTTAATGATATTTCGGATTATGACAAAATTAATCCAATGGAACTTATCGTGAACGATCCCATATCTACATCAAGATTCATGAACATTAAATTCGAAGGCATGCTAGATTTCATCTGTTCATCCGCCAATCCTCTCGGTAGAGTTGAACATTATTTTTGGCGTCTGGAGTATCAAACGAGAGGTGCACCGCATTTTCACTTGTTGCTTTGGGTTAAAGACGCTCCAGTGATTGGTAAGTCATCGGCTAATGAAATAACTTCATTTATAATGAAATATGTTACATGTAGGATGCCTAATAAGGAAGTCTCGCCTGATTTATATCGTCGAGTTAATGCACATCAGAAGCATATTCATAATTCATATTGTTTACGAGCCAAAAAAACAAAAACAGGATTTTCTCGACGCTGTAAATTTGGTCATTCTCGCCCTTTGAGTAAAACTTTCCAACTGCGAGATGTTGCTGTTTCTATTGCTGGTAGGAAGAGACTGAAAACTCGCAGCCGATTGTACGATTTACCACGTAGTGCAGCTGAAGCTAATATTAACGATTATAATCCAGCTATACTCTGTGCTTGGGAAGGAAATATGGATATTCAATTTATAGGTGAACAATCTACCGTGTTGACGGCGTACGTTACAAAATATATATCGAAATCGGAAAAAAGTAATTTTCAGGGACCATTCGATATTATTAATTCTTCCAAATCGCTAGTGAGTTGTCTGTGGAACTGGGCCATACGTTTATTAAATCATCGCGAATGTGGTGCAATTGAAGCAGCTGACAGTGTCCTCGGACATTCTTTGTGGGGGACTGATCCGAAAACAACCATAAGATGGGTGGATGTTAATATTATTCGGAGTCGGAAATTGAAAAGTCGTGCACAAATTGCATCACTTGATCCCGAATCAACGGATTTATTTTATCCATCCCTGGTGGATACATATTATCCGCATCGCCCAGAAGCATTGGAATCTATTAATCTTTATGATTTTGCCAGATGGTACGATATCACCAGAATAAAACCGAAAACAATACCGGAGGTTTATGAGATTGGTCCTTCGACATTTAAAAAAAAAACGTTCTCGACCATTCCTCATAAACCATTACATGTATAATCCAAAAACTGAGCCGGAACGATATTATCATACTTTATTATTATTATTCAAAGCGTGGCGAAATATCGACGATTTTAAAAATCACAGAGAAACTTATGCTGAGGCATTTTCGTCCTTGCAAACGGAACTTGCTGATGCATTGAGATATCATGATAAAATTAACGAAATTCAGCAAGCAATACATTACGTCAATGAAGATGTTGAGAAATTATTATTGCAAGATAGTCCCGATGACGTAGAAAAATCTTCTGATAATAATGATGTATTAGAATGCATTCCCGTTGTCGTAGAAGAAGCCGTCAAAGATTTTCAAGATGGTGTCAATATGGTGAATGTTGAAAGTGTTTCACAGATGGTTGAACAATTAAATTCTGATCAAAAACTTATATTTGATCAAGTGACAAACGCTGCGTCTTCGAATAACGAAATTCTCCGACTTTTTGTTAGTGGAGAAGGTGGTACCGGCAAAAGTTTTTTAATTAAAACCATACGAGCGTGGATTAAAGAGTATCTTCAGAAAGATACGGCAGTAACGGCTCCAACGGGAATAGCTGCATTTAATATCAATGGTTTAACTGTGCATCGTTTTCTTCAATTACCGGTTGAACATGGTGGCACTCCTAAGTATAGAGAGCTTTCTGATAATGTACTCAAATTGTTACGAGCTGAACTAAGTAATGTTACTTTAATTATAATTGATGAAGTATCTATGATTTCTAATTTGACCTTAATGTACATCCATTTACGGTTGACAGAAATATTTAAGACTGAAGATACTGAAAATGGTTGGTTTGGCCGGAAACATGTACTTCTGTTTGGAGATTTGTTACAGCTTCCACCCGTACATGAACATCCAGCTTTTGTTATGTTGTCAAGCGAACAAATTGCTAAACATATCGGAGCGATGGGATCTTTTGATTTGTGGTCGGAATTATTTCGTTACAATGAATTGAGAATTAATATGCGCCAAAAAGATGATGCTATGTATAAAGATTTGTTGTCCAGAATTCGTGTAGGCGTAGTAACAGATTTAGATACGAAGATCTTAGAGTCACGAAAATTGGAGTTTGAAAATGAATCGATTGATGGTCGATTATCTGAGTTATGTGATCACATGTCTTCTCTTCCATCAGGTACAGTATGCTTACTTCCAACCTGTAATCAATGTGATGTACTCAATTCGGCCATGTTGACACGAATTCCTACTGACAAGGAAAGTCTTTCCGCTGACCTCCTTTAATTTTGATGAAATTGAAATATGTTATTCTTCATCAAAATCTAAGAGACACGTATTTTTTTTTATCGGCGGAAAAACGTTTCTAAGGGGTGAAAATATCCCCTAAAGCTGAGACCTCCGAGGGGTAGTTTTCAGGTTTCGCCTATTTTCACTCGAGATAAGCGAATGCACCCAAATGGATAATCAACTTAATGATAAACGATGGAAAATGCAACTGGTTTCATATCGGGGGGTTGCACAGGAAAAAAGTTATAGGGGTTGAAATTCACAAAATCGTTATAACAAAAAAACTATAGCACCTATCTCGATGGTTTCAATTGCATTTTGAAGAGGGCAAAAAAGTAGTAGATACGGGTTTTTGCGTTTTTCCCGCAAATGAAGTTAAGGGGGTGAACTACCCCTATATATGTTTACAGTAAATCTCAATAAAACGGCAGTATTTCTTTGTTTCCTTATTTCTTCTCCTCGTGATACGTGTTTTCTTCAAATTTACAACGACCGTGCCACGTATATATCATTAAATGAACGGTTTTATCTAGAAGCCAACTTATTTATAGATCGATTTTTCGATGAAAAAGTATACATATATGGCTTATCGATAATTCCGATTGATTTATATTTGGCAATGAGATAATATAGGCGTACGATAAGCGCTTACACATATTTGTTTCGGTAGATAGACAAAGTTTCGGGATGTCACATAGAAAAACTGTGTAGTCAACGAAAAAAAACGAAAACGTGCAACATGCTTTTATCTTTTATTGATGATAGGTAAACAGTCTGACAAAATAATCACTGTAGCGATAGATAGAAGCGAATATATAATCGCAGGCTATTCTAGCCGTTGTAGGTACTGCAGTAATGATAGTCATCAAAAATATGTTTAAAACATAGCGACTTTTTACACCAGGAGCAGCGAATAATAGCAACATTTTCACATCCTGGAACTTCACAATGTGAGTTGCAGGAATCTCCAAATGCAAAATCTACAGGATTTTCAAAATTCGCTGATTTTTCTTCTAGGTAACCACTTTTGTACCAAGAATATTTGAAAAGATCGATATAACGCGGTGACGACAGTTGGTTATGCACGAGTGACTGCAGCTTTATGATATTGTTTCTCAAATGCAAATCAATATCATAATCCATCGAAAGACAATGATCAGAAAAATGTCTAACAAAATTTTTCCATACTCGGAATCCAAAAACATCGAGGGGTTGAATTTTTCCGGTAGTTCCTTTAGGTATAATCATTACTTTGACATCTCTAATTGAAGGTTTCACATCAAGTACAGCTTGGGGACAGTGTCCAGTCCAAGAATCAATCAGTAATAAAGATTTTTGACCAATTTTCGGGAACAATACATGCTGTAACCAAGTTTTGAAATGATCTGAAAATAGAAAAACGTATTTTCATCATTCGAAAAAATATCTATACAAAAACAGTGGGTGTGTAATTTATAGCTGAAGTAAGCTTCCCAGACTTGGATACTTCTATGTACACATTATCCGGTCTGAAAAGCGTCTTTTCCACTATTGGACCAATCTTGCCAGTTGGTTCTTTTAAAACCAAAAATAGGGGAGATAACAGCTTACCATCAGCTGATATAGTCGGTTGAATACTGTAACTGTGGGTCATAGAAGAGACTGATTGTACAAGACATTGTATTTGCTTTTCTCCTTCGACTGCTAAAGTTCTTCCGGAATGCATTTCTAGTTGGAAGCCACTCTGATCTGCGTTGAATGTATTTGACAATCCGTAAGTTTTATTATTTTGTTTTACGTCATCGACAAATTTTCGAATTTGTTGTTCCAACACTGTTCCATCTTCAATTGTTTTAGATGTAACGAATTTATTTATTTTTCTCGATACGATACGATGAGCTGCTTTGAATGAGTTTATCCACGTACGAGATGCTTTGAAACGAAAATCGGTATGCCCTATTTCTCTTTGAGCATGTAAGGCCCATCTTTTCAAATCGGAATCATGCACTATCAAACCAGCATCCACAGCAACTTTGAAATTTTCCAAAGTGTAAGCACAAATACGTGCTAATTTTTCTTTGTACGTGCCCCCTTTGTTCAAATTGTGCGCCCACCGCCGCAACTGTCTTATAGATTGCACTCTCTTGAACTTTTGTTTAACACTGCCCAAACCTAAATTTCCTTTCTTCCCGCTGCGCCAATACTCAACGGCCCTTAATTTGTACTCGTAAGATAAGCCTTCGTCATCACGAGTGCATGTATCAGGCGGAAATTCTGGTTCATGCAGGGTGTTTGACCATTCTTTATCTTCAACAATTTCCATTTCCCAATCCTTGAATGGTTCTTCAAAATGCAAAGAATTTTCTTCCACCATTTCGAAACCACTGTATTCGTTCATTGCAGTCAACAAAATATTTTCAAAGTTTTCTTTCAATTGTATTTCATCGTTATTTACTGGTGAATCCGGTAAATGCATAACTTCAAAAGTTGTGAGAAGCATTCTAATAACGTTCAAAGGATTTATCTTCATTTTGATTAATATTTACAATTTCGTTTTAAATAGTCTCGAATTACAAGGGACTGCTTTCGTGTAAAAGAAAAATGGCCGACTGTGGTGAATATATGCCGCGATCGCTGTTTTGTTACTGCTTCTACGTCGTATTTGAAATCTAATTTTGAGAGCGAGTCACAAACTGAACAGAAGTGATTCCCAGATAACACCGTTAAGAAAGAGGGGAGTTATGATAACTATGAAAATGCGTCAATATTTACTAAATTTTCGTGAGATCATAAGGTGTAGATATTTTTGGAATTCATGTTCTGGCTTATTCAATATTGACTAATAAAAAAAATGGTGATCCGTAAAAATTAACCCATATGTAATTTTCGGCGAAAATTCTTTGAAACTACGGATGTGATTGGTATGGATACCGTAAAAAGTGACAAAAAATAAAAAATTGATAGAGTGGTCGAATTTTCAGAGGGAAATTTTATTGTTTCGAAATTTCCTTGCTCAATTAGGTAAAATTCATTGCTTAAATACATTAAAAATTAAATCTTTTAAGTATAACTAGTGTCTTAAATTGCCTTCAAATAAAAAACAACTTATTAAGATTGGACGCACACTTTTGGTTCTATCGCTTTCACCAGTTATGAAAATGCTATTTCCAGAAAAATCTATCCATCGTTTGAGATGTAGACGTTGAAAATTGGAAGAAAACACGTATCATAAGGAGAAGAAATAAGAAAACAAAGAAATACTGCCGTTTTATTGAGATTTACTGTAGACATATATAGGGGTAGTTCACCCCCTTAACTTCATTTGCGGGAAAAACGCAAAAACCCGTATCTACTACTTTTTTGCCCTCTTCAAAATGCAATTGAAACCATCGAGATAGGTGCTATAGTTTTTTTGTTATAACGATTTTGTGAATTTCAACCCCTATAACTTTTTTTCCTGTGCAACCCCCCGATATGAAACCAGTTGCATTTTCCATCGTTTATCGTTAAGTTGATTATCCATTTGGGTGCATTCGCTTATCTCGAGTGAAAATAGGCGAAACCTGAAAACTACCCCTCGGAGGTCTCAACTTTAGGGGATATTTTCACCCCTTAGAAACGTTTTTCCGCCCATAAAAAAAAATACGTGTCTCTTAGATTTTGATGAAGAATGACATATTTTAATTTCATCAAAATTGAAGGAGGTCAGCGGAAAGACTTTCCTTGTGAGGAAATACATCTTGTCGCACGGGATACTGTAGATTGCCCATTTTATCTTAAAAAAAAAGTAACAAAAGCTTTGTTTAGTGGTGAAGAGAGTAGTTCAAGGACAGCCGGACTAGCACAAAATATAATCATTAAAATCGGGGCACTTATAATGATTCGGCGAAACATTGATGTCACTTTGGGTCTCGTGAACGGTACGATTGGTAAGATAATTTCCGTTAAACGAAACGCTGGAAGTGATGATGTCGAAAGCATCAATATTTTATTACCGTCGGGGTTGGAATACTCTTTAGAACGTTGTGATGTTAAATTTGAAATTATGGACAGAGCGTTCGTTGTGCGGAAACAATTCCCTATATGTCTCAGTTACGGTATGACTATTCATAAAAGTCAGGGTCTCAGTTTAGAACATGCTGTTATAGAAGCTGGAAATTCCATTTTTATGTATGGTCAAATTTACGTAGCGTTGTCACGCGTTACGAGAATTGAAGGATTGTATCTGATCAATTATAATCCAGCTTCCATAAAAGCTAATGCAAATGCTATAATGGAGTATAATCGTCTGCGTAAGTTATATAGGCCTGATATTATGCCTATCAGCATTGCCAAGCAATCTATTACAAAGGTACGCGATAGAGTATGGTCAGTTCCAGCAAGAATTGCAGAGTGTCAAGAACAAATTGAAACACGAGAAAAAAACTCTCTTCCATTTCATGTTAGAGCACTCGCCAATGATGACAATTTATCGTGCTATGCAAACGCTACTCTTCAATGTATGATTCATTGTTCTTCCATTCGAGAAGCTATGTTGGAAGATTGTGGAGCAATTCCTATTATGCAATCTTTTGTCCGAACATACATGAGTGATAACTGGGACGTCAATGTGTTTGCAGTGAGAAGAATCGCTGATGAAGAATTCATCACTAAAGGTCAACAAAATCCTGCTACATTCTTTATTTCTCTTTGTGAAACAATACTCGCCTTAAAGAACGTTGCACAACATCAAATGAGTTGCGTTTCTTCTTGTTGTGCTTGTGGTTCCAGAATATCAACTGTTAGCCCAAGTAATATAATTTCTGTTACCGTGCCAAAACCACGCAAAGTTGCCATGGACCTACAGTATATTATTAATCATAACGTGGAAAAATCATTACGTACTGAACGGCTTTGCACAGTTTGTCATACCCCTAGTGTAGTTGATAAGTTTCAGTTTTCTTCATTGCAAACTGTCTTGGTTATCCATTTGTTAATTTTTACAATAACAAACGGTAAAATGGAAAAAAAAATGTAATATTAAAGCGATTCCGACTTCAGTAGTGTCGATTAATAAGGAAAAGTATAAAGTACTCAGTGCAATTTTTCATCGTGGGGAAAATATTGAACGTGGACACTTCACTGCTATGCTACGAGGTAGGGGTACTGGTTGGATGTATGTTGATGATGCGGTAATAGAAAAGCGAAATTGGCCACGAAATGGCAAAGACATTTACATGTTATTTTTACAAAAAGTTTCCACGTGATTCGGTACGTTCGGTACTTGAGTATATATTTTTTTTTAAATGACAATTTATAAATATGAGGTTATGGACATTCAAACTTTACGTTCAAAAGTACACATGCTCAATCGCTGTTTTACCACGCTCCACTGTAATATTGCGAAAAAAAAAAATTTCCCAAAATACGAATGATATCTGTAGAAAAACTTTTGAAGTGAAAACAACGCCAAGTATTAAAAGGTCGCACCCTAAGCAGGAAAATGAAAAGAAAAAATCAATTCCAAAAATCAATCGATTGTATTTCTGAGAAAGAGAATCGGGACAGAATTTTTTTTCAAAAAGGAATGATGTCCGTAGAAAAACTTTCACAAAGTGAAAATAACGCCAAGTAACGCCAAGGTCATATGAAAAAAAAAATATTCAATTCCAATATAAATTGATTGCATGTCTGGAAAAATAAGGGATCTTTTCGGAATTTTTTCTCCAAAAAGGAATGATATCTGTATAAAACTTTAAAAAAGTAAAAAAGACGCCAAGTATTAAAAGGTCGTATTTCAAGTTATAAATTCTTTTCAAAATAAATTGAATCCCAAAAATCAATTAATTGCACTTCTAAAAAAAAAGCAGTTGTATTGGAAAAAATTCTCAAATGACACAATTTACCTGTCGATAAAACAGATTAAAAAAATAATCGAAATCATCACTTTTAGTTGTAGCCAAGTATCAGACGTACCGACAATGAACAAGTTCGTCAAATTCAACTTTCTTGTCTTCATCCAAGATAAATAATTCCTCTATTATTGGAAAAAGTCTTGACGAATATCCCGCTTTTCAAAAAGAAGAGAAATCCGTGGAAAAATACTTTCAAAAAGTAAAAAAAAAGAACGCCAAGTATTAAAAGATCGCAACCTCAATAGAAAAGTGACGACTCCATTTTCTTCTATATATTACTTTGAATAAAAATTCATTCATTATCAAAATGTTCATTAATAAATATTCCCTTTTTCAAAAAGAAGCGAAATCCGCAAAAAAATACTCCAAAACAGTTAAAAAAAAAAGGTCGGCAACTATTGAAAATCAGTTTTCTTAATACCACTTTGAAATAAAAACACTTTTGATTTACAAAATTTATTGCTGTTTCTTCATTACGAACGATCTTTTCACCTTTATAAAAATCTTCTCAGAAATTCTCGAACTCAATTGACAAAAAAAAAATGAAATCATTGCAACATAGCCAAGATTCCCATTTTAAGCCAAGATAGCCATTTTACTCTGATGTACCAGTTTTTGAATTGATTTTACTCTGATGTACCAGTTTTTGAATTGATTTTTTCTCTGATGTGCCAGTTTTTTAATTGATTTTTCACTCTGGTGTACCAGTTTTCGAATTGATTTTTGTTAGTGTTTGAACTGCAGCCTGTATTGGGATTCTTTGTGATTGTACATTGTTGATTTTACTTTTAAAGTGATAATTTCATTCATCGGGGGGGGCTTCGCTCCCCCCCCCCCCCCTGCGCCCAGTATACACATGCCGGGTTAAGAAAAAAAATGGCTACATTTCGCAGGGAAACGTGTACACAATGAATACATTCCGTTTAAGGGTTTCTCCATCTCAAAAGTTTCCAGCATGAATTTTCTGAACATCAATAACCAATGCGAAAACTTGGCGTGCATGGTTAAGTAAAAAAGTTCGGCGAAGGGCTGTCTCATTGTTCTTATCAGAAATCTCCACATGCACGCGCAAAGTAGTAGCATGACGTCATGTGTACTGGAAAATAGACCATCCGAAATCTTGTTGAAGTTTTCTATATTCGAGACTTCCATCGTATAGTTCCCAGCCACCTATCCATAGCTCATCTCAAGGGTTCGACGTTTATTCTGCTTCCTTTCCACTATGATATTTCTACATTAACCGAATATATTTTGTTTGCGTAATTAATCATAATTTTCTAAATTGGGGAGAGCCAGGCGATGCGGAACAGTCGGGCAAAGCGGGTCATCTCACCAAAAAAATCCAATTTTCAATTCTTAAAATGTAAAAAATGATTATTATCTTGACAGGATTTGAAATAAAAAGATTTCGATTTTCGAGATAAAAAACAAATGAAAATCCTATTTTATGCAGTTGTTTCGTTTTCTCCGCCTTTTCGCTACATTGATCTCTATCTTCCCGGGCTTTTTTACTTAACCATGCACGCCAAGTTTTCGCATTGGTTATTGATGTTCAGAAAATTCATGCTGGAAACTTTTGAGATGGAGAAACCCTTAAACCGAATGTATTCATTGTGTACACGTTTCCCTGCGAAATGTAGCCATTTTTTTTCTTAACCCGGCATGTGTATACTGGGCGCAGGGGGGTGGGGGGTGGGGGGGGGGGGAGCGAAGCCCCCCCGATGAATGAAATTATCACTTTAAAAGTAAAATCAACAATGTACAATCACAAAGAATCCCAATACAGGCTGCAGTTCAAACACTAACAAAAATAAATTCGAAAACTGGTACACCAGAGTGAAAAATCAATTAAAAAACTGGCACATCAGAGTAAAAAATCAATTCAAAAACTGGTACATCAGAGTAAAATCAATTCAAAAACTGGTACATCAGAGTAAAATGGCTATCTTGGCTTAAAATGGGAATCTTGGCTATGTTGCAATGATTTCATTTTTTTTTGTCAATTGAGTTCGAGAATTTCTGAGAAGATTTTTATAAAGGTGAAAAGATCGTTCGTAATGAAGAAACAGCAATAAATTTTGTAAATCAAAAGTGTTTTTATTTCAAAGTGGTATTAAGAAAACTGATTTTCAATAGTTGCCGACCTTTTTTTTTTAACTGTTTTGGAGTATTTTTTTGCGGATTTCGCTTCTTTTTGAAAAAGGGAATATTTATTAATGAACATTGTGATAATGAATGAATTTTTATTCAAAGTAATATATAGAAGAAAATGGAGTCGTTACTTTTCTATTGAGGTTGCGATCTTTTAATACTTGGCGTTCTTTTTTTTTACTTTTTGAATTTTACAGGGAAACGTACACCCTGAAGGCATTCGGTTTAAGGGTTTCTCTATCCCGAATTGAATTCCCCGAATATCAATACTATTATTGGGTGTGTTTAGAGCAACTCTAAGTTGAGCAAGTTGAGTTCCACAGGAATAGATACATAAAAAGGGCACGTTTGCGTACAACGGCACGCGTACACGTACACGTACTTACCGGACGAATTGTCTGCAGAGATTATACAAAAACTTGGCGTGCATGGTTTTCAAAAATAATTTCGGCGAAGAAATACCTCATCCATATTTACACGTACTGTGGAAGCCGCTGAGAGGGGGGCGGGGAACAGTTGGAGTACATTAAGGAACAGAGAGGTAAAATGGCACATTTAACGCCGAACGCGCTGTTTTCAGGACGAGTCATAGCCAAGCGCGCGCAGCGCGCGAGGCGGAGATGAGGACTTGTATATTTCGTTCATGTATCCTATGCATATCTTTTATATTTCTTCTTTTTTCTTTTTCTACATTTCCCACTTTTCACCTCATACTTTGTATACTTTATTCATATACCTTATATATATTCTGACGTGACATTTAACGCCCCGCCACCCGCACGAATCGTGGTCGACCAGTGGACCGGATTTACGGCCCATTATGACGACGCAACGCGGCTCGCTGGCGGCCCGCTGAGAAGATTCTTCGTTTTAGTCTTAAGCTGCCTTACTGGCAGTCGGAAACGCCTTACCTCCTTTGTTGCCTGAGTACCTACATTTCGTTGCCTATTACCTACCATTTCGTTGCCTGAAAAATTACCTGCGTGGACGGAAAAATGACGGGCGAGAGAAATTAATCATGCACTTTGTTATTTATGAGCGAGCGTCCTCCGGTTCTTGCGCCCCGGGTCCATCGCCGAGCGGGGAGTGAGCAACAACTCCTCTTTCGATCAACGGGACTCTGGCAAAGAATTCGGCCTTCTCACCGCTGCGCCCCGTCACCTTGGCCCAGCGGAGTGGACGTTCGAGGGTACACGTCGAACTTCGGCCACACGTGTGAACGCCGTCCGTGGCCCTCTCGCTGTCGCAATCGAGAGCTGCATCGTTCGCCGCCGCGCCTGCAGGGGTTGCAGCCCGTGTGCAACGGTGCCTCGTCGAGTGGGGCTCGGGATATCCCGGGGCGGAGGTTTAATTGCCTGGTGGCACAGTGAGCCCACCGCGACACGAAGGAACGCCGAGTTTCGCGAGGGAGGCCTCCCCTCCGCCTGTCAGTCGGACATCGGCCGGGTCCCCGTGAGGAAAAACCCCTGCAGACTCGGCAAACTTTCAGAGAGCGAAAACCGAGCGGAGATCCCGTTTGAACCCCCCGCGCACGACACCCGGGCGCGAGAAACGGAAGTCAGGCGATTCGCGAAATAGGCGAGAGCACGCTCTCGCCGAATTAGATTAGTGGGGGAAAAATCGGGAGCGCGGAGCCACGCCAAGGCACAAGCACAAGCAGTCTTCGTCATCGAGTCCAGCTAGCGAGTCGCGTTTCGGGAGAGCCATCCAGCGTCTTCGACCTGCCACGCGTCGCCAGAAGTTGTGCCTCGGTAAGCCCGTACCGCTATTTTTCTTCGCGATTCGACGGAAGGCTGGGTTTTCCGTGTCGTTGCGTTTGGTTGCAGTTAGTGCAGCATTTTGAGGTGCCGCGGAGGTCGAAAGTTGTCTGCCGAGCGAGATTGTGGCTCGCAACTCTTTCGACACCTCGGCCGATTAATTTGGAGATTTTGTAGCCCACGCTTCCGTCCAGTCCCTTCGACGGCTCGCTCCGTAATGTCGTTCTATCGTTTGAGTTTTGACGATTAATTATTTCGCTTAAATTACATTCTAGTTTCCTTGCAGTTAATTTCGTAAAATTTCGAGTTCTCCCACATGGAAATATAATACACCGGAAAATATTTTTTTCAATGTACGAGAAAATATATGTGAAAATATATTTAAAGTGTACATTATATATCTGAAATGCATTTCAGATAGATCTTGAATATATATAAGATAAGTACATTTTCGTCAGAAAATATTTCTTTGAAGTATATTTGAGATAAACGATAATATACAATAAAAATGTATTTTTTGATAGACGCAAAACAATAAGGAAAATGTAGTTGAAATAATATACTCCGTATATCTAAAATATATATTATTGTGTATTTTAAAAATACATATTATTATATATTTTAAGAATATATATTATAGACATGTATATACACCGAGAAATATATATTATTGTGTATTTAATATACATCCTCTTTTATATATTTAATGTAGTGCATCTATATTGAATATGCACTAAAAATATATTTTTGTTACGCGTGAAAGTGTATGGAAAATATATTTGAAGAACATATCAAGAGACGCGGCAGCGGCTCGACGCCAAGTATTAAAAAGAAAGCGTAGCGCGAGAGCTGCCGTACTCTTATATACAGTAAAATAGGCGTTTTATGACGTCACATCAACTTTAAATCGTTCTCACAGGAGAACGGGTTGAGGGAAAAATCTCATATTAGACTCGAATTTTCTATGATTTTTTATCTTTCGAATGGTCCTTGGTAGAACAGAATCCGTTCAGCCAATCCAGAGAAATCTGATATTGAAGATTTTGGACGCGAGGTTTGGGATGTTTTCTGTTTCTTGGAGTCAGAAAGGCGTAAGTTGTCCGCGCAGGCGCTTGGACATACGCCCTTACGCGTCTGGTGGACATTTTCGGCCCGTGACGTCACGCGCTCCGCTGAACGCGGTATCCCCACTCTTCACGCGCCACTGAGCGAGAGAGACAGACTATACGGGGCTCTCTTTCCGTATGGTTTTCATTGTCTAGGTACCATGGTTTTCCATGCCTCGGTCGACGGCTCCATGGTTTTCGATGTCTAGGTCCACGGCTCCATGGTTTTTTTTGTCTAGGTATATTTCTCCATGGTTTTCGTTGTCTAGGTCTATTTCTCTATGGTTTTCGATGTCTATGTACATATTTCCATGGTTTTCATTGTCTATGTATATTTCACCATGGTTTTTGATGTCTAGGTATCCTCTAGGTTCTCCATGGTTTTCGTTGTCTATGTACATTTTTCCATGGTTTTCATTGTCTAGGTATATTTCTCCATAGTTTTCACTCTCTAGGTCGACGACTCCATCGTTTTCGTTGTCCAGGTATATTTCCCCATGGTTTTCGATGTCTAGGTATATTTCTCCATGGTTTTCGTTGTCTATGTATTTTTCTCCATGGTTTTCGTTGTCGAGGTATATTTCTCTATGGTTTTCGATGTCTAGGTATAGTTCTCCATGGTTTTCGTTGTCTATGTACATTTTTCCATGGTTTTCGTTGTCTAGGTATATTTCTACATAGTTTTCGCGCTCTAGGTCGACGACTCCATCGTTTTCGTTGTCCAGGTATATTTCTCGATGGTTTTCGATGTCCAGGTCGACGGCTCCATGGTTTTCGATGTCTAGGTCCACGGCTCCATGGTTTTTTTTTGTCTAGGTATATTTCTCCATGGTTTTCGTTGTCTAGGTATATTTCTGCATAGTTTTCAATGTCAAGGTATATTTCTCCATGGTTTTTGATGTCCAGGTCCACGGCTCCATGGTTTTTGTTGTCTAGGTATATTTCTCCATGATTTTCGATGTCTAGGTTCATTTCCCCATGGTTTTCGTTGTCTAGGTCGACGACTCCATCGTTTTCGTTGTCCAGGTATATTCCTCCATGGTTTTCGATGTCCAGGTCGACGGCTCCATGGTTTTCGATGTCTAGGTCCACGGCTCCAT
Source organism: Hyposoter dolosus (assembly GCA_963921915.1). Lineage (NCBI taxonomy): Eukaryota > Metazoa > Arthropoda > Insecta > Hymenoptera > Ichneumonidae > Hyposoter > Hyposoter dolosus. Next base: position 23,911,921 of record OY998130.1, on the reverse strand, counting down.
GGTTTTTTTGTCTAGGTATATTCCTCCATGGTTTTCGATGTCTAGGTATATTTCTGCAAAGTTTCCGATGTACAGGTATATTTCTCTATGGTTTCCGATGTCTAGGTATATTTCTCCATGGTTTTCATTGTCTATGTATTTTTCTCCATGGTTTTCGTTGTCGAGGTATATTTCTCTACGGTTTTCGATGTCTAGGTATAGTTTTCCATGGTTTTCGTTGTCTATGTACATTTTTCCATGGTTTTCTATGTCTAGGTATATTTCTCCATAGTTTTCGCTCTCTAGGGCGACGACTCCATCGTTTTCGTTGTCCAGGTATATTTCTCCATGGTTTTCGATGTCTAGGTATAGTTCTCCATGGTTTTCGTTGTCTATGTACATTTTTCCATGGTTTTTTTTGTCTAGGTATATTTCTCCATGGTTTTCGTTGTCTAGGTCTATTTCTCTATGGTTTTCGATGTCTATGTACATATTTCCATGGTTTTCATTGTCTATGTATATTTCTCCATGGTTTTTGATGTCTAGGTATCCTCTAGGTTCTCCATGGTTTTCGTTGTCTATGTACATTTTTCCATGGTTTTCATTGTCTAGGTATATTTCTCCATAGTTTTCACTCTCTAGGTCGACGACTCCATCGTTTTCGTTGTCCAGGTATATTTCCCCATGGTTTTCGATGTCTAGGTATATTTCTCCATGGTTTTCGTTGTCTATGTATTTTTCTCCATGGTTTTCGTTGTCGAGGTATATTTCTCTATGGTTTTCGATGTCTAGGTATAGTTCTCCATGGTTTTCGTTGTCTATGTACATTTTTCCATGGTTTTCGTTGTCTAGGTATATTTCTACATAGTTTTCGCGCTCTAGGTCGACGACTCCATCGTTTTCGTTGTCCAGGTATATTTCTCGATGGTTTTCGATGTCCAGGTCGACGGCTCCATGGTTTTCGATGTCTAGGTCCACGGCTCCATGGTTTTTTTTTGTCTAGGTATATTTCTCCATGGTTTTCGTTGTCTAGGTATATTTCTGCATAGTTTTCAATGTCAAGGTATATTTCTCCATGGTTTTTGATGTCCAGGTCCACGGCTCCATGGTTTTTGTTGTCTAGGTATATTTCTCCATGATTTTCGATGTCTAGGTTCATTTCCCCATGGTTTTCGTTGTCTAGGTCGACGACTCCATCGTTTTCGTTGTCCAGGTATATTCCTCCATGGTTTTCGATGTCCAGGTCGACGGCTCCATGGTTTTCGATGTCTAGGTCCACGGCTCCATGGTTTTTTTGTCTAGGTATATTCCTCCATGGTTTTCGATGTCTAGGTATATTTCTGCATAGTTTCCGATGTACAGGTATATTTCTCTATGGTTTCCGATGTCTAGGTATATTTCTCCATGGTTTTCATTGTCTATGTATTTTTCTCCATGGTTTTCGTTGTCGAGGTATATTTCTCTACGGTTTTCGATGTCTAGGTATAGTTTTCCATGGTTTTCGTTGTCTATGTACATTTTTCCATGGTTTTCTATGTCTAGGTATATTTCTCCATAGTTTTCGCTCTCTAGGGCGACGACTCCATCGTTTTCGTTGTCCAGGTATATTTCTCCATGGTTTTCGATGTCTAGGTATAGTTCTCCATGGTTTTCGTTGTCTATGTACATTTTTCCATGGTTTTCGTTGTCTAGGTATATTTCTACATAGTTTTCGCTCTCTAGGTCGACGACTCCATCGTTTTCGTTGTCCAGGTATATTTCTCGATGGTTTTCGATGTCCAGGTCGACGGCTCCATGGTTTTCGATGTCTAGGTCCACGGCTCCATGGTTTTTTTTGTCTAGGTATATTTCTCCATGGTTTTCGTTGTCTAGGTATATTTCTGCATAGTTTTCGATGTCGAGGTATATTTCTCCATGGTTTTTGATGTCTAGGTCCACGGCTCCATGGTTTTTGTTGTCTAGGTATATTTCTCCATGATTTTCGATGCCTAGGTATATTACTGCATAGTTTCCGATGTCCAGGTATATTTCTCTATGGTTTCCGATGTCTAGGTATATTTCTCCATGGTTTTCGTTGTCTAGGTCGACGACTCCATCGTTTTCGTTGTCCAGGTATATTCCTCCATGGTGTTCGATGTCCAGGTCGACGGCTCCATGGTTTTTTTTGTCTAGGTATATTCCTCCATGGTTTTCGATGTCTAGGTATATTTCTGCATACTTTCCAATGTCCAAGTATATTTCTCTATGGTTTTCGATGCCTAGGTATATTTGTTCATGGTTTTCGTTGTCTATGTGTTGAGGAATTGCGTTGTTTAGGAATGCCGGATGGAAGGGATCGTGCCGACGCTGGAGAATAAACTTGTTTTAAAACGCGAAGTGTAAGCGCGGAAGTTCCGCTTGTCGAAAGATTTATTTACAGGCAGCACGGTACAAAATTGAGTGCACAAATCACACAGCGGTGTGAGAATGATTTCTTTACGTTGTACAAGGATTGCGGTGCAGCAATCGTCGGATATCGCGCACAGGTTTTATTACTCTTGAGGCGAGGATCGCGACGTAGTTGCGGGGCCAGTGGAACTTTTGGTGACACACGTGGCTCGGCCCGCCACGCAGTGAAAAGGGAACAAGATTTGTGCGATGTAGACGAAAGCGAGTCGATTGCGCCTAATGCGCCAATCGAGCGGAGTTAATGAGTGCAGAAGGCACAAATTAGCGGTCCATTAAAGTTAATAGCGGGTGCGGATCAACACGAGGTTAAAGAAAACTTTGGGACGCGATACGACAGTGTGTTGCGTAGCACGGTCACGAAGCAAGAGAGCAATTAATCATGGCCGCTCTCGCACGCCGGCCGGCTTGAGTCTGGCCACGCATGCGCGCTGAGGCGAAGCGAGGGCGACCACGAGGTGCTGCCGCGGCGCGAGCTGCCCGGGAATCACGCTCGCTTGTAAGACGAGGCGGAATCCCGAACATTCTCCCGCCATCAGCACGGTGGTGGTGATGTTCTTGTGAGGGTGAAGTCCTCGGCGGCGCGTGAAGTTCTCGATGTTCTCGATGAGTTCGATGGGCTTGCAGATCTCGATGGTCTAGTTGATCGGGAGCGGAGACAGCTTCGCGATTGGTCGTGTTAGCGTCGTGGATGCGGTCTTCAGTGTCACGACTCTGGTGAGTCCATCCTGGCCGGGATGGACGGCTGTGACTCGAGCAAGCGGCCACTTGCTCGGTGGGAATCTCTCGTCGGTGATGAGGACGAGAGAGCCTTCCTTGATGTCGTGGGAAGGATGACGCCACTTAGCGACCGATTGGAGCTGGTGAAGATACTGGGCGCTCCACTGCTTCCAGAAGACTTGGAAGCGTTGTTGGATGAGGCGCCAGCGGTGCAAATGTCCGAGTTTTTGCTCCGTTAACGAAGCCCCGGGCAGTGACGAGAGTGCGGCTCCAGTCAGGAAATGTCCTGGCGTGAGTGCTGACACGTCGTCGGGATCGTCGCTGAGATGTTCGAGGGGACGTGAGTTCAGTGTCGCTTCGATCTGGGTAAGAAGCGTCGTCAATTCTTCGAACGTCAGCGCGATGTCGCTGATGGTGCGGCGAAGGTGAAACTTCAGCGATTTCACCACCGCCTCCCACTTGCCGCCCATATGCGGAGCGGCGGGTGGATTGAATTTCCAGTGGGTCTTGTCTTGAGACAAGTGAGCGGCGATGGCGTGATGTTCTTGCGTACTTTGGTTGAACATTTTCTTGAGTGCTGAATCGGCGCCGACCAAGTTGGTACCGCAGTCTGATTGCAAGACGTGCGGGATGCCTCTTCTTGAAACGAAGCGGCGGTAAGTTGCGATGAAGCCGTCGGTGGAGTAGTCACTGACGACCTCAAGGTGCACTGCTGATGTTGTGAGGCACACAAAGACGCAGATCCATCCCTTTGTTGATTTCGCTCCGCGTCCCTTCCAAGTCTTGATTGTCAGTGGCCCGGCATAGTCGGCTCGACCTCCGAGAATCCAATAGGACTGGCGGATGTCGGCTAATGTTAACTGCGTACCTCCGTGGAGTGTCCGGAGGTGGGCGTTGGCGATGACCAATTCGGTCAAGCGTGAGTGCCTTGGCAGTATCGCGGGATGTTTGCTCTCGGGAGAGAGCGATGATTGCTGCAGCCGGCCTCCAACCCGAATCACGCCTTCGTGATCAAGGAATGCAGTGAGACGGGAGAAGGCGTGGTTTTTGTTGAGGGTAGAGTGCGAGCTCAGCACTCTAATCTCGTGCGCAAAGTAGAGCGCTTGCGTTGCTTTGACCCACAGGATTCGTGCGGCTTCCACTTCTTCCGGAGACAAAATAGTGATGGGAGCTGCAGATGGTTGCCTTTTCAGTTTTGCAACAACCCTTGTGCAAATTGCGGTGATCCTGATGAGTCTCTGTAATGATGAATATCGGTGGATTAATTCCCACTGATATTCAAGCTTGGGTGCTGCACTGAAGAGTGCGATTCCGGGACGAGCTTCTGGAATGATGAAGTCGTCAGCGGCGAGTGGTTGACGAGGCCACTTCTCTTGCGCCTTGAGCATCCATGGTGGTCCCGTCCACCAAAGCGGATGATCTCGGAGGTGGTGTGTTGTCAGGCCTCTGGAAGGCCCGTCCGCAGGATTTGAAGTGCCAGGAACGTGTCTCCATTGAGCTAGTGGGACGAGCTGCTGAATCAGCAGTACGCGGTTCCTGACAAAGTCCTTCCACCGTGAAGCGGGTGCGTTGATCCACGATAGAGTTACTTGCGAGTCCGTCCACAAGTGAGTTTGTGACACTGGTAGCTGGAGCGTCAGTTGAGTTCGTCTGATGAGCTTTGATAATAGCAGCGCTGCGCAGAGTTCTAACCTCGGGATGGTTAGTTGCTTCAGCGGGGCGACTCGCGTTTTTGCGCAAACGAGTGTAGACGAGATGCCAGCGGACGGACAGTTGACTACCAGGTAGACAACGGCGGACATCGCTAGTTGCGATGCATCGGAGAAGCCGTGAAGTTCAACAGTGGAATTGCTCCACGTGTTGAACCACCGTGGGATGGAAATTTTGGCCAATTCTTGAAGGTCTTCTCTGATGGCGTGCCACCTCGTCACGACGGGGGGCGGCAGCGGCGCGTCCCAGCTGATCCTTTGCAGCCAAAGCTCTTGGAGTAAGACTTTGGAGCGGATCGTCACCGGGGATATGAAGCCAAGTGGATCAAATATCTGGGCTACCTCAGATAATATTTGGCGTTTTGTAATTGTTTTCTCGACTTTGTTGAAGCGGGCTGCGAAGGTGAATTCGTCAGCTCGTGCGTTCCACTTCAACCCGAGTATTTTGGTCGAGCAATCGTCAAATGATATGGTGGACGCGGGTGCCTTGCTAGCGGAGATTGCAGAAAGCAACTCTGGATGCGTTGATTGCCATTTTGCCAGTGGGAATCCTCCCGCGTGGCACAGTTCTTTCAGCTGGAGTGCGATGTCGATGAGTTGTTCGACGGAGTCAGCTCCACCGAAGATGTCGTCGACATAGCGTCCCTTGAGCAGTGATGGAATTGCCAAGGGAAAGCGGTGTCCTTCGTCTTCCAAGAGTTGGAGAAGAACGCGTACGGCCAAGAATGGGGCGGCTCTTGTTCCGTACGTCACCGTGTTCAGCTGAAAGTGCGTCTCTTGATTGTCGTCGTCGATCCACAGAATTCTCTGTAGGTCGCGGTCGTCTTCGTGCACATTGATTTGCCGATACATTTTTGTGATGTCGGTCGCAAAAATGTGGCGGTGGTGGCGAATCCACGTGAGGACGTCGGTGATGTCCAGAAGCAAGTTCTGGCCAGTGTGCATGATGTCGTTGAGGGACTGTCCCGATGTTGTTGGACAAGACCCGTTGAAAACTACACGAAGTTTTGTTGTCGTGCTGTCAGGACGCAGCACTCCATGGTTCGGTAGGTAATACACCCCGTGAGGATGAGTGCGTGCCGTTGACTCCGCGGACGAGACCCTCAACCCTCCAACTGTTTTTGAGGCAGATGGTGCCAAGGTCATCTCGCCAACGAAGTCGCTAGCGTGGAACTCACCTTGATGCGGAGCGGGTGTTGTGTTCGGTGGAATGCGAACCATGTGGCCGAGGTCTTCATACTCCCGCATGAAGTTGGTGTAGAGTTCTCGGTATGCGTCATCCTTCTGTAGTTTGCGTAGAGTTCGCGTAAGGCAGCGATGAGCTGCGACGTACGAGTTGCCAAGTACTGCGGGTGATGATTTCAGGGGAAGTCGCACTGTGTAGCGACCCGTGGAGTCTCGAGAGTGCGTTTGTTTAAAGTGATTTTCGCACTCTTGTTCGTCATGAGTGAGAGCTCCTTCTGAATCAGTGGGCATCTCCTCTTGAACCCAAAATTTTGTGAGGAGAGCTTGCAGCTCGGCGTTGCTGGTTGGTGTACTTACGTGGAGTGCGGTGCACACTGGTGTGTTTGGTGAGTGCACGGGGTCCAGGATCAGCCAACCAAAGATTGACAGCTGGGCGATCGGCATGGTCGACAAGCGCTTGATGAGGTTGGGCTTGATGATTTGCCCATAAGCGTCAGCGCCGATGATGAGGTCGACAGGGCGTGGCTCCATGAAGGCTGGATCTGCTAGCTTCAGGTTGTTCAGATGCGGCCACGCTTGCCTTGCGGAGTGGAACGCTGGCAGCACCGACGTCACTTGTTTGAGGACGTGAACGTTGATCGTTGCTGCGGCGGAGGAATGAAGCGATTGCAATTTGATTGTTGCCATTCCTTGCGTTTGTGTTGTTGTTCCTCCTCCGATGCCGATGATCGGGATTGCGGACTTCTGACGACGGACGTTCAATTTGCGGAAGAGTTGTTCCGAGATGAACGATAATTCGGATCCCGGATCGACGAGTGCTCGCGCTCTCATTGATTCGAGAGACGGGAGCACGGTTACGAGTGCTGTGGCAAGTAGCGTGCTCGTGTGAGTGCAGGGCACGCTTGAGTTCTGCGTGCAAGGCGCTAGTGCGGAATGATTGCTGGGCACGTGTTTGCGTGCGGTTTTGACGATTGCACCGGGCTCCTATTGTGGAGCTGCGGACGTTGACGGCTTTGCGCTGTCTGGTGCGGGCTTGCGGCTGGGCTCCTCGTGCAGCATGGTGTGGTGTTTGCTGCCACAGTGGCGACACGTTTTGGTCGACTTGCAGGCGCCGGAGCTGTGCCTGCCGAGGCAGTTGAAGCACAGCCTGCAGTTGGACGCGATCTTGCGGCGTCCTGGTACGTCGAGGTTTCGAAACTTGGCGTACGTTATGATATAGTGCGAGCCGTTGCAGCAGTCGCAGTGGTACGCACTGTTGTCGCGGAGCGGTTTTGCGGAGCTCTGCGGTGCGGATGCGTGATGCGTGCTCGCGGGCCTGGCGGCGGACGCGGTGTTAGCGGCCACGGGCGCGGACGCCTCGATGCGTTCGAGGGCACGAGCTCGAATTGTCAGGAACTCCTCGAGCTGGGAGAAGCTGGGAAACTCGTGGGAGGAGCCAATGGAATTTTCCCACGCCTCCCGCGTGGCGTTGTCCAGATGGTGACACACGTGGTGCACCAAGATGCACGAGCCCAGATTGTTGGAGACTCCCAGTGCGTCGAGAGCTTTGCAGGCCTCTGAGACTCTCGAGATGAGTGCGTTGAGTCCCTTTGCAGATTTTTTCGCGAGCTTCGTCAGGCTGCACATTTTGTCCAGTTGAGCCTGGATGAGGAGCCGCTTGTTGTCGTAGCGGGCGACAAGCGTTTGCCACGAGGGCATTAACGAGCTCCCCATGAGCGGGAAGTTTGCGATTAACTCGGCGGGCCCAGCGGACATGCAGCTGCGGAGGTAGTGGAGACGCTCAATGTCGGAGATGCTGGTGTTTTTCATTATGAGTTCCTCGAACATCTCCTTAAAGCTGGGCCAGTCTTCGTACTCGCCGCTGAAGCTTTTGAGTTGGATGTCCGGAAGCTTTGTCTCGCGTCTGGACACCGACGCGGTTGATTTGTTGAGCTCCTGTTCGGCCACGAATTGCGCGCGCAATTTGTTGAGTGCTTTGGCGCACTTGCGGTACAGTTTCGACTCAGAGCCGTGGAAGTCGCGTGCGAAGTATTCGTGGTCGATAAATGCGGCGGGCCAGTTGAGTTCGAAGTACAGGTGCGTCTCCTTGAAGTCGGAGTGGATTGCTTCGAGGTTGTTGAGCTCAACTTGAAGATCCGCCTCGTTGTCCAGGGACCAGTCGTGAACCGACTCGTTCAATATTGACTCGATGGTCTTGATGCGGCTCAGTTGAGTTCTAAATTTGACCTCGAGCTCGGTCGGAAGACGCGCTGGTGAGTTCTGGCGGGACGATCGCCCGCTGCTGGTCCGTAGCTTTGTGCCCTTCTCGGTGGGCTCAGGTTGCAGTGTGTTGTCGAGGCCTGAGCCACCGGCGATTGCCGTTGTGGCAGGGTCGTGCTTGGGCTCGTCGAGTTCACGAGGAGAAGCCGGGTCGACGACGACTTCGGGCGTCGTGCGACCAGACGGCGGGTTCGACATCTCGCACGCGGGCGGGACTTACGCGGCGCGCACACGAACGGACACGCGACACGAAACTACGCGAGAGTGCGAAAAAGCCGCACAAAATGGCGGACTTGTGCTCGAGAGCGATGATCGAGCGCGAGAGTTGCTCAAACCACTGAGCGACGCGGTCGAGCACACACGACGCACACAATTCGATAAAGAATGCGACGACACTCGCGAAGTTACGCGGCACTTGATGACGTTGGCGAACAACGAACGTTAAAGTCGCGAACACGAAAGAACTCGCGGACACTGCGACGAATCCTCGAGAATGAGGCGCGAACCACTATCGATCGCGATCGCGACGCGAGACTCGTGCCGGCGTGGACGAACGAGAAATTTCTCTAAGTGGCCAATCACTGTCGCAGAGTGCAACGATCGGCCGTGTTTACGCGGGCAGAAAGGTCGAGAGTGACCGTGCTCGGCACAGTTGTTCGCCGCTTGGACTGGCCAAGTTGCCACTCGGTCTCGCGTTGCGCAGAATTTTCTCGACTCGCGAACCTTTTTACACACGCACAAACACTCGCGAATTCACAATTGGCACGATCCGGCTCGAAGGACCAAAAAATGTTGAGGAATTGCGTTGTTTAGGAATGCCGGATGGAAGGGATCGTGCCGACGCTGGAGAATAAACTTGTTTTAAAACGCGAAGTGTAAGCGCGGAAGTTCCGCTTGTCGAAAGATTTATTTACAGGCAGCACGGTACAAAATTGAGTGCACAAATCACACAACGGTGTGAGAATGATTTCTTTACGTTGTACAAGGATTGCGGTGCAGCAATCGTCGGATATCGCGCACAGGTTTTATTACTCTTGAGGCGAGGATCGCGACGTAGTTGCGGGGCCAGTGGAACTTTTGGTGACACACGTGGCTCGGCCCGCCACGCAGTGAAAAGGGAACAAGATTTGTGCGATGTAGACGAAAGCGAGTCGATTGCGCCTAATGCGCCAATCGAGCGGAGTTAATGAGTGCAGAAGGCACAAATTAGCGGTCCATTAAAGTTAATAGCGGGTGCGGATCAACACGAGGTTAAAGAAAACTTTGGGACGCGATACGACAGTGTGTTGCGTAGCACGGTCACGAAGCAAGAGAGCAATTAATCATGGCCGCTCTCGCACGCCGGCCGGCTTGAGTCTGGCCACGCATGCGCGCTGAGGCGAAGCGAGGGCGACCACGAGGTGCTGCCGCGGCGCGAGCTGCCCGGGAATCACGCTCGCTTGTAAGACGAGGCGGAATCCCGAACACTATGTATATTTTTCCATGATTTTCGATGTCTAGGTATATTACTGCATAGATTCCGATGTCCAGGTATATTTCTCTATGGTTTCCGATGTCTAGGTATATTTCTCCATGGTTTTCGTTGTCTAGGTCGACGACTCCATCGTTTTCGTTGTCCAGGTATATTCCTCCATGGTGTTCGATGTCCAGGTCGACGGCTCCATGGTTTTTTTTGTCTAGGTATATTTCTCCATGGTTTTTGATGTCTAGGTCCACGACTCCATCGTTTTCGTTGTCCAGGTATATTTCCCCATGGTTTTCGATGTCTAGGTATATTTGTCCATGGTTTTCGTTGTCTATGTACATTTTTCCATGGTTTTCATTGTCTAGGTATATTTCTCCATATTTTTCTCTCTCTAGGGCGACGACTCCATCGTTTTCGTTGTCCAGGTATATTTCTTCATGGTTTTTGATGTCTAGGTATAGTTCTCCATGGTTTTCGTTGTCTATGTACATTTTTCCATGGATTTCGTTGTCTAGGTATATTTCTACATAGTTTTCGTTGTCTAGGTCGACGACTCCATCGTTTTCGTTGTCCAGGTATATTCCTCCATGATTTTCGACGTCCAGGTCGACGGCTCCATGGTTTTTTTTGTCTAGGTATATTCCTCCATAGTTTTCGCTCTCTAGGGCGACAACTCCATCGTTTTCGTTGTCCAGGTATATTTGTCCATGGTTTTTGATGTCTAGGTATAGTTCTCCATGGTTTTCGTTGTCTATGTACATTTTTCCATGGTTTTCGTTGGCTAGGTATATTTCTACATAGTTTTCGCTCTCTAGGTCGACGACTCCATCGTTTTCGTTGTTCAGGTATATTTCTCGATGGTTTTCGATGTCCAGGTCGACGGCTCCATGGTTTTCGATGTCTAGGTCCACGGCTCCATGGTTTTTTTTGTCTAGGTATATTTCTCCATGGTTTTCGTTGTCTATGTATTTTTCTCCATGGTTTTCGTTGTCGAGGTATATTTCTCTATGGTTTTCGATGTCTAGGTATAGTTCTCCATGGTTTCCGTTGTCTATGTACATTTTCCCATGGTTTTCATTGTCTAGGTATATTTCTCCATAGTTTTCGCTCTCTAGGGCGACGACTCCATCGTTTTCGTTGTCCAGGTATATTTGTCCATGGTTTTTGATGTCTAGGTATAGTTCTCCATGGTTTTCGTTGTTTATGTACATTTTTCCATGGTTTTCGTTGTCTAGGTATATTTCTACATAGTTTTCGCTCTCTAGGTCAACGACTCCATCGTTTTCGTTGTCCAGGTATATTTCTCGATGGTTTTCGATGTCCAGGTCGACGGCTCCATGGTTTTCGATGTCTAGGTCCACGGCTCCATAGTTTTTTTGTCTAGGTATATTTCTCCATGGTTTTCGTTGTCTAGGTATATTTCTGCATAGTTTTCGATGTCGAGGTATATTTCTCCATGGTTTTTGATGTCTTGGTCCACGGCTCCATGGTTTTTGTTGTCTAGGTATATTTCTCCATGATTTTCGATGTCTAGGTATATTTCTGCATAGTTTCCGATGTCCAGGTATATTTCTCTATGGTTTCCGATGTCTAGGTATATTTCTCCATGGTTTTCGTTGTCTAGGTCGACGACTCCATCGTTTTCGTTGTCCAGGTATATTCCTCAATGGTTTACGATGTCCAGGTCGACGGCTCCATGGTTTTTTTTGTCTAGGTATATTCCTCCATGGTTTTCGATGTCTAGTTATATTTCTGCATAGTTTCCAATGTCCAGGTATATTTCTCCATGGTTTTCGATGTCTAGGTATATTTGTCCATGGTTTTCGTTGTCTATGTATATTTCTCCATGGTTTTCGTTGTCTAGGTATATTTCTTCATGGTTTTCGATGACTAGGTCGACGGCTCCATGGATTTTTTTGTCGAGGTATATTTCTCCATGGTTTTCGATTCCTAGGTATATATCTCCATAGTTTTCGCTGTCTAGGTCAACGGCTGAATGGTTTGCGATGTCTTCTTTCAGGGCTCGATCAGGGTTCCCGACGGAAGGTCTTAAAGGGACCGACTCAGTGTTATCGCGGGGTTTCTAAGGGATCACCCGAGAGTCTTGACGGGGCTTTTTTTAAAGGGTTGACACTAATATCTCAGTTGGAGTTTTTATGGGATTGATCAAGAATCTTGCCGGGCCTTCTATAAAGGATCAATCAAGAGTCTGAACGGGATTTTTTAGGGGGTTGAACGGCGGTCTCGACGGAAGTTTTTCGACCCTAGAACGGTAACCTTATTTTATTTTTCCTATTCCTGTAACGTAGGGTCATGAATGACCCCTATTTTGGAAAATTCATATCTCTGGTAAAATGAAACAAAAAGGGTTCAACTTGGGCTCATTCTTTTCGTTTTTTACTGCAGAATCACGTGAGCCCGGAACAATTTTGCCCCGAGTAAAAAAATTAGTCGAAAATGCAACGGAACAATAAAAAAACGAGAGAATGAAGAAGGGCGGGAGGATGAAGGGAGAAATCCCGCCAGGACTATTTTGAGGGATTAGCGAAGAGTCTGGATGGAATTTTTTAAGGGGTTGACCAAGAATCTGAATGGGAGTTTTCAAAAGATTAATCAAGAATCTCGCCGGGACTTTTATAAGGGATTGTCCAAGAGTCTGGACGGGATTTTTTAAGGGTTAGACTAAGCGTCTCGACGCTGTTATTTCAACAGATAGGCCGAGAGTCTGGACGGGATTTTTTAAGGGGTTGATCATGTCTGTCGCTGAGATTTTCTGAAGTGATTGACGGAAGGGGTATGGACGGAAGTTTTCTGAGGGATAAAGTAGGACCGTTACGGAGACGTTTTTCATGGGATTCCTAAAGAGTCTCACCGCGGCTTTTTTAAGAGATTTATCCAGATTCTCGTCAAGACTCATTTCAGCAGATCGACCAAAAATCCTGCCGAGACTTTTTCAAAGGGTTGGCCAAGAGTCTGGACGGGATTTTTTAAGGTGTCGACTAAGAGTCTCGACGAGGTTTTTTTAACAGATTGGCCAAGAGTCTGGACGGGATTTTTAAGGGGTCGCGACGGAATTTTTTCAAGGGATTGACTGAGGGGGTCACTTAGGTTTCTTTAAGGGATTGACCACGAGTCTCTTCGAGCTTTCCTTAAGAGAGTAAACGAGAGTCTGTACGAGAGTTTTTCAAGCGATTGATCATGTCTCTTTTCGAGATATTTTAAGAGATTTACCAGCGCTGTCGACGAAAGTTATTGAAGAGATTTGTCTTCTCTCCTGAACAACCAACCAGAACGAATAATCCCTCTATTATTGAAAAAAATGTTGATGAATATCCTACTTTCCAAAAAGAAGTGAAATCCGTGGAAAAATACTTTATAAAAGTAAAAAAAAAGACGCCAAGTATTAAAAAAGTGTAACCTCAGTTGGAAAATTATGACTCAATTATCTTTATATTACTTTGTATAAAAATTTCCCCATCATTTAAATTTTGATAAATATGGCCCTTCGCAAAAAGGAAGGAAATCCGTGGAAAAATACTCCAGAAAAGTAAAAAAAGAACGCCAACTATTAAAAAATCGCAACCTCAGTTGGAAAATAACGACTCAATTTTATTCTTGATATCACTTTGCAATGAAACACTTTTGATTTACTATATTCATGTATTTTACTTTTTCTTCACTGCGAACAATCTTTTGACCTTCATAAAAATCTTCTCAAAAATTTTCAAACTTAATTGAGACAAAAAAAAAATGAAATCATTGCAATATAGCCAAGAATTCATAAAAGAGTGGCAAAATTTCACTGACGAACGTGCGCCCTCGACACATTCGGTTCAAGGGTTTCCCCATTTCGGAGGATTCCAGCATGATTATCCCGAATATTATGATGACTTCATGCTAGCTAAAGATCATGAATGTACGTACAATACAATTCCACGGGGAACGAAACATAAAAAAGGGCACGTTTGCGTACAAGGGCACGCGTACACGTACACGTACTTACCGGACGAATTCACTGCAAAGATTATACAAAAACTTGGCGTGCATGGTTTTCAAAAATAATTTCGGCGAAGGAATTCCTCATCCATGTTTACCCGTACTGGGGTAGCCGCTGAGAGGGGGGCGGGAACAGACGGGATACATTAAGAAACAAAGAGACAAAATGGCACATTTAACACCGCGTTCGGCGTTGACTGTCCTTCCTCGGTGCATAGGATACTTCGCAGCAGGGGGTTCAGCGGGCGATATTCAATTGGGGGAGAGTTCGCGAATCTCATAGCATAGCTCGTCTTCAGTACAAACTGACTTATGCTATCCGAAGATGAAAATTCTCTCATCATAGACGGAAAACAAGGTGATCGATTAACAAAGAGACAATAGTTTGAAGTGATCCAAACAGTGTAGAACTGATCCGCTCACGTAAGCGTAGACAGCAAAAAGCGAGATGGACAACTCCGTCTACGCATGCGCGAGCGGATCAGTTCTACACTGTTTGGATCACTTCTAACCCTAAAGAACACGACTAAGGCCCAGTTCCATAACTCTCGGTGAAGTTGGTAAACGGGGTTTAATGAAAAACGCGGGTTCCGCAACTCCTTAATCCACGCTTAAGCCACAGTTTCGTCGGTCAAATATAACCGGCCGAGATTGGGCGTTTAACGGGCTAAACATCCGTCATATATAGGTTATGGGTGTATGAGTGATGTGTGTGTGCCAACTGACAGCTCGCTCGCTGCTTGCGAAATCTCATTTCTTAACCTATAACTTCCTGTTTCTCTCTGTGTAATGTGTATTAACCCTCAGTAGACACATATGGGTGTTGGGTGTCCAGCACATTCAGCGAATGCCATTAATTTCTCCTTTTTCGTATATATTACTATTAAATATATAACAATAATTAAAAAGAATTTTTATCCATCACCCACACTGCAGGCTCTTTTCCCATATATCGAAAACTACTTTCCTGAATTTTTCAGATTTTCTCAACAAGTCCAAAAGTACAGTAAAAAAACAGTAGGGCGCCTGACCCATGTATGTCTAGGACGATGCACTAATTGTACTGTGTGTTTACGGAGAGTTAACAGTAATTCGAGTGGACACACAAATAATAATGTTGCCAAAACATAGCAGGCAGACGAATTATCGATGCTCTATTATCGTCTTCAGTCAGAACTCAAAGATTTTTTTAACATGGAAGACCAAAAGTTGCGAAAAAACGAATTTTTATGAATTTCATGACATCGATTTACCCGCTCGACTTCGCTTATCGAATGAAAATGTATTTGAAGTCCTGCAGCAAATACGTCATGAACTGGAGCATCGAAAAGAATATTCAACGTATCCCTTCCACACTGTCCCATTCCAGAAAGCCAATCATCGAAGATATTTGAAAAGGAATAAGCGCTCGGTTGGAGTTATTTCTAATGGAATATAGGTTTCCAAAAACCCCGGTTAAAAGTGCACTGTGGAACGCAACTGCGATAAATCGCTTGTTAGAGCAGCGGTTAGATTCAACGTTCGGTTACTAAATCTCGCGTTTAACCTCGAGTCGTGGAACTAGGCCTAAAATGGCACATTTAACGCCGAACGCGGTGTTTTCAGGACGAGTCGAAGCCAAGCGCGCGAGGCGGAGATGAGGACTGTCCTTCCTCGGTGCATAGAATACTTCGCAGCAGGGGGTTCAGCGGGCGATATTCAATTGGGGGAGGGTTCGCGAAATTCAACTAGAAAATACTGTCGTTTATCCCGTATAGTTTGTCTTTAATGCAAAGTGACATATGCCATCTAAAAATGAAAATTCTTCTATCATAGACGGAAATGAGATGATCATTAAACTGGTACATTCAATTATCTTTTGTCTTCCCGAAATTATTTTTGAAAACCATGCACGCCAAGTTTTTGTATAATCTTTGCAGTGAATTCGTCCGGTAAGTACGTGTACGTGTACGCGTGCCCTTGTACGCAAACGTGCCCTTTTTTGTTTCGTTCCCCGTGGAATTGTATTGTACGTACATTCATGATCTTTAGCTAGCATGAAGTCATCATAATATTCGGGATAATCATGCTGGAATCCTCCGAAATGGGGAAACCCTTGAACCGAATGTGTCGAGGGCGCACGTTCGTCAGGGAAATTTTGCCACTCATTTATGAATTCTTGGCTATATTGCAATGATTTCATTTTTTTTTGTCTCAATTGAGTTTGAAAATTTTTGAGAAGATTTTTATGAAGGTCAAAAGATTGTTCGCAGTGAAGAAAAAGTAAAATACATGAATATAGTAAATCAAAAGTGTTTCATTGCAAAGTGATATCAAGAATAAAATTGAGTCGTTATTTTCCAACTGAGGTTGCGATTTTTTAATAGTTGGCGTTCTTTTTTTACTTTTCTGGAGTATTTTTCCACGGATTTCCTTCCTTTTTGGGAAGGGCCATATTTATCAAAATTTAAATGATGGGGAAATTTTTATACAAAGTAATATAAAGATAATTGAGTCATAATTTTCCAACTGAGGTTACACTTTTTTAATACTTGGCGTCTTTTTTTTTACTTTTATAAAGTATTTTTCCACGGATTACATATATCTGAAATATATGTTATGGCACACTTTTAAAGTATACATCGAATATATATCCTATATTCATTAAATATATGGATTAGATGTATGCAATGTATGCAGAAATTTTACTTCAGATACACGATTGTGTATATTAAAAAAATATTTCAGATTTATGATTTCAGGTATCAAAGCATATTTGAGGTCCATTTGAAATATATTTGCAGTCAGTTTTACATTCTAAATAAGAAATATTGTATAAGTGAAAAAGAAAAAAGCATATAAAAAAAGGGAAAGAAATCGAATATTGAGAATAAAATCAGTACATCTTGAATAAGGAGTGTCTTGTTCAGTTTTGAGGGCTTGACATTTCATTTGTGGCGACGGCTGACTTCTTCTGACTCGCGCGAAGCTGAGCTAATTTAGCGTTAATAGCTATGCCAAAGCCACCTTTGGAAAAAGTTTTTTTCCAGTGTTTTTGAACAGTGTCTATAAACAAATAAATAATGATTAGATACGTTCGTGTGAAAAGAATTTAGAGCTTTAACCACACTTTTATATCACTAACGTTTCAGAATGTGCCTTTTTACATAAACAATATCTTGAAATGCTTCTTGTTATCAAGTTATCACAGAAATATGCTTACAGTATAATGCGTCAAGAATCTTTGTATTCAATGCTGCATAGGTTGATTTTCCCTCCTCCTTGCGAACTTTGCAGTGACCTCCTCTCAAGTTACTTTTCAAAAGCACTTTCATGGGGAAGAGCGACAACAGCAGGGTTTTTCCCATTGCTGTATATGATTTTGCAGTTTTCGCTTCCATCCACTGCTGATTGGTGACGAAAATACCACTTCCTTTTCGACCAATTTCATGCTGTTAAGAGAGAGAGAATAATCGTAGATTATATTTAGGTGCATTCTTCGTAAAACCTCTTTCCGATGTGAATTGACAATAATGACAGGAAGTTTTTAATAAATTTACTGAAAAATGAGTTAGCAAGTTACCGGTAATTTTTTTACCATCATATAAAATGAATTTGTTAATTTTTCTAAAAACAATTGGATACGAACAAGACAGTAAATTGTCGTTCGGGTCTCTTTACTCTTTTTTTAGAAGAATAATGAATCGCGGATGCTTATTCAACATTCGCTGATACTTACCCCTTCGTCATCGCTCGATGCGCTGCTATCCGTTGAATCAGAACTTTTCTTTCTCAATCGTTTTAACTCCGCATGGATAGCGATCAAAGCATCACCAATCGACGTTGCTTCGCTGGATCGTATATTTCGGGACGTTCCTACGTTGAAAGGTTTTCGTAGAATTACAATTTATATAATTTAGTGAAATTAGCCAATTACCTGAATTTTCGGGGGCACCCTTATAGAGTTGGATCTTGGTTTTCCTTTTTCTCAACAGCGGTGTACATTCAGGAATTTTTTCATTATCATCATCCGATGAACTGCTACCTGTTGATTCCTCGGAACGTTTCTTTTTCGAAGAATTTGCAGGCTTTGATGATGGACTATCTTTGCTTGGTCCGGCATTTCCATCTCTTCCATTAGTATTTGTCATGGTCGAACGGTTTTTTTCGTTCGGAGACTCCAAATTTGTACCCGTTCCGTTGTCCGTATCTTCCGAATTTTTCTGTACAAACAAATAGTGAAATAAATAAATGTTTCAAGACTGTATGCGAGCGACTGTACGGATGAAAATTTTATTCGATCAGAATTAAAGTCTCTCGCATACATCCTTGAGCAATTCGTCCTGTGTAAGAATACTATTCATATTTACCGCAGTGTTCTCGTTTCCCTCATTCGGCGGTATGACGGCCTTTCTCGGTGACAGGAGACCGTCGAGAGCTTTCAACTTGTTTCGAAGTACAGCCATGTTGGCTAAACATAGATACACAAAACGTCATTAGAAAATCTTGAAAATCTAATCATTACATATATAAAACTGTAAAATGTAATATACATAGCTGCGCAAAAATTCAAAAAAATAATGACACATTTTCAGGATCGAAATGACATTTTTCAAACATCAGGAGGGAAAAAATTTCAATGGAAGCGAGTTTTTTCTGAGACCGATCTGAGAAAATAAATTCCCAGCTCTTACCGAGGAGTTGAAGAAGAGATTTGCTAAAGTTTGACATCAGCGGAAGAAAATTTTCAATAAAAGTGAGTTTATTTTGAGACCGGTCCAAGAAAAAGCATTCTCAGATCTTAGCGAGCGGCTGAAAAGAATATTTGCCAAAATTTGGAATCAGCGAAGGAAAATTTCAATAAAATTGAGCTAATTATGAAACCGGTCAGAGTAAAAATATTCCTAGCTTTTACCGAGGAGTTGAAAAATATATTTGCTAAAGTTTAACATCAGCGAAGGAAAAATTTCAATAAAAGTGAGTTTTTTTTAGACCGGTCCGAGTAAAAGCATCCCCAGATCTTACAGAGCCGTTGAAAATAAAATCTGCTAAAATTTGAAATCGGCAAAAAACAAATTCCAGTAAAATTGAGTTTACCATGAAACCGGTTAGAGTAAAAACATTCCCAGCTCTTGCGGAGGAGTTGAAAAAGAGATTAGCTAAAGCTTGCCATCAGCGAAGGAAAATTTTCAATAAAAGTGAGTTTATTTTGAGATCGGTCCAAGAAAAAGCCCTCTCAGGTCTTAGCGAGCGGCTGCAAAGAAAATTTGCCAAAATTTGAAATCAGCGAAGGAAAATTTCAATAAAATTGAGCTTATTATTAGTGACAGCATTTCAAACTCTTATCGAGCGATTGGAATGAAAATTTTTTGAAATTTGAAATCAGCGAAGGACAAATTTCACTAAAAGTGCGTTTATTATGAGACTGCAGTCTGAGTAACAGAAATTCAAGTTCTCATGGAGTGTTCGAAAAAAAAATTGGCTGAAATTTGACATCAGCAAAGAAAAATTTTCAATAAAAGTTTATTTTGCAGCGCATGAACGGCAAATGAAAGTTTTCGAATTTAGTGAAATGTGACTATGTGGAAGAAACAAAAATTTCAGGATAATGAGTGTGTTTTTTGTGTTTACAAGCTACAAACGTTTGCAAATTTTCGTATTTGAACTGCGACAAAATCAGGCGAAGAAAATAAAACCTCACGAAATCAATTTGAACAAGACTCGTTAATTATCATTGAGATATTTTGATTTTTGTTTTATGAAAAGGACGAAAGAGATTTCACACTCGGCTTTAGGTGATTGATATCCTTAAATTTTTCTTTATTTCTAATTGAAGATGCTAATTAACATTTTATTTCACTTACGCGACACGGCGATAACGTATCCATCGAATACAGGCCAGCCGCCCGGTGGTTCTTTTTTCGTACCGTGCCATTCGATGACAAAGCTTAAGGAAACATCGTATTTATCCGATTCGAAATCCTTGATATCGAAGCCCTTAATCCAACTCACGGGAACGTCGGGGGAATATTTTTTATCATCTTCACCACCAATCCATTTCACCAGTGCGTACAATTTTTTCGACATATTCTACGTGAAAAACACGAGATTATTTAACCGAGACGCTGATCGAAATCTCAACAAATTTCTTTGCAATAAAAAACGAAAACGACCAATATACATACCTCGTTTCGATGCGATTGGATGAAAGCTGAAAAAAATAGGCTACGTTTCCGTTTGAAATGGTCCCTCTGTATCTGTGGGCGGTCAAGATATTTCGTTGGAATTAACGGTGTGCACTACAGTTTTTTTGTTTTCGACATGTATTTGCTGGTTAAACTCACAGTATTTTATTGAAAAACTTCGGAAGGGCAGTTAATAACACTTTCACTGTTATTTTGAAATTGAAAACGCACTTGTGATGATGACTTCCGTTTCGCTGAGCAACGTGACTGACGTGTTCACACTCGTGTTTCCACGAATTATTCGCCTCGGATGGCTTAGAGTACAACATACACTCGGCGAAGAGTGCGTGCACGATCCTCTTCTTCGTAGTGTAGCGGAGGGGGTGAGGTGCCGCGGCCGAACTCTTCGTAGTGTAGCGAAGGGGGTGAGATGCCGCTGCCCGACTCTTCGCAACGTACGACAGATCGAGCGACAGGTCTATGTGGCGCTGGACAACAGCGTGTAAAGTAGTGAAGGGCAATCAGAGGACACCACGCGAGCAGTCGTGTGTGGATGCTCACTTTTATGTAGAAGAGAAAAACAAAACAGTGCGTCTATTCGCATCCTTTTTTCGTATGCCGCGAAAATAAAAAGAGGTGCTATCGCTCGCAATAATGGAACCCGCGTCTTCACAAAGCAGAGATGCCGATGTGCGTAAAAAAAAAAGAGGTCCGTACAAACGATACATTCATCACGGAAGTACTTCTCAAATACCCAGAAGCACACAAAATGATCGGTATGTGTAATTAAAAAATAATTAATGTGCAAAATACATAGGATAGCTGACGATACACACAATTCATTTATTTAAAAAAATGCTATGAAAATACATATAATTTATATAAGAAGGATATATTTTTCGATATTCTGTAGTATATATTCAAAAATAATATGTAAATAATGTACTTTCGTTTTTTGGTAAATTTTCAAATAGCCTAAAAAGGTGAAACTTTTTTTCCTCCTTTAGGCTTTTTATTTTTTATTTTAGTATTTGCTTGTGCTTTTACCAGAACGATATTCTCAAAAAAAATGCTATTTATATGATAGGAAAAAACGTAAAGGGTTCGAGACAATGACCATGGAATCGGGATTCCATAAAGAAAAATCATCAGTTGTAAGTATGATTAAATTCTTGACATCTCTTATCTTCCGAGACAATAGTTTGAACTCCAGAGCACGTCACGATAAATGAGAAGACCGGAAGAAATATTAAGAAAAGGCTCGAGCCTTCGATTATTCATTCGATTGCGATAATGAAGTTGTGTCAAAGTCAGGAAAATTAAAACAGTTACACAAATTGATTTTTTGAACTTTGCAAATGTATCACGATAAATGAATTAAAGAAAACATAAACGTTTTTCCAAAATAAAACAGATTTGATGTACATGCTAAATTGTCTGTTCGAATATTTTTTTACTCAACGTCTCATAAGATAAAGATTGCCCCAGTGATCCAAATGGATCGAGGTTCGGATACAATATGAAAACTAAAAATACCAATTAATAATGGCTTTTTCTCTGTACTATTAGTCAAGTATAAAGAAAAAAAACAAATATTATCAAGATAAGTCATTACCATTAGAATTCGGAAAAAATGCATAAACCACAAGGCTCTGATAATTTCTTTTTGCATGATATATTTCCATTTTCTTGATTTTGGACAGTTCTCTTGAAGCCTTATTTACATTTGTATGTTTTATACAAAGGATATCGATGAATATGTTGAAGTCGACATGCACGAAGAGCTTCAGCCGTATACCCACAGGGCCACGGACGGAAATGAATCACTGAGTTCCCAGGACGTAAGTGCACCAGGAATGTGTTTGATTATCATGTTTATAGAATTGAGCGAGTTCAAACCCGTATCACTTGAACGATTTAATGAATTAACAAACGCTCCGTTTCCTTGAAAGTATTTTGACAGTGAACATTTTTTTCGCGCAATTATGCAAATTTCAATCGCATACTGCGTCAAGGATTCATTCAGGAGACTTTTCGGATATAAATTTTATTTAATTAAAATTATTATACTTCGCGATTCAATAAAAATCCGAATAAATTCAGCAACAATTTGCATGCCATGAAAAACAATAACCAACTTTAACATCATTCGAAAGTTATGAACTAATTGTTTGGACAATTAATAATTATTCAATAACACAACGGTGATCGCTTGTTTTCTTATACAATTTGAATAAGTCCATTTTTTTTTAACGTTTTTGTATTTCGTCAAAATTTCGCCCCTATTTTAAAAACCCTTTTCGAAATTTTTGTAATGGCTGTTATGCATTATTCGGCCTAGTGTCTTTGAAACTTTGTAAAACTAATAGTTAATCTGTCTGGAAAAACATATCTAAAATTTAGATTTTTTATTTTATGTTCAATTATAATTTTTCCAATTTATTCCAATTACAGTTTTGAAATATTGAAGTACAATAATTCTGATCAAATAAACATTTCATACGAAAAACCTCCCACGAGTATCCTTAACATGTGCATATTATTTTCATTACTAATCTCAAAAGATAAATAATTATATTCAAAATGAACAATTCATCACGTTGCATTTTAGATGGACGCCGACGAAGAACACGAATCGGAGTATAACATCGATCTCGCACAAAATGTTCCTGGATCGGCTCATCCCGAAGATAATTACACGAAAGATTTTTTGACAGAGATGCTCATGGTTTTCACTGTAAAATTGCGGCATAATCTGACATACAAAGCGACTGAAGACATAGGTCAGATGCTACAGATAATGAGCAGTACGTTCGTGCCAAAAACAACGAAGTATAATTGGAAAGAAATGATCCGCGACTTCTCACCATGCATGACTATTCATTATTTATGTGATGCATGTAATTTATATGTGGGAGTAGAGTCGAATTCTGCATTACACTGTCAGAACTGTGGCAAAATGATGTATCTCGAAAAAAAATCGAAATCGAATCACGTGTTCATACATTTGTCGCTAACGTATCAGTTGAGGCAGATATTTGAGCTCACCAAAGCCCACTCTACATGCCAGGAACGTCGGGAAAAACAACGTGAATGTGCTTTAGAGGATATATGTGACGGAGAATTGTACAAACGCACATTTACCGATCGCATGTTAAGTATAAACTTCAGCGTCGATGGCGTGCCAGTGTTCGACAGTTCCAATTCCTCAATTTATCCAGTGCTGTGCACTGTGAATGATTTACCTCCACAAGATCGAAAAAATCATGTTCTCCTTACCAGCCTCTGGTTCGGGAGTGGAAAGCCCCCAATGAATGAATTTTTAAAGCCATTTGTTGACGAGATACGCAGTTTGTACACGGATGGTTTTACTTACGAATACGGCGGGATTACGTACCAAAAAAAATGCAACGTTCTAGCGGGAATATGCGATTCAGTTGCTCGACCAACACTACGAAACGCTACACAATTCAATGGGATGTATGGTTGTGGTTTATGCCTCCACCCCGGTGAAATCATCGAGAAAGGCCGAGGCACAACACGTATCTATCCACTAGGAGTTGACGGAAGTCCTTTCGGTGAAGGCTTGCGAACACATGAGCAGACTCTCCTCCATGCTCAAAACAGAGAAAAAGGCATGAAAGGCCTATCTGTGTTGAACAACATCCCTAACTTTGACATCATAAGTTGTCTTCACGTCGATTGGATGCATGCTGTTGCGTTGGGCGTTTGCCGGCAATTTGCCAATTTATGGTTCAACAGCGCCAACCACAACGAAGAATTTTATATGGGACATCACATCAACGATATCGATAGACTAATTCTTTCATTCCATCCAACAGTGGAAGTTTCTAGAACCCCTAGAGCAATATCCGATAGGGCTCACTGGAAAGCTCACGAGTGGATAATATTCCTGTGGTTTTACAGTCTGCCAATATTGCATCAATTCTTTCCGAAAAAAATTCTCCACCACTGGGCTTTGTTAGTTGATGCTACGCAAATTCTTTCGAAAACATCGATCATGAGATCGGAAATAGTTTTTGCCGAAAGATCTTTGATCCAGTTCATCCAGGGTGTAGAAGAATTGTACGGGAAACGCCACGTTGCATTCAACGTCCATTTACTCGCCCATCTAGCAGACAGTGTCCTAAAGTTGGGCCCCTTGTGGACGCACAGCGCCTTCATTTATGAAAATGAAAATCAGGTGTTGCTGAGTTACGTAAAAAGCTCAAACGGAGTTGCTGTGCAAATTTGCGATTCTGTACGTACAAAGTCTGTAACAGATAGACTGCAATATGTATGCAAGGACCACTTAACAACCGAGCAGACGAATTATTTGCATAAATTATTGAAAAAGTCTACTCAACCAAAGCCTTCCGTAGTCCTCGAAGGTGCGTCGATGATAGGTAAAGCAACAACTCATCATGAAATGACTCGATCTCACCAATTAGCCTTCGAAAAAGCCAATATTCGAATCAACCCATTAGCTATTGTCGAATCGTACAAACGTATACTGATAAATGGAGAAATCGTCCAGAGTACAGCTTACACGAAAGTCAAGAAACGGGCCAACTACAGTATAGGGGCTATGTGGATACCAATCCACTTCCAGGAATCGATGGGAAAGTGGGGGAGGTAATTTTGGGATGTTGGCATTCTTTGATGTTGGGAAGGAGGGGGGATTTCTTTTGTGTCGGCATCTCTTTGATGTTGAGGGTGGAACACCTGCTCTATTGTTGTTGAGATAATTTATTACATCCGGTCTATTGTTGGAACACCTGCTCTATTGTTGTCGCGACATCCGGCCTATTGTTAGAACACCTGCTCTATTGTTGTCGAGATAATTTATGGCAGTCCATTGTTTGCATTGTTATCCAAACAACAATAGACCGGATGTCGCGAGAACAATAGAGCAGGTGTTGTCACAATAGACCGGATGTAATAAATTATCCCGACAACAATAGACCGGATGTCATGAGAACAATAGAGCAGGTGTTCCACCCTCAACATCAAAGGGATGCCGACATTTTGGAAATCAGAATTTTCCCAAGTTCTAGGAATTTCCCCTCCACCAAACACCCACATCCCATCCCACACAGCATATAAAACCCAATAGGTTCCTAGTGCATTTCGAAAATCAATGCATTTTGAGTAAAGATACGTCAGAGTTCACATCGAACGATGTCGCGTCCTACGAATATTGCCGCAGAAGAATTCCTGCGTGAGCAGGCAGTGTTATTGAGTAACTTGGCGGAATATTTTTCGTGGGAGCAACAGTGTGATGAATTGATTGATAGTTTGGAAGAACAAGCGTCATCGAAACGTATTCGATTAAGCACAGGATATCGTCATTCGATAAATGCTCAATTAATTCGTTTAGAAGGTTTAAAGTTGGCTACGAGACGACGATTCGTGCATATTGGTGGCGAATTAAACCACCTTCGATTGTTAATGTTAAAACAAATGATGATGCATGTTTCGCCTGGGCGGTGGTTGCTGCGCTATACCCAGCAGAAAATCACACTGAACGACAGTCATCATACCCGCATTATGAAACAGTGTTCAATATTCAGGGGCTGAATTTCCCCATGACGCTCAATCAAATTAAAAAGTTTGAAAAATTAAACAATATTTCGATAAACGTGTATACACCAGTGAAAGACACTATTCAACCAATTCGCGTCAGCAAGAATAAGAAAGCAAAGCACGCCAATTTATTGTTGATTGAAGAGCAAGGAGGGGGAAATAATGTCGCGCATTTTCTTTGCGTCAAGGATCTGTCGCGTCTCGTGAGCTCCCAACTGAAGAACGGCAAAAGACGAGCATTTATTTGCGATCGGTGAGTTGGCAAAAAAAAAAAAAAAATTTAATGTACAAATATCAGAAATTGCTAAAATGTATAAAAATCATAGGTGTCTACACTATTTCAATACGGAGGAAAGGCTGCACGCGCACGAGGTCGACTGTGGGCGGATGAACGACTGCGCCATAACATTACCGGCTGAAAACAATAAATGGCTGAAATTCAAGAACTTTGATCGTAAGGAGCGTCTTCCATTCGTCGTATATGCCGATCTTGAGTGCGTTTTGGAGAAAACGAATGAGGAAGAACGAGAAAAGAATCAGCATCAACACCATCGAGTTTTCAGCGTGGGTTATTATGTCAGTTGCTCGTACAACCCTTCCTTGTCGGGCTACCATACCCACCGTGGAGAGGATTGCATAGAATGGTTCGTGAAGGAACTCGAGACGTTGGCGTTGAACGTAAAAAAAATACTACTAAAGAATGTGCCGATGAAAGAATTGACACAGCACGAGTGGAAGACTTTCCGAGAGGCTAAAGACTGTCACATTTGCGAGAGGCCGCTTGCAGGCAATGTAGATCGCGTGCGTGATCACTGTCATCTCACGGGGCAGTACAGAGGTCCAGCTCATTCCAATTGTAACTTAAATTTCCAACATCATTACGCCATTCCAATTATTTTTCACAATTTGTCCGGATACGATGCACATTTTATTATAAAAGAGGTAGCTACGGCGTTTGCGGGGAAAACCGATTTACTCCCAATAACAAAAGAAAAATATATTTCATTC
Organism: Hyposoter dolosus; assembly: GCA_963921915.1. Taxonomy (NCBI): domain Eukaryota; kingdom Metazoa; phylum Arthropoda; class Insecta; order Hymenoptera; family Ichneumonidae; genus Hyposoter; species Hyposoter dolosus. The sequence continues at coordinate 23,885,405 of OY998130.1, read as the reverse complement.
ACAAAGACGGTGCAGTCTTCTTCAGAAAACTATAAAAAACAGATTAAACTTCGCTTCATCGATTCATTCAAATTTTTAAACACGGGTCTCGATAAGTTAGCATCTCTCCTCTCAGCAGACAAACTAAAAATTGCAAAGTCTCAATTTCAAAATCTACTACCAAACGATTTCGAACTGTTAACTCGCAAAGGGGTTTTTCCCTACGAGTACATCGACAGTTTCAAAAAGTTGGACGAAACGCAGCTTCCACCGCGGGATGCTTTTTACAGTTCCTTGACCGACGAGACGATTTCCGAGGAAGACTACAAACATGCTCAGACTGTATGGGAGCGGTTTTCCCCACAGACGCTCGGAGAATATAGCGATCTTTACCTGAAGACGGACGTATTGCTGTTGGCGGACATATTCGAAAATTTTCGAGATAAATGTCAGCAAAGTTATGGTCTTGACCCTGCCCATTATTTCACTCTCCCAGGATATACCTGGGATGCTATGTTGAAATATACGCGGATCAAGTTCGAACTGCTCACCGACATCGATATGGTGCTATTCATAGAAAGAGGCGTACGCGGAGGTTTGAGTCAATGTTCAAAGAGGTATGCAGGTGCAAACAACAAGTATATGGAGTCCTTCGATTCATCGAAAGAATCATCTTACTTGATGTACTACGATGTAAATAACTTGTACGGATGGGCGATGAGTCAACCGTTGCCATATGCAAATTTTGAATGGATTGAAGATGTCTCAAGTTTCAACGTCGAATCTCCCCATCCGTCAAAAGGATACATCCTTGAAGTTGATCTAGAATATCCTGCTTATTTACACGATAAGCATATGGATCTACCTTTTTGTCCAGAACACGGCAAACCTCCGGGTAAGCGTCAAGAGAAATTGCTTGCAACCGTTTCGGATAAAGAACGCTATGTTATTCACTATCGAACCCTCCAACATTGTATACAACACGGACTAAAATTGAAGAAAATTCATAGAATATTACAGTTTGACGAGTCAGCCTGGCTAGAAAAGTATATTGATTTGAACACGCAATTGAGGACTCGTGCCACAAACGACTTTGATAAAACGATGTATAAGTTAATGAATAATGCAGTTTTCGGGAAAACTATGGAAGATGTGCGTGAACGCCGCAATGTGAAATTGTTGACTGAATGGGCTGGGAGATATGGTGCTGAAGCACTAATTGCAAAACCAAATTTCCATAGTCGCAGCATATTTGCAGATAACTTGATAGCTGTAGAATTACGCAATCTCGAAGTTAAATTTGACAAACCTATTTACGTCGGTATGTCCATTTTAGGTATTTCTAAAACTTGTTTGTATAAATTTCACCACGAGTTCATGATGCAATTGTATGGTGATAGATGTAAGGTTACATACACTGATACTGATAGTTTAATATATCACATCGAGTGTGATGATGTTTATAGTGATATGAAACAAAATTTAGATAAATTCGACACGAGCGATTACCCTGTAGACAATGTATATAATATTCCGCGTGTGAACAAAAAGGTTCCCGGTCTCATGAAAGATGAAAATAATGGAGCCATCATGACCGAGTTTGTAGGATTAAGATCGAAAATGTATGCGACGCGGGTGGTAGGAAAAAAAGATGTGAAAAAGGCCAAGGGTGTTAAAGGCAATGTAGTTTCAAAGACTATTGACTTTGACGACTACCTGAAATGCTTGAATGAAGAGATTGAAGTTACACGCTGTCAATCGTCCATTCGTTCCACGTTGCATCAGGTGTACACCATTTCGGAAACGAAAATTGCCCTTAGCCCGCACGACGACAAGCGCTACATTATACCTGGAACTGTGGAAACCCTTCCGTGGGGTCACTACAGAATTCCTAGGTGAGTGAAAGTCTGTACAAAAAAAAAATGTAACCGGAAGTCAAATAAAATTCTTTTTTACTCTACAGCTGCATCCTTTTTTTTCCTTCCTTCCTTCCGTTTTTCAGAGACCTAACGCGGTCTGCGGCGTTCATTCAGTTTTTTTTTTTTCAGAGACCTGCTGTGGTCTACGAGGTCAAAAATCATTCAGAGTTTTTTTTTTTTCAGAGACCTGCCGTGGTCTATGGGGTTCATTCAGAGTTTTTTTTTTCAGAGACCTGCTGTGGTCAGAGTCATGCAAATAAAAATCACTCAAGGTTTTTCTTTCACACTGCTTTATTGTTCACAAATCGTCCTTACTTATCCAACTATTGTGGGTATTGTCGAACCCGAGCCATTTTACAAATAGTTTCTGCCTACGTTTTCTCAAAACTTTTTCTATAAGATAAATGTCGAGGTATTTGACTCGAAGGAGCTCTTGCTCATAAAAGCCTCCCGCGATCGCCTCATCTTTACAATCTTTCAAACTGTATGTTACAGGATTGGTTTTTCTCACTTGGTATATAGTAAATATTTCCGTCGTCCAGTTTGGCGTATAACCTTTTTCAAATACATTCTTAAATTTACTGACGCGCACTTTATCACCAATTTTAAATTTTGGCTTTTTTCTCGCCACTTTACATCTATCGAAAACATCGTGGAGCAATTGTTTTTCATTGTCGACATTAACATTTTTCGGTTTCATTTTGATAGTATGATGTTTAGTATCATTATACTCGGTGATTAACATGTTGAGAATATCACTCCATTTCCAGCTTCCACGAAGACTAAATTGCATCCACATTTTATTCTTTAGAGTGCGATTGAAGCGTTCACAAATTGATGCTTTCATATTGCTATACGTAGAATACATGTGAATATTAAATTTTTTCATCAATGCCTTAAAGTTGGAATTATAAAATTCTTTTCCACGATCAACATGAAGGTTTTTCGGTCGGCGTCCCTCGGCGAGTATCGACTCCATTGCAGCAGTAACATCTTTACCACTCTTCGTCTTCAATGGTTTGGCCCAAGCGAATTTGGAGAAAATATCGATGACGGTGAGGAGAAATTTGTGGTTAGAGTTGTAATGTCCATAGGATGACATATCGACGAGATCAGCTTGCCACGTCTCATCCAGACCACGAATATCCACATGTCGACGCGGATAATTTCGTCGAGCTGGTTTATGCAACTCCTCCACCACAGCACGTTTCTTCGCACTCATTTCTTCTTTCCTGCTTGATATTTGTCTTTCTCTTGCAGCGTGGACTCTGGGTCAGTTGTACTCCCTGCTTCTGCCGTTTTTTCTATATGCTTCAGCAGAGCATTGAAGATATTTTTTCGGAGTGGGGGGCTTGGAGTGGGCTTCGGAACTTTTCGCTTTGGTTCGCCATTCTTCATACTCTGCACTTCTTCACGAAGCGAAGCGATCTCGGCTCGCAATTGATTTTCGAGAGGAAATATCCTCGATTCACAGTATTCAATGGTTGAACCATGCAATTTTATGGTGATATTGTTTATATAGTGTTTTAACACAAACAAGTTGATGGCGTCGTAAAGTTCTGTTGCATCACCAACGTTACACACCCGTTTTGCCTCTATATCATACTGACCGTCTGCCGTGGTCTTAAATCCAACTCCAGGTTTGCCGGGAGGACCCGCCGAAGCACTAGTATTCAATGAGCGTCCAAACACATCGACAGTCATTCTGAGAATGTGTGAAAAACTTGGCTCCAGCTACTTAATAAATGATTTTCGCTTCACGCAATTCCTCAATTATGGAAATAATTTCGTTGGAATGAGCGGAGTTTCCAGCAGCTTGCGACGCAAGCAGTATTCGAAGACGATCCACTAGCTCGTTTGGATCATCCCAGTGAACATATGTAGCCCCCGTCATTTTATACTCTGGTATGCCGCCTCCACCTTTATGCAAACCATGCTGCATTTTCGATATATAAGTTTTAAACTTGTGAGATTTACTCTGACGTATTGCACTCTTGGGCTTGTAATTTTTCCGATGCGCATTCGTACTAATTACAATTTTTTCATACATCGCCAAATCGGGTGGGGTTAAATATTCCAATTTAGGTGCTTTTTTGAACAGCAACTCAACCAAACCAACATTTCTCGGATACTTTTGATCGCCCACATGAATATAATCACTTTTGAAATGGATCGGTGAATCACCAATCATCAATTTATCGCCTGCAAGCTTTCTCACTCCATAAGAGACGTCGAGCCCTGATTTTTCATTATTACGCAGCAGAGTCAAATATTCATATATTAGATCGTCAACATCTTTCTTCGCATCGTCGTCACCACTTGACCACCCATCATCTGCTCCAACAAAACTATCTTCTTGACTCGTAAAAGTCTTGTCTACAGTTTTATCGAGAGAAATGTTTGGCAGCGAATAATCCCGCACTTGATGTTCAGCTTCCTGCTGCGGCTGCTCCTCCTCCTCCTCCTCCTCCTCCTGCTCCTCCTTCTTCCCGTCCGCCTCCCTCTTGATATCCATTTTTTCAGCTTTAATCTCTCGCTTTAGATTTTTTTAATATGAAACCAACTCTTCCAATGGCTCAATGATTGGCTTAAACACATTTTGCATTTTCTGCTGCGTTATGTCATAACCACTCTTCAACATTCGATGTTTTCGTCTAATTGCATCACTTGCCTTTGCAAGTTGAAACAGCACACTTTTGTCCCTCAAAATTTCTGTGCTCCTCATGTTGACACGAGCAAGCCTGATCTCATACTGTTTTTCTCAACGCGATGAGCATTCATTTATCGTCAACACTGAGGAATGAATCGAAACCCAATCTATATCTCCCTGCATTTATATCACTATCTTTGTCAATCGTGATGAACCCAAATCTATCCGACTTCCAGCACTTTACACACATATTTTTGAAGGCTGCAAAAGTCATATCGGTATTCACATGATCGTTGTATGCGTGTTTCAGATTCATGTCATCTTGGTTGAATAGTACAATAAAATTTGCGTTATCTCTCACGAGATGTTTTGGAATACGCGTATATGTTTGACAAAGATAAAAACAGTCCACAATCTCATGTCTCCCCATGGAAAAAAATGCTCTCACATTGTCTTGTTTTTCACACGCTATATCGTCGAAGATGAATATGGAGTTGGGGCGAGCGTCATTCGGTGATACCACTTGCTCATGCTCGTTAAATGGAAAATATCCAATCCTTTTTACCGATCGAAGTAATTCTTCAAGCAGTTTATATTTTGGCTGTTTCAGCGACTTGGAGTAGAGATAAACGTTTTCAAATCTCAGGCCATTAGGATGTATTAGAAGCGTGAGTAAAGCATTGGTCTTTCCACAATTCGATGGTCCGCAAAACACAGCTCGGATGCTGTCAGGTAGTAAAGCCCCATGACGCTTTTCCTTTTTCACCCCACCACCACCACCGGTCACAAATTCATCAAAATTCATTACAGACAGTTGACCGCCGGAAACTTGTTTCTTGGACGCCATCTCACGCGTGACTAATTCAAAAAACCGTATAAATATGTTTTTATAGTGGTTTGAATAATCAGTCGAGTATAAACTGTCGCGCGGCAATGGTCGCAGGTGAAGGAATAATTAACAGCCTAATCAATAAACTTCCCGTAGAACTACATCTGCCGGGTTATCAATATTGTGGACCTGGCACAAAGTTGGCTAAGCGTCTTGCTCGTGGTGATCGCGGTATAAACGCATTGGATGCTGCATGCAAACAACACGATATTGCATATTCGAGAAATCCTGAAAATCTGGAAGCAAGACATTTGGCTGATAAAATTTTAGCTGAACAAGCCTGGCAACGTGTAACATCGAAAAACGCTAGTTTCGGTGAGCGAGCAAGTGCGTGGCTCGTGACAAACATCATGAAGGCAAAAATGAAACTCGGTTCGGGAATAAAGGCGCGTGGGAGAAATACAAACGCAAAACGTGGTTCGGGCATGAAGCCAAAGAAGAAGAGTGTTTCCTTGAAAAATGTTATTGCGGCTGCTCGAAAAACGATGGTCAAAAGTGACGATCCTCGTAAAGTTATCATGTCGGCATTGAAGGGCGCACGTGCCAGTGTGAAAGGTATCAAAGTCCGCACGCCTCGTATTCTACCTGTTCCCCGGAAAATCGGTCGTTTCCCGCCCTTTCTCGTGCCCATCTTTGCCGGCCTTAGCGCCGCAGGTGCTTTATCCGGTGGTGCTGCGGCAATAGCCAAGGCTGTACATACTGCACAAGCCAGCAAAGCGGAATTGAAAGAAAATAAGCGTCATAATGCAACAATGGAGGCCATCGCCCTGGGTAAAGGCTTACATTTGAAACCGTATAAGCAAGGTCTGGGTCTTTACCTTCAGCCAAAAAACGGATAATGACGCTACCACATCGACCCCTCACCAACATTGATCTGCTGAAGCTGGGAAAAATCATGAAAATTCCACATTTTCGCGGGGTTTACATGCGTGACACATTGCCTGCTAGTGGACCTCTCAAACGAGAATCGGGAATCGTTAATTTGGATGAAAATGCCGGCCCGGGCACACACTGGGTCGCATACAAAAAGACTGGACGTAAAGTCGTGTACTTTGACAGTTTTGGCGATCTCCCACCACCAAACGAACTCATGAGTTACTTCAATGTTGGTAGCGTTAATTACAATTATAAAAGATATCAAGAATTTGACACAATTGTATGCGGACATTTATGTCTCAAATTCCTGTGTGGACAGCTAAATCGCCGCGATAACTATGCCCTATATAAGCGTGGATAATAGAGCTATGTATTTAGTTCTCAATTTGCGAGCATCATGGATGATAGTCTAACGTTTACAATATCAGGATCATCGGCCATTCTCAGTACACAATTCTTTCCTCCAATTGAGCTGTCCTCCGACAAGAATTATACTCTCGGACTTGTCGAGCTACTAACCTTCAACTCCATCCCGAATATTGACGTTGGCTGCAATAAATTTTATGTTGGAGAACATGAACTGACTATACCAACGGGGAGTTATGAAATTGAGGACATCGAAAAATATTTGCAAACTGAATTGTCATTAAAAAACATCAATATCCGACTAAGACCAAACAATAATACTCTGCGCAGTGAAATTGAGTGTAATCAGCCAATCTACTTGTCAAAGAATAATTCGATTGGACCTCTGCTGGGCTTTACGACACGTACATTGGAACCCAATAAAAGACACGAATCTGATCTACCAGTGTCCATTCTTAAGGTGAACGCCATACGTGTTGAATGCAACATAACAACCGGTGCATATATCAACGGGCAAAAAGTTCATACGATTCATGAATTTTTTCCATCTGTACCGCCAGGCTATAAAATCATTGAAGTGCCGTCAAACGTAATTTACCTGCCAATCACGACTCGCATAATTGACAATATACAACTTCGTATTGTGGATCAGGACGGTGATTTGGTGAATTTTCGTGGTGAAGTGATTACAATACGACTACATCTCAATGGGCATAGTGTATAATCGAAGCTCAATTATTAATAAGCCAACATGGAAATCCCCAACCAGTCGTCGATCAACGCTCAAACTGCTAACACCGCAGAACCTTCTACTCCTGAAGAATTTGGGTCTCAAAGTGTGTGGAGTACGCGCATGAAAAACTATTTACTCTGTGCATTGTGTATCTGCTGCATAGAATGGCGGAAGAAATCGTAAACATTCAAGAACCCGTCATCTTTGATGAATCCATCATACATTATGAGGTTCATGCTCATCAGCCATACGCATCGTCAACATACAACAATAGCGATGAAATACGTATTTCAATTCAACATCAAGATTTATCAATCCTACCGAGCAAAAGTTCTCTTCACATTTGTGGAAAACTAACGAAACTCGATGGAACGCCGACAACTGCAACAAAGCTCGTCAACAATGCTATCTGTCATTTATTCGAAGAAGTGCGCTATGAACTTAATGCTGTGGAAATCGATCGCAATAAAAATGTGGGTGTTACATCTCTCATTAAGGGATATACGTCACTTACACCGGCAAAGAGTTCAATGCTTGAAAATACTGGTTGGATGGATGTTGAGGAGACGCGAGATATTGTTGATGCAGTGGGCAACTTTGATGTTTGCATACCATTGAGTATGTTGCTGGGCTTTGCCGAAGATTATCGGAAAATGGTGGTGAATGCAAAATATGAATTGATCTTGACCCGATCGCGGACCGACGATAATGCAATAATACAAACGGCTGATGAAAATTACAAGCTCACACTGCGGAAAATTGAATGGCTTGTACCATATGCCACCGTGGCAGATCAACGAAAAATACAACTCTTAAAATTCATTGCCAGAGACACACCGATATCCATGAGTTATCGCACCTGGGAATTGTATGAATACCCAATGCTTCCGGCCACGTCCAAACATGTATGTAGAATAATAGAATGTCGTTCCATCAAGGCATACTCGTGATGCTGCGATAGATTAATAAAAGACGGCGGTTGTTTGAAGAACTTTCCTTAACGACCAGTCTTGATTTAAATGTTAAACTGAACGGACGTGTATTTCTCTTTTCTCTGTTAAATAAATATTATTTGCACGTTTATTCCTCCCTTTGGTTGTTTAATTCCACAAATTTGGGGGCTCGTCCGGGATGAGACAGCCATAAAATCTGGGATTTAACGAATTTTCGTACAAATAAAACTTAATATCGGTGCGCGAATTTAGTAGTAGAACGAAACGTGGATTTGACGATGAAAATTTAGGCTAGACGGGCCGACCACGATCTTTAAGAAGATATAGACGATATCGGGAGTTCTACGAAAATTTTCGTGCGCGATTAACGACGATGTTAGAAAATGAGGAAGAGTTAGACTCTATGTCGGCGGATCAGCTTCGACATGAGCTCGAGATTCGCGAATTACCTTTACAAGGGGAGAGCACCGCCACGTTACGCGAGAGATTACGTGGTTTTCTCAGAAGAAATGTTGAATCTCAAAACGAGGAGACTTCGGCAAATGTTGTTGCGACTAATGACGTCGACGTTTTAAGTTACAAAGAATTGAAAGCACAGTTGCGCGCACGGGGTTTAGAGATATCGGGAAAAACCGACGTACTCCGATCAAGGCTTCGAAAAGCTTTGAATCAGAGTAAGGATCATTTGCAAAATAATGAAGAAGAAGACGTCAGTGAAAGGAGTGAAAATGACGATGATGAAGATGAAGACGTGTCAAGAAAAAATTTACGACAAAGAAGAGTACAGCAAGACGAAGTCATTGACGAGAATGACGCATATATCGACGACGGTAATCGACGGCTTCCGAGAATGGAGCATAACAGCGATCGAGAAAAAAAAGTTTTCTTTCAACCCTTAACATTCAAAGACGTTGAAGATTCTTTGGAAGTTTTCAATGGAGACGGGAAACAAAACGTTAAAAGATGGCTCACGAATTTAGAAGAAACAGCTGATCTTTGCGGATGGAGCGAGGTACATAAGGTTGTTTACGCGAAAAAACTGCTCCGAGGGTCAGCAAAACTTTTTGTGAGTTTCGAATCTTGCGCTAAATCGTGGACAGAACTAAAGAAGGCGCTCATTAACGAGTTTGGTTCAACGATGAATAGTAAACAGGTTCACAAAGATTTGAGTGCCGTAAGGAAGAAGTCCGACGAGACTTACGAAGAATACATTTATCGTGCATTAGATTTGGCGAGTCATGCAGATATTGAGCTTGAGGCAAAAATTCAGTACATTATAGATGGAGTGTATGACGAAGACGCGAACAAATCTATTTTGTATGGAGCCTCTTCAATCAAAGAACTGAGGAAAAAATTTGTGCAGTATGAGGCAATGCGGAGTAATGCGAATAAAAACAAATCGAAATTTCCTTCCAACGAAAAAACGAAGCGGTTTTCTCAAGGCCAAAACTACACGCAGAATAAACACTGCTTCAATTGTGGTGATACTCGGCATCTCGGTAACAATTGTCCGAACAAATCAAAAGGTATGAGATGTTTTAATTGCGGAGAATTCGGACATATTGCTGCAAAATGTCAGAAAGAACCCAAGAGTGTGGTTTCGAAAAACACGTCTGGACCTCGATGCGATTTGACAAGTACAGGAGATAAAAAAACGTATAAAACAGTACATATCCTCAATCACGAAGTTGTTGCTGTCATCGACTCCGGAAGCGACCTGCATCTAATTCGATCGAGTAGATATGTATTGTTGGGTGCTCCAAAGCTCAATACAGAGACGATTCCTTTCAATGTGGTCGGTAAAGAAAGTGTCCGCACGTTGGGAAGTTTTTCCGCGAATGTTCGTGTCGACGAGGTGGACTTTAATTTTGTCATACACGTGGTCCCTGATCAATACCTTGGTCACGAGATTTTGTTGGGAGGAGAGTTATCAGACCAAGCAGATGTTCTTCTAAGAAGACGACAGGCGACAGTAACGAAGCCTATCGAAACCAGCGATGCTCAGACCGAAACCTATCCTATTCCGAATTTTGACGTCGCTTGGCGGGAAGTCCTGAGCATTAATGTTCCTACTGAACCCGCTTATGATGTTTCTATTCAACACATCACTGACGATAATTTGAGAAGAAAAGTAAAAAACGTCGTCGAAGACTGAAGAGACAGGAATTAAAATGCATATCGTGGTTAAAGACGATATACCAATTCATCAATCTGCTCGAAGATTAGCAAAAGTCGAAAATGATTTGGTCAATGAAATTATTGACAAATGGATCAAAGACGGAATTATACGACCGAGTAACTCGGAGTATTCCAGTCCCATTGTGTTAGTCAAAAAAAAGAACGGACAAACTCGACTTTGTGTGGATTATCGTCAGCTCAACAAAAAAATTGTCCGTGATCGCTATCCTCTTCCACTGATCGAGGATCAGTTAGATCGACTCCAGGACGCGTCAATATTTAGTACGTTGGATCTCAAGGATGGTTTCTTCCACGTACCTATTCACGAAGATAGCATTAAATATACGGCGTTTATTGTACCAGACGGACATTTTGAGTTCTTAAGAGTGCCCTTTGGACTCTGTAACTCTCCAGCGATTTTTCAGAAGCATATCAAAGCAGTTTTCAAGGAATTGCTGAGAGACGGCACTGTTCTGATTTATCTCGATGATATTATTATTCCCTCGAAGGATGAAGAGGAAGGCGTGGAAAAATTAATTCGAGTTCTGGACACGGCAAGACGTTTCGGGTTAATAATTAATTGGCGTAAATGTCATTTGCTCACTAATCAAGTCGAGTATCTCGGATACATCGTGGAAAACGGGAATATCAAACCTTCGAAAGAAAAGACAAATGCTGTCATTAAATTTCCGAAACCAACAAACATTAAAGGGATACAAAGTTTCTTGGGACTCACCGGATATTTTCGGAAATTCATCGCTCATTATTCGTTGATTGCCCGACCCCTTTCCCAGTTATTGAGAGATGACGTTAAATGGGAATTTGGCCCTAATGAAGAACAAGCCTTCGAGCAATTGAAGCTGGAGTTATCTCGAGGTCCCATTTTAAAGTTATATCGGGTTGGAGCAGAAACGGAGTTGCACACAGATGCGTGCAAATATGGTTTGGGAGCAATATTGTTTCAGAAAGACTCTGAAGACGGTCTTTTTCACCCGATTTACTATATGAGCTGGAAAACATCGCCAGCAGAAGAAAAATATCCAAGCTATGAGCTAGAGATATTGGCGATCATTAAAGCTCTCGCAAAATTTCGAGTTTATCTCTTGGGAATTTCCTTCAAGATCGTCACAGATTGTCAAGCTTTCACTCTCACTATGAAGAAAAAAGATATTTGTGTTCGAATTTACCGATGGGCTCTTGCTTTGGAAGAATTCCAGTATTCCATTGAACATCGTCCAGGAACGTCGATGAAGCATGCAGACGCTCTTAGTCGTAACCCTGTCTCCGTATTGTGCGTCGAGGCTGCGGAGGGCACGCTTATCGCACAAATTCAGAGGGCTCAACAAGAAGATTGCGAACTTAACAAAATAATTGAAGAAATGCGTCGCGGTTCGACGAAGGATTTTTCGATTAAAAAAAATATTTTGTATCGAGAATGCGACGGGGACTCTCTTCTCGTTGTGCCGAAGAGTTTGCAGCATGACGTTATTCGTCAAGCACACGACAGAGGTCATTTTAGTTGGCAAAAAACGGAACACCTGATCAAGCGAGACTTTTGGTTCAAGAAAATGCGTCCAAAGGTGCAAAAATTGATTCACAATTGTGTGAAATGTATCCTTGCAGATCGAAAACAAGGTAAAGCTGAGGGATTACTACAGCCAATCTACAAAGGCGATGCGCCTTTTGATACATACCATATAGACCATGTGGGACCTATTCCCTCAACTAAGAAAAACTACAAGCATCTGTTTGTGGTTGTCGATGCTTTTACAAAATTTATTTGGCTTTATCCTACAAAGTCGACCACTACAGAAGAGGTAATCACTCGATTAAAAAAACAGGCCGAAACGTTTGGCAACCCCAGGCGAATAATTTCGGATAGAGGCACCGCGTTCACGTCGAATGCTTTCTCGGAGTATTGCACCGATCAACAAATTCAGCATGTGCTAATTACCACAGGAGTACCTCGTGGAAATGGGCAAGTGGAACGAATTAATCGAATTGTAATTTCCATTCTTACGAAATGGTCTCTGTCTAAACCCGAAGAATGGTATAAACACGTCGGTGTTACACAGCAGTACATCAACTCTTCGTACAATAGAACCATAGGTACTACTCCTTTTGAATTGCTAGTTGGAAGAGCTATGCAATTAAAAAACGATACACAATTTCGAGAGATAATTGAAAAAGAGATCGTCGCACTTTTTCAACAAGAACGTTTGAAGCTACGGGATGAAACACGGAAAAACATAAGCAAAATTCAAGAAGAGAACAAGAAAACGTATAACCGGAAACGAAAAGTCGCTAAATCTTATCAAATCGGCGATTTCGTCGCAATCAAGCGTACTCAATTCGGTCCAGGTTTAAAATTCCATCCAAAATTCCTGGGGCCGTATAAAATTATTTCGATTCTTCCAAATGATCGTTATCAAGTCGCTAAGTTTGGAGAGCACGAGGGGCCAAATAAGACAAATTCAGTAGCTGATCAGATGAAACCTTGGCCACCTCGCCAAGATTTTGAAATTGTCTCCAGCGATTCTAGCGATGAAGATTAAATTTCTTTTCGGCGGCCTCGAGGACGATGCCGTTTTGCAGAATGGCCGAGTGTAGAATAATAGAATGTCGTTCCATCAAGGCATACTCGTGATGCTGCGATAGATTAATAAAAGACGGCGGTTGTTTGAAGAACTTTCCTTAACGACCAGTCTTGATTTAAATGTTAAACTGAACGGACGTGTATTTCTCTTTTCTCTGTTAAATAAATATTATTTGCACGTTTATTCCTCCCTTTGGTTGTTTAATCCCACATGTATGGTCGGTCAAGACGTCAACACAGTTGGAAAAACCGCGTTATGTAATTCTCACCATGCAAACTGGACGGAAAAATGTTAAGAATAAAAATGCAAGTGGCTTCGATCATTGCAATGTGACCGATGTGAAACTATACTTGAATTCACAATGTTATCCTTACGGCAATATGAATTTGAATATAGACCAAAATCAGTATGCAGTACTCTATGATATGTACACAAACTTTCAACCAATGTATTACAATAAGGAGGCGGAGCCATGGTTGAGCAAAAAAGAATTTCTCAGAAATGCACCTCTCATTGTCATTGACTGCTCGAAGCAAAACGATTCTCTCAAGTCGGGGCCGGTGGATGTACGACTAGAGTTTGAAACGAAAAAAAATATACCTGCGCAAACTTGTGCATACTGTCTGATTCTACATGATCGCATTGTGGAATATAATCCAATAAGTGGTGGGGTGAAAAAATTAGTATAAAATGAGAGGAGTTGACGCGGCTGGTCATCAGTCGAGATGGAGTTTATCATCGATCTACAAGGCTTCAAGGGTCCCAACAACCAATTCATCCTCAAGGAAATTTCATTCATTCGAGCGGACGAGAAAAATGCTGAACCTTTAACATTCTTCTTGGAATCGCCATACGCGTGGGACCTTTTACCCGCAAAATATCAGATGACAAACAAATGGTTGGAACGCAATTACCATGGAATATCGTGGGACTATGGCACTATACCGTACGACGCTGCGAAACACCTGCTTCAAACAATTTTACAACGAGCTCGAGCCATCTATGTGAAAGGACGTGAAAAGTCTTTATGGCTAGCGAGCTACCTGTCGAGGGAGGTTTGTGACCTGGAGACTCTGGATTGTCCACCGTTGAAAAAATTGCCCAAAACTCCATCGACTTGTCCTCACCATACCTCCAATGCGAAATTCAATTGTGCAACGATGAATGTTAACGCTCTAAAAAGCTGGTACTATGTCTACCACGCGTTATGTGAACGAGGGATTTTTTAAATAAATAATACATTTTTTCTTCAAATTTCATGTTTTTATTAATTCTCCCATCTCTTCCTCCTCCTCCTCCTCGTCTTACAATATTTACAAAATTGTTGCATGTGTTTACAATTTTTCACATGTGTGGAATTTGACTCCATTCAAAGTTCCACCGAGGTACTTCATCGATAGTTGTCCGGCACGTGCAGTTTTCAACAATTCCTCAAACAGTGATGGATTTTGTTGGAAGGCTCTGACGACTCGAGCTGGTAGGAAGACGGTGTATTCACCCTGGATTTCAGCGACGTAGCGATCTCCGTATTTCGTTTTAACCATCCGAATATCAGAGATGATATAATCATCCTGGACTTGAAGATCTTTCAGCTTCTTCGTTGGTAGATACTCAGACTGCGTCGTGATTGCGTTGATTCCAGAAAAGTCCATTTTCGAAGACTGTATGATTTCAGCGAGAGCTCGAGAAGTTCTTTTCAAAGACTGCACGATTTTCAGCGAGAGCTTGTGAAGTTATGAATTTATTTCATTCTCTGCTCGGCTATTTGTACCCTACATCCCCTCTCCAGCATCTGAACAAGTTCAATCTTGTCTGCAGCAGGTTTGATCTTGTTTACCCTGCCACCCCGCTCCAGCATCTGAACAAGTTCAATCCTGTCTGCAACAGGTTTGATCTTGTTTACGACCTGTCTTAACAGGTTCGCCGTGTACTCTCTCACGACACTTTCTGCAGTTTCGACGTTGCGGTACCGGACCATCGAAATGATCTTCCATCGAAGACGTATTTGAATGTTCATAACATCGACGATATGATTCAATTTCACTATCACAATGATAATAATTCGGCATTCGATCCCATAAGATATCCGTAAATTCACTGAAGTGTCTCTTGAAGATTGTGGGTGAAATAATTTTAAGCTCGCTACTTGTCAATTCTCTCGGACTGCGTTCATTCGTATACACATGTATGAGCTCTTCCATAATGTGACATTTCTCACAATCTCGCCGTTTAGGCCCCGCCGCATCGACATGTACCCCCTCCCACGGCGGATTGAAATGATCATGACATGGTCGATATGACGCTATCTCAGTATCACGCTGCAACTTTTCCGGCAAGCAATCCCACAAATAATTGATGTATGCACTATAGTATTTTAGAAGAAAAGCCTTGGAAATGGATTCGAGTTCGTTTTTCGTCAAATCTCGCGGGTCCTTCGACGGATGTATTGTATACATGCTCGCACATCTGTCCATTGTAATAATAACTTTGAGACTGACCTGTGCGGGGAAAAGGTTCGAGCACCACCCGCGAAGACTTTTTTTTTTATGACTTTGGGGAAACGCTTTCTCGAGCCTACCACTTTTTTTTGGCCAGTAGCATCTTCGCAGAGAACCCTTCTGAGATTTTTCCACCATATTCCTAGATGCAATGCTTGGTGGGGATGTAAAAAATGGGAAACCTTCTGGTCCAGAAGTATTTAAAGGGCTAGTTTTCTACACCTGAAAATCACTTTACTCCCGACAATATTCTCGGTCCATCACGCCGTTTGGTTTAGTGACAGTCGTGTTCGTAAAGTGTTCATCGTCGAGTTTCTGTTTCTGTTCATCAGCGTATTCTTTTTTCGTGTTTATCAAGTGTTCGTCGAGTTTCTGTTCATCGTCAACGTTTTTTCGTGTTCGTCAAGTGTTCGTAAAATGGCTAATGAACGAGAAATTGAAGTGATTGACATCTCGGACGACGAGATGGAAATTGCTGTCGATGGCGAGATATTGGGTGCGGGGCCTATCGTGGCGCCCCCCCATGAGGACGCGATGGATCAAGGGGAGGAAGGAGCGTGGGGTTGGGACCTCATCGACGACGAAAATTTTCGTATCTTCGACGCCGAACACCTTCGGCCCGAGGATTATGATGATCCCGACCTCCGGTACTATGGAGCCGACGTTAGATGGGGGGACGTCGAGGACAATGCACCCATCGATGCTGATGAGGGCTATGCGTCCGATTCGGGCGGTCCAAATATAATTAGTGCGGAGGTGCTGCCGCGGCCGATCGCGCTTGCGGTAGATAATACAAGCCGTATGTGCGAGATACGGTCGGGCTATTTCACCCGGACGGGTGAACTCGTTTGCCCGCAATGTTTTATCATAAATCCCGAGTGGCATGGGCAGGTGACCGCCGTCTTCGAGCACTCGGTGGGAACCCTTCAGCAGCTCGGGAGAGGGTATTACTATTGCCAGATATGTAGGGGCCCTATATCTGTACGCGTGGCACATACATCATGTAGAGTATGCCATGAATGGTGAGTTTTTATCATTTTATTATTATTAAATTCTCTGAAAAAATTCAAAATTTGTAATTTTTTTTTTTTTTTCATATTCTGTTTCAGATTGCAGCTTTTAGAAATAAATACTATTTTTTAATTATTAATATTTTTTAAAAAAAATTTATTTATATTTTTTAATTATTCCATATTTTTCCATAAAAATTTATATTTTTCTAAAACTATTTATATCGTAGAATTATTTATATCGTAGAATTAAAAATCATTTTTTTAATTATTCTTATTTCAATAAAAATAATATGTAAACTAGTAGTATATTAAATTAATAAAATTTATTTTCATTTTTCAAAACAAAAAAAGTGTTAAAATTATTATTTCTCTACGGTGGTGTTGGTGGTGGCGGTGGTGGTGGCGGTGGTGGTGGCGGTGGTGGTGGTGGCGGTGGTGGTGGCGGTGGTGGTGGTGGTGGTGGTGGTGGTGGTGATGGTGGTAATGGTGGTGGTGGTGGTGTTGGTCGTAGTGATGGGATGTGGGTGTTTGGTTGAGGGGAAATTCCTAGAACTTCGGAAAATTCTGATTTCCAAAATGTCGGCATCCCTTTGATGTTGAGGATGGAACACCTGCTCTATTGTTCTCATGACATCCGGTCTATTGTTGTCGGGATAATTTATTACATCCGGTCTATTGTGACAACACCTGCTCTATTGTTCTCGCGACATCCGCTCTATTGTTGTTTGGATAACAATGCAAACAATGGACTGCCATAAATTATCTCGACAACAATAGAGCAGGTGTTCTAACAATAGGCCGGATGTCGCGACAACAATAGAGCAGGTGTTCCAACAATAGACCGGATGTAATAAATTATCTCAACAACAATAGAGCAGGTGTTCCACCCTCAACATCAAAGAGATGCCGACACAAAAGAAATCCCCCCTCCTTCCCAACATCAAAGAATGCCGACATCCCAAAATTACCTCCCCCACTTTCCCATCGATTCCTGGAAGTGGATTGGTATCCACATAGCCCCTATACTAACTACTGTGTACGCTTGGTTGATGGTGAATGCTTCGAAATTGAATTATTTTATGTTATCAGAACCGATGACAGTGTCTCCTGTTATGCTCTTGGCAAATATTTAATAAAACATAACCAGCCACTTATCACGGGTAGGAGATTAGAGCATTTACAATTATTCAAAGAAAGTCCGGCGGAGGATAGAAGTATTGTGAATGTTCGCGTAATAAAGGGAAAATTTATTATTCTACCGATGAAACACGTGCAGCTTTCGGTTGCTTGCTCACATCCTAATCATTTTGAGCTTTTGGTGTGATCAGATGTAACTTCAGTTATATCTGTCCTCTTGGCATACTGAGAAAATCATGCACAATGCGCTATTATGATTTATGTAGTATATACCATGGAGGTATTTCATGTATATAGCAATGTTTTTTGAATATACCTGATAAACATATAAAATAAGTCAAACATGTGTTCACGATATATTTAGTATATATCTTAAATAAATTACATATATATATTGCATATATTTTTGAATGCTTTAAAAATAGACAAAATATACCTTCAAAGTGCATGTTTGATACACTAAGTATACACCGTGAAGCTATCTTATATATATATTTTATATACTTGAACATTCACTACAAAATACACGTAAAACACATAACATATATATTCAATATGTTCATTTAATGTATTTAGTAATGATCTTGTTCATATTTTCTAGATGTATCTTGAATATATTTGAACATATAATGAAAATGTATCGAAAATAGATAAAACATGTATTCAATTTATATGTTTGGTATTTTTACTGTGTATCTTGAATGTATTTAAACATATAATGAAAATGCATCGAAAATATATAAAACATGTATTCAATTTATATGTTTGGTATTTTTACTGTGTATCTTTAATATATTTGAACATACTTCAAAAAATATATCAAAAATGTTTGAAAAATCGATTTAATGAGTATTTTTGATACATTCAGTATATGTTTCAAATATATTTCTGAAAATATATTGTATATTTTAAAAAATGGATCTAAAATACACAAAACGTATATCCACTATATTCGTTTGATGTATTTACTATGTATTTCAAATATACTTCTTATTTTTACATAGTAAAATATTAAAGGTATATCTGAAATACGTACAACATACACCCAATATACTTGTTCCACATATTCAGTGCATATCTTGAATATATTTTATATGTAAATTGTGTGTACTTTCAAATATATGTGGAAATATACCTGGGATATTCGAAACGTACATTTAATATATTTGTTTCATATATTTCGTATATTTCTTGAATACAAGTTTTATATTTTATTGTGAGTATTTTGGAATTTATCAAAAGTGTACCTAAAAATTTATTTGTAATACATACATTTTCGGACAAAATACACTTTGTATATTCAAAAATATATTTTCCGTAATATTTGCCGATATATTTTATTTCCATGTGGGCTACGTTGCAATATTACACCAGTTCTCGCGATTGTTCGCTCAAGGCCGGCCGCACGCGGCTCGCGCCGGTTTGTGTGCACTCTGTCTCTCTCTCGCCCGCGTCGCTTTCCACGCTTATGTATCGGCCGTTCTCGCCTGTTCTCGTAATTCGTCGCGCGTTTCCGACGAGGTTGTATTCGGGATTATTCTGTATTGTAGGATATTCGAGCTTGTTATTCTTTCCCTGTGAAATGTTTCGTGGCGTATATTTTCGTTAAATTTCCTCGGTCCTCGTGGCCGTTTAGGTTGCCTAATTACCTGCCTTCGGGCCTCAGCTACCTGAGTGTCGCGAATTATCTGCGTTGCAGTGCGCCCCTTTTGTTTTACTGTAACCTTTTTGCGAATGTGTCTGATTTTTTGCTGTTATTGCCTAATTACCTGCCTTCGGGCCTCTAGTTACCTAATTCCCTGGGCTTTGCCCCGCTAGTGACGAAATGACGTACGCCGCATCGCGCCCGTTGTTTTATTGTTGGTTTTGCGAGATTGCGCTCGACTCTTCGCTTGTATTGCCTAAATTACCTGCCTTCGGGCCTTTAGCTACCTAATTTCCTGGGCTTTGCCCCGTTAGTGACTGAATTGCCTGCGCCGTAGTGCGCCCTTCGCCCACTGTAATTCTCGTGGCGAATTAGTGCGATCCCTTCGTTAGGTTGCCTAATTACCTGCCTCCAGCCCGAGTTATCTGAGTTCCGGCTCCGTACCTGCGTTAGCGTCGCACACGCTAACGCCGCATCTTGTTCTCGCGATTCGAGATTATGTTACGGTTTTGCGGTCGTGTCCGACCGCGTGCTTCATATAAATCCGCCGTTACTTGTTTCTGTTGAATAAATCAGATGTTCGTTTCAGCTGCTCGCGTACGTGTGCTTTTTTTATGAGTTTTGTGTCATTTGTTGCTCTCGCCCCGACCCAGCCCCTCTATCATTCGTATCTTAGTTGAGCTGAGTAGCCGGACCAGCCAGACCTCTCGTGGCCCCTTGGGTGTCTTGGCCTTTACGTCTGGGCCGGCGTGGGTAAATTAGAAGTCGGTCTTACCGACGGTACACTTGTACCTGGTGCCCAGCTCACTCCGGCCGAGCCAAGGCAACCCGAGTGGGAGCGACCGAGAAGCTCCGAAGGGACGGATGGACCCGAGTCGGGAAAATTTTGCTACAATATATATCTTTTCTGATGCTATACTTGCTCTATACATTTTACTTTCAAACATACGTTTCTGACATATATCTTATGTACTTTGTCCAACTGCTCATATACCTTATGTACTTTATATATTTGACCTATTTACCTTATATATTCCACTCATTCACACTCATTTATCCCGCATATATATTGTAACGGAACGACGTATAGAGCAACTATCACTGGATCGTCGGGCGTAACCGGCGAAGCAGTAAGTCACACCTCTCGCACGACGGTGACCTAATTACTCGGCCCACCGTGACGTCACGAGCGTCCAAACGATCAGGAAGGCGCCTCGCCTAGACACTCCCTATCCATGCAAAATCGTCAACACCTCCTCATACTCTCTATGCTCCTGATAACCGGGACCGAGCCCTGAGAATTACCATTGTCCAAAACTCCTTTAATTAACACAAAAGTGGGAGAAACCGGTGCGGGCGCGCTCCCCCAAAATCGCGAGGACCCCACCTGACCTAAATCCCACCGGTCACCACACTGGGTATCCTTGGAGGGAACAATTCTCCTCGCGCGCCTGTATCTATTGAAGGGCGAGCGCGAGTGCTCCCAGAGATTATTCTGGAAATTTTTCAATTGGAACATCGTTCACGATTCATACTCTTCAAGTTAATGTCTTTTACAAATCCGGGAGTTCTATTTTTTCTCGAGTTCTTCGAGTTCGCGATTAGGGACCTGATCTCTCGGAATGCCCCAGCATTGTGCTGGAAGTCGGACCGTGAAATCAGCGATTTAATTCGGTGGCCTTGCAACAATTAAAGAATTGTCAACCAAGACAACAATCTTCTCCCGAATTTCCGTCAGCTTCCCTGACACTTAGTGCATGGAGCCTCGGCCACTCCATGCCCAGCAGATCTCAAAGCGAATCTGCCCACGCCATGAGTACTGCATTTCGCCAGCCGGACGATCAAAGGCCCCGAGATACGGTGCAACACCACCAAGAAAGAACTCCTCGCGATCGTATGGGCACTCAGCAAATTTCGCTCGTACATTTTGGGATCGGAAGTCATCATAGTCACCGACCACATTGCGCTGACATTCTTACGAGAGTGTAAATTATCCCACGCGCGGATTACGAGATGGACGCTCGGAATCCAAAAATACCACCCCCGCATCGAACATTGCGAGGGGAAGAAAAACCTCGTGGCCGACATCCTCGGCCGACCGGAACGCGCGAACACAGGAAAGCAAGTTAACATTGCCCAACTCGAGGCGGACTAGGTGAACGCGCTACTGGAGGTGATCAAAAGAATACGACACTGGCAAGATCTAGACACGGGGTGTCAACAGCTCCGAAACTCGTTCGACAACGAATTGCCACCCAAAGACTACGCAGTCAAGAATGGAACCCTCTACTACTGCAGAGGAGGCACCGAAAGAGTCCTAGTTCCCAAGCTAGCGATCGAGGAGCTCATCATCAAATGCCATGAGACGTACGGACATGCCGGTCCCCGGAAGTGCTACCACTTCCTTAAGGACGATTTTTTTTACCCTAACCTAAGCCGATGATCCTGAAGCGCTTCCATCCGCGTTTCCATCGTTGGAAATAAACGAAATGAAATTTTTTTCAAAGTCAAAGTGTCCTTTTTTTATTTCGGGAATAATTCGAAAAACAAATAAAAATGGTGGATACAAAATTTGGGATCGATCGTAAGTAGGGAAAATCGGTTTAAGGGGGTCAAATACTTCACAAAATTAGGCAACGCGTAGTATTGAAAGTGTCTTCTTTTTTATTTCATCGACACTTTAGAACGCTGTACAGGAACGTAGGAAAAAAGTTTCGAGTTGATCATTTGTATGGAGAGAAGATTCTAAGGGGGTTGAATACTTTAAAATTCGCAAACTCGCAGTATGAAAAATGTCTACTTGTTTATTTCATCGAAACTTGAAAACAATGTTGAGAAATGTAAGAAGAAAGTTTCCAGTCGACCATATGCATGTAAAGCTAATTTTAAGGGCATCAAATGTTCAAAAAAAAATCTTCGAAAAATTATGACCGTTTCTGTATGGAAAGTGTCCTCTCTTTTATTTCGTCAACACTTTAGGACATTGTTGAGAAATGTAGGAAAAAAGTTTTAACTCGATCGCGAGCATGGAAAGTCGATTTTAAGGGCGTTGAATACTCCAAAAAACGTTATTTCAACACTTCGAAAAATTCTGGGCATTTATTCTGTATGGAAAATGTCCTCTTTTTTATTTCGTCAACACTTTGGGAAATTGTTGAGGAATGTAGAAAAAAAGTTTTAACTTGATCGCGAGCATAGAAAGTCGATATTATGGGCGTTGAAAACTCCAAAAAAAGTTATTTCAACACTTTGAACAAGTCTGGGCATTTCTGTATGGAATGTGTCCTTTTTTTTATTTCGTCAATACTTTGAGACATTGTTGAGGAATGTAAGAAAAAAGTTTTAACTTGATCGCGAGCATGGAAAGTCGATTTTATGGGCATTGAATACTCCAAAAAAAGTTATTCCAACACTTTGAAAAATTCTGGGCATTTCTGTATGGAATGTGTCCTTTTTTTCATTTCGTCAATACTTTAGGACATTGTTGAGGAATGTAGGAAAAAAGTTTCAACTCGATCGCAAGCATGGAAAGTCGATATTATGGGCGTTGAAACTCGAAAAAACGTTATTTCAACACTTTGAAAAATTCTGGGCATTTCTGTATGGGAAGTGTCCTCTTTTTTATTCCGTCAACACTTTGGGACATTGTTGAGGCATATAAGAAAAAAGTTTCAAGTCGATCGCGAGCATGGAAAGTCGACTTTATGGGTGTTGAATAATCGAAAAAAAGTTATTTCAACACTTTGAAAAATTCTGGGCATTTCTGTATGGGAAGTGTCCTCTTTTTTATTCCGTCAACACTTTGGGACATTGTTGAGGCACATAGGAAAAAAGTTTCAAGTCGATCGCGAGCATGGAAAGTCGACTTTATGGGCGTTGAATACTCCAAAAAACGTCATTTTAAAACTTTGAAAAATTCTGGCCATTTCTGTATGGAAAGTGTCCTTTTTTCTTATTTCGTCAACACTTTGTGACATTGTTGAGGAATGTAGGAAAAAAGTTTTAACTCGATCGCAAGCAAGGAAAGTCGATTTTATGGGCGTTGGATACTCCAAAAAGATTATCCAAACATTACGTAAAACTCTTAAACTTTTCGTACGAAGTTTTTTAAAATTTATTTCATCGACACTTCAGGATGATGTTCAGGAATGTAAGAAACAAGTTTCAAGTCAATTGTATGTAGGAAAAGTCGATTTTCAAGTCATTGAAACTCTTTTATTTCACGAATAATTCAGTATAATTACACGGATATGGGGAAAAACGTTTCATGTCGTCAAAGTTTTCTTTTCTCTTTATTGTCTAATTAATCCACGTCGAACAGCTCCTGTTTCTTTTGCGGTCTCTATTTTCCCCTAGTCTCAACAAGTATAAATTATTCCAATAGAAATAGATTGAAGACCGTTCCCAACTAACGGTTCGATTCCCAATTATACATCATTCAAGAAAAAGAATTTTTCACGTACTAATCAAAATCAATATCTCTAAGAAGAGATCCATTTTCATAATAATCATTCATCCCTCGTATTTCTTTTAATTATCCAAAACGGAAAATATCCGTTTTTTCGCGGTATTTTTTATTTAGGCTTTACGCGTTGTGACGGTTTTTTATTTTGACCGTCACTAAAACACAAAAGTCAAAAAAGAACGACTTCCCATGGCTCCTGCTCGGTACTTCGGCCACACGATTATCTCACAGGGCTTGCTTAGGGCGATAATTCTGCTATCATTTTGTTAATTTACGCTTCGGGATACATTATTTTCATGTGAGCGATCCCGGGAAAGAGAGATAGAGGCTATTTCCATTCTCAACACGATCCCGGCCTCACTCAAGGACGAGGCAACGGAAATCTCATGGAAGGCTCGAGAATATTCGGAATTTGGAAAATATTCGTTGGCATCGAGAACGTTCGTTTTCCTATCGTTACGTCAGGGCCGTCGTACCCGCCGGATTCTCCCGTCGTCAATCATCGAACGACGATCATCGAATTTATCTCGCGAGGTCCCGGAATTTAAGTGTGAACTCCACGGTCCGTGTGACGTATTTCGTATTGAACATTTCGCAGCACGTATTGAATAACCGCGCGAAAATGTAATGGGCGAGCTAGGGGAAAAACTGCATCGACAATGCGTCTGCAAATCCCGATTTTCAACTCTTCTTGGGGCCCTATCTAACGCTCGGACCAAGTTAATAATTGCGCCGGACCTGTCGATTTTCGGGGATATTCGAAAAATTAGGAGAGGGGCGGGAGGTTAATTCCTCGTTACGCGTAACGCTCTTGTTCTCGGGGAGATTCTCGTGACGTATCGAGCAGAGAGGACGTGTCGCGAAAATGGGAAGAAACACCGTGAGTTCCTTCCTTTTCACTTTCTGGTTTGGTTGGTGGGCCCTCGAACATCTTTCCCGGGTCATATTTTTCGTGTTTTTATTTAATGAAAATAATTATCGTCCTTCTCGTGTGTTGAGAGAAATTTGGTCGCGGTGGCGACTCTGACACGTGTCCCTTTGTCGGCTCTTTCGATTTTTGTTCCCGCGATCGCCCGTGTAGCGTTTTGCGTTAGTTAAAGTTAAATTTATGTCGAAGAGTAATCGTGGCCGTACTCGAGATCTCCAATTTTGGGTTTTGTTTGATAAATAATTGTTTCCGGTTGGCGTAAGTTGTTTCCCGGGCTGAAGGGTCGCGAAATTGTGTAATTGTGTGCGTGTGAGAGTGACTGGGTCGGGATGATCTGACGCGAACAACGTTCGATAGCTCGACCGAGTAACCGAATATCGGGGACTCGGTATTTCGAATAAAGCATCGATAATTTCGTTGTCATCTTAAAATTTATTTTCTCGACCGTGAGTAGATCCACGGAGAGAATAAATTCGAGCACGGTTTAGATTGTTGATAATATAGGATCCCGACCAATTTTGTGTGTGAGCGTGCGAGATTTTGTGTGAGTGAGTTCGCGATTCTTCCCCCGCGGTTCATGAGAGACGCGTGATCGTAATGTTTCGTTATCCCGGGTTAAATTCTTTTGTTAAAATAAAGTTTGTTAAATTCTTTCTTTGTAATCATTTCGGTGAATTCTTTTCTGGCGTGAAATAATGTAAATTTGTCTGCGACTGAAACTTATCCCGAGCGTGCGTATCGCTTTTGTAATTTTCCTTATAACTTTCGACTTTATCATTAAATTTGTTATTATTATTTTCAAACGTAATTCTTGCATTTTGAATTATTCTCGTGGTCACCCCGCCCATTCTGCTGTTTGCAAGCTGGTCAACTTTTGTCTCTCTCTCTTTTCCGTCGAGTCGCTTTGCTCCTGGCGCCCAACAATATTATTTTCCATCTTCGATTTTGTGTAAAAATCGACGGAAGAAAGAGAGCGACTTTTGTGGCATTTTCAGGGTACTTGAAAAATTCGTCACAAATTTACATTACGAATATACATTCGTCGAAAGAGTCATACTCAATTTTCCGCGAAGTGTTGTAAGGAGAAATATCTGATATTGAGGGAAACGTATTCATTACTGTATTTATATCAGTTAAAAAAGAAAAACCATTAGACGAAAACAACTGACAACCAGGCATATGAGAATGTAGAAAAACGAGCAAACGATACAATATTTTCTTTTTGTTTTCAATCACCTGTCATAATAGCAAATACGTTTCGTTTCATTTTCCACGGAACAGTCTCCCGGCGTTGTCGCATGTGACTGTCTTTAAAAAAATTCAGTACATTACAACTAAAAAAATTTGTCGGAATCGTTCATATCCACAGAAAGCCAAAAAAAAAATATACTCACTCGCTCAAGGCAGGAAACACGTTTCCCTCGATTCTTTGTCGATTGAATTATACGTGACAAAGACAAAGAAAAGTTATATACTTGACATGTTTTCAAACTGTTCTCTCGTCAATGTTACCGACGAGCACACTACCTGTCCGACTTTACCGACAGACCAGCCCAGCGAGCCTGTCGTCAAATGCTGCAACTTCGCTACTCACGACTCCGAGTGTCAATATGGCCGCTGGTCGGCGTTAGACGCTCCGCGTGTTATTGTGCTGGATTACTCCGAAACGATTTGTTAGTGTCGCATTGAAACAAAATAGTTCAGGGCACTGAAATGGTTGGCACCAGAGTGTCGAAATTGTGTCAATTTCGTGTGAAGTTTGTTCTCAACTGAATTGCATTAGTTACTTGAAGGTAGCGGGAGCACATCGCCTCATGTTCTTGCATTCATTGTGCGCTCATAAGATAATGTTATGTTTTATTGGGCACCCCACCAGGAACTGTGTAATTGAATCGGATTTTTCATTCTTGTTCGTTATCGGTATATCCAACGAAATCCGATACAATCGGCTTCCGGTCAAATTTTCACCACACCTGGCGCTGCATACGCGATCGCTCAACGATTCTCAACGAATTGGAATACTCAGAAAAATGTCACAACTCGTTGTGTAGGAATCATCGATTAATTCACATCACGAATTATTCACAACGAATGCAAAAATAAGGAGAAAAATAATGGACAAACATTCCAGCTGGAAATTGTATCAGACGACCATGATAGAGTGGTCAACGAGGACGTTAATTTGATGTCCTTGAATCGCGGAGTAATAACAGACAATTATTAAAATCAGTGTTTCATTTAAACATCACAGCTGCGTCGATCGAAAAAAATGAAAAACGCCAAAGTTTCTGTGTAATGGATGTACTGAAGTAATCAATGCTTCAAATGAGTATTGTTGCGAAATCAGCTTCTTCTCCTACGGTGAGCATCAATCCAACTTCTTTCTATAGCAATTGAAAAAAAATATATATATAAATTTAAACAACTGAAAAGAGAAGGACTTGCGCAGGGACTTGCATGTCAAACGTATCTACACTTGGAACGTCTTTCCTCGTTTCGATCAGCTTTATTTTCATTTACAAATCTTGAAGAAATTGTGAATATTAATTCAATAAACAAATTAAAGAAATAATCAAACGGCAATAATTTAACACAATCGAATGTGAACAATTACATACTGCAGATTTGAATATATATTTTTACAAACTTATGTTTAGAAATCACAATTTTTTCATATCTTTGGAACATCTTTGGAAAATTAATAGAAAAAAAATCTAGAAAACTGAACTTTTTATAAATATACTTAATTAATTTTTCAACACAATTGTAGTTTTTGTTGCATTAATTGATGTTTGGTACCCTTTTCGGCATTACTGTTACACACACACACACACACACACACACACAGCCACACCAACACGCAAACGTACACATACGCATGCACGTACACGGTGAATAACTACACACAACTTAGATTATAATTCGAGCCCGTCCATTCTTGTTGCGGCTCTACTCGCGAACAAAAAACTGAATCGTCATATGACATTGCGGAATTATTTAATTTTCGTATTGTTGACGAAATGCTGAGCCTCAATATCCGGTTACTCAGTCGAACTATTTACTGCCGAACTCGTTTAGTCCCTCCCGACTCACGTTCATGATCTCCCTCGAGCGCAAACGTAATTCATTACTTATTTCCTGCCGTTTTGTTGCATTTTACGAACTGGAGATTAGAGAGCGAGGAGCGTTTTACTTTATAACCTGCGCTTGAAAGAACTGATGTGACCAATTTTGCGTGTCGATTGATTCGGAAAGAAATGCCCGGGGCACGTCAAAACTTAGTACGAGCGTTACACAGGACCTTGAATGATATGAAAAATAAGGAGATTTTAGTTTATCGCATTACATTTTACCCCTGGCTCAACTTTATATTTTGCAGAAAGTGTCGGGCCTTTGAAATCAATTTTTTTTTTTCCAAGAATAAGATAGTTGTGAGAAATTTTGGTGATAAATGTTCGATAATCATTCCAGACGAGAAAATACGAACGATGATGTTTCAGTCACATAATGCTGGAGAAGCGAAGACATCGACGACAAACCGATATCTCGTGGTTCTTGAAATTGTCGAGCTTTTCCGTCACAGACTTCTTTCCCCGACTCTGGGCATCGTGGCACTAACAGTAGCTACAGGCATAAATCGAAAACGCTTCTCTCTCGTCCCCGAAATCGCAATAAACATGAAGTAAAAGTAGGAGATACAACGGAGATTTCTCGCTCCGACAAAGTGACTTCAATCGGAGAAATGTCGAAGTATATAACAATGATACGTCGGGCCGGCTGTCAAACGCATCGCGTATATTAATATATATACTACCGAACAATGTTAAAGTTTGCATCGTTGTATTGTAACGAAATTCCTTTTCTTCACGAGCAGATCTCAAGATTCTTATTCAATATTTGGTTAGCATAATAAAACGATCTTTTTTTTGGGATCCAAATCCAAAATCGGTGCGAAAATTGTAATGGTTCTTGAAATTGAACAAGAAATGAATGGAAAAGGTATTTTTCGTTGGATCCAACGTTGCAAACTTCAGTATCATTACTACAGAAACATTATACACTTGAAACATTACAAAAACGTTATAATTTATGCATCGGCTTATCATCGTGGAATTCATCAAGTCCCTACTGCGATCAGTTGATATTACATTTCTTTTGATCGATTTTTTACCCACGATTTTGTTTATGTGTTCAATGTTTTCAATTTTTTAAATTATTTTGACGTTTATAGCAGATCGAAATTCCAGTTTACGAAATGCAATGATGCTCTTTCCGTAGTAACAACTGCATTAAGTTCATGGAATTAGAATGAGCATCGAAAACGATTTCGTTTTATTTACAGATATTAACTTCAATGCGATTTCTTAGGAGTAGTTTGACCAAAGTTACGTCAATTACGCTTAGTTATTGCATATTGAAATGGCGGAGCGATGCCGCACAGAGGGACGATGTCCGAGCTCGCATCGTTGGAATACAACGAAAACTGATTATTTTTTATATGAGCGCGTAAAATTTCCATACTGTATTTCTCGAAGGTGACGCAAATGAAGTTTGTCCCTTGACTTGACGCATCATGGGAGATTTCTCTGGTACACAAGATCATTGGAATCACCTTGGTCGCTTACAGCCATTTGATTATAAAAGCCGGTTCGCCAAACGAAGACGAGGATCCTCTTGGAGCGTGGGTGCTATTCTTTAGGCCCTCCTTTGAGGAAGGGTTAATCCCCTTAATCGTGTGACGGAGCCGGACCGCTAAACACGTAGCGGTCTTGCGTTGGTTGGAGAAAATGTTTGAACGCTCTCTCCGCCTGCGATGGTGGCCCGGGTGCTGAGAAATTGAACTGATACCCTCTTGAACGCAAAAATTCTCTTCCTCCAGGTCGGCTACGTCTGTAAAGCTTTCTCAAACCACTTACCGCAGTGGAATAATTGGATGGTAGATTGAAGCCCGTCGCACAGGAAATACAAGTGTATTTCTGGAACAGTCTTCTTTGCCATTCAAAAATCGGATTTAGTAAATGGAACTAGTTCGTTAATTGTCAAAATAATGAATAAAAAATATATTTTACGTTGTATTCCAACGGTCGGCGTTCCGAACTTCAGTCATCATCGCGAAACGATGTAAGTTACTCTAGCGATGTTGTGAAATCTTGAGACGGAATGTTGAGACGCTCGAGTGACTGAAAATCCTGCGAGTGTGAGATACTTCGTCCCGGTCTCCGTGATTCCAGGGTATTGAAGATGTGCATTAGCTCCTCTCGCAGCCTGTTCAATGAAAGGTAAGTATTGTTTTAAATCAGTTTACATGTTTTGTCAATTGGATATTCATCATTATTTTTTTTTCCTCCGCTATTCGTTGTCCCAATAGCATCGACAAGTTTCCGATGTTCAAGTCATGAGAAATGTCGTTTCTACAAAAAGTTATAAGACATTTCCAAATGAATCAATTGTAATAATTTCATCATTCATAACGGAAATGAAAAATGATATTAAAATATAAATCAATTATAATATTTCATGAATATTAATATTTAATATTTTTAGTTATTACTCATTTTTTTTCTTTAGGAAGAAATCGGCAAAGAAACGTTGCCAGTTTTCTCTGTGAATCTGGTGAAGGATTACTTAGAAGGGGAGACGGAACGCGGTTAGAATTATAATCATTTCTAAAGTGTTTCTCCAAAGTTCGTATCTTTTTCATTCCACCATTCATCGAATAACACAATTGGTTATTTGTAGCCCAAGTGAATTTGGATACGTGCATTTTCGAGTTACCTTCTCGCGAAAGTCCAAATTATTACGAACTGTCAGCTTTTCATTCCCATCAGTTCGCTGGCGCTCTCCAACTTCTGTGATTTTTTCTCGTTCACGAATTCTTTCATCGTGGCTGTATCTATCGGGTGGCTCGTTGGCTTTTTTTCTTCCACCGTGAATCGTCGATTGCTTAATTAAAAGATTACAATGACATGGAAAAATTAAACTGAAGATTTGGCATACAGCATGAAGCGCTATATTTATCCGATGCTTACCGATTTTGATACAACTTTCCGTGCTTCACCTAATCTTTTGTTTCGTTTGGCCCTCGTGCAAACGATGAAGAAGCTTGCATTGTTGGAATGCAACGAAACCCTGTTTTTTCTTGAGCCGTGCTCAAGGTTCTTGGAGAAAATTTGATTGGGACAATAAAACGATCTTTCTTTAGGGTATAAACACAAAATCGGTACCACAAATATAATGGTTTTCGAAATTGGACAAACAATTAATAGAACATTTTTCCTTCCGTTGGACCCCAACGTTGCGAGCTTCAGTGTCATCTCGTGCAAGTGCGATGCGGTTGTTCTTAAGGAAAGAAGGATCACGGGCAACACACCAAAGGATGGCATACCTCACCAGAGGATCGGGAACTATGGAGTTGGGTACAACGTGACAAAGGTGGGCTCACAAAACTCAGGAGGGTACACGCTGAGGGAATATGCAAAATATTAAAGATCACAAAACAAATCAATCGTTATATTTTCGTGCTCGTTTCTTGCACCTTGGTCTTTTTGACCTCACCGCTGCCTGCTATTTCCTGCGAGACAGTCTTACGTTTATGAAGTTTGCATCATGGAATTGAATGTAAATTTTCTATTTTGTTTACAACAATATTGCACGAAAACATCCAGTTCCAGCAAAAATAAAAACTAGTTTCATGGCAATGATGCAAGCTTCAATGCTCCCAAAATGGAGCCCAGGATCGCTCTGTGCGTCCGTCTTTCACATGCGCGTTCATACGCTCCTTCTGCTGTTCCGTCCAACTTGACGGAAAGCTATTATCAGCGTTGTAATCCTTCGCATTACAAACATTGCTTTCATTACTTTTCCCGGCCAAGTAAAGGGCACTCCGGAATTCACCCGGAATCTCATCCCTTATCGCAATATCGTTTACAGAACCTACACACGAAATATTGAGATTCGTCAATTTTCCTGTTCCGAGATTTTTTCAGAGGCTCCCCTTCATCGTCGCTTTCATAATTGGACTTGAAAACGCAAGCTTTGTGGCTTTTGCGATCGCAAATCTTGCACTTTGCTTCAAAAGTTTTTATCGGTGCAAGGCAATGCAGACAGATATTTCCAATGTCTTCCGATTTTGAAAGCAAATCGTACGCAACTGAATTCCTATAGGCTAGCGGATCAAATTCCGTTTCGATTTTCTTTCCGCTACCCAAGCATTCCATGTAATACATGACGTATGCTCCACAATTTGTTCCATCGCCTTCTGACTGATAGGCCCGTTCGGAAATGCTGCACTTTTTCCATGTTATATTTCTGACGTTGTAAAGTGGTGTGCCTTCTTCGCAGGCGCGTAAAAATTGACCGAGTACTCCTACAACCCGATCTTCATCTGTCCCGTTTCTATATGGGTCTAATAGCATCAAACTTTCCTGTTTCATGTCCAGTATCAGTAACCTCCAATGACCTTTGTAATGTTGCTAGTTACGGACAGGATATTATTTGTTTTTTGCTTAAACTTGAAATAAGGAATTACAGAGTAATCTGACTTATCTTTTATACTTGATTGGTGATTGATCGCGGAGAAATGATTTGAGACGATGATACTTGTGAGGTAATGACCAGTTTTATTAATTCGACTATTCTCGTTGAGCGCACAGAGACGACTAACTCTGGAGAGACGGACCTGATCGCTTCCTAAATTTAAGAGGGGAAAAATATTGGTCAGTCGACTGTCCCTACCTATTTGCGCTTGGCGCGATATTTTCAAATTCATCACATTATCCCCCTAAATTTCGACATCGGTGTATACGGCCGATAGAGAAATTTACTCCTTTTTCCGTTATTATTATTTAGTATTTTCTTCAACTCTCATCCTTCCACACTACAAAACAGGCACACAGATTCCACCTCACTAAAGGTCTCGTCCTAACAAAAAATATATATAGCACACACAAAAAAATCACGCATCTCTTACTCTTCAGGCCGTCTCTCAACTTCATACCTTATTACATAAGTCATTAATACTATGCGTATACATTGATTAATTATCGAGGTAAACTCTTCGTTAACATTAGTGTAAATCACTTCGTCCGCTTATACATCATTTGCATCTCTCAAATTCGATCCTTTATCCATTAAGATTTGCTTTCGGAGATTGATTATATTTTCGCAAATTCGTCCTATTATACGTTCCTTTGATTTTTGAAATGTTTTTTGGATCGGCGAGGACAAACACATTATTTCCTCGCGCTTCAACAATTTTAAACGGCCCTTCGAATAAGTGAAAGAATTTGTGAATCACGCGATCTGTGTTACTGGATAGATGCGGAACCCTGAGAAGCACTAAATCACCCTCTTTAAGCGATATCTTCGATGTTGCCTTTTGATAGCGTTTTCTCATTTCAAAACTTTTTTCTAGCCTTTCTCGAGCAAGCCCAATTTTTACATCGTGACTGAGTTCTTGCACTTCAGGGAAACGAAACAGTTTACTGATCTGATCTTTTGGATTCTCACCCCAATGCAACTCCCATGGTGTAAAACCCGTACTGCCATGTGTTGTACAGTTTAAGATATTCTCAATACGCTCGATATATTTTGCCCACTTTGTATGTTGCTCTGAGCAATATATTCTGAAAAATTTCCCGAGCTCACGCATGATACGCTCGGTAGGATTGGATTGCGGGTGTCTCACCGACGAGAATACGACCTTGATGTTATTCTTTCTTAATTCATCTTTCCATAGATTCGCAGTAAATTGGGACCCATTGTCAGATAAAACGCGATCCGGTTTCCCGACACTCTTTACATAATTCTCTAACAGCTTTTTTACAACGATCTTCGCCGTCGCCTTTTTTACCGGATACAACCTTACTAACTTTGAAAATGCATCCATCATAACGAAAATGTATTGAACCCCCCCCCCCCCCACTGATCTAGGCAGAGGTCCAAAAAAATCGACCGTCACAAGATCCCCCGGTCGTTCTGATTTGACGAGATTGAATTCACCTTCCATGGACCTTTGCATATGCTTGACGCGCTGACATAAATCGCACCGCAATACATGTCGTTTCACATCTCTCTGCATTCCTCTCCAGCAATAATATCTCTTCAAATGGAGCAACGTCTTTAGCACACCGAGATGTCCCATTCGTTCGTGTTCAGTTTCAACGAGAAGGGCTATTATTGCTTCGGGAATGAGAATACACCAATGCGCCGATGCATGCGATCTACAGAACCATATGCCATTATGTTGCATGATGTTCTCGGACGATTTTTCTTTACATTTATTAATGAATGTGACGAGCTTCTCGTCTTCGGATTGCATTTTCCCTAGATATTTTAAACTCTTTTTTAAAATAGGATCCAATTCAAGTTGAATGGCCATAATCAATCCCTGATCATGCTCTGAGTGCACACCCTCAGATTCTGCGAGTCTCAGACTTGATATGACGATTCTTTCGACTGTCTCGTTTGCGAAATATCCTCTTGGATTCCTACTCAGAAAATCAGCTACTACATTATCTTTTCCTTTACAATATTGTACTGTAAATGTATATCCTTGAATTAGTAAGAGCCATCGAGAAATGCGAGCGGTTTGGAACGGAGTTTTATTTAAAAAGGTAAGCGCAAGGTGATCGGTGATTATGACGAATGGTTGGCCGAACAAATACACTCGCAGCTTCAACAAACTATATACGATCGCCAACAGCTCCTTCTCTGTCGTCGTATACTTAACTTCTGCACTTGTTAAACCTCGACTTATTACAGCAATAATTCTTTTATTGTCGCATTCGTCGATCTGAAACAGAATTCCGCTGATTCCTTTATCTGACGCATCTGTTTGCAGATAAAACGTGCGATCTATGTAATAATGAGACAATTCGATGGTATTTTTGAAATTATTTTTTATTTCCTGATACGCCTGCGCGTGTTTTTCCTCCCATTTCCAAATCGCCTCCTTTTTTAATAGCGACCGCAAAGGCTCAATGCATTCTGTATGTTTAAGACTGAACTGACGATAGTAATTGCATACACCAAGAAATTTTTGCAACTCTAGCTTATTTCTTGGTTCTTGAAATTTCAAAATACTGTCAATTTTGTTAGGATCAGGAGTAACTCCCTTTCCGGATAATATAAACCCTAAAAATTTAACTGCATTTTGACAAAATTCGGCTTTATCGAGACGCAATGTGATGTTGTATTGCCTGAGTCGCGTGAAAATCTTCTCGAGATGTTCAAGATGCTGATCGAGATCTTTTGACGCTATTAATAAATCATCCACATAATAGGATAAGCATTCATGAAAATCATTTCCAAAAATCATATTTAACGCGCGTATAAAACCGCTACCTGATGTTTTTACTCCGAACGGAATCACCGTAAATTGATACAAAACCCCATAAAATAAAAAAGCTGTATATTTGCGTGATTCGTTCGCGAGGGGTATTTGCCAATATCCCTGCGCAAGGTCAAGAGTAGTAAAAATTTGTTTCCCTGCATGTTTCTGCATAATTTCATGAACAAGTGGTGGTGATTCATGCTCATTTTCGATTAACGCGTTAATGTAGCGCGCATCAAGACAAAGTCTAACGCTGTCGTCTTTCTTTTTAACGACTCGCAAGGGATTACAATATGAGCTATTGCTTTTTTCGATTACTCCTAAATTTTGCATTCTCCCTATTTCTTTTCTAACCGCTTCTCTTAAATGTAGCGGAACAGGATACGAATGATGTGAGATTGGCCTCTTGTCGATTACTTTAATTTTGTGCTCATAAACCGAGGATAAACCAGGTTTTTCTGAAAACACGTTTTTATTTTGTTTAATTATATCAATTATTCTCATTATTTGATTTTCATTCATTTTTGCTAACTTGCGCACGATAGATTGCAATTCTTCTTCAAAAATACGATCGTCATTTCCTTGATTCATTGTTACATTCATATTATCACCATCAATGTTTCCATCTTTCATTTCATTATCGTGTGTGTGAAAATCACCTTCTATTTTTTGTGCATTTTCACAATTATATTCGCTCATATTCTTCTCCATCACTTCATTTTCAAACTGACTATTTTCTGTCACATTCGTGTTGGTAACATTATTCTCCTTCATATTTCTTAATTCTGTGATTTTTATATGCGTCCCGTTTTTTTCTTCGATTTTCTCGATTTTTTCAGAAGGAATACCGTTGAAATCAACTAAGTTTGTGTCGAGCTTGCTATCGTTTATCGTTATGCTTTTCTCTTTGTTATTTATGATTCCTCCGTTCTGATTCAACCAATCGCTGCCTAGAATACAACTCGACGTCAAATATGGAATCACCAGAAAAATGTGTCGAAACGTTTCGTTACCTATCCTCACGTCAGCAAAAATTTGCCACTTTACTACACTTGCTCGATTGCCGATAGCAGTGGATACATGCATATTGCTCACTGGCAGTTTATGTAATTTGCATTTCATCTTTAATTGCTTGTAAAAACTATCGGAAAAGCAAGTTATTTGGCTGCCTGAATCGATAAGGGCTCTGACTTCAATGTTTTGTAAATTTAATTTCAGATGGGGACACGGTTGAATCGTGACTTTTATATTGTGTTCACTTAACCATTTCCCTTCGATTTCATCTTCAAGGTTCTCAACAAAATCGTATAAATTACGACACGACGCTGGACCGTCTTTCGTCGTGTCCTTTATAAGTTTAAATTGTTATTGTTCTCGCTTGTACCGTTAATTCGTGGAACGTTGTTTTGATTGACTGTGTTTACTGTCTGTTGTCCAGTTTGCCAGTTTGGTGGGGGAATACGAAAATCTGGCATCGGATAATACGACTGATTGTAATTCCCGAAATTACCCGGATTATAATTGTTTTGATTCGAATAGTTCTGATACGGCTGCTCATAATTCCTAGATTTATTGGTTTTTCGATTGAAACCTCTATAAGAATTTGCGTTATGTTTCCATTGGTCATTTTCATTTTCGTTTTGTCTCGATGAAGTACAACAAACTGTATTTATACTATGCGTCGGTACCTTGGGATTATTTTTAAAGTCTTTTTGACGTGAGAATTCTTCTTGACTTATATCTAGTTGTGTGAGAGCTCGGGAAACCGTATTGGTGTCGGCAAAATTCATAGCGGCCAAATTTGTTTTTATTCGGAGTGGGAGTTGCTGTACAATTGTATAGTTTATTTCGTACGGTGTTAACGGGGGTTCAAAATATTGCGTTTCTTTAATTTGTTGATAGAAATATGCTTGCATCGATCCGTCAGCTGTTTTGTACTTTCTTGACGACCAACGATTTTTAAACTGCACTCTATTAGGTATCGCATAAAATTCTTCCCGAAAAAACTCTTTGAATGTTTCGAAACTTGTAATAGCGTTTTTTATCGCCTCATACCATATTTTTGCTCTCCCATCAATTATATTCTCTAATACGGTAATTTTATATTCGTCACGAACATTTTTCAAGGCCATATATCGCTCTAACTTCTGTAAATATTCGAGAGGGTTACGCTCTTCATCGAATTTCGGAACGTCAATATTGAGGTGCAAATTTTGTAAGTGAGAAACAATTCCGTTTACCACTTGTTGTCCATTTTCATTAGGTCTCTGTTCATGGTCTCGCGCTGGAGGTTGTTGTGTTGGTTGCCTCTCGTTCTGGTTAGCGGATCTTATTCTGTCGAATTCGAGTCGTTCTTCTAATAATCGTTGTCGTTCCTCTCTGATCCTTCGCCATTCTTCCTCTATATTTATTTCCGCTCCCCCTTGAGCCATCGCTTGTATATTATCTTGCCTATCGCTGTTTAACGTATGCTCTATTATTCTCTTTTTTCGTATAACTTGTGGAGACGATGCCTTACGCTTTGAAAGCCTCGCAATAGGTAATACTGAGCGTGGCTCAGCTATTACGCGATCTCGCGCTCTCGTTAATCTTGGCGAATGTGCTTTTTTTACTTTCGGCATGTAGTCGTCTATAAATTTTCTTATCACATTACGTATTAATTAATTTTTCACTCATGTATTATTTTAGCCAAATATGAATCTCTATATTTTGACAATGTGAATTTAATTTTCATGCAGATATATCTATGTTTTTTATTTTCAATAATAATAATTTTATTGTAATTTTAAACTAAATTAATAGGCATGGAATTTCTTGCCAACAAGTTGGGCGCCATTTGTAATGTTGCTAGTTACGGACAGGATATTATTTGTTTTTTGCTTAAACTTGAAATAAGGAATTACAGAGTAATCTGACTTATCTTTTATACTTGATTGGTGATTGATCGCGGAGAAATGATTTGAGACGATGATACTTGTGAGGTAATGACCAGTTTTATTAATTCGACTATTCTCGTTGAGCGCACAGAGACGACTAACTCTGGAGAGACGGACCTGATCGCTTCCTAAATTTAAGAGGGGAAAAATATTGGTCAGTCGACTGTCCCTACCTATTTGCGCTTGGCGCGATATTTTCAAATTCATCACACCTTCAAACGAATAAGGCATCAGCAATTTGCTCCCGAGTGGTTTTTTCGATTTCGAAATGGCTCTACCCTTGATTTTATATCTGGTTCCATCGTTTTCCTTACCAATCGTGACTTTTGTGTCATCGGTCGGGATAAACGTCGCGTCTTCCCACTCATCGATGTTGGCAGCAACAAATGAATCAATTGCTATTCCATCGATCCATCCATTGTACCTCAGCGTTGCAAACTGATTGGCTGTCATCTGAAATATTTCCGTAGTCAATGACCTTTTTGTTTGACAACGACCAATCGTCAACAGTCGTGATTTCGATGTCATGTAATAGTTGACGTCTTTCACCAAGCCATTATAAAATTTCTCTATTTCATCATTTTTTCGGGGATATGCAGCATCTTCCTCGAATCTCGCCGGTCTTTCGTCGTTCAAAATAGCATCTTCTGCGTCGTTTAACTTCAATAGTGGACATGATGCTTCGCCATCACCTGTATTATCACCTCGTGGATCGTTACTTCTTACTTCATCGTGTTCTGCGGTCGATTTTGGTCCACGCACCAGCTCGTCATGTATCCTCGTGCTGACGCTGGTATTTTTTCTCCGGGCAAGTTTCATCAAACATCGAACCACTTTTATTTTCTGTTTTCGATAACGCCTCGTCTGCCTTGGTTATATTCCCGTTCATTTCTTCTCCATTCAACTTTATCAACGAAAGTAATTTTTTATTCGTGCTCGCAATTTTTTTATCTTTCATCACATTTTCTTTCTGTTGACAGTGCGCTCTGGAGCCAAGGTGATTCAACAGATTACCGCGCGCATAACCGTCAGTACGAGATCTTTTGCCTTTTTTCTTTTGCCACGTTTCTTCCACATTTGAATCATCCTCTGCTTGAGGATATATCGGCTTTGCCCGTGACTTTGTCGTTCCTTTTACCCCGACAGCGTTCAAGTTGATCTTTGCTATTACCGTTTTTCGCCGCGTATTCAACTTCCGTACACAATCGGCTATTGATGTACGTGTCTGCTTGTCGAATACAGACTCTTTGATGACTCTGTGTGCGCTCTCGACATACGCATTACTCAATCTTGAGACATCACCGTCCAATGAGTCCAAGTCGATAGCGCTCCAAAAAATAAGATACGGCATCCATGTTCTGACTACAGGGTCAATAAATCTGGGCGCGTAAATTCATTTTTTTCTGTACCTTTCTCATTCATTTCGTCACGATTTTCTTTATTACATCAAAATAGTTTCAATATCAGAACAAAATAACCAAAAAGATCATACGTCATCTATTACCTGATAAAACATACATTTTTCTTCTACAAATATACTTCGGTAATAAGTAATAGAATTGATCTAACGATGTAACATCATCGCATTTTGCCGTCTAACGCCAAAAGGAGGTAGAATAAAATTACGGACATCCCTAAAACCCTATACCAATCTTTAAACTATTCACACTTCTCCCACCAGTGGATACGATTTTACAATGACCCGTACAAAAGAAAAGAATGTTTTTTTTTTATTTTTCGTACCATTTAAGCATATTTGCAGTTTCACATTCAATATGCATAAATTGGCAGCCACCGTGGACGGTGCCTAATCTTAAGTGGGGAGGTGTCACAATCGACGCTTATAATTTTCTCATTTTCCTAAAAGTCTATATCTATAAGCCTCGTGCCATCCGAGAAGAATCTTCCGAGCGATAAAGCATGGTGACCCTTGCACCCAATAACTCTGGCACGCGCACCACACAGATTGCCCAAACACATGTAGCCCCACCCGTGTAACCATTCGAAGCCTATATAGCTAAAACCTCTTTTACAGTCGATATTCCCTAAAACGGAAGCATCTTCTTTTCTGATTGGACCATAATTAGAGACAAACAACTTTAATGTCTTTGTTTCTAGGAAATCCCAATACCTAGCCAAAAATCCTCTCCCCGGGGAAAAAAACCTGGACAAGTCCATTTGTTGGTGACCCCCTTTTTCATTTGTTTTCACAAATAAATCTACTCGCCTAAAAAACCTTGGTATAAAAAACATACGCCTAAAAAACTTTCGTATAAGAAACATCTGGCCTAAAAAACCTTTGACAACCTCGTCTGAAAAAATTTAAGACCCTTCGAAGAAAAAGAACTTCAAAAACCTTGGTATAAAAAACATCTACCCTGAAAAACCTTGGTATAAAAAACATCTCGCCTAAAAAACCATGGGCAACCTCACCTAGAAAAATTTAAGACCCTTAAAATAATACAATGAAGAACAACCTCACAAGAATCTCGCCAAAAATTCAAAACACTTCAAATAAATACAAAAAAATATACAACAAAAAGTGGCAAGAAAGAATAACACAAAATGATATCATTCACGTGCAGTACTAAATTTTCTGATATCAATAAAAGGACAAGTTTTTCATTCATGTCTAAAAATTGACTGATGAGTGATGAGACAAAATCATTTGTTGTTAAAAAATGATGATGCAATCAATGAAGAACCACCGTACAAAAATCTCCTTGAAAAATTATTAAAAACACCTCCAATAAATATTTAAAAATACAACCAAAAATGCTCAAATAACGATAATGTAAAAATGGATCATTTGCGTTCAGCACTAAAATTTCTGATACCAATAAGAGGACAAGTTTTTCATTGAGATCTGAGAATCGACTAACGACTAATTAAAGAAAATCATTTGTTGGCAAAAAAGAGTTTATCTGAAAAATTAAAAACACCTAAAATGAATATAAAAAAATACAACGAAAAATGCTCAAAAAACAATAATGTGAAAATAGTTCATTTACGTTGAGGACTACAATTCCTGTTACCAATCAGAGGACAAATTTTTCGTTGAGGTCTGAGAATCGAGAAACGACTAATTAGAAAAAATCATTTGTTGTCAAACAAGAGTTTATACTAACTTACAAGGCTTCAATGGTTTTTATTAATTTGACCATGTTTTTCGAATTTTCGCCCAGACCGATCCATGATACCCTTAACGACTGCCGCCTCACCCGTACACGGGAAAATTAAAAATCTTTTCGGTGGTAACAGATCATACCACAGGTTATAACTTGAGGCCCCAATACTGTTTGATCGGTAAAGATTTGTTAAACGGTCACCACCGTACGTTGAGCGAATGCGCACAGAGTACTTGTCCGGCCCATAACTTTTTATGCAAATTGCTCATTCAAGAAAAAATCAGGGTCCACATGCAATACCCACAGTACTTTATACCATTGTTGGTGAAATTGTGCATTGAACATAACGTAAGAAACTCCTAACCAAAAACTTTTCTTCCGCTCGGTAAAGAAGACAGCTCACATACCTAGCGGGCGAAAAGTCGGTACAGAGGAAAGACGTAACCGAAAACATCGCGTCACTCGCAACAAAAAACTTTTCGTCAAATGGGAACAGAGGGATAAGTCGTCAGTCGCAAGCAATCAGAAAGACGAGAGCCACACGAGCTCTTTCTCTGTGTCGTATACATACACGCACGCACACTTCAATAATTGCATAATATTGCCCGTGCAAAGTTTTTTTCTCAGAAATTACGGCATCAATCGGGATAATTTAGGGCTCTATCGAGGGGGGATAACTTCAACCTTCTCCAATTCAAATTTCAGATCACCAGATTACTTCTGGGTTTCATAATTCAAGAAAATGTCTACCCCCACCGTCAAAATCGTTTTATTCAGAGCTAATATAAATCTGCCGAGTCTCGGGCCAGCAGACGACTGAGCCGTGCAATGTACTTGGCGCGAGACTCTACCGAGTCTCGGGATGAATACATTCATTCAATAGAAAAAATCAACATATATTCTTTCTTTCAGCCGGGAAGTAAACATTGTCAACGACGATTTTTTTGGATACTACCTTCATTGAGTCTAAAATGATTCTGTCCACAACGGAGTAGAGCCGTTTCGCCAGTTGAATCGTGAATTAAAAACGTCCCCAACCAAGAACATTGGATAATCTTTTATTCATATCATTTATTATTATTCTAATTATTATTTATACTGTGGTCATTGTGTCTTGTGACAATACAAAAGTAGTCAATCCACACTGATACCGGACGATGCCAGAATTTAATTCTCCGAAATGTCATGACCGAACTCAGATCAAATTGCTGACAATGATGATCTTGAATATCACAAATTAATTAACTAATTGAACCATGGCTTCTCCCAGGAATATCATGACTTTGTTATGTGGAGTAAGTATATACAGGTACGTGTTTATTCCAATCATTGAAAATTAATTTCTAATCTTGTACCCCTAATATCACCTACTCTTGAAAAATTTATGAATTTTTGAAGTATTTCTAATAATAACGAAAATCATAATAACTCTGAAGGATTTCAATGGATATTGATTCTGATCTCAACTCATGAAGAATGTATAAATCAATTTTAATTTCAAACAAGTTGACGTGCACGTGTCTACATGACTATAGAGACACAACAGTTATGTGTTGATTTTTTCTTGAATGAGCAATTTGCATAAAAAGTTATGGGCCGGACAAGTACTCTGTGCGGATTCGCTCAACGTACGGTAGTGACCGTTTAACAAATCGTTACCCATCAAACAGTATTGGGGCCTCAAGTTATAACCTGTGGTATGATCTGTTACCACCGAAAAGATTTTAAATTTTCCCGTGTACGGGTGAGGCGGCAGTCGTTAAGGGTATCATGGATCGGTCTGGGCGAAAATTCGAAAAACATGGTCAAATTAATAAAAACCATTGAAGCCTTGTAAGTTACTATAAACTCTTGTTTGACAACTAGTGTATTACATACCTAGGCCAGAAAAATAAGAAAAGTCTCAGATCACATGTAAATGTCAGCCGAGGCGAAGCCGAGGCTGACAAACATGTGGTCTGAGGCTTTACTTTTTTCTGGCCGAGGTGTGTATACTATTTTTTTGCCCGACGTAGCCGGAATGCGGCAACTTCGTTTAGCGCAGCGGCCCGAAAGTTGCCGCTTTCCGGCCGGAGGGCAAAAAAAATGATTTTGTCTAATTAGTCGTTAGTCGATTCTCAGACCTCAACGAAAAATTTGTCCTCTGATTGGTAACAGGAATTGTAGTCCTTAACGTAAATGAACTATTTTCACATTATTGTTTTTTGAGCATTTTTCGTTGTATTTTTTTATATTCATTTTAGGTGTTTTTAATTTTTCAGATCAACTCTTTTTTGCCAACAAATGATTTTCTCTGATTAGTCGTTAGTCGATTCTCAGACCTCAATGAAAAACTTGTCCTCTTATTGGTATCAGAAATTTTAGTACTGAACGCAAATGATCCATTTTTACATTATCGTTTTTTGAGCATTTTTGGTTGTATTGTTTAATATTTATTGGAGGTGTTTTTAATAATTTTTCAAGGAGGTTTTTGTACGGTGGTTCTTCATTGATTGAATCATCATTTTTTAATAACAAATGATTTTGTCTCATCACTCATCAGTCAATTCTTAGACATGAATGAAAAACTTGTCCTTTTATTGATATCAGAAAATTTAGTACTGCACGTGAATGATATCATTTTGTGTTATTCTTTCTTGCCACTTTTTGTTGTATATTTTTTTGTATTTATTTGAAGTGTTTTGAATTTTTGGCGAGATTCTTGTGAGGTTGTTCTTCATTGTATTATTTTAAGGGTCTCAAATTTTTCTAGGTGAGGTTGCCCAAGGTTTTTTAGGCGAGATGTTTTTTATACCAAGGTTTTTCACGGTAGATGTTTTTTATACCAAGGTTTTTGAAGTTCTTTTTCTTTGAAGGGTCTTAAATTTTTTCAGACGAGGTTGTCAAAGGTTTTTTAGGCCAGATATTTTTTATACGAAAGTTTTTTAGGCGTATGTTTTTTATACCAAGGTTTTTTAGGCGAGTAGATTTATTTATGAAAACAAATGAAAAAGGGGGTCACCAACAAATGGACTTGTCCAGGCTTTTTTCCCCGGGGAGGGGATTTCTGGCTAGGATATCACTTCTTTTTTTCTGACTCCGAATTTTGTATATATTTCAAGTGTTTTAACTTTTTATTGGCGAAGGTTTTTTAGGTACCAAGGTTTTTTAGGCGAGACGTTTTTTATACCAAGGTTTTTTAGGGGAGA
This sequence comes from Hyposoter dolosus, assembly GCA_963921915.1. Lineage (NCBI taxonomy): Eukaryota > Metazoa > Arthropoda > Insecta > Hymenoptera > Ichneumonidae > Hyposoter > Hyposoter dolosus. The sequence goes on along the minus strand of OY998130.1, from coordinate 23,840,994 downwards.
TGTTTTTTATACCAAGGTTTTTTAGGCAAGTAGATTTATCTGTGAAAACAAATGAAAAAGGGGGTCACCAACAAATGGACTCGTCCAGGCTTCTTTCCCCGGGGAGGGGATTTTTGGCTAGTTGTTCCATTGCTGATATTTTATGCGATAAAATGGGATAAGAAATGGCAGAATTAGATAAAGGCGTTGACTCGTTCTTTGCCATTTTTATAAAGCACATACAAGTAAAGGAGAAAAATTAACACGAACAAAATTCTCAACATTTTCAGAGGAAATATTTTTTTACAAATATTTTGTTCAATGAATTCAAATGAAATTTTTAACATGTATATAGTAAGGATAAAGAGAGAAATTAAATTCTCTATATTTGTTATGAGTCACGATATAATGATAACTGATATTTTTAAAGATAAATTCGGGTTAAAGGCCGCAAGACGGGGTCGACGGTTTATTTGAAAACGAGTCTTTTCTCGCAATTTCGTCGAGAAAAATTTGAAGGAAGTTATACTACATATTTCCCAAAAGATTCTCCAGGAGATGCTTTTAAGAATGTCCCGAAGGATTTTTGGATCTCCTGGAGGATGAGTTTCCGTCGAATCTTTTGAGCTCTAAAGAATGCTCAAAAGGCAGACTGTCTTGAAAACTGCTTTGAAGACTGCTTTCAAGTTTTTTCCGGTAAAATAAGCTTTGTGGAGCTCAGATTGAGCCCTTATTGAAGCCTCTATGTCAATTTCCCGACGACATATGATTTTTCGCCAATTACCATGATTTTTGTTTGAGAACGACGCTTTTTCATCAATTTGTAAACAAAAATCGATCGTCTCCGAGCACCGACGGTAAAATGATGATTTTTTTTTCGTCGACATGGTTTGTTAAGCTGAAAGAAAACGTAGACGTGAGTCATAATTTTAATTTTTCTCGAAAATAGTATTTTTGCCTTTTCACCATCAGCTTAGAAAAAAAAACAACATTTTTACATCACTTGGGAGCGAAGAATTTTTTGAGTTGGCTGTATAGGAATAAATTGCTGATTTCTTCCCTAGAAGTGTACTCTGTGGAGCTTCATTAAAACCCAGAATCATGTCTCTATCTCGGTTTTTGAACGAGATATGATTTTTGGCCTATTACCACGATTTTTGCTTGAAAATGACGATTTTTCGTCAATTTTCAAACTAAAATCGATCGTCTCCGAGCAACGATAGTGATTTCTCAATTTTTTCCTCATCGATACGGTTTGTTTAGCCCAAACGGAACGTAAACACGTGCCATCGTCTTCATTACTCGCCAGAAAACCATTTTTGACTTTTCATCATCGCTGTGGAAAGAACAAGTTTTTTTCCTAACTTTGAAGAGAAGAATTTATTGTCTTGGGATGATGGGAGGACGATGCTGATTTCTTTCCTGAAAATGTACTTTGTCCAGCCACATTTAAGCCTAGAATCATACCATTATCTCATCTCCTCGACGAGATATGATTTTTGGCCCATTACTACGATTTTTGTTAGAAATTTACGATTTTTCGTCAATTTTCGAACTAAAATCGATCGTCTGCGACTAAAAAGGATAAAATTATGATTTTTTTTTCAGTCAACATGTTTTGATAAGCTGAAAGGAAGAGCAAACACGTGCCAACGTCTGAATTTATCGAAAGAGGGCAATTTTCAACTTTTGACCATCAGCTTTGAAAAATCAAAAATTTTTTACATCAATTTTGCAACGAAGAATTTACCGTGTTGGCTCGATGGGAGTACCATGCTGAAAACTGGTCGCTGTATAATATTTCGCTCCTTCCGGAGCAAAACTCTCACCAACACGATTTTTATGTAGCTCAGCGACAAGATTTTGATGTCGCTGAGAATTATTGTCGCTTCCCGATTAATCCAACTAGCATTGCTATCAGAAAGCGATGAATATTTTCTCCGTATGAATCATTTAGACAAATGTTGACGCTGCAAACGATTTCAGAAAACTTGTCGCTCTATAATATTTGGCTCCTTCCGGAGCATAATTCTCAGCGACACGATTTTCATGTCGCCCAGCGACAAGATTTTTATGTCGCTAAGAGTTATTGTCGCTTTGTGATTAATCTTACAAACAGGTAAAACATGCATCGCTATCAAAAAGCGATGAATGATTTCCCTGTATAATTGTTGTCGCTGTAAACAATTCCAGAAAACTTGTCACTCCACGATATTTGTTCTTTCCGGAGCAACAACTTGTCGCTGAGAGTTATTCAGAGCTTCCGAGTATAACTCGCAGCGACAAGATTTTCATGTGGCTCAGCGACAAGATTTTTGTGTTATTGAGAATTATCTGGAGCTTCCGGATAACTGGCAGCGACAAGATCTTCATGTGCCTCAGCGACAAGATTTTCATGTGGCTCAGCGACAAGATTTCTATGTCGCTGAGAGTTATGATCGCTTTGCAATTAATCTAATGCCAGCGGCGATGTTAGTTATGCTGTAAATATATAATCGCTCCACAATATTTGGTTCCTTCTCGAGCAACAACTTGTCGCTGAGAGTTATCCAGAGCTTCCGGATAACTGGCAGCGACGAGATTTTCATGTGGCTCAGCGACAACATTTTTATGTCGTTGAAAATTATTTGGAGCTTCCGGATAGCTGGTAGCGATGAGATTTTCATGTGCCTCAGCAACAAGATTTTCATGTGGCTCAGCGACAAGATTTTCATGTGGCTCAGTGACAAGTTTTTTATGTCGCTGAGAGTTATTGTCGCTTTGCATTCAATCGAATATCCCAGCGGCGATTTTAGATATGCTGTGAATGAATAAAATTGTGGGCTTAGGAATAGGGCGAAGGTTGTGAAGCATACTCATTCCTGAAGCATATTCCCCCGTCACTGGAGCATGTCGGTGGTAATGACAGCTGCAAGTTAGCATTTGTGAGGTTATGACGAGCTGTCAAAGCTGTAAGCACAGTATTCACGTTTATCTTCCATTAACCCTGCATTCTCGAGAAAATAAATGGTTAGCCAACGTTTGTTGTTCGGCAAGGAATAAGTTTGCAACTGTTATTTTCTCGAAAATACTAACGGCGTGAAAGAAAAATGTGAACCTATTCAGCTATCTCTCTCACACTCGCGTTCATACGGGCCGTTGAAATATCGATGATGGTTTTTTCATCGCGATCAACTGACGTTTTTCGCCCGCTCGTCTGCACTGTTTGGGTGTCGTCCGTCGTGACCAATCAGAAACACGCCAGCGCCGCGAGGCCTTTCTCTGTGTCGTATACATACACGCACGCACACTTCGATCATCGCATAATTTTACCTGTGCAAAGTTTTTTTTCAGCAATTACGGCATCAATCGGGTTGATTTATGGCTCGATCGAAGGGGGATAACTTAATTAGTGTACAGTCCAAATTTCAGATCATGAGATTACCCCTTGGCTTCATAATTCAAGAAAGAGTCTACCCCCACCGTCGAAATCGCTTTATTCAGAGATAATATACTCGGGTGAGTCTCGGGCAAGCAGACGACGCTGTCAAATGTACTTGTCCTGAGACTCTACCGAGTCTCTTGATCCCTACTATTTTGCCCGGATTTGCCTGCTATAAAAGGCCACGATAACCCGCAATCCAGGCATCTTGTTCGCACTTAGCGTCGCGTCTATACGGTTAGCCGTAGTTCAGTTTGTCATTTACTTTTAAAGAACTCTTCATTCGGCATCCTGTTCGCACTTAGCGTCGCGTCTATACGGTTAGCCGTAGTTCAGTTTGTCCGGTTATTAAGAATAGAATCTCTGTTCGATCTTTTGACTCTTCATTATAAAACGAAACAAGTTATAATTCAACGAATCAAACAACTCATCGACGCCAAAGAATATTGTAACTCTTCGCCATCACCGAATAGAACACGTAAGACTCAACCAAAGGGACATCTCCCCGGTAACGTAATCATTTCTATTGTATCAAGTTTGTATCACACAATTTATAATTACTAACCCTTCACTTTCATTAAAGAAGTGCATAAAGAATCTCCAATCTCTTTATTCACAAACTACACCATTTCCCTCTCCTAGTCGCAACTTAAGATAAAAGGCAAGACTTCTCGAGGTCTATCAGCGTGCGCCCATCATACTCTTCGGAGTATATCTATATACACGCACAGCGTATCAAGAGACGCGGCAGCGGCTCGACGCCAAGTATTAAAAGAAAAGCGTAGCGCGGGAGCTGCCGTACTCTTATATACAGTAAAATAGGTGTTTTGTGACGTCACAGCAACTTTAAATCGTTCTCACAGGAGAACGGGTTGAAGGAAAAATCTCATATTAGACTCGAATTTTCTATGATTTTTTATCTTTCGAATGGTCCTTGGTAGAACAGAATCCGTTCAGCCAATCCAAAGAAATCTGATATTGAAGATTTTGGATGCGAGGTTTGGCATGTTTTCTGTTTCTTGGAGTCAGAAAGGCGTAAATTGTCCGCGCAGGCGCTTGGACATACGCCCTTACGCGTCTAGTGGACATTTTCGGCCCGTGACGTCACGCGCTCCGCTGAACGCGGTATCCCCACTCTTCACGCGCCACTGAGCGAGAGAGACAGACTATATCGGGCCTCTCTTTCCGTATGAATTTCGTTGTCTAGGTACCATGGTTTTTGTTGTCTAGGTCTCTATAGTTTCCGCTCTCTAGGTCGACGGCTCTATGGTTTTCGTTGCCAAGTTAAATTTCTCCATGGTTTTCGATGTCTAGGTCAACGGCTCCACTGTTTTCGATGTCTAGGTCGACGGCTCCATGGTTTTCGATGTCTAGGTCGACGGCTCCATGATTTTCGATGTCTAGTACGACGGCTCCATGGTTTTTTTTGTCTAGGTATATTTCTCCATGGTTTTCGATGTCTCGGTATATTTTTATACATAGTTTCCGATGTCCAGGTATATATCTCTATGGTTTTCGATGTCGAGGTATGTTTCTCCATAGTTTTCGATGTCTAGGTCCACGGCTCCATGGTTTTTGCTGTCTAGGTATATTTCTCCATGGTTTTCGATGTCTAGGTATATTTCTCGATGGTTTACGTTGTCTATCTATATTTCTTCATGCTTTTCGATGTCTGAGTCCACAGGTCCATAGTTTTTTATTGTCTAGGTATATTTCTCCATGGTTTTCGATGTCTAGGTATATTTCTCGATGGTTTACGTTGTCTATGTATATTTCTTCATTTTTTTCGATGTCTAGGTCCACGGGTCCATGGTTTTTTTTGTCTAGGTACATTCTAGGTTTTCGAAGTCTAGGTATAATTTTGCATAGTTTCCGATGTCCAGGTATATTTCTATATGGTTTTCGATTTCTAGGTCCACGGCTCCATGGTTTTTGTTGTCTAAGTATATTTCTTCATGGTTTTCGATGTCTAGGTATATTTCTCGATGGTTCACGTTGTCTATGCATATTTCTTCATGGTTTTTTATTTCTAGGTCCACGGGTCCATGGTTTTCGATGTCTATGTATATTTTTGCATAGTTTCCGATGTCCAGGTATAATATGTCTCTATGGTTTTCGATGCCTAGGTATATTTTTCCATGGTTTACGATGTCTAGGTCCACGGCTCCATGGTTTTTGTTGTCTAGGTATATTTCTCCATGGTTTTCTATGTCTAGGTCCACGGCTCCATCGTTTTTGTTGTCTAGGTATATTTCTTCATGGTTTTCGATGTCTAGGTCCACGGGTCCATGGTTTTTTTTGTCTAGGTGAATTTCTCCATGGTTTTCGATGTCTAGGTATAATTTTGCATAGTTTCCGATGTCCAGGTATATTTCTATATGGTTTTCGATGTCTGGGTCCACGACTCCATGGTTTTTGATGTCTAGGTTGTGACGTAACTTCCGGTCACGTCACTCGTACGAAGGGCCGTCGACCAGTGGACCGAGTTTACGGTCCAGCATTTCGGTCGCCACTCGTCGTTTCAGGAGAAGGCGTTGGCGGAGACTCACCGCGGTATCGTAGGATAAGATTAATTATAAGCTAGTATTATTGTTTCGTGCCCCTTCCGCGGTTTTGTACGATAAAAAGAAAGTAACGTCCTGTAAAGTAAAGTAAAGTAATGTTTGTTAAAAATCACAATCGACCCCGAAGTATCACCGCGTTTTGCCGTCGAGTTTTCATCCCGGGTACCGAGCTCAACTTTCGATTTCCGTGCAACGCCGTTGAGATTGCCTTGTCGTTTGGATTGCCGAGAGCCGCGGGAGCTACCTTTTCTTTCAGTTTTGCCATCCATCTTGTCGCGTTTCTCGCGCGACCTCGCCGCCGCTCGTTCCTCGCGAGGAGACTAACTTTTGCCTTGTACCTTGCCTTTTCGCTCCGTTCTCTTTAGGGATCGTCGCCTCTGTCGAACGTTTTAAGTCGAGACCAACGTGGCTTGTCGTGGGCGGTCGGAGGTGCACGCTGGTCCCGTGGCCATTCGATGATGCCCCCCGTGACCTCCTCGCGGTTGCAACCGAGTAGTTGCTGCGCCCACGGCTGTAACCTCGGGTACCACGGTCCGCTAACCCCGGCACCTCATCGTAGCGGGATTCGGGAAATACCAGGGGTGGAGGTGCTGTTTGCCATGGTGGTGAGTGGGCCCACCGCGGCTCGCACTGATCCGCGAGTCGCGACGGAGGCCTCCCCTTCTCCCCGTCATGGACTTCGCTCGGATCCCCGGAGGAAGCGTGCCCGAGGCACGGCCGACATAGACGTAGGGGGTGGCAATCCTGGGAGAGACGGTATCTATATCTCCTGGTTGTATTTAACGTGCCATCCCCGCCTCCCGGCATATATGACACGGCACCCATGTGCGAGGTGTGAGAATTAACGCCAGACAGGACGCACCACCGCGACTCATGAGAATGGCAAAATAAATTTTGCCAACCCGGTCGGGTGATTACCAAACCCACGACATCGTAATCAGCTCAGCCGCGGCCCCTTGGTTAGAGGGGAGGCACTTTCAAAACCCCCTACGTTCTCTGCAGGAACGCACCCGAGTTGGGACTATGCAACTCACTCATGTCGGTACTACTGCCACCACGAGGCCAACCTCAAAATTGGCCGGGGAGTGGTGCAAGCACCACCGGGCCCCCGGCCCCCATGGTACCAATCACCGCCACTGGTCGGACGTTCACGGTCCAACATGTCCCGCTAAAGTTCCGATTTCTGATCCAATACGGGTACTCTACACCCAGCTCGGGTTCGCGGGGTCGCCAAGCCCGAAAGGGCCGGGGCTCACGCCCCGACCCTCCCCTGCGCCATGCACCACCATCATACACCGTGGAAGGTGGGGCCATTCTCCGGCACCCACCTTCCTTCCGACACCTCACTGTGGAGCTCCGGCTCTTCGGGGTTGGGTTGACAATCCCCCGACCGCTCTGAGCTCCACTCACCTCCTCCGACGTTCCCAACAAACGCCTCCACCTTCCGTGCAGCCACTTAGCACCCCGCGCTTGACGCACCACGCTCCCGTGTGTGCTCGCGCCCTATGTCCCACCAGACATCGCCGTGTTTCCGTCCCCACCAGACGCAAAACATCCGTGCTTTCGCACCAACACCGCGAGGACCGTAGTCTCCACACTCGCCAACGTCTCCACCAGACGCAAAACAAAACGTGCTTTCGCACTAACACCGCAAGGACCACCGTCTCAACACTTGCCAACATCTCCACCAGACGCAGCTCAATACCGTGCTTTCGCACCCGACACCGTACCCAACTGAGCAAGGACCGAAGTCACTTGCTCCCCGTCTGGGCCGGTACTCATGTCCGAAGACCAAGAGCACCGACCCTGGTGGTGTTTCGTCTCGGCCGCGTAGCCCGGCCGGATCTGTTCTGGACCGGGCGGGACCGTGCCCCGGTCTTACTAAGTTCCGGCTCGGGCCACTGACCTGCCCCGCGCTGGTACTCGTGGGAGCGGCTCGACCATTTTCTCGGCACGGGGCATGGCGGCTCGCGAAGCCCCCCCGCCTCGACAAGGAGCCACCTCAGGGGGGTGGGAGAGACGGTAGGCGGAAAGGTACAGGAGTCACTCGAAAACTGCTTTGCGTATCGTCGATCTGATCAATCGGCGGTACGCGCGGTTCAAATAAACCGCCAAACATCGCGCGGCGCGGCGACGCCTAGCTGGCGCTTAGAGCGCGCTAGAGCTGCCTCGCGCGGGACTAGTGGTGGTGGGGAGAGCGCGAGAACGGGAGAGGTAGGTTTGCGCGCTACGAAAATCAGTCTCCTGCCGGCGTCCGACCAGAGTGGTGACACCTCCGTTTCTTTCCGTTGCCTTGGGCGTCTTCATTACCTTCTGCCTTTTGTTCAAGCTGTTCGGGACCTTCTGGACGCGCAGGTTTCTCGGTAAGCCCGATCCTTTTTCTCTTCAACTCGCGCTACGGTGGTTTGCTCGGTAAAATCAATTCTAACATACGATCACCGGCATGGCGAATATTGTCGGCCATTCCGGGAGATCTTTTCGTAAAGTCTCTTTGTCGCTGCAGGGGGGGAGCGGGTTGACAATTTTCGGGCACTTGGCCACCCGTCCTCGGCTCGCCCGCCTGTATTTCCTTGATTAATTTCGTTGTCGTAATAGAGAATCGAGCAAACCGCCCGAGTCGCAATTCGAGGGCGTCTCAACGATTTTCCCTGGCATGTCGTAACTCTCGCTTCCGTATTCAGTAAAGTCGTTTTCCTTTCGTCGTGATTTCGAATTATTTCGCGAAAAGTGAGCTCGGTAATTTCGTGAACGGGGTTCTTCGAGCGACGAAATCTTTAGTCTTATTTCGTTGCCTTTTCGTCGCCGCTCGAAGGATCCCCTTTGTCGCGCGTGGCCTCGAACAAGCCGGCCCGCGCGAAGTTTGTTTTCGCTCGTTCTCTCTCGCTCTCGTACGTAAGCCGCTCGGGCTACGGTGAGGCGTAGAGTCGCTTGTTTGCGTGCGCGCGGTGTTATGTTCGGTGGTTCGGTCGTGATTATTTTTTGCCTTTCGTGAACTATTGTTTCGTTTGCTGTGAAATATTATTTTGCCTCTCGTGGTTTCGTTTCGCATTCCGGGAAATATTATTTTGCCTTTCGTGGTTTCGTTTCGCATTCCGGGAAATATGATTTTGCCTTTCGTGTAGTATTCGTTGCTTCTAGTTACGTTATCTGCGTGTTGTTTCGCGAGTTATTTCCTTCTATATTTTATCGTGCCAACATTGTCGAGCCCTTCGGTGGCTTTACTATTTTCGCGTTACCTGATTGCATTGTATTCGAGCCCTTTTCGTTTGAGCGACTATCTTAGAGTTTCGTTGCGTGAATCCTTCCGATCGTTGCGCTGCCCTTTTGGCTATCTTTCACTCATCCTACATTTTTGTAACCGGGAGCGCTGTCTCCGCGCCCCGACTGACGATCTCGAGCCCGCGAATAGAATCTTACTCCGCCGTCCGATGCCCGGGTAAGCTTCGGTGGCCTGGCCTGATTCCGCCGCCACCCCGCGTCTAGGGCCGATTACCTTTTGCCTTCGGAGTCGCTCTGGTCTGGTTACCTTGACCACGGCGATCTGTGAGTTTGATGGCGCCTTACCTTGCACTACCTTGCCTTGCCTTCTCGGCGCGGCGCCACAAACAGAGCAGTCGCCTGGCCACAGCCAGGGTCTGATTCCGGGGTAGCCCACTCGGCTCTTACCTTGCTTCGCGATTTTGCATCGGACCGGGAAAACCCTCGCGGCTAGGGACGATTACCTTTGCCTTCGACGCCGCTCTGGTCTGGTTACCTTGGCTGGGGCGTTCTGTGAGTCTGATGACGTCTTACCTTGCATTACCTTGCCTCGCCTTCTTGGCACGGCGTCACAAACTTTATTTTTACATTGTCATCTTCGCTAACTAATTGTTTCGCGAGGCGGGCCGGCCGTGGGCCGCCCCGACCTCTTAATCAACCATTTGCTTTTGTAGCGCTGCTCATCCCTTTTGCCTGAATAAACGACTTGTTAAACGCTAATTTCCGTGTTTTCGCGTATTTGATTTCGTATCGTGTGTTCCCTCCGCCTGTTACTCTCTCGCCAAAGAATTCCCCCCTCTACCTTTTCGTACCTCAGCTGTGGAGCTGAGTAGCCGGACCGCCTCGGTCGTCTCGTTCCTCGCGTTACCCGGCCCAACCCGATCGTCGAGGGCGGGCGAATCAAAGGTCGACGTGGTCGGCGGCACGTCGTGCCTGGCGCCCTGCCCGTCCTCGCGGCCGCGGGTTAGCGGGAGGAGCGGTACGAGCCGAGAAGGGACGAAATGGACCCCGATAGGAAAATCTCCGTTACAAGGTATATTTCTCCATGGTTTTCGATGTCTAGGTATATTTCTCGATGGTTTACGTTGTCAATGCATATTTCTTCATGGTTTTTGATGTCTAGGTCCACGGGTCCATGGTTTTCGATGTCTAGGTATATTTCTCCATGGTTTTCGATGCCTATGTATATTTTTGCATAGTTTCTGATGTCCAGGTATATTTCTCTATGGTTTTCGATGTCTAGGTCGACGGCTAGATGGTTTTTGTTGTCTAGGTATATTTCTCCATGGTTTTCGATGTCTAGGTATATTTCTCGATGGTTTACGTTGTCAATGCATATTTCTTCATGGTTTTTGATGTCTAGGTCCACGGGTCCATGGTTTTCGATGTCTAGGTATATTTCTCCATGGTTTTCGATGTCTATGTATATTTTTGCATGTTTTCTGATGTCCAGGTATATTTCTCTATGGTTTTCGATGTCTAGGTATATTTTTCCATGGGTTTCGATGTCTAGGTCCACGGCTCCATGGTTTTTGTTGTCTAGGTCCACGGGTCCATGGTTTTTTTTGTCTAGGTATATTTCTCCATGGTTTTCGATGTCTAGGTATAATTTTGCATAGTTTCCGATGTCCAGGCATATTTCTATATGGTTTTCGATGTCTAGGTCCACGGCTCCATGGTTTTTGTTGTCTAGATATATATCTCCATGGTTTTCGTTCTCTATATATATTTTTGCGTAGTTTCCGATGTCCAGGTATATTTCTCCATGGTTTTCGATGTCTAGGCATATTTCTCCATGGTTTTCGATGTCTAGGTTCACGGCTCCATGGTTTTTGTTGTCTAGGTATATTTTCCCATGGTTTTCGATGTCCAGGTATATTTCTCGATGGTTCACGTTGTCTATGTATATTTCTTCATGGTTTTCGATGTCTAGGTCCACGGGTCCATTTTTTTTTTCTAGTTATATTTCTCCATCGTTTTTGATGTCTGGGTATAATTTAGCATGATTTCCGATGTCCAGGTATATTTCTCTATGGTTTTCGATGTCTAGGTATATTTCTCGATGGTTTACGTTGTTTATTCAGAGACTCGGCATAGTCTCGGTACAAGTACATTTGACAGCGTCGTCTGCTGGCCCGATACTCACTCAAGTATATTATCTCTAAGAAAAGCAATTTCGCCGGTGGGGGTAGACGCTTTCTTGAATTACGAAGCTCAGGGGTAATTTCGCGATCTGACATTTGAACTGGAGAACAATTACGTTATCCCCCCTCGATTGAGCCATAAATCAACCCGATTGATGCCGTAATTGCTCAGAAAAGACTTTGCACAGGCAAAATTATGTGCCGATCGAAGTGTGCGTGCGTGTATGTATACGACACGGAGAAAGGGCTCAATGTTCCTATCGTGTTTCTGATTGGTCGCGACTGACGACATATCCATCTGTTCCCATTCGAGGAAAAGCTGTTCGTTGCCAGTTCACGAATACATCTTCATACATGTGTCGTTAAATTCGCGGTGATAAATATAGATAACATTCGAAAGTCAGCCTTGTCGAAATAAAAAAATCATAACCGTCAATTCCGCTAGCAATCGTGTATATTTTGACGGCGGCCTGAAAATCATTTTAAAAAAATCAATTTTATCAAAAATGTCTAATCAAGAGACGCGGCAGCGGCTCGACGCCAAGTATTTAAAAAAAAGCGTAGCGCGAGCCCGTCGCACTCTTATATACAGTAAAATAGGGGTTTTCTGACGTCACAGAAACTTTGAATCGTTTTTACGGAAAAACGGGGCGACAGAAAAATTTCATATTAGAATTGAATTTTCTTTGATTTTTTATCTTTCGAATGGTCCTTGGTAGAAGAGAATCCGTTCAGCCAATCCAGAGTAATCTGATATTAAAGATTTTGGTCGCGAGATCCGTTACGCTTTCTGTTTTCTCAGAGTCAGAGAGGCGTAAGTCGCGCTTGTTGACGCTTGGACATACGCCCTTTGCGAGACTGGTGGACATTTTCGGCCTGTGATGTCACGCACTCCACTGAACGCGGCTACCACCACTCTCCGCGCGCCACGGAGCGAGAAAGACAGGCTATATCGGGCCTCTCTATGTCTCTACCGCTGGCGCGTCTATAGCGCTGTCTCTCTCCCTCTAACGCGTCGGCGCATCGTGCTATCTCTCTCGCTCTACCACGTTCACTCTATTCTTTGGATTTATTTTATTTTAGAATTATAAAATTAATAAAAACATTATATTTATCCAGTAGCGCCGGGATTTTATTTAACCGATTGATCCAGAATCTTTAAGGGGTTAACAGGGGGTGATAACGTAACGTAACGTGGGGTCGTAAATGACCCCAATTTTGAAAAATTCATATTTCTGGTAAAATTTGACGAAAAGGGTTCAACTTGGGCTCATTCTTTTCGTTTTTTAATGCAGAATCATGTGACCCTGGGGCGATTTTGCTCTGAATAAAAGAAATATTGCAAAATGCGATGAAGCCCCAAAAAAATAGGAGAACGAAGGGAGAAGGGTGAAATCTCGCCGGGACTTTTTTAAGCGATTGCCGAAAAGTCTGGACGGGATTTTTTAAGGGATTAATCAAGGATCTTGCCAGAACTTTTTTAAGGCATTTGCCAAGAGTCTGAACGAGAATTTTTAAGGGGTTGACCGGCGATCGCGACGGAAGCTTTTCGAGTCTAGAACGGTCACTTCATTTTATTTGTTCTATTCCGGTAACGTGGGGTCATAAATGACCCCAGTTTCGAAAAATTAAGATCTCTGGTAAAATTAAACGAAAAGGGTTCAACTTGGGCTCATTCTTTGCGTTTTCTAATGCAGAATCACGTAAGCCCGGAACGATTTTGCTCGGAGTAAAAAATTTGGTCGAAAATGCGATCTAACGATAAAAAAAACGAGAGAACGAAGGGAGAAAGGCGCGAGGAAGAACGGAAATATCTCGCCGGGACGTTTTTGAGGGATTGGCGAAGAGTCTGAAAGGGATTTCTTAGGGGGTTGACCGGGGATCTCGACGGAACTTTTTTGACCCTAGAACGGTAACTTCATTTTATGTGTCCTATTGCGGTAACGTGGGGTCATAAATGACCCCAATTCTGAAAAACCCATATTTTCGTAAAATTTAACGAAACGGGTTCAACTTGGGCTCATTATTTTTGTTTTTTAATGCAGAATCACGTGAGCCTGGGGCAATTTTGCTTGGAATGACAAAAGTAGTCGAAAATGCGATGAAACTGTAGGAACGCGAAAATTGTGTGTATGGGCCGAATGCGTGCGTGAGTGTATGTGTGCGTGAAGTGTCAGAGCGAGTGTGGCGCTGCGGCGACAAATGTAAAAAGCGCGGTGAGTCTTGCGAGTGGAGGGGGCCCGTGAGCTCACCAGTCTCGTGGCGGATGCGAAAGAGAACGCATGTAGAAGAATTCAAAGTTTTTCTTGTATTTGATTCGATTCCTCTAATAAATAATAATTTCATTAATAACACCACAAAACGATAACAAAAAACGGGAGAACGAAGGGAGATAGGTGCGAAGAGGAACGGAAAAATCTCGCCGGGACGTTTTTGAGGGATTGGCGAGGCGTCCGGACGGGATCTTCGAAGGGGTTGACCGGGAATCTCGACGGAACTTTTTTACGGGATCGATTCAGAGTTCGATCGAAATATCTTTAAATGATTTTTAAGGGGTGGACCGGCGGTCTCGACGGAAGTTTTTTGACCCTAGAACGGCAACTTTATTTTACGTGTCCTATTCCGGCAACGTGGGGTCATAAATAACCCCAGTTTTGAAAAATTCATATCTCTGGTAAAATTTAGCGAAAAGGGTTGAACTTGGGCTCATTTTCTTTGTTTTTTAATGCAGAATCACGTGAGCCCGTAGCAATTTTTCTCGGAGTAAAAAAATTAGTTAAAAATGTGACGAGACAATAAAAAAACGGGAGAACGAAGGAAGAACGGAGAAATCCCGCTAGGACTTGTGAGACCGGTGGTTTTTAAGGGATTAGCGGAGAGTCTGGACGGGATTCGTTAAAGGGTTGTCGAGGGATCTCGATGGAAGTTTTTTAAGGGATCTATTCAGAGTTCCATCGAGATATCTTTAGGATTTTCAAGGGATTGAACAAGGATCTCAATGGGAGTTTTTAAGGGAGTCATCAAGAATCTCGCCGAGACTTTCATAAGGGATTGCCCAAGAGTCTGGACGGGATCTTTTAAGGGCTAGACTAAGCGTCTCTACGCGTTTGTTATAACAGATTGGCTGAGAATCCGGACGGGATTTTTTAAGGGGTAGAGTAAGAGTTTCGCCGAGGTTGTTTAAACAGATTGGCCAAGAGGCTGGACTGGATTTTTGAAGGGGTTAATCATGACTCTCGCCGAGATATTTAAAGACATTTACCACGGCTGTCGACGGAAGTTTTTGAAGAGATTTGTTCTCTCCAGAACAATCAACTAGAACAAATAATCACTCTATTATGAAGAAAAATGTTGATAAATATTCTGCTTCCCAAAAAGAAGAGAAATCCATGGAAAAATACTTCATAAAAGTAAAAAAAAAGACGCCAAGTATTAAAAAGTCGCAACCTCAGTTGGAAAGTTTTTCTTCACTGCGAACCATCTTTGAACCTTGATAAAAATCTCAAAAATTGTGAAACTGAATTGACACAAACAAAATGAAATCATTGCAACATAGCCAAGAATTCATAACTGAATGAATTTTACAGGGAAACGTACACCCTGAAGGCATTCGGTTTAAGGGTTTCTCTATCCCGAATTGAATTCCCCGAATATCAATACTATTATTGGGTGTGTTTAGAGCAACTCTAAGTTGAGCAAGTTGAGTTCCACAGGAAACGATACATAAAAAGGGCACGTTTGCGTACAAGGGCACACGTACTTACCGGACGAATTGACTGCAGAGATTTCACAAAAACTTGGCGTGCATGGTTTTCAAAAATGATTTCGGCGAAGAAATACCTCATCCATATTTACACGTACTGCGGAAGCCGCTGAGAGGGGGACGGGGAACACTTGGGGTACATTAAGGAACAAAGAGGTAAAATGGCACATTTAACGCCGAACGCGCTGTTTTTAGGACGAGTCGTGGCCAAGCGCGCGAGGCGGAGATAAGGACTGAAAACAGCCCGTTCGGCGTTGACTGTCCTTCCTCGGTGCATAAGATAATACACAGCAGGGGGTTTAACGGGTGATATTCAATTGGAGAAAAGTTCGTGAAATTTAACTATGTGGAAAATACGGTCATTTATCTCGTACAGCTTGTTTTCAATGCAAACTGACTTATGCCATCGGAACATGACAATTCTCTCATCATAGACGGAAAACAGAATGATCGATTAACAAAAAGGCAAAATGGCACATTTAACGCCGAACGCGCTGTTTTCAGGACGAGTCGTAGCCAAGCGCGCGAGGCGGAGATGAGGACTGAAAACAGCGCGTTCGGCGTTAACTGTCCTTTCTCGGTGCGTAGGATAATTCACAACAGGGGGTTCAGCGGGCGATATTCAATTGAGGGAGAGTTCACGAAATTTAACTAGAAAACACTGTCATTTTTCTCGTACAGTTCGTCTTCAAGTCTTCAATACAAACTGACATATGCTATCCAAGAATGAAAATTCTTTTATCATAGACGAAAAACGGGATGATCATTAATCTGGTTGGTACATTCGATTATCTTGTCTTCCCGAAATTATTTTTGAAAACCATGCACGCCAAGTTTTTGTGAAATCTCTGCAGTCAATTCGTCCGGTAAGTACGTGTGCCCTTGTACGCAAACGTGCCCTTTTTATGTATCGTTTCCTGTGGAACTCAACTTGCTCAACTTGGAGTTGCTCTAAACACACCCAATAATAGTATTGATATTCGGGGAATTCAATTCGGGATAGAGAAACCCTTAAACCGAATGCCTTCAGGGTGTACGTTTCGCTGTAAAATTCATTCAGTTATGAATTCTTGGCTATGTTGCAATGATTTCATTTTTTTTTGTGTCAATTCAGTTTCACAATTTTTGAGTATATTATTCTGATAGGAAAAGCTTATGGAACATAGCGTTTACCGCTCGACGGTCAAATATCCGACTTTACTTCCACGTCACTCGGACGTGACAATGGTAAATTCTCGATTTTTTTCCGTCGACATGGTTTGTTTAGCTCGAACGAAGCGTAAACACGTGCTATCGTCTTCATTTTTTGCTAGATTACAATTTTCGACTTTTATCATCAGCTGCGAGAAAACCAAGATGTTTCATGAATTCGAAGCGGAGAATTTATTGTCTTAGGATGATGGGAGGACGATGCTGATTTTTTTCCTGAAAATATACCTTTTCCAGGTAATTTTGAGCCCAGAATCATGTCGTTATCTCAATTCCTTGCCGAGATATGATTTTCTGCCCATTACCACGATTTTTGTTGGAAAACGACGATTTTTCGTGAATTTTCAAACGAAAATCGATCGTCTCCGAGCATCGATGGTAAATTCTCGATTTTTTTCCGTCGACATGGTTTGTTTAGCTTAAACGAAGCGTGAACACGTGACATCGTCTTCATTTTTCGCTAGATCACAATTTTCGACTTTTACCATTAGCTGCGAAAAAACCAAGATTTTTTCATGAATTGGAATATATATATCGCTCCACAATATTTGGTTCCTTCCGGAGCAATAACTTGTCGCTGAGAGTTATCCAGAGCTTCCGGATAACTCGCAGCGATAAGCAGAAGATTTGCATGTGGTTCAGCGACAAGTTTTTTGTGTCGCTGAGAGTTACTGTCGCTTTGCGATCAATCTAATGCCAGCGGCGATGTTAGTTATGCTGTAAATATATGATCGCTCCACAATATTTGGTTCCTTCCGGAGCAACAACTTGTCGCTAAGAGTTATCCAGAGCTTCCGGTTAACTCGCAGCGACAAGATTTTCATGTGGCTCAGCGACAAGATTTTTATGTCACTGAAAGTTATTTGGAGCTTCTGGATTGAAACTTCCGGAAAAACTTGTCGCTCAACGATATTTGTTCTTTTCGGAACAACAACTTGTCGCTGAGAGTTATCCAGAGCTTCCGGGTATAACTCGCAGCGACAAGATTTTCATGTGGCTCAGCGACAAGATTTTTGTGTTATTGAGAAACATCTGGAGCTTCCGGATAACTGGCAGCAACAAGATTTTCATGTGCCTCAGCGACAACATTTTCATGTGGCCCAGCGACAAGATTTCTATGTCGCTGAGAGTTATCGAGAGCTTCCGGATAACTCGCAGCGACAAGATTTTCATGCAGCTCAGCGACAAGATTTTTATGTCACTGAAAATTATTTGGAGCTCCCGGATAGCTGGCAGCGATAAGATTTTCATGTGCCTCAGCAACAAGATTTTCATGTGGCTCAGCGACAAGATTTTCATGTGGCTCAGCGACAAGATTTTTATGTCGCTAAGAGTTATTGTCGCTTTGCATTCAATCGAATATCCCAGCGGCGATTTTAGATATGCTGTAAATGAATAAAATTGTGGGCTTAGGAATAGGGCGAAGGTTGTGAAGCATACTCATTCCTGAAGCATATTCCCCCGTCACTGGAGCATGTCGGTGGTAATGCCAGCTGCAAGTTAGCATTTGTGAGGTTATGACGAGCTGTCAAAGCTGTAAGCACAGTATTCACGTTTATCTTCCATAACCCTGTTACGTCCTAGCTCTCACGCTGACCCCCCATAATTTTTTTCATGAAACATGTACCATCGGTAGGTACGCTAACTGGCAAACATCATCATTTGTCGATATTAACTACATACGTACCAATTAGATTAGAATTTAGCATACATTCTAATCCGAATCTTACATATTCCTCTATATATTACATAAGACAGAGTGCAACAGAAACCCTTACAGAGCACCCGTTGTCCTTAAAAGTAACACGTGCGCTCTAGCGTACCCGACTTTCCGTCACCAAACACCCTTCAGCTGTACCCTACAGAAAATCTCGGAAACACATTAAATTCAAGATGAATGTTTTCCTCTAACATCATTCCTAACATTATTTCTCCGAAAAACCATTAAAAAGAAAACGTTTTTCCTTTACATCGTCTCTAATATTATTTTCTCTGAAAAACTGTTGAAATTCGATATCTCAAATCAAGCACACCCGAAAATATTCCCATACGCCTAAAGCCGTAAAACTTGCTCTCCTACAGTCAAGATGTGCACGTGCAACCACTTGCATCTAGAGCAATCTCGCCCTTTTTTCTCGGAAGTCTAGGCGACAGCCTAATTTTAATGACTTTTCTTCCAATCATATTTCCGGAAAAGTCCTCACTTCCAATACAAGCCAACCACAGATTAACGACACCAAAATTAACGACTTCTTAACCTATCCTCGTATTTAAATACAACAAAATCAATCCCTTCCACAACATCTTATCCCCAGAAAATCTAGCAACTCTGAGCTCGAGACAGAGCAAAAGAAAATTACTCAAGTTAGTTAGCATCGAAAGTCAGAGTCATCAACTTCGTTCACTAAATCTCAAATCTGCGGCAGCGATTAATTGTGCGCAAAACTCAGAACAAAACTGACTATCATAAAAATCTAAATCGTAAATAACTACCAATGTTAATAATAGCTAACTCAAGAATACCATTCAACATTAACAAGTGTAACAAAATTCAGTGTTAAACCAATTGTCAACTCCATCAACAAGAATAAACAGACATTTATTATTTTCTTTTAACAATAAAAGAAGTCTCCGTCCATTATAAAAAGGGGTCTATGAGGCTCCTGTGGTCAAGAACCCTCTCAAACCTCGGACTACCACAAAGGTAATTCTAAATCGTTAAAATATAGTAATCGGTAAATCGGAAATCACGGAGATCATATCAAAGAATCTCAAACCGTCGATCAAACAAATTCAAATATCGCTGTCAAAACTCAAGGCTCCGTGAGCCGAATGATCCCATCTCTTGGGACGTAACAACCCTGCATTCTCGAGAAAATAAATGGTTAGCCAACGTTTGTTGTTCGACAAGGAACAAGTTTGCAACTGTTATTTTCTCGAAAATACTAACGGCGTGAAAGAAAAATGTGAACCTATTTCAGCTTTCTCTCTCACACCCGCGTTCATATGGACCGTTGAAATATCGATGATGATTTTTTCATCGCGATCAGCTGACGTTTTTCGCCCGCTCGTCTGCACTGTTTGTGTGTCGTAGGTCGCGACCAATCAGAAACACGCCAGCGCCGCGAGGCCTTTCTCTGTGTCGTATACTGTAACGTAGATTTTCATGATGCTGAAGTTTGCAACGTTTTTTAGCAACGAAATTGAATTGGAAAAAAAAATGAAATCTCGGCTTTTTTATTTCACGAATAGTCTCGGATGACAAAAAAACTCGAGCAAACGAAGTTTTGCCAAAATCGTGTCTCCGAAACACCCCTATCTTAAGGGTTGAAATTTACGGATAACTGTACTATCCACCGTATGGCGATAATAATTTTTTTTATTGCATGAATAGTTTGAAGGGATGGGACATGACTCAGAAAAAAATTGGCATCAGCATCGCAACTCCGGAACAACCCTTTAAGGGGGTAAATATAGAAAAAAAATCGAATCACCCGTCGTATAAGGATAATAATTTTTTTTATTCCGAGAATAGGTTGAAGAGATGGAACTTGACAGGAAAAAAAATTGGTGTTGGCATCGCCACTTGGGAACACCACTTTAAGGGGGTGAAATTGAAAAAAAAAATCATATCACCCGCTGTATAGGGATAATAATTTTTTTTATTCAATGGATAGGTTAGGGGGAAGGTAATTGATGGGAAAAAAAATTAGCGTCAGCATCGCAACTCCGGAACACCTCTTTGAGGGGGTAAAATTGGAAAACAAAACCAGATCACCTGCTGTATGGGGATAATAATTTTTTTTATTCGAAGGGTAGATCAGGGCGAAAGCAATTGATGGTAAAAAAAATTAGCGTCAGCATCGTAACTTCGGAACACCTCTTTAAGGGGGTAAAATTGGAAAAAAAAATCGTATCACCCGCTGTATGGGGATAATAATTTTTTTTATTCGATGGATAGGTTGGCGAGAAAGCAATTGATAGGAAAAAAAAATTAGCGTCAGCATCGCAACTCCGGAACTGCTCTTTAAGGGGGTAAAATTGGAAAAAAAATCATATCACTCGCTATCTGGGGATAATAATTTTTTTTATTCGAAGGATAGATCAGGGGGAAAGCAATTGATGGGAAAAAAAATTAGCGTCAGCATCGTGACTCCGGAACACCTCTTTAAGGGGGTAAAATTGGAAAAAAAAATCATATCACCCACTGTATGGGGATAATAATTTTTTTTACTCGATGGATAGGTTGAAGGGCAGGCGATTGATAGGAAAAAAAATTAGCGTCAACATCGTAACTCCGGAACACCTCTTTAAGGGGGTAAAATTGGAAAAAAAAATCGTATCACCCGCTGTATGGGGATAATAATTTTTTTTATTCGAAGGATAGATCAGGGGGAAAGCAATTGATGGGAAAAAAAATTTGCGTCAGCATCGTGACTCCGGAACACCTCTTTAAGGAGGTAAAATTGGAAAAAAAATCGTATCACTTGCTGTATGGGGATAATAATTTTTTTTATTCGATGGATAGGTTGGCGAGAAAGCAAATGATAGGAAAAAAAATTAGCGTCAGCATCGCAACTCCGGAACTGCTCTTTAAGGGGGTAAAATTGGAACTAAAAAATCATATCACGCGCTGTCTGGGGATAATAATTTTTTTTATTCGAAGGATAGATCAGGGGGAAAGCAATTGATGGGAAAAGAAATTAGCGTCAGCATCGTGACTCCGGAACACCTCTTGAAGGGGGTCAAATTGGAAAAAAAAATCAGATCACCTGCTGTATGGAGATAATAATTTTTTTTATTCGAAGGGTAGATCAGGGCAAAAGCAATTGATGGTAAAAAAAATTAGCGTCAACATCGTAACTCCGGAACACCTCTTTAAGGGGGTAAAATTGGAAAAAAAAATCGTATCACCCGCTGTATGGGGATAATAATTTTTTTTATTCGAAGGATAGATCAGGGGGAAAGCAATTGATAGGAAAAAAAATTAGCGTCAGCATCGCAACTCTGGAACACCTCTTTAAGGGGGTAAATAATTTTAAAAAATCGCATCACCCGCCGAATGATTATAATAATTTTTTTTATTGCAAAAATATATCGAAGGGATGGGACTTTATAGGAAAAAAATTGGCGTTGCCATCGCCACTTAGGAACACTGTTTTAAGGGGGTAAAATTGGAAAAAAAAATCATATTACCCGCTTTATGGGGATAATAATTTTTTTTGTTCAATGGAAAGGTTGGAGGGAAGGCAATTGATAGGGAAAAAATTAGCGTCAGCATCGGAACTCCGGAACACCTCTTCAAGGGGGTCAAATTGGAAAAAAAAATCAGAACACCCGCTCTATGGGGATAATAATTTTTTTTATTCGATGAATAGGTTGGCGGGAAAGCAATTGATAGGAAAAAAAATTAGCGTCAGCATCGCAACTCCGGAACACCTCTTTAAGGGAGTAAATATTTGTTTTAAATCGCATCACCCGTCGAATGAGGATAATAATTTTTTTTATTGCGAAAATAGGTCGAAGGGATGGGACTTGATAGGAAAAAAAATTGGCGTTGCCATCGCCACTGTTTTAAGTGGATAAAATTGGAAAAAAATCATATTACCCGCTCTATGGGGATAATAATTTTTTTTATTCGATGGATAGGTTGGCGGGAAAGCTATTGATGGGAAAAAAAATGAGCGTCATCATCGCAATTTGGGAACACTACTTTGAGGGGGTGAAATGAAAGGAAAAATGGTATCACCCGCAGTATGAAGATAATATTTTTTTTTTTGACGTGAATAAATGTAATGATTCATTTTTAGGTATATATGTATCGTTTATTGTCTTCCTTACGGGTTACATATCTAATTATACATTCCATTACACAATAATCCTTACATCTATTCTCACGACTACGTTACTTACAGTCTTCTCGACTCTCTCTGCGTTCTACGCATACCAAAATAGAGTAGAGTCAAACCTACGGAGTAGAATCAAAACTACGGTTTTAGCGTTTTTTTACCTGCACCTTTTCACTCCTTCCCGGCAAGTTTGTACGGTTACAGCATGGGTTGTTACGGTGTACCGAGCCGCGGTTCTTACAATTAGTCTTCTTACCTTTGCGTTGTCTTGATTTCTTAAGATCATTGTATTAATTCTACTCACCATATTCATTGTAGAGATGACAACGATGGCAGAAGATTAATGAGACACATAGATTGCTTAGTATGACATCGCTGTTATCTATTAATTAACCGCCATCGATATCTTCGACGCTTGTCCTTGATCCACCGTCCACGACGATGTTGCAAAATAACATTTGGCTTCAGCTACCGTTACTTGTTTCAGGGTATCTTCAGCTAGATAATAAACAGT
The DNA here is from genome assembly GCA_963921915.1 of Hyposoter dolosus. Lineage (NCBI taxonomy): Eukaryota > Metazoa > Arthropoda > Insecta > Hymenoptera > Ichneumonidae > Hyposoter > Hyposoter dolosus. Next base: position 23,818,293 of record OY998130.1, on the reverse strand, counting down.
TTTTACCCAACGAATTTTCTGTCACAAGAATTCTTCTATCAATTTTATTCTCATGTATATTTTATATAACGAGAAACTCAAACTTCATTGATTATCGACTTCGGTATTACTATACCTGCAACAGAATGTACACACGTTACATTTCTGTGTATCCCAGTTTGCATTGCAGGCTTTGTTTATAACCTCTGCTTTCTCATTTGTTCGCAAATCATATTTTGAGAAGCAAGTTCTGTGACTCTTGCGATTACATATTTGGCACTCTACCACCGCGGTTTTCATGGCTGCAAAACAATGTAGACACGTTTTTTCCATGCTCTCCGATTTCAAAAGCAAACTGTATGCACATTCTATACGAAATGCTGCGGGATCAAACCTGGTATCAAAAGATTCCCTTTTGCCCAAGCATTGCATATAGTACATCACGTACACTCCACAACTGTGTCCATCATTAACCGGTTGATGCGGACGAGCGCTATTATCGCAAGTTTCCCAATTTATATTACTTAAATTATGCAAAGATGTGCCTTTATCGCAACAGCGTACATAGCTCATGAACTCTCTTTTTGCGCGGTCTTTGTCATCAATATTACTTCCATAAGGGTCAAGTAACATTATTTCTTTTTCGTTTACGTTCACAATAAATAAGCGCCAATGACTCGAAAATAAATAGGGCATCATCAATCTATTCCCTATCGGCTTGGTTGTTTTTGAAATCATTCGATTTTTTATGAATCTGTTGCCACTATTTCTGCCAATTACTATTGCCGTATCACCAGTCGGAATATATGTCACGTCGATCCAATTATCAATATTGGCGGCGGCAAACGCATCAATGACCTCACCATCGACCCATCGCTTTTCGTCAAGTGATGACAATTGCATTGCCGTCAGTTGAAAGTTCTCAGCGGTCAATGACTTTGCTGTGTGGAAACGACCAACTGTCAACAAACTTGAATTCGACTTCAAGTAATATTTAACGTCCTTCATCAAACCGTTGTGAAATTTCCCAACTTTGCGATCAAGTTTCTCTATTTCAGCAATCTCCGTCAATTCTGAAACAGCAGCATCATTTCCTGTGTCGCCGTTTTGGTGCGAATGTAATGGCAAATCGAATTCTGCACTATTGCACATTTCCACAATGTCATGCTCGGCAGTTTTTTTTTCCTGCTCTCTTTCCGCTTCAATGCAAAGTTTTTTTCTGACCTTTTCATCATTTTCTGTGTCCGTATTTTGGTGCGAATGTAATGGCAAACCTAAGTCTGCATTCTTGTACATTTCCACAATGTCATTCTTGCCACTTTCTTTTTCCCGCTTTTTTTCCGCTTCCATGCAAAGTTTTTTGCTGACTTTCCCATCTGCATATCCAACATTGCGTCTTTTGTTGCCCTTTTTCTTTAGCCAAATTTCTTCAATAAACGGGTCTTCAACTGGCCGGTATTTAGGCTTTCGGCGGGATTTTTGAGTTCCCTTCACTTTCGCGTTCAAATAAATTTTAGCAATCGTAGACTTCCGCTTTGTTTCGAGTAGACGCACGGAATCTGCAATCGATGAAGTTGTGTTGCCGTCGAATACCGATTTTTTCACGACCTTATGTGAGCTTTCGATGTATGCATTGGTTACTCTGGATATGGACTTGTCCACTCTATCCAAGTCTATCGCGCTCCACAAAATGGGATATGGCATCCATTTCCTCAATACGTGATCCAAAAATTTTGGAGCATAATATTTATTCCGTACATCAAGATTTGTCTCACTTTCACAGCTTTGGTCTTTTGCTTGTACTTTGATTTGCAAGATTACCAGCTTCGAATTGTATCTTTTGAAATAAGGCGAATTTCTATAAATTGTATGGTCTTTCACATCTTCTTTGAAGTGAACTTCATCGCTATCAACTTTTATATCACCCAGTTCTTGCAAGTCTCCAGCTCTCTGACGATTTTTCGTCCATAAGCTATGGATGACGATCAGGTCGTCTTGTGCTGCATGTTTTTTCAATAAAAGTAAGCTCACTTGGTCAAACACGGCATCCATCTCATCCATGCTTCTGCACAAACATAAAAGCGCCATGCATTCCATGAGAACACTTTTGACCGGCTTCAATTCTCGGAATTTGTCATGAATTGTCCTGGAGACAATTTTCATGAAGTGAGCAAAACATATTTTCAATACGCTCATTTCTTCCAGCGACTGAATGTTTGTGCTAAAACTGTCGTATGTCAGTTGTAGATATTGCTTAATTGTTGTGCCGTTCCATTCTTGTAAGATGGAATTAATCAATGCCCAAGACCAATCGACTACTATTGCTTTGGCAAATGGCCATTTCTTTGATTTTTCGACAATGAAACTCTTGTATCTTTTCAAAAAGGTACTTATTGAAACAATTCCATGTTGCGAAGTTATCATTTGCGCTAAATGTATTATTTCCTGATCATGTTTAGCTATTATGCTGTAATAATAAATTCTTTTGCAATTTAAATATTGAGGTTTTCGAACGAGGGATCCAGTTGAATCCATGTGCAAAATTATATTTTTCTGGCCATCCATCGCAACGAGATCTTCTTCGGTGAACATCACAGCAGTCAGAGGCAACTCAGCATACCGCAAAAAAGGATCTTTCATTTCATTATGATGAAAGAAGAGTTCCATCAAATCGGAAATATCTTTCGATCGCAAAGTCAAACGGGCTTTGCACTTTTCTTCCGATTTTATTTTATGAAGGACGTTCTCTGTGCACAAACTTTGCATGTGTCCGTCTGCCGCGTATTCGGTACTAGTTTTGGCCTGAAGCTCTGCCAAAAAGTCAACGGCACTGCGATATCTAATCGCTTCTAAATATTCTCGACGTTGTGGCCCTTTCACAGTTGCAAAAAAATCGCGCATTAAATTTTTCTTGTGAACTACTGTCACTTCCGCCGTACTTGCTACCTCGAGCTCTGAAAGTGGTTTCTCCATGTGGAAAAGCCGAAACCGGAAACGCTGCTTGTGATCGGGTAGGTTACATTTTGCATAGAGTACGGTATTTTCATTTAGATTTTCTCGAACGCTTCCATAGAAACTCAAAAGACATGTACAATCGTATGTTGTTAGCATGACTTCTATAATTTTTGTTCTGATTTTATCTCCGCAAGTTCGACCCAAGGGTGATTTGAAATCAGTAGCTGGTATTAAAACCGTTCCGATGGTAACCGTGAATTCTGCCACCTTACCCGTTTTTAATTTTTGTACACCAACTCGCTTTTCTGTTTTCGATCTATTGTCCAGTTCGTCATCTGAAGTGTCATTCTCATTGCTTTTGCAAAAAGTGCTCATGTTATCCTTTCGAATTTTCTTTCGTGACTTGGTAACACTGTACACACTGCCACCATCTGATAGATCAGATTCCAACGTCTCATTACTGCTGGACGAAAAACTATATACGTCCACTGATTGCTTTTTGATCGCAACTCTACTTTCCTTGTAACACAGTCTTTTCACTGGCCCATTCAAAACATCGATCCTGCCGACGTCAGGTTTGCAATTGCTCCCCCTTTTTTTATCGATGCTTTCAGGTTTGAATGACTTCTCGATTATATCATTCCTCGAATCTCTCTCTTCCTCTTCGACGACAGTCGGTACCAAATCCTCATTCAAGGACGTTGTCAGCGGGATAAACACATCAACTGTTTCACTGCTGTGATCAACGTCCATCTGCTCTTTCACAGTTTCCGTCGAATTGCTATCTTCCGCTTCGAATAAAGTCGGCAACAAATCCCCGTTCAAGGACGTGTTCAGCGGGATTAACACATCATCTGTTTCGCTGTTCTGATCAACGTCCGTGTGCTCTTTTACCGTTTCAGCAGTGAAAGGTCTTACGACTGAATCAGACAAAGTCAAGTTTTCCTGCTCTTGCAAAGTTTCAGCAGTGAAACTTCCTACGTTTGAATCAGAGCATTTTGCTACTTTTGCAGAAGAAATTGGAGACATTGAATCGGTATTCGCAAATTCATCTTGTTCTCCAATAACTTTTTCAAAGTGCGATGCAACGTCAGACATTGCCTCAAGCACGACCCAATGTCCACTGCGTTGTGCGCCAGTAAACATGATGTTCAAGTGCTTCCCTTCACTCCTCATATCGCACGACAACGTCTGTATTTTAACGATTCTATCGTCGTTTGTTTGCTTTCGGTATATAGTCACATCCGTTTTATATACTCGAGCAAAAACACCGGTTTCATAATCTGTACCATATACCGAGCTACAACCCATCACATCTTCGTACTGATTCGGGTTTCTGTACAATTTTTCTTCACAGGAAGCGTTGAGCAAATCTACTTGTTCGAACCAGTTCTGAACAGTATCTTCTACAATTATTTTTCTAATAATTGCATGAGACTCTTGATCACCAAAAACGTGGTGGGCGAAGCATCTGAATAAGCAATTCCCGTCTCCAAGAACATTGATTATTTTGTACCTATTACCATCGACGTACGCTTCCGATTGAGACACGGACTCCTTTTCTTTTCTTATGCTATCTGGTGGTGACGCCGTCAAGAAATGCGTTACATGCACCTTACCTGGGAGAATTTCCTCCTCTTCGACGGGTTTGCTGCTATTTTGCTGCGCACTAATTGCGCTCATAAATGCAGTCTTCAAACCCCCCTTATTCCAGCAGTTCAGCAATTTCCTTTGAAATTGACCATTACCGGGGACCTTCAATGCTCGAGCGATCTGTTGGAAAAGAATTGTTATAATTACGTCGACCCGATTTATGAGTTATGGGTTTGAACCCAAAATTATTTAAAATTGGTCGCCCAATTTCAGTGGGACGATTCGAATAATAAAAAAAAGAAGGAAGAATGGATGTCCGTCGCAACCTTAGAAATTAAAATTTTCCCATGGTACTGAAGTTTGCATCGTTGGAATACAACGAAAAATCCATTTTTTTCATTATTTTGATAATTAATGCGATCCTTCTAATTTTTCTAATAAATTCAGTTTTCCAATGGCAAAGAAGATTGTCCCATTATCGTTGACAAATACTGTATGAAAATTTTGGGCGATGCTATAAAAAATAATCAGTTTTCGTTGCATTCCAACTGTGCGAACTTCAGCATCGTTTTTTCCCAACTATTTTTTTTTTCATAATTATCTCTCCACCAATTTTAAAAAACGCAAATGGATATTGTGGGATCACCGTGGACAAAAACATTTCGTTCGAGTTTTAGATTCCTGTACGAAAAATGAAGCGATCCTGCTATTGCATTACAACTAGCAAGCTTCGTCATCTGGCGAGACTCCTTCATTTTTTGTACCGGAATCAAAAAATCAAACGAAGTGTTTGTCCACGTCGATTCTATAATATCCGTTTGCATTTTTTCAAATTGGTCGCCCGATTTAATAGGGACGATTCGAAAAATAAATAAAAAGAAGGAAAAATGGAATTCCGTCGCGACCATAAAAATTAAAATTTTCCCAACTAATTTTTTTCATAATTGTCTCAATTATTCTCTTCCAACATTCATTTCCAAAAACGCTGAAGAATATTCTTCGAACGTAGTAGACGAGCATTTCGTTCAAGTTCTGAATTCTGAACGAAATGCTCATCTGAAACATTTGAGTATTCTTCGTTTGAGTTTACTAAAATTGTTGAGCTGATCACATTGGGACAATTCGAGAAATGAAAAATATAAGGTCGTGGCCTTGAAAATGTTCATTTTCCCAACTACTTTTTTTTAACGTTCCAGCAATATTTTTCAGCGTTTTTGGAAATTAATCTGGCAGTAGAATTGGGACAATTTAAAAAAAAAGTTGGTAAAATGAACATTTTCAAGGTCGCAACGGAATTTCTTTATTACCTTATTTTTTTCATTTTTCGAATTATCCCAATGTGATGAGTTCAACAATTTTAGGGAGCGTAAACGAAGATTCTTCGAACGTTGCGCAGGAGCATTTCGTTCAAGCTTCAGTATCGGAAGCCTGAACGAAATGCTCATCTGAAACGTTTGAGTAATCTACGTTTGCGTTTCCTCAAATTTGTTGAGCTGATCACATTGGAACAATTCGAGAAATGAAAAATATAAGGTCGTGGCCTTGAAAATGTTCATTTTCCCAACTACTTTTTTTCAACGTTCCAGCAATATTTTTCAGCGTTTTTGGACATTAATCTGGTAGTAGAATTGGGACAATTTGAAAAAAAAGTTGGAAAAATGAACATTTTCAAGGTCGCAACGGAATTTCTTTATTACCTTATTTTTTTCATTTTTCGAATTATCCCAATGTGATGAGTTCAACAATTTTAGGGAGCGTAAACGAAGATTCTTCGAACGTTGCGCAGGAGCATTTCGTTCAAGCTTCGGTATCGGAAGCCTGAACGAAATGCTCATCTGAAACGTTTAAGTAATCTACGTTTGCGTTTCCTCAAATTTGTTGAGCTGATCACATTGGAACAATTCGAGAAATGAAAAATATAAGGTAAAAAAAAAATTGCATTGTCGCCTTGAAAATTTTCATTTTCCTAACAATTTTTTTCTTTTCAAATTTCCGCAATCCCACTTTCAGATTCATTTCTAAAAACACAGCAAAATATTGGTCGAACGTTACAGGCGATCATTTCGTTCAAATTTTGGATTCCGGAATGAGAATTGGAGTGATTTCGTTGGATTCTAACGAGCAAGCTCCGTCATCTTGCGAAACTTCTTTACGTTACGTATCGGATTGCAAAACTTGAACGAAATGCTCGCCTGCAACGTTCGAGCAATATTTTTCTGCGTTTTTCGAAACTAATCTGGCAGTAGAATTGGGACAAATTAAAAAAAAATTGGGGAAATGAACATTTTCAAGGTCGCAACGAAATTTCTTTTTTACTTAATTTTTTCATTTTCTGATCGGTCTCAATGTGACCAGTTCAACAATTTAAGGGAACGCAAACGAAGATCACTCAAACGTTTCAGATGAGCATTTCGTTCAGGCTTCGGATTCCGAAGCTTGAACGAAATGCTCCTGCGCAACGTTCGAGGAATCTTCGTTTGCGTTCCCTTACAGTGTTGAACTGATCACATTAGGACAATTCAAAAAATGAAAATAATAACGTAGACAAGAAATTCCGTTGTGACCTTGGAAATTTTCATTTACCCAACGTTTTTTTCGAAATTGTCCCAATTCTACTGCCAGATTAATTTCGAAAAACGCAGAAAAATATTGCTCGAACGGTGCAGGCGAGCATTCCGTTCAAGTTTTGCAATCCAATACGTAAAATAAAGAAAGCTTGCTCGTTGGAATCCATTTGTCATTTTGGAATCCAAAATTTGAACGAAATGTTCGCCTGCAATGTTCGAGCAATATTTTTCTGCGTTTTTGGAAATGAATCTGGCAGTAGGATTGGGAAAATTTGAAAAGATAAAAAATGGTGGGAAAAATGAAAATTTTCAAGGCCACGATGCTATTTCTTTTTTACTTTATTCTTTTAATTCCTCTAATTGTCCCAATGTGATCAGTTCAACAATTTAAGAGGAAGCAAACGAAGATTCCTCGAACGTTGCGCAGGAGCATTTCGTTCAAGCTTCGGAATCCGAAGCCTGAACGAAATGCTCATCTGAAACGTTTGAGTGATCTCTGTTTGCGTTTCCTAAAACTGTCGAGCTGATCACATTGGGACAATCCGAGAAATGAAAAAAATAAGGTCAAAAAGAAATAGCATCGTGACCTTGAAAATGTTCATTTTCCCAACTATTTTTTTTCTTTTCAAATTGTCCCAATTCTTCTGACAGATTAATTTCCAAAAACGCAGAAAAATATTGCTTGATTATTGCAGACGAGCATTTCGTTCCAATTTTGGATTCCGAAATGAGAAATAGAGCGATTTCGTTGGATTCCAACGAGCAAACTTCGTTATCTTGCGAAACTTCTTCATTTCACGTATCGGAAAGCAAAACTTGAACGAAATGCTCGCCTGCAACGTTCGAGCAATATTTTTCTACGTTTTTGGAAATTAATCTGGAAGTAGAATTGGGAAAATTTCGAAAAAAAAAGTTGGGAAAATGAAAATTTCCAAGGTCACGACGGAATTTCTTGTCTACTTTATTTTTTTCATTTCTCGAATTGTCCCAATGTGATCAGCTCGACAGTTTTAGGAAACGCAAACGAAGATCACTCAAACGTTCAAGATGAGCATTTCGTTCAAGCTTCGGAATGCGAAGCCTGAACGAAATGCTCATCTGAAACGTTTGAGTGATCTTCGTTTGCGTTCCCTTAAATTGTTGAACTGATCACGTTAGGACAATTCAAAAAATGAAACAAATAAAGTAGACAAGAAAACATTTCGTTCGAGTTCAAGATTCCCGTACAAAAAATAAAGCGATCCCGCCGTACAGAGCGAGAAAGCGAGAGAGAGAGAGAGAGGAAGCGGGAAAGAGAATAGAATCGTGTGGATGACGAAATACAAAAACTCGTAGTAAATCGTAAGAACTTACCTTTGATACAAGAGATTCTGGTCCCCTCGACGTCAATTTGACGTCTTCGATTTTTTCGGCGTATTTAAATAACAAATATGCCACTTTTTTCTCAAAACTGATTTGGCTTTTCGCCATTTTCCCTGTTATCACTGAATATTACTTTATACAACCGGATATATTCACTGAAACGAGTGAATTTCACAAGAAATTTCCGATTTGACGTCAATCACGACAAAAGAAAATGACAAAAACCCTCCACGGGAGCCACAACACCGACACAAACGATATAAGTACACGAAAAGTAGTACACTGCACATGCACCGAAATCGTTACAGATAACGAAAAAAAAATAGCCTCTCAACCAGGATCTCGAACAACGAACTGCTTATTGATATCGCTATTTTATTTTCGGAAGAAGAAATGTCGACAAATGTTGCACAATTCTGCTTTGCATCGAGCTTTCCGCGAAAACACAATAATAGTCGTGTGTGAGAAATTTTTTCTATTTAACGATTTCTGATTGGTTGCCAGTTTAGGCGACAAGTGCGCCGCGCCTGGGAACAATAATAAATTCTCAAAATCGCGCAAAAAATGATATCGCTCCCGCGCCCATTTTCCATTGGTGCGTTAGAGGGCTGAACAACGACGACGCGTTTCGTGTGTGGGTATCTGTGTGCCCACGAAGGCACAGCAGTATTTTTCGTCAAGTGTCGAGCGACGAGTCGAGAAAGAACAACGCAAAATATGTAAGTAGAAATCGTTTCTGAAATATTTTCGTATTTTTCAACAAATTGTTGAAGACTGGTTAAAAAACTCGTGTTTTTTTCTACAGTCGTCATCAATTTATTTAATATTTTATTAATGTTATAAATCGTTGTGTTCATTTTTCGTCAAAACTTTCGAGGCTGCCTGCGGGTCGGTTGAATCGATGGTTCAGTTAGCTTCATTTATCACTATTTGGTTTTTATTTCTATAATCTCGGTAGTTCGAAGAGTGTATAGTTTTGATTTGGGCTCATTGATAAAAGTTGACAGTTTTCTTTATTGTTCAGTAATTCTAGGTTATGAATAAACAACGAAAGAGTCAGTGGAAAATATTTCATAGAAGTTTTTGGCAAACTCTTTCGTCTTGTTGTTCATAACCTAGAATTACCGAACAATAAAGAAAATTGTCAATGTTTATCTACGAGTCCAAATAGAAACTATTCACTCTTCGAACCAGCGAGATTATAGAATTCAAAATCTAATAATAAGAAATGAAGCTAACTAAACCACTGATTCAACCGACCCGCAGATAGCCTCGAAAGCTTTGGCGAAAAATATGCGAATACGTGTGTCACCTTCAGAAATGGCACATGTAGAAATCAATTCTATTTTCCTTCGAATCCTTTGACAAGGCAACCCTTCAAGTCCACACCGGGCAGTCCCACGACTTGCTGCGGCAAATACTTTACGGTGTCGAGTTGCCCGGTGTGGACTTGAAGCCTTGCCTACCGCTGCACGCAATACATTTGCACATCAGTTCTGATACAAGTGTTTCATGCGGCGTTGAATAATACTTTTAAATCTTCTACGGCAGATTTTCAAGTATTTTTCAATGTCGCAATGAAAATTTGTATCATCGGAACTGATGTTGAGGGTATCGGTGAAGTATTTGAAGGAAAATAGAATAAACCGGATTGATCTGTTCTCATACAAAATGATTTTCATTCTCAGGTCACACATTGCGAATTCCTCGCTGGGCCGGGCAACACTGCCGAGTGAACCAGCTATGCCCCCATACTACGTGCCGGTGGGGGCATTTTATCAGGTCTGCCAGTGGCAAGCGGAGGTGCCACAGGCCCAGAATCTGCAGCAGCTGCGACATCAGCAGCCGCAGCCCCAGCAACAGCAGCAGCAGCAGCATCAGCAACAGCAGCCGCAGCCCCAGCAACAACAGCAGCAGCCGCAGCCCCAGCAACAACAGCAGCAGCCGCAGCCCCAGCAACAACAGCAGCAGCCGCAGCCCCAGCAACAGCAGCAGCCGCAGCCCCAGCAACAGCAGCAGCCGCAGCCTCAGCAACAGCAGCTGCGGGAGCAACAGCGGCTGCGGGAGCAGCAGCCCCAGCTGCCGCAGCAAGTATTGAATCCGCTACGCAGACGACAAGCGAGGGATGGGCGGAATGGGTAAAACAAAATTATTTTATTCAGGACTCTGAAGTTTACAGCGTTGGGATTCAACTAAATATATTTTCTATTGATAATTTGTTGAATTTTGAAAATCATGGCAATTTTTCATGTCGATTAAGTTTTTGGCTCGCAAAGGAAATCGTTTTATCGTCCGGATCAAATATTGTATAATAATTATGAGCTCCGCTGACGAAAAAACAGAATTTCGTTGCATTCCAATGATGCAAACTTCAACATCATTTTTATATGATCATTAAAAATGATGCCGAAGTTTGCATCGTGGGAATGCAACGAAATTCTGTTTTTTCTTGATCCGAAATCGTAATTATTATTCAATATTTGGTCTGGACAATGAAACGATCCTCCCTCGCCACCCAAAAACTCAATCGACACGAAAAATTGCCACAATTTTCAAAATTCAATCAAAATTCAATAAATAATTAATCGATAAAGTATTTTTCGTTGAATATCAACGTTGCAAACTTCAGAGTCATCATTAAAAAAGTTATTTATATCACGCGGTACGTAAATGGACGTTTTGCGTACGCTTCGCGTACACGAAACCCCCATTTCCGCACCTCGTGATATAAAATTTCGTATAACACGCGTACGAAAAATCTTTCGTACGCGTGTTATAAGATTATAAGATTTTTCGTCCTAGTGTTATAATATACTATAGATTAATCATGATTAGTTAATATTTTCGTGTGGTCTCTTTTTTACAGATGTTTGTGTCCCAGGCCCGACGCGTACGAGGAACTGTTCCAGTGAGTTTTCATTTTCAACTCGATGCAATCGAGGTTTTTATAATTGATCCGTAAACGGAAAGGCAAACGAAGATTACTCAAACGTTTCAGTTCGAGTAATCATCGTTCGAGTAATCATCGTTTGCGTTTCCTGAAATTGTCGAGCTGATCACAATGGGACAATTCGAGAAATGACAAAAATAAGGTGAAAAAGAAATTGCATCGTGACCTTGAAAATTTTCATTTTCCCAACTATTTTTTTTCTTTTCAAATTGTTCCAATTCTTCTGCCAGATTACCTTCCAAAAACGCAGAAAAATATTGCTCGAATGTTGCAGACGAGCATTTCGTTCCAATTTTGGATTCCGAAATGAGAAATAGAGCGATTTCGTTAGATTCCAACGAGCAAGCTTCGTCATCTTGCGAAACTTCTGCATTTTACGTATCGGAATGCAAAACTTGAACGAAATGCTCGCCTGCAACGATCGAGCAATATTTTTCTGCGTTTTTGGGAATTAATCTGACAGTGGAATTGGGACAACTTGAAAAAAAAAGTTGGGAAAATGGAAATTTTCAAGGTTGCCATGTAATTTATTTTTTACCTTATATTTTTTTCATTTCTCGAATTGTCCCAATATGATTAGGTCGAAAGTTTTAGAAAACGCAAACGAAGATTACTCCAACGTTTCAGATTAGCATTTCGTTCAAGTTTCGGATTCCGAAGCTTGAACGAAATGCTTCTGCGCAACGTTCGAGAAATCTTCGTTTACGCTCCCTCAAATTGTTGAACTAATCACATTGGGATAATTCGAAAAATAAAAAAAATAAGGTAATAAAGAAATTCCGTTGCGACCTTGAAAATGTTCATTTGTCCAACTTTTTTTTCAAATTGTCCCAATTCTACTGCCAGATTAATTTCGAAAAACGCAGAAAAATATTGCTCGATCGTTGCAGGCGAGCATTTCGTTCAAGTTTTGCATTCCGATACGTAAAATGAAGAAGTTTCGCAAGATGACGAAGCTTGCTCGTTGGAATCCAGCGAAATCGCTCCATTTCTCATTTCGGAATCCAAAATTTGAACGAAATTTTTGCCTGCAATATTCGAGCAATATTTTTGTGCGTTTTTGGAAATTAATCTGGCAGTAGGGTTGGGAAAATCTGAAAAGAAAAAAAATAGTTGGGAAAATGTAAATTTTCAAAGTCGCGATGCAGGTTCTTTTTTACCTTTTTTTCATTTCTCCAATTGTCCCAATGTGATCACCTCGACAGTTTTAGGGAGCGCAAACAAAGATTCCTCGAACGTTGCGCAGAAGCATTTGAGTAATCATCGTTTGCGTTTCCTAAAACTTTCGAGCTGATCACATTGGGACAATTCGATAAATGAAAAAAATAAGGTAAAAATACATTGCATCGTGACCTTGAAAAATTTCATTTTTCCCACTTTTTTTCAAATTGTCCCAATTCTACTGCCAGATTAATTTCGAAAAACGCAGAAAAACATTGCTTGATCGTTTCAGGCGAGCATTTCGTTCAACTTTTGCATTCCGATACGTAAAATGAAGAAGTTTCGCAAGATGACGAAGCTTGCTCGTTGGAATCCAGCGAAATCGCTCCATTTCTCATTTCGGAATCCAAAATTTGAACGAAATTTTTGCCTGCAATATTCGAGCAATATTTTTGTGCGTTTTTGGAAATTAATCTGGCAGTAGGGTTGGGAAAATTTGAAAAGAAACATAATAGTTGGGAAAATGAAAATCTTCAAGGTCGCGATGCAATTTCTTTTTTACCTTATTTTTTTCATTTCTCGAATTGTCCCAATGTGATCAGCTCGACAGTTTTAGGAAACGCAAACGAAGATCACTCAAACGTTTCAGATGAGCATTTCGTTCAGGCTTCGGATTCCGAAGCTTGAACGAAATGCTTCTGCGCAACGTTCGAGGAATCTTCGTTTGCTTCCTCTTAAATTGTTGAACTGATCAAATTGAAAAAATAAGTTAAAAAAGAAATAGCATCGTGGCCTTGAAAATGTTCATTTTTCCAACCATTTTTTATCTTTTAAAATTTTCCCAATCCTACTGCCAGATTCATTTCCAATAACGCAGAAAAATATCGCTCGAACGTTGCAGGCGAACATTTCGTTCAAATTTTGGAAAAATTTTTTTTCCGATATTACAAATGGAACGATTTCGTTGGATTCCAACGAGCAAGCTTTCTTTATTTTACGTATCGGATTGCAAAACTTGAACAGAATGCTCGCCTGCAACGTTCGAGCAATATTTTTCTGCGTTTTTCGAAATTACTCTGGCAGTAGAATTGGGACAATTTCAAAAAAAAGTTGGGAAAATGAAAATTTCCAAATTTCTTGTCTACTTTTTTTTTTCATTTTTTGAATTGTCCTAATGTTATTAGTTCAACACTGTAAGGGAACGCAAACGAAGATTCCTCGAACGTTGCGCAGGAGCATTTCGTTCAAGTTTCGGAATCCGAAGCCTGAACGATCTGCTCATCTGAAACGTTTGAGTGATCTTCGTTTGCGTTCCCTTAAATTGTTGAACTGGTCACATTGAGACCGTTCAGAAAATGAAAAAATTAAGTAAAAAAGAAATTTCGTTGCGACCTTGAAAATGTTCATTTGCCCAATTTTTTTTTAATTTGTCCCAATTCTACTGCCAGATTAGTTTCGAAAAACGCAGAAAAATATTGCTCGAACGTTGCAGGCGAGCATTTCGTTCAAGTTTTGCAATCCGATACGTAACGTAAAGAAGTTTCGCAAGATGACGGAGCTTGCTCGTTAGAATCCAACGAAATCACTCGAATTCTCATTTCGGAATCCAAAATTTGAACGAAATGTTCGCCTGTAACGTTCGACCAATATTTTGCTGTGTTTTTAGAAATGAATCTGGAAGTGGGATTGCGGAAATTTGAAAAGAAAAAAATTGTTAGGAAAATGAAAATTTTCAAGGCGATAATGCAATTTTTTTTTTACCTTATATTTTTCCTTTCTCGAATTGTTCCAATGTGATCAGCTCAACAATTTTTGAGGAAACGCAAACGTAGATTACTCAAACGTTTCAGATGAGCATTTCGTTCAGGCTTCCGATATCGAAGCTTGAACGAAATGCTCCTGCGCAACGTTTGAAGAATCTTCCTTTGCTTTCTCTTAAATTGTTGAACTGATCACGTTAGGACAATTCAAAAAATGAAAAAAATAAAGTCAAAAAGAAATTCCGTCGCGACCTTGAAAATTTTCATTTTTCCAACTTTTTTTTCAAATTGTCCCAATTCTGCTGCCAGGTTAATTTCAAAAAACGCAGAGAAAAATATTGCTGGAACGTTGAAAACAAAATCGTTGGGAAAATGAACATTTTCAAGGTCACGATGCGATTTCTTTTTTACTTTATTCTTTTAATTCCTCTAATTGTCCCAATGTGATCAGTTCAACAATTTAAGAGGAAGCAAACGAAGATTCCTCGAACGTTGCGCAGGAGCATTTCGTTCAAGCTTCGGAATCCGAAGCCTGAACGAAATGCTCATCTGAAACGTTTGAGTGATCTTTGTTTGCGTTTCCTAAAACTGTCGAGCTGATCACATTGGGACAATCCGAGAAATGAAAAAAATAAGGTCAAAAAGAAATAGCATCGTGATCTTGAAAATGTTCATTTTCCCAACTATTTTTTTTCTTTTCAAATTGTCCCAATTCTTCTGACAGATTAATTTCCAAAAACGCAGAAAAATATTGCTTGAATATTGCAGACGAGTATTTCGTTCCAATTTTGGATTCCGAAATGAGAAATAGAGCGATTTCGTTGGATTCCAACGAGCAAGCTTCGTTATCTTGCGAAACTTCTTCATTTCACGTATCGGAATGCAAAACTTGAACGAAATGCTCGCCTGCAACGATCGAGCAATATTTTTCTGCGGTTTTCGAAATTAATCTGGCAGTAGAATTGGGACAATTTGAAAAAAAGTGGGAAAAATAAAATTTTTCAAGGTCACGATGCAATGTATTTTTACCTTATTTTTTTCATTTCTCGAATTTTCCCAATGTGATCAGCTCGACAGTTTTAGGAAACGCAAACGAAGATCACTCAAACGTTTAAGATGAGCATTTCGTTCAAGCTTCGGAATCCGAAGCCTGAACGAAATGCAACGTTCGAGGAATCTTTGTTTACGCTCCCTAAAATTGTTGAACTCATCACATGGGGATAATTCGAAAAATGAAAAAAATAAGGTAATAAAGCAATTCCGTTGCGACCTTGAAAATGTCCATTTTTCCAACTTTTTTTTCAAATTGTCCCAATTCTACTGCCAGATTAATGTCGAAAAACGCAGAAATATATTGCTCGATCGTTGCAGGCGCGCATTTCGTTCAAGTCTGGCATACCGATACGTAAAACGAAGAAGTTTCGCAAGATGACGAAGTTTGCTTGTTGGAATCCAGCGAAATCGCTCCATTTCTCATTTCGGAATCCAAAATTTGAACGAAATGTTCGCCTGCAACATTCGTGCAATATTTTTCTGCGTTTTTGGAAATTAATCTGGCAGTAGGGTTGGGAAAACCTGAAAAGAAACAAAATAGTTGGGAAAATGAAAATTTTCAAGGTCGCGATGCAATTACTTTTTTACCTTATGTTTTTCATTTCTCGAATTGTCTCAATGTGATCAGCTCGACAGTTTTAGGAAACGCAAACGAAGATTACTCAAACGTTTCAGATAAGCAGCTTCGGATTCCGAAGCTTGAACGAATTAACAATGTTCGAGGAATCTTTGTTTGCGCTCTCTAAAACTATTGAACTGATCACATTGGGACAATTCGAAAAATTAAAAAAAAAAGGCAATAAAGGAATTCCGTCGCGACCTTTAAATTTTTCATTTTCCCAATTTTTTTTTTCTTAGGCAATATTTTTCTGCGTTTTTGGCAATAAACCAACTTATATTATAAAAAGAATAAATGTTGTTGATATTGCAGACGCTACGAGGAGGTCAAACGCGAACGCGATCAGGCCCGGGAAGAGACGGAGCGGACTTGGAACGTAAGTAAATGATCATGTTGAAGTTTGCATCGTTGGAATGCAACGAAATTCTCTTTTTCCTGCAGTAGAGCTCATAATTATTATTCAATATTTGGTCCAGACAATGAAACGATCTATTCTTGCGACCCAAAAACTCAATCGACACGAAAAATTGCCATGATTTTCAAAATTCAGTAAATAGTAAAAAGAATAAATATTTGTTCGTTGAATCTCAACGCTGCAAACTTCAGAGTCATAGTAAATGGACAACCATAAATTGACTCTACATGAAAAATATTGTCGTTGACTAACTACTCTCATTTTTTGTTTCAGAAATTGAGGGCAGAGCGTTGCAGCGGCCGAGGCCTGAAAAAAAAACTCGGCGACTTAAAGTCTATTTTGGCCACTATTTAATTTTATTCTTTTTATATTAACTTTTTAATTTTCTATATTATTTCCTTTATTATTTTTTATTTTTTTTATATACTATTCCTTATCTATATTCTTCTTGTTTTTCATTTTTATATTATTTCTTGCATTTTTCAAATCATAAATTTTTATATTTCATATTTCACATTTTTCATATTTCAAGTAATAAAATAAAGTATTTCTTAAAACATTTTATTCTTTTCTCAATGTTGAGCAAAGTTTTTTCCTTTGAATTCCAATCCTTCCAACCTTTCCACGTCATGCTAAAAATTATTATCAGCCGAAAAAAAACTGCCCTTCAAAAAAGTTATGGAACTTTGAGGAAATACGAAGACCGCAGGACTGAGATTAAAAAAAAAAAAAAAACAAAAAAATTTTCATTAAAAAAAAAAAATGTTCTCCCAAAATGAGCCAGAGACACGTTTCTGGGCTATCGTGGGAGAACATTTTTTTTTCATCTCCACTCCCGCGATCTTCGTATGTTTTCAAAGTCCCACGATTTTGTTCTGAAGACACTTTCGGCCTCGCCACGAGTAGACGATTCGATAGCGAATGAAACTCGTGGCAAGACTGAAAAAAAAACTGTCCTTCGAAACCAATCATGGGACTTTGAGAAAATACGAGGATCACGGGACTGAAAAAAAAAAAAATTAAAATAAATGTTCTCCCATAATCGGCCAGAGACGCGTTTCATTTGATTCGCTATCGAATGGAACTCGTGGCGACACCAAAAAAAAACTGCCCTTCAAAAAAATCATGGGACTTCGAGAAAGAACGAGGACTGCGGGATTGAAATTGAAATAAAAAAAGTAAAAGAAATTGAAAAAAAAAAAAAAAACCAAAAAATGTTCTCCCACGATAGGCAACGCCAATTTTTTTTCCTATCAAGTCCCATCCCTTGGATCTATTTTTGCAATAAAATAAATTATTATCCTCATTCGGCGGGTTTTGTGATTTTTTAAAAATATTTACCCCCTTAAAGAGGTGTTCCGGAGTTGCGATGCTGACGCTAATTTTTTTTCCTATTAATTGCCTTCCCTCGAATTTATCCATCAAATAAAAAAAATTATTATTCCCATACAGCGGGTGATATGATTTTTCATTTTATTTTACCCCCTTAAAGAGGTGTTCCGGAGTTGCGATGCTAACGCTAATTTTTTTTCCTATCAATCGCCTTCCCTCCAACCTATCCATCGAGTAAAAAAAAATTATTATCCCCATACAGTGGGTGATATGATTTTTTTTTCCAATTTTACCCCCTTAAAGAGGTGTTCCGGAGTCACGATGCTGACGCTAATTTCTTTTCCCATCAATTGCTTTCCCCCTGATCTATCCTTCGAATAAAAAAAATTATTATCCCCAGACAGCGCGTGATATGATTTTTTATTTCCAATTTTACCCCCTTAAAGAGCAGTTCCGGAGCTGCGATGCTGACGCTAATTTTTTTTTCCTATCATTTGCTTTCTCGCCAACCTATCCATCGAATAAAAAAAATTATTATCCCCATACAGCAAGTGATACGATTTTTTTTTCCAATTTTACCCCCTTAAAGAGGTGTTCCGGAGTCACGATGCTGACGCTAATTTTTTTTCCCATCAATTGCTTTCCCCCTGATCTATCCTTCGAATAAAAAAAATTACTATCCCCATACAGCGGGTGATACGATTTTTTTTTCCAATTTTACCCCCTTAAAGAGGTGTTCCGGAGTTACGATGTTGACGCTAATTTTTTTTACCATCAACTGCTTTTGCCCTGATCTACCCTTCGAATAAAAAAAATTATTATCTCCATACAGCAGGTGATCTGATTTTTTTTTCCAATTTTACCCTCTTAAAGAGCTGTTCCGGAGTCACGATGCTGACGCTAATTTTTTTTCCTATCAATCGCCTGCCCTTCAACCTATCCATCGAGTAAAAAAAATTATTATCCCCATACAGTGGGTGATATGATTTTTTTTTCCAATTTTACCCCCTTAAAGAGGTGTTCCGGAGTCACGATGCTGACGCTAATTTTTTTTCCCATCAATTGCTTTCCCCCTGATCTATCCTTCGAATAAAAAAAATTATTATCCCCAGATAGCGAGTGATATGATTTTTTTTCCAATTTTACCCCCTTAAAGAGCAGTTCCGGAGTTGCGATGCTGACGCTAATTTTTTTTTCCTATCAATTGCTTTCTCGCCAACCTATCCATCGAATAAAAAAAATTATTATCCCCATACAGCGGGTGATACGATTTTTTTTCCAATTTTACCCCCTTAAAGAGGTGTTCCGGAGTTACGATGCTGACGCTAATTTTTTTTACCATCAATTGCTTTCGCCCTTATCTACCTTTCGAATAAAAAAAATTATTATCCCCATACAGCAGGTGATCTGGTTTTTTTTCCAATTTTACCCCCTTAAAGAGGTGTTCCGGAGTTGCGATGCTGACGCTAATTTTTTTTCCCATCAATTACCTTCCCCCTAACCTATCCATTGAATAAAAAAAATTATTATCCCTATACAGCGGGTGATATGATTTTTTTTTTCAATTTCACCCCCTTAAAGAGGTGTTCCGGAGTCACGATGCTGACGCTAATTTCTTTTCCCATCAATTGCTTTCCCCCTGATCTATCCTTCGAATAAAAAAAATTATTATCCCCAGACAGCGCGTGATATGATTTTTTATTTCCAATTTTAACCCCTTAAAGAGCAGTTCCGGAGTTGCGATGCTGACGCTAATTTTTTTTTCCTATCATTTGCTTTCTCGCCAACCTATCCATCGAATAAAAAAAATTATTATCTCCATACAGCAAGTGATACGATTTTTTTTCCAATTTTACCCCCTTAAAGAGGTGTTCCGGAGTCACGATGCTGACGCAAATTTTTTTTCCCATCAATTGCTTTCCCCCTGATCTATCCTTCGAATAAAAAAATTTATCATCCCCATACAGCGGGTGATACGATTTTTTTTTCCAATTTTACCCCCTTAAAGAGGTGTTCCGGAGTTACGATGTTGACGCTAATTTTTTTTACCATCAATTGCTTTTGCCCTGATCTACCCTTCGAATAAAAAAAATTATTATCTCCATACAGCAGGTGATCTGATTTTTTTTTCCAATTTTACCCCCTTAAAGAGGTGTTCCGGAGTCACGATGCTGACGCTAATTTTTTTCCCCATCAATCGCCTGCCCTTCAACCTATCCATCGAGTAAAAAAAATTATTATCCCCATACAGTGGGTGATATGATTTTTTTTTCCAATTTTACCCCCTTAAAGAGGTGTTCCGGAGTCACGATGCTGACGCTAATTTTTTTTCCGATCAATTGCTTTCCCCCTGATCTATCCTTCGAATAAAAAAAATTATTATCCCCAGATAGCGAGTGATATGATTTTTTTTCCAATTTTACCCCCTTAAAGAGCAGTTCCGGAGTTGCGATGCTGACGCTAATTTTTTTTTCCTATCAATTGCTTTCTCGCCAACCTATCCATCGAATAAAAAAAATTATTATCCCCATACAGCGGGTGATACGATTTTTCTTTCCAATTTTACCCCCTTAAAGAGGTGTTCCGGAGTTACGATGCTGACGCTAATTTTTTTTATCATCAATTGCTTTCGCCCTGATCTACCTTTTACCTCCCGATCTAATTTTACCCCCTTAAAGAGGTGTTCCGGAGTTGCGATGCTGACGCTAATTTTTTTTCCCATCAATTACCTTCCCCCTAACCTATCCATTGAATAAAAAAAATTATTATCCCTATACAGCGGGTGATATGATTTTTTTTTTCAATTTCACCCCCTTAAAGTGGTGTTCCCAAGTGGCGATGCCAACACCAATTTTTTTTCCTGTCAAGTTCCATCTCTTCAACCTATTCTCGGAATAAAAAAAATTATTATCCTTATACGACGGGTGATTCGATTTTTTTTCTATATTTACCCCCTTAAAGGGTTGTTCCGGAGTTGCGATGCTGATGCCAATTTTTTTCTGAGTCATGTCCCATCCCTTCAAACTATTCATGCAACAAAAAAAATTATTATCGCCATACGGTGGATAGTACAGTTATCCGTAAATTTCAACCCTTAAGATAGGGGTGTTTCGGAGACACGATTTTGGCAAAACTTCGTTTGCTCGAGTTTTTTTGTCATCCGAGACTATTCGTGAAATAGAAAAGCCGAGATTTCATTTTTTTTTTCAATTCAATTTCGTTGCTAAAAAACGTTGCAAACTTCAGCATCATAGATTTTCCCGGAGGGGTCCATCCAGTCCCTTCTCGGCTCACATCGCCCCTCGTGCGATCCCTCGGCCGCGAGAGTGGACAGGGCGCCAGGTACAACGTACCGCCGACCAAGGCCGACTTATAATTCGCCCACCTTCGCGCATCGAATTTGGCCGGGATGCACGAAAGGCGATTATGACCGAGGCGGTCCGACTACTCAGCTCCATACTGAGATACTAAGGGGTAGAGGGGGTGATTCTTTTGGGAAAGAGTAACAGCGGGATAACGCGAAAAAAAACCAAAATGATTGACTCGAAACCGCGAAAACGAAAGGTTATCAATTGCATTTATTTTAATGAAACTTATCGGAAGGATTACAAGAGAAAATTGAATAGAAAATCAACACAGAAATTGAATAGAAATAGAATAGAAAAATAATAAGATTGCGCGAGTACTACCAGGGCGTGATGTCTCCGCCTGACGATGGACAGAATTAAGCGAAAAGAAAAGGTAACGGCGGAGCTGCCAAACCAATTGTCAACTCCATCAACAAGAATAAACAGACATTTATTATTTTCTTTTAACAATAAAAGAAGTCTCCGTCCATTATAAAAAGGGGTCTATGAGGCTCCTGTGGTCAAGAACCCTCTCAAACCTCGGACTACCACAAAGGTAATTCTAAATCGTTAAAATATAGTAATCGGTAAAAGAAAAGGTAACGGCGGAGCTGCAACGTGGCGATCGGAGGGCCCGCGACGCAACGCCCAATGAGATACGGCAAGGTAATACGTCGTCAAACCACCGATCGACCAACGCCAAAGGTAAGCAGCTCCGAACGACACGAGAATACTAGCGTGAAATGGAAACGAAAGCGAAAACGTCTCACGTATTGCCAAGCAGTAACGAAGGTAACTAATGTCGAACGCTATTCTGACTGTGGCCAGGCGGCTGCTTTGTTTGTGACGCCGTGCCGAAGGCGAGCAAGGTAATGCAAAGGTAAGACGTCATCAAACTCACAGATCGCCATGGCTATGGTAGCAGCTCAGAACAACGACGACAGGCAAAAGGTAATCGGCCCTAAACGCAAGCGAATACTGAGACAACGCAAGATCGCGTAAGGCAAAAGAAACACAACGAAAGTTGAGGCGCAATAAGGCAAAAATTACACATCGTCAGTCGGGACGTGAAGGCAAATGCTCCTGGTAGTACGCAAGAAAAGACAACGCAATAACTGACTCGGAATAATTAATAAAGCTCCAAATAATACTCGAAAAGGCACGACACGTGCAAAGATGAAATAAATACGAAAACGAGCTCGGACCACCGAAATACCGACAGATACGTTCGCGAACAATAGGCTCTACGCCTCGCCGTAGCGTTCGTAGCCACGACGCGAGAACGAGAGAGATGGCACGAATACAAACGCTTGCGCGCTGGCCGGCTCGAGGCCACACGCGACAAAGGGAATTCTCCGAGCGGCGACTCTAGCACAACGAAAGAAAATATATTTTCTCGTCGCTCTAAGAATTCTACGACAGGAGAAATACCGAGATCGGAATAAATTAATGCGATACATGACTCTAAATAATGCAACAGTGCTCTCGAAAAATATACGAGACGCGACAAAACGAAATAAATTATTTGAGACGCCATCGCTTAACGGCTCGCCTTATTTTACTTGGCCGCAAAATGACTCTAATGTTCGGGGAAAAGCCGGGGACGGATAGGGGATCAGGCACGAAAATTGTCAACCCCTTTTCCGCGAACGCGAAAATTCTAACGATAAGATCTACCGGAATAGCCGCCAATGTTCGCCATTCCGGAGACCGCGCTAATACTCAAACGTAATAATTTCCCGGGACAGCCGTTAATTTCCGCCGTTCCGGAGATCGCGCAACACAAATAAATAAATGCCAAATAAAATAAGGGAACCTAAGGAGATCAGAACGGGCTTACCGAGAAACTCGTGGTCCAGGTGACGACAGCAACCAAGGCAGCGAAAGCAAAAGGCAAAAGGCAGCAAGGCAACAAAGGCAGCAAGGCAACGGAAGTCAATCAGGGAAGATGTCACCACTCCGGACAGGCACTTGTCGAAGACTGATTTGCAAAGGAATCCGCAAATCTCGTTGTTCCCGATTCTCGCGCTGTCCCCACCACCGCAACAAGTCTCACGCGAGGCAGCGCTAGCACGCTCTAGGCGCGAACTAGGCTGTTGCCGGGCCACGTGATATTCCGCGGCAAATTGAATGGCGCGTACCGCCGATTGCAAAATCGACGATACGCGACTCGAAATTGCGAACTCGCCTCTACCTTACCGCTGACCGTCTCTCCTTCGAAAATCGTCCCCTTACGTTCGGCTGAGCCGTGCCTCAGATACGCTTCCTCTGGGGATCCGGGCGACGTCCCTGACGGGGAGGAGGGGAGGCCTCCGTCGCGGCTCGCCGACCAAGCGATTCGCGGTGGGCCCACACGCCAATAGGCAAAACAGCACCTCCGCCCCAAGATTTTTCCCGAATCCCGCTAAGACGAGGCGCCGGGGTTAGCGGACCGTGGCACCCGAGGGTACGGCTGTGGACGGTGCAACTACTCGGTTGCTTCGGCGAGGAGGCCACGGGGGGCATCAACGAATGGCCACGGAACCAGCGTGTGCCTCCGAACGCCCACCAGCAGCCACGATGATTGCGACTGGAACGTCTAATGGGGGCGAAAGCCTGGAGAGAAACGGGGCGGCAAAGCAAGGCACAAGGCAAAATGTTTTCCCTCGCGGGAAACCCGCGTCGGAGTGAGCGCACGAGAAGCGCAACAACACAAAAGGCAATGGTTAGGAAGGTAATATCGCGTCTTAGGCTTCTCGGCATTCTCCAGCCATCTAAGGAAATCTCTAATAATTAAAAATAACAAAATAAACTAAACGGTCGATCTCGGTAGTTCGCGATAATTTCTTTAGCTTCGCGAAGGTACTTCGATGATCGGGCTGGGCTCGTGTACAATTCGATAGAATAACGTCGTATAAAATAAAATCATAATAAAAGATAGTAATAATTACGACGCCTTGAGTCTCCGCAAATGCCCTGTCCGTTGTCTCGACGAGTGGCGACCGAAAATTGGACCGAAAACCCGGTCCACTGGTCGACAGGCATTCGTGCGAGTGACGTGGCAAAATGTTACGTCACAATCAAGAGACTCGGCAGAGTCTCGGGACAAGTACATTTAAAAACAGCTGTGCGTCGTCTGCTTGTCCCGAGCGCTCGCCGAGTCTATACTTTCTCGTAGTAAAGCGATTTGCGGTGGTGGGAAAAAAAATTTCGATGACATTTCAGCTAACCGTAAAGCCCAGGAGTCGTCTAACAACCTGAAAATTGACATGGAGACTAATTACGCGATGCTTTTTCGATTGAGCCTAAAATCAGTACGATTGATCAAGTAATTGCTGAGAAAAAACTTTGCACGGGCTTAGTCCTATCTCAGCCTTCGTCAGAACCACGCTACATCGAAGGATTTGTCGTGTCTGTATATGCGCACCAGACAACACATTCAAAGGGGTCTCCGTGCCCATCCTAGCCAATCCCTGGCAACGAAATTTCTGATTGGTCGAGGCTGCGATAATTCCAATGGATCCGTCGCGCACACGATAGTGCAGGCGAGTGAGCGAAAAATGTCAGCTGATATTTCGACGAGCCATATTAACGCGAGTGTGAGAGAGATAGCTGAAATAAGTTCATCTTTTTCTTTTCCGCCCTTGACATTTTTGAGAAAATAACTGTTACAACTTGTTCCTTGTCGAACAACGACCGTTGGCTAACCAGTTATCTGCCCGAGAATGCAAGGTTATGGGAGAAGAATGTGTGGCAAGTTTGTTGGTTCCGAGTCTGAACGAATACAGCTTTGACAACTCGACATAACCTCACAAATTCTAATTTTCAGCTGGCATATTACCGACATGTTCCGATGACGAGAGAAAATGCTCTATGAATGAAAATGCTTAATATCTTTTGACCTATTCCTACATGAAACAGTTTATTCATTTACAGCATGACTTACATAATAACTCTCAGCGATGTATAAATCTTGTCGCTGATTTGAGCCACATGAAAGCAGTCTTGTCGCAGTGGCACATGAAAATCTTGTCGCTGCAACTTATCTGAAAGCCCTGAATAACTCTCAGCGACATAAAAATCTTGTCGCTGAGCCACATGAAAATCTTATCGCTCAGGCAAATGAAAATCTTGTTGCTGCGAGGGCTTAGTGACATGAAAATCTTTTGGCTGCGAGGGCTCAATGACATGAAAATCTTGTCGCTGCAAGAGCTCAGTGACATGAACATCTTGTCGCTGCGAGGGCTCAGTGACATGAAAATCTTGTCGCTGCGAGGGCTCAGTGACATGAAAATCTTGTCGCTAAGGCAAATGAAAATCTTGTCGCTCCGAGGGCTCAGTGACATAAAAATCATGTCGTTGAGTCACCAGAAAATGTTGTACATTCATCCCTTTTTGATTTGATAGTGATAGTGATAGTGATAGTGATAGTGATTTTTCCTGCTTGAGGTCAAATTCAAAAAAAAATTGTCCAAAAAAAAAAATTCAAAAGAAATTATTAAAAAATTCCAGGCAATTTAGTATGAAAATACGCAACTTCTGGTATCTTAAAAATTTTCTATTTCAAATCTCATTCATTCCCTTTTTCAAAAGAGGACGTTGGAGCTTTTGCATTGCATTCCAAGTATCACATAGTAAAAAAAAAAATCCCTTATATTAATTGCCGGATTCGCGATGGTCTAAAAAAAGCATAAAAACGGTCGGGAACAATAGTCCGTACCAGGCCTAAAAAGAAATCAATGGAAAAATATTTAAATAAGGCAAACTCAAGCCTGATCTATCCTTTTTGAAACACTACTTTAGAAATTCGAATATCTTTCTTTGTGGCAGATTTGTCTGGTGTATCTAAACGTTTCAGCGGTAGTGTGTGAGTAGATCGACGAAACTAAACCAATTCAAATCATGGGGAGAGATTCACGAAGTATCATGTGATCATGACAAAATTTAGGTTTCGGAGGAGTCAGAAAAAAGGAAGTGATATTCTAGCCAAAAATCCCCTCCACGGGGAAAAAAGCTTGGACAAGTCCATTTGTTTGTGCCCCCGTTTCCATTTGTTTTTACAGGAAAATCTAATCCCCCTAAAAAAAAATTAAAACCTCCAATAAAATAAAAAATAGGAAAAAAAAAACCCTAGAAAATAATGGCTCTTAACAAAATGTAAAAAGACTCAAGAATTACACGAAAATGTAAATTGCTAAAAAAAACCCTCCTGAACAATTCCCCTCAAAAAAATAAAGCCCCAAAAACAATGGAGAAAAGCCCCAAAAAAAATCCAAGGCAATTGAAAAAAATACAATAAATGTGAAAATGGTTAAAAAAAAGTTGATAATTTTCGCTCAGCAATGAAAATTCTTGATATCCATGAAAGGACAAGTATCCCATTGATGTCTGAAAATAAATTAACGAGAAAAAGGGAAAACTTCCGAAAAGACACGTCACAAAATAAAGAAACCCTTAAATACAAAATGGCGAATCCACTGAAAAACTTCATACAAAAAATAAAAAACTCAAGTTTGCCATCGCATGTTGAGCAGTTGACCGGATGCGCACAGAGTACTTGTCCGGCCCGAAAATTTTTGTATTTGCTTCCCCTATTTATAAGTAGATAGAACAACTCGGTTGTATTCATGAGAAAAATGATGAGCGTTATACAAACGTCACTGAAATGTATACATTCAAATGAATTAGTACAAATTCAAAATTAATTAATTATTTAAGCAGTATTAAAAACGCTGTAAATTGACTTTTTACCCAGTAAATTAACTATTACGCAGTAAATTAATTATTTGCGCAGTATTTTGCGCTACTATTCATTAATGCCTGGTCAAACCAAAATCTAGCGATTTTACCGACAGTGTATCGTCACTTGTCGAAGTCGCTTTAAGTTCGGAGGAGTTTCAGACTCATGTGTTAAGCGTAATTCTTAACCACCAAATTTTTAACCTAGCGAACACATGACAGCACTGAAATGAGCCGACCACAGCAGCCTGGCGCAGCGTTCGGCAGATCGAGATTGTAACAAGGGGTTCAGTGGGATGAACCACGAAAGATACGAAAATATGATGCTGTATCGGTCGATGAAAATAATTAATAATTTTCATGTATGAATAGGAGATAAATATAAAAAATGGAAATAAAATGAGAATTCTCGAATTTCGAAATTGATTTCATTGGATAAAACATCACTCCGATACAAAATTGAATGAGAATCATCCCGAGCCATTGCAATTCTCGATCAACAAATACGGAATTACCAAATTTTCCATTGCCCGGATGAATCTAAAATACATGATGGGATCTTGCAGCTACTAGATCTGTTTTCTACTCAAAATCTCGAGGATCATTGATGGAATCATCTGGCTTAGCGTATCTGAAAAAATCTCATTGCTCGAAAGATCGTAGAACGGTCCAATCAATGAAACGATTGAACTTTGACCAGCAAACTAATGAGTCCAACTTTGGGGTTGATAGTTTCCACCAAGCAACCACGTTTCGAACCTGGTCCGCCAGGTTCTACGATTGGATTCGTCTGGAGATCAATGGAACTGAATTCGATCCCAGTTCACCTCTCGCTTTATGTCGACACATTCGAATTTTCAATAGACGATTTTGCGGATGAATCTAGAATGGATGAAAGGATCCTGTGGCTCCTTGGGTTGTTTTATTTTCAAAATGTCTACGCTAATTTTTGGAATCATCTGGCTTAGGGCATCGCAACAATGCTCATGCCTCCAAAGCTCGTGGACCTGTTCAATCAATGGGACAAGTGGACTTTGACCAAAAAATTGATCAGTCCAACCTTGGGGTCGCTGGTTTCTTCGGAGTAACCATGTTCCCGATCAAATCCACCTGGTTCCACAATTGGATTCATCTGGAGAAGGATGAAACTGAATTCGATCCCAGTTCACCTCTCACTCCATGTCGACACATTCGAATTTTCAATAGACGATTTTGCGGACGAATCCAGAATGGATCACAAGATCCTGCGGCTCCTTGGGTTGTTTCATTTTCAAAATCACTGCGCTTATTGTTGGAATCATCTGGCTTAGGGCATCGCAAAAATGTTCATTCCTCCAAAGCTCGTAGACCTGTTCAATCAAGGGGACAAGTAGACTTTGACCAAAAAATTGATCAGTCCAACCTTGGGGTCGCTGGTTTCTTCGGAGTAACCATGTTCCCGATCAAATCCACCTGGTTCCACAATTGGATTCATCTGGAGAAGGATGAAACTGAATTCGATCCCAGTTCACCTCTCACTCCATGTCGACGCATTCGAATTTTCAATAGACGATTTTGCGGACGAATCCAGAATTGATCACAGGATCCTGCGGCTCCTTGGGTTGTTTCATTTTCAAAATCACTGCGCTTATTGTTGGAATCATCTGGCTTAGGGCATCGCAAAAATGTTCATTCCTCCAAAGCTCGTAGACCGGTTCAATCGATGAAACGAGTGAACTTTGACCAAAAAACTCATCAATCCAACCTTGGGGTTGATGGTTTCTACTAAGTAACCACGTTTCGAACCTGGTCCACCAGCTTTTTCAATTGGATTCATCTGGATATCGATGGGACGCTACTCGATAACAGATTACCACTCGTTTCCAATAGACACGAACGGGAAAGCACTTTCCCTGCTTATCCAGATGAATCCAAGATAGATGATCGTATCCCGCAGCTACTTGGGCCGTTTTCTTTCGAAAATTACTTCAGAAATTGATGGAATCACCTGGCCAAGGT